>CM033625.1:29793442-30393442 GCA_019453435.1 Rhinogobius similis
TTTATTTCACTTCTCATCCAAAAGAAGCTATTTCCTTTCACTTTTCCAGAAGCTTTTCCCCTTAAACGCTACACATAACTGCTAATCTTCCACCCAATTTCACAAGCCTTTTTGCAAACTAAAAGCAGGAAGAAATGTGATGGTGGTTGAATCAATACTGGATCACAGTGTAATCAGGGAGTATTCTTGTGCAGCAGCCACTAGGATTTGGCCCTAAGGAGTTTCAGAACTATTTGAACCGGTCGAGACGAGACAAATAAAGAAGCTTGTGACTGGAAGAGCACACGGATGAGTTTAGTTTGTGTATTGTGTATTGGTATTCACAACATTCAATAATCAATCTAGTTCAGAATGCAGATGTTTTGACCTGTCTTATGTCTTGAATAAGTCTTTGTGTCATGGAGGTGAAGTTATTGTAAAGTGCTTCTCTTTTATTTTGTGCATGAACAGGTGAGCGTCCTGCACAGCTCGCAGTCGGCACAGACGGGAGGGGACCACGTGAATCATCTGGTGGCTCCTCCTCAGTACATGCAGCTGGTCCATCACCCCAACATCATCCACGACCTGTACCCCGCCCACAGCTCCGGTGAGTGCAGTGTGCGGCGTGTAGTGTGCAGCGTGTAGTGTGCAGTGTGTAGTGTGCAGTGTGTAGTGTGTAGTGTGCAGTGTGTAGTGTGCAGCGTGTAGTGTGCAGTGTGCGGCGTGTAGTGTGCAGTGTGCAGCGTGCAGTGTGCAGTGTGTAGTGTGCAGTGTGCAGAGTGTAGTGTGCAGCGTGTAGTGTGCAGTGTGCGGCGTGTAGTGTGCAGTGTGCGGCGTGTAGTGTGCAGTGTGTAGTGTGCAGTGTGCAGAGTGTAGTGTGCAGCGTGTAGTGTGCAGTGTGCAGCGTGTAGTGTGCAGTGTGCAGTGTGCAGTGTGCAGCGTGTAGTGTGCAGCGTGTAGTGTGCAGCGTGTAGTGTGCAGCGTGTAGTGTGCAGTGTGTAGTGTGCAGTGTGCAGCGTGTAGTGTGCAGTGTGTAGTGTGCAGCGTGTAGTGTGCAGTGTGTAGTGTGCAGTCTGTAGTGTGTGCTGTGTAGTGTGTAGTGTGCAGCGTGTAGTGTGCAGCGTGTAGTGTGCAGTGTGTAGTGTGCAGCGTGTAGTGTGCAGTGTGTAGTGTGCAGTCTGTAGTGTGTGCTGTGTAGTGTGCAGTGTGTAGTGTGTAGTGTGCAGTGTGAAGCGTGTACTGTGTAGTGTGCAGTGTGTAGTGTGATGTGTGTTGCGTGCAGTGTGTAGTGTGCAGTGTGTAGTGTGCAGTGTGTAGTGTGCAGTGTGTAGTGTGCAGTGTGCAGCGTGTAGTGTTCAGTGTGCAGCGTGTAGTGTGTAGTGTGTAGTGTGTAGTGTGCAGAGTGTAGTGTGCATTGTGCAGTGTGCAGCGTGTACTGTGTAGTGTGCAGTGTGTAGTGTGCAGTGTGCAGCGTGTACTGTGTAGTGTGCAGTGTGTAGTGAGCAGTGTGTAGTGTGTAGTGTTGTGTGTGCAGTGTGTAGTGTGGTAGTGTGCAGTGTGTAGTGTGCAGTGTGCAGCGTGAACTGTGAAGTGTGCAGTGTGCAGCGTGTAGTGTGTAGTGTGCAGTGTGTAGTGTGTAGTGTGCAGTGTGCAGCGTGTAGTGTGCAGCGTGTAGTGTGCAGCGTGTAGTGTGCAGTGTGTAGTGTGCAGTGTGCAGCGTGTAGTGTGCAGTGTGTAGTGTGCAGCGTGTAGTGTGCAGTGTGTAGTGTGCAGTGTGCAGTGTGCAGTGTGTAGTGTGTAGTGTGCAGTGTGTAGTGTGCAGTGTGTAGTGTGCAGTTTGTAGTGTGCAGTGTGCAGCGTGTAGTGTACAGTGTGCAGCGTGTACTGTGTATTGTGTAGTGTGTAGTGTGCAGAGTGTAGTGTGCAATGTGCAGTGTGCAGCGTGTACTGTGTAGTGTGCAGTGTGTAGTGTGCAGTGTGCAGTGTGCAGCGTGTACTGTGTAGTGTTCAGTGTGTAGTGTGCAGTGTGTAGTGTGTAGTGTGCAGTGTGCAGAGTGTAGTGTGCAGTGTGCAGCGTGTAGTGTACAGTGTGCAGCGTGTACTGTGTAGTGTGCAGTGTGCAGAGTGTAGTGTGCAATGTGCAGTGTGAAGCGTGTACTGTGTAGTGTGCAGTGTGTAGTGTGTAGTGTGCAGTGTGCAGCGTGTAGTGTGCAGCGTGTAGTGTGCAGTGTGTAGTGTGCAGTGTGCAGCGTGTAGTTTGCAGTGTGTAGTGTGCAGCGTGTAGTGTGCAGCGTGTAGTGTGCAGTGTGCAGTGTGCAGCGTGTAGTGTGTAGTGTGCAGTGTGTAGTGTGCAGCGTGTAGTGTGCAGTGTGTAGTGTGCAGTCTGTAGTGTGTGCTGTGTAGTGTGTAGTGTGCAGCGTGTAGTGTGCAGCGTGTAGTGTGCAGTGTGTAGTGTGCAGCGTGTAGTGTGCAGTGTGTAGTGTGCAGTCTGTAGTGTGTGCTGTGTAGTGTGCAGTGTGTAGTGTGCAGTGTGCAGTGTGAAGCGTGTACTGTGTAGTGTGCAGTGTGGAGTGTGCAGTGTGTACTGTGTAGTGTGCAGTGTGTAGTGTGCAGTGTGTAGTGTGCAGTTTGTAGTGTGCAGTGTGCAGCGTGTCGTGTACTGTGTATTGTGTAGTGTGTAGTGTGCAGAGTGTAGTGTGCAATGTGCAGTGTGCAGCGTGTACTGTGTAGTGTGCAGTGTGTAGTGTGCAGTGTGCAGCGTGTACTGTGTAGTGTTCAGTGTGTAGTGTGCAGAGTGTAGTGTGCAATGTGCAGTGTGAAGCGTGTACTGTGTAGTGTGCAGTGTGTAGTGTGTAGTGTGCAGTGTGCAGCGTGTAGTGTGCAGTGTGTAGTGTTCAGCGTGTACTGTGTAGTGTGCAGTGTGTAGTGTGCAGCGTGTACTGTGTAGTGTGCAGTGTGTAGTGTGAAGTTTGTAGTGTGCAGTGTGCAGCGTGTAGTGTGTAGTGTGTGCTGTGCAGTGTGTAGTGTGTGCTGTGTAGTGTGCAGCGTGTAGTGTGCTGTGTGTAGTGTGCAGTTTGTAGTGTGCAGTGTGTAGTGTGTAGTGTGTGCTGTGTAGTGTTAATGAGACACACTGCACGTCAGTAGAGCTGCCCCATTTGGGGAGAAATATGTAATTGTAATTTTCCGATCAGTATTTTTATTCGTGTTTGTGTCGCTTTTGGTTGCGTTTGTGTCACTTTTTGTCACATTTGAAACCAGAAGAATTGACAAAAAGACTGAAATACGGACTGGCTAGCTAATGAAAAATCACGTGTTTCGGAATGTCTTTTTTGCTTTTTGTCACATTGTTGTTACTTTTAATATAGTAATTCTTAGTCGCTTTAAGTCGCGTTTGTGTCACTTTTAGTTGCGTTTGTGTCACTTTTAATATAGTCATTCTTAGTCGCGTCTGTATCACGTCGCTTTAAGTCGTGCTTGTGTCGTTTTTAGTCGTGTTTAAGTCCATTTGTGTCACTTTTAGTCATGTTTGTGTCACTTTTAGTCATATTTGTGTCACTTTTAGTCGCCTTTGTGTCACTTTTAGTCGTGTTTGTTTCACTTTTAGTTCTGTTTGTGTCACTTTTAGTCGTGTTTGTGTCACTTTTAGTTGTGTTTGTGTCACTTTTAGTTCCGTTTGTGTCACTTTTAGTCGCATTTGTGTCACTTTTAGTTGTGTTTGTGTCACTTTTAGTTCCGTTTGTGTCACTTTTAGTCGTGTTTATGTCGCTTTAAGTCGAGTTTGAGTCACTTTGAGTCGCATTTATATCACTTTAGTCATGTTTGTGTCACTTTTAGAGGCGTTTTAGTCATTATTAGTCACATTTTTGTCACAATATAGTAATTTTTAAGCGCGTCTTTGTCACTTTTGGGATTGGGTTTTAGAGCTACTTTTAGTTTTTATCACTTTTTGACACATTTTTGTCAAATTATTGATGTATTCAGTAGCGTTTTAGTCACATTTAGATGCATGTTGTATCAAATCTAAACTACACGGTTAGCCATTGTTAAGCAGAATAATAAATTGATATTTTGTTGTTAGTGGAGGAAATTGTTGCTCTTCAAAAATTGTCTTTTTGATTAATTGTGTGATCTTGTATTTAACACTTTAATGTTTCGAGTTACGCCCTCTGAGCATTCCATCTTAATTATCTAAGCTAAAGAAAAGTAAATGTCAAACGAATCTCACAAAAGTTCACTGTAGGATGCATTTTAAGATGGAAAATCAGCGTTCACAAAGTATTCTGACTTGATAATGTGATTGTTGTATTTATTAACCCAGACGTTTATCACGTTTATCTTCTGTTTACTTTTTCTATTGTCCTCTATAAACGTTTTGCCAATAATTCTTCGATCTCGAGCTCTCTACGATTTTTTTCTAACATTAAAAAAACGCAGATGACGCATGATCACTGATTTTTTTTTACTCTCTTTCTCTCTCCTGCTGTGGTCTGCTTTACCAGTGACCTGAAATAAAGAGAACATGGTGTAAGGGCCGTAGTTTTAATCTACCACTCCAGTTTGAATAATTCATGCGTCGCTGATGGAGTCGACTCTGAGGCTGCGACTTCAGAGCTGCGCAAGAGACTTTGTGTGAAAGGAGGTCACTGCAAACTCAGGGACAGGCCTAAAGAAACTAATATTTGAACAAGCTTGTGCGAACAAACTGGTCCCGAGTACAGATGCGACAGAAATCAGTATTAATGTGTACCGCAATATTAAAAACACAGTCGTACCTAATTATTGTGGGCTTGTTTTGCCTTTATCATTGTTCGTCTTTTCCCAATTCTCTGAACAATAACGTAGGGCATAACCGACAAGGAATACATCACATACAAACACCTTTATACGAGATAATAAGTACTTTGTTTTTGTCAGGCAAATGTCTAGTACACAAATCCACAATATACCAACATATTATTGCATTTTTGGTCATGATTACTGTGGAATTTTCAAACAGTCCCATCTTTTGTCCCGAGTACACTTATTACAGAAGAAATGTGAAAATGTTTGTTCCAGAGATTAAAGAAATCATCAAAATGGTTTCTCTTCTTTTGTTGAGTAGAAATACAAACATGTTAAGCATTATAGATAAGTTTCAGTGGTGAAGATTGTTGCATGATTTTAAACATGGGTGTTTATGTTCAGATTTTCCGTCGTAATCAATTACATTTACTCGTGTACTTTTGAGTAACTTTATAAAATTGCATTAGGGTTGACTTTTTTGGTGATTCAGTCGACTGTTATTTTTAAAAGGCTCTATAAATAAAGTTGGATTCCAATAATGTATTTCACAGTGTAACAGTTACTGTTAGTCGAGTAAAGTTCCCACTATGACTTTAGTCTTGAGTAATAACAGCTTTATGTTGAAAATATTGACTGATTTGAACATTTGTGTTTCTTGCACTGCTCCTTAAGACCTAATTCATTTATTTTTTCATTCATATTTTGTCATGTTTTTGTGTTAAGTTCTTTGACAATGCCAGATTTTGTGAATTAGTGAATGTTTTCTACTTACTTACTTACAAGTTTGAGCAATGTTTCTGGGCATTTTCAGGTTCAGGTTTGGTTAACTTTATTTATACCTGCAGTAGAAATGGTTTGAAGTTGGAGTCACTTTAAACTTGACAAACAGATCAGTTCAGTGATGAAAACTTGTCTTATCTGCCCCCGAACCAAATGGAAAAAGTAGTTCACGCGTTGATAACATCTCTCCTGGACTATTGTATCTCACTGTACTTTGGCCTGGACCAGTCTTCAGTGCACAGACTACAGCTGGTCCATGATGCTGCAGCTCAGGACAACATCTCCCTGTGCTGTCCTCAGGATCCAGTTTTTTATTATTTGTTTATAAGTCTCTAAACAATCTAGCATCTTCTTATCTGAAATGCTTGTTCTGCACACTCCGGGCCGAGCTCTGAGGTCGGCTGACTAACTGCTCCGGACCGTCCCAGGTCTGGACTAAAATCTGGAGGAGACAGAGCTTTTTCTGTTGCTGTCCTAAACTATGGAATTGTCTTCTTCTGTTCGAGTCTCAAATCTTTTCTAAAAAACTAATTTCTTTTGCACTGGCTTTTAATTCAAGCAGATTTTGTGTTTTAACTTTAACATTTTCAGTATTCATTTTTTCCCTGTGTTTTGTCATTGACTTTGGGGCAGTGTATCTGTGTATAAATGTGCTATATAAATACATTTGACCTTTGTCTTCCTTACAAACAAATGCAAACAATAACCCGAATAATCACGATTATCGAGAAATCAAATAATCTTGACATCCCTAACTAACCACAAATCTCTGTTAAGACACAGTAACACATTTATTTTGCTTTTTTGACTGTTTTATTTTGCACATACGATTTATTTCTTCATCTCTTCATAGCCGGGTTTAAAAATCTGTTGAGCACAAGCCCTTTCCAAGACTACATTACAAACTGCGTAATCTTCAATCCAGAACCCCCAATGTCTGTCTTCGCGCAATTATTTATGGTAAGAAGCGATAAGATGTCAATATGCGCTAACAGTCTGCGAGCGAGCGTGGGGCCGCGTGCTGCTCGGCTGTAGATCAAAGCTTTTTCTGATCCAGGGAAAAACGCCACAGAATCAAATGATGATTTCGGAGTATTTTCCATCGTTAAACAGACGCACGCACAGGACCTACAGGGACCGAATCGGCACCGGCCCGCGACATCAGAGAGATACAAAAAACCCAACATTTTACATCAAGAGATCTCTCCCTCCGTGTGCATGGGAGGTTACGCTGCTAAATACGTCTTATGATACATCACGGCAATTAAAGGAGTGTTATTTAAGGAACGTCTGTGGAGGTTTTACGCCCGGCGTTAGCGTTTTTTTGAAGTGAGTTTGGCTTTTATCTGCGGGCGACGGCTTGGACACGCGTTAAGGCAATTATAACAAGAGCTTATGAATCAAAGTGCGTTGAGGTTCACTTTTACAGCTGATTTGAGTCAATAAGTGAATGTAGTTGCAACGTTTTCTCATAAAAATCTAGTTGAAATGATTATCGGATGACTAGAGATTCTGAGGTCAATACCACTAGAGTGTATGAGCTGGTACCACTTTATAATAACTACTTTTAAAAGCCTTTAGTGATGCGCAGGTCAGGTTTTTTCCAGCCAGCAGCTCTGACCCGCCCATTAAAAAAGCTGTTGTATTTTGACATTGGGTTAAAATCTAAATTTATATGCAGCTCGGTGGCTTAGTGCAGTGTTTTTCAACCTTTTTGTTGTTGTTGTGGTCCACTTTTTGTGTTTAAATGATACACCAGCCACTAAAACATGACCAAATCAGACCATTTAGTTTAAAAAGTATGGTAACTAATGTCTCTGCCTCTGTCTACTTCTGTAAATTTGGCATTAGTATTGGTTTTGCAATCTTTTTTGTTGCTCAGGATACTCCAAAAAGGTAAATTCCATCCACATTTGTGAATCTGTCAATTAAAACTGGACGTTTTCTGAAAGTACACCTGGCAAAACCGCAAGGCACACTGGAGTTCCCCGGCACAGGGTTGAAAAATAGTCATGAGTTTGATTCCAGCTCTGATAATTTGCTGAAAGTCATTCCCTCTCGCATCCCCGTTTCATGCTACAATATTCTTGAGATAATAAAAAAGCATGTTTTATTCCACATCTCCAAGGCAAACCAACTCACATTTATGCCATCTCTGAAACAAGATGGACAGCAGCAAAACCAAAATTAAAAATTAAAAAATCAACAATTAAATTACTGAACAACTATGATAATTAAAACACAAATTTTAACAACTAAAATGAACAATAACGACCAAAAATCAAGGACAAGACAAGAAAAAACAAGACAACGCAAAACTAGGCATTTTATTCTTAATGTAATCCTGATAATTCTTTAAATTCGATAGATCCATTTTTTTCTGCTGCTGCATGTCTGTAATGGAAATAATTTCACCTTGAGAATGAGTAAAAGTGATTCTGATTCATTTGAAGCACATATGCTGACGTGGGTAGTACTCACACATTTATTTAAACCACATTTACTTGAGAAACTTTTTGAAGAAATTGTACTTTTCAGTCACCTTACGTAATTTTTTTTTTCTTTCAATACTCCTCCCACCAATAACCTGTGCCTCATTGACTGTTTTGTCTGTCCGGTCGACAAAATCAACCAATTTATCTGCTTCCCGTAACTTCCAAAATCGACAAACCTCTGCAAATACTAAACCTCCTTCTTCCCTCGTCCTCAGGCGTCCCGAGCGCAGCCACGGTGGTGATAGTGATGTGCATCGCCGCCCTGGTGGTCGTCGTGGTCATTGGCATCTACCGCATCCACATCACGCACCAGCAGGACGTCCGGCTGAGCGAGAGCAGCAAAGACTCGGACCTGACGTGGGACAGCGCCGCACTCAACATCACCGTCAACCCCATGGAGGTGAGAGGACGATACGTGTGCTATGAGGGGAGGGTTAAAGGTGCACTGTGTAACTTTTCTGTTGTGGAGTCAGTTACCTTTGCCTGGGATGGATTTTCTACAGTACAATAACCTTAGATATTAGACATTAGCTGACATATATCTATCTAGTTCAGGGGTGTCCAAACTTTTTCCATCGAGGGCCACATATTGAAATATAGACCAAGCGGAGGGCCACAAATCAATCGCGAAACATTAAAAAAAGCTGCATTTATCTGATGTTTTAAGCGCCACCACATCTACTTTCAGTCTCAGTGCCTTAATATCAGGTCTGTACTGCACCAAAATGTTAGTTATTTAGGTTGGAATTGTAGAAAATCTGAAATGTGCTGTAAATAGTACTTATCAGGACAATGTGGGCCAGTTCACCAGGAAGCCTAAGGGCCAAGAAAAATTGGTCTGAGGGCCGCATTTGGCCCCCGGGCCTGAGTTTGGACATGCCTGATCTAGATTTTTCCATGTTGTGCTTGAGGAACATTTATTCTTACTGTGAGCGGGGTCGCCTCTCCACAGATCTGACCTGTTACGTGTCTCTTCTGTACAATGTATGTATTTTTTGTCACTAATTTGCTCATTTTTAGATACTTTATTTCTGAAATGGTGGACTGGTAAAGGCATTGAAAGTAGATGTTTTTGATTCATCCATATTGCTAATGTTTCTTCTATTTTCCACCATTTTAGGTTTGTTTTTAGCGTTATGTTCCTGCATTGACTGTAGCTTGAGACGTTGCTCCTCACCACATAGTTGCGATCAGAATGACATCCAGGCGATCAGATTTTTTATGAAACAGTCGCAGTTTCTCTCTGTTAATGCATTCACTCTGACACGGCCTCTCGAGCTAATCTTTGCACCAAAAGCACCTAAACATTCCCAATAAAGTCTCAGCCCTTAGTTTGGTTTGCGTTTTTTACTTTTAAAACATTTATCAGATTAGAGAAAAGTCCGTGGCAAAATGTAATTAAAATCTGGACCTTAAATATATTGAATTCACAGACATGAACATTTGCACGGGACTGAAATCACCCGAGGAGTTTGCTGAATTACAGTGGGTAAAATTTGTACAAACATTTTACAGACATGGACAAGAAACACGGACGACCTTCGTAATTTATAGAATTTACCCAAGGTCCTTAAGTAAAACTGGAAGATAATGAAGTGTCAAGATGCACAGTGGTGTGGTTTGTCCGTGAATGTTTTGCCATGGATCCCTTGTCAGAATTAGGCACAAGTCTTTAATGGTTATGGTTATGGTTAAGGTTATGGATTATGTGCATTATCTGTATTGTTATTGGCCTTTAAACCTGCTCTTGAGTGTCTACAGTTTGATATCTCATGTTTTAGAACGACAAATGAAATGCTTTTATAAAGAAAAATATAACTATCACTGCATTGGGAGATGCCATTTTGACTTAGCTGTGGCGCCATCTGCTGTCTGTAGAGGCAATTACACACATGTAAATATATACCCACAATGCATTACAGTAAAGAGTGAATCAGACGAAGTTGTAGTTATTGTGATTAGACGGAAGAAATGTTCAGAGCGAGTCTGGTGATGATTTAAGAACTTAAAACAGCGGAAGATTCTGGGATAAATGCCGTCAGCATCATCTACGTCACACATCGAAGGAGTTCAGAACACAGTGTTGGAGAAGGAGGATTTACAAACAAACGTGAATCAAGCTAAATGCTACTCTAGGTCTGTTTTTGACGACAGAACATGGCTAAAAGTTCAACAAAGTATAATAGTAATGATATTTGTCCTTTAATGTAAAACAGTGATTACTTTGTTACGTTACTTTGGATCCTTCGGTCAGATGCGGTTGGGGATAATTTGATTAATTTCCATCCAACAAACGTAGACCTCTTACACATTTTTTAAGTCTATCTTTTTATTTGCCATTTGTCGGTTCACTCGGAAAACTCAGCGCTTGCCTGAGATACTGACCGTTTGAACAACTGTCTTTTAGAACCTGGAGGGGCCACAGGGGGCAGCAGACGACGTCACGGAGGAGGAAGAAGAAGAGGAAGACGACGAGGAGGACGAAGAGGAGGACGACGACATCACCAGCGGCGAATCAGACGACAGCGAGGAGGAGGCGGACGTCCAGCTGCCCACGGCCCAGAACAAAAACAAAAACTGGAACAAAACCGCACTGTCCTTCTGAACCGTCCCCCAGCACCGACACGACACAACTAAAAACACTTCTGTCCATCTGAAAAAACCTCAACAAAAGGCAAGAACTCTGCGATACTTTGGGACGCTGAGCTCAAAGTACGAGGTCATAGCTCCCCCTAGAGGACGACACCGTATTACACACACGCCATGCAATGTGTCAAACTGGAACTGGCACTGTTTTGTACTGAAACATGCTGTTCTCGCCTGTAACGAAACGACCAACAATCTACAATCTTTTCAAAGTCATGCCATGTGAAATATCATCAAAAATGTGCATTCATTTGCAGAGGTGGGTAGTATTCAGTTACATTTACTCACTTTACTTGAGTAACTTTGTGAAGAAATTGTTTTTTGACACAATTCTTTTACTTTTACTTTAGTTATATTTTCAAACCATAAACCCTAACCCTAAGTAACAATACTTCCAGAATTAGATTTAGATTTAGATGGCTGGAGAAATATATCATGCTAATCTTACATTTTGTCACAACATCAGAAAAAAGACTAAAACAACAAAAAAGTTAGCGTTAAATATACAAACTCCAACATCAAGTACATGAGTAAAAGTTTTGGTTCTTCTTCTGAATGTGAGTACGTCTATAGTCAGTGGCGGACTTACCATTAGGCAACAGGCCACAATTGCCTGGGGCCCCAAACAGAAGAGGCCCCCGTTAAGATGCCCTTTCCGATCATCAGAGACGCAACAATTCTCTCAATACGACAATAAAGTGGTGCAGTGTACTTTTAAATGAGGAAAAAGACCAACAAAATAGTCTGGGATTGTCAAATGTGACCCCCAAACCCTAGCTTGTACTCATTTGAATTCGAATTTTCCAATAGTTCACCTACCACTGTTAAAAAAAGCAAAAAAACATAAACAATAAAAGAGACATGACAGAAAAGTTATAGAAAGTCACACTTGATTTGAGGGGCCTGTTTGCCTTGGGCCCCCAAATTCTTAGTTACGGCACTGTCTATAGTGACAAAAGCTTTAAGGTGACAAAATTAAATTAATCGTACAGCTTGCCTTCAGATATGGGGTTTTTTTTGTAATTTTTGTGTCTATTCTTTGGAACTCGGTGCATTATCTGTCCAATTACATTAACTCATCATAAATCTGATCTTAAAGGAGTTGTACCATTTATTTATTTTCAAAGTACAATCAGTTTAGCTCCAGTGAAGCTAAATTGTCAAATTAGCTCTTAGGGTTAAAATGAGACCACTGTGTGCTTTCTTTATCAATTATTAAGTGTGCTGTTAGCATGCTAATGTTGGTGCACTTTTCCGTAACAGTAAACACGTAGTGGTGAATTATTAGGATGTTCAGAAGGCGAAAACAAAGTGAGAAATAACTTTTGATCACTGCAAATAGTTTGAAAGGAGCCAGTTCTGTTTTCCATGTTTTTAGACAGTAAACAAATCTGTTATCTGTTATTACTCAGTTTTCAAGTAGTAGTTTCTCCAAAGTCTTTTTACATGATAAAATGTCATGACATTTTACTACTGCTTTATGAATATTATTTTAAAGTAACGTTACTCTTACTTGAATACAGAGTTACGCTGCCCACCTCTGTCAATTTGTTCACACAACTCCTGAATTCCACAGACATTTTAAAGGTGCACTACCCAATATTTGAATATACTTAATTCTTTATTTTAAAATGTTCCTAGATGGTAGCGAATCATAGACCGCAAGTAATGAGTATTTTACGCTAAAACTGTGTGACGGATTGTTCTTTGTTATTTTGTAAAAGTTATTTATTTATTTATAATTTTCTCAGGATTGTTTTGATTTTCTGAACTATGTAAAAATGAATTAATCTATGAGACGTGTATATTAAGTTGATCTTACTTTTTAGTTTTAATAATAATAATAATAATAATAATAATATTACGTTTTATTTATTTAGCGCCTTTCTTGACACCCAAGGACACGTTACAAAACATAAATACACTAAAAAGCTACTTAAACACTACATTGTTTTAACCATGTGTTGTATTTTGTTGAAGAAAGTTATACATAATATAGAAATAAATAGTTTTAGTTGCTAGTTCTTACTACACAAATCACAAACCGTTGGAAATAAAGGAAAGATAGGAACGTCTAACTTTTTCTCTAATCATGCATAAACAAATGCTTTGAAACATAAAGATTTATATTTAAACTTTTTTTTTTTTTTTTCTTTTGTTTTGTCTTTTCAAAAAAACTTTGGATAGTGGACCTTTAATTAACAGACGAACACATAAGGCGATATTTTAAGTTTGTAAATGTCTTTATCCGAGCCTTTACAGCAAAACCAGGTGATTTTACAGATGTTTTCACACATTAGAATCTTTCCGTTGCTGTGATCACGTTGAGGTTTTCATTCAGTCCGAGGTTTTCAGCAAGACACAGAAGAAAACTTGTACATTTTTATACGTTCTTGTAAATAGTGAGTCTATAGTAGGTGACCCCTCCCCTCTCCAACATCCTCTCACCCCATTGGCCCATATTGTCACCGACACAAGTCACATGACACCACTTCATCTGTATGTAAACGCCCACGTCTTTAGGACAAGCCCCTTTCTCATAAGGCCACGCCCATCAGTTATTGTGCGTCGTTAAGGTTTGTTTGAAGTGGATTTTAAGCCACAAAATTGAATAAATGGAAAGCAGATGACGAAGTTTAGTTTAATATTTGATTTGATTTTGCGACTTTCTGGAACTATGTAAAGATGAATTAATCTCACAGATTTATATATAAGTTAATCAAGAATGGAACTTTTGTTGTATTTCTTATTTAATATTTCACAGAAAGCTCAAAATAGAAAAAAGAGAGACATAAATAAAAAAAGAGATATTTTGTACTTTTGTAGGCCTAGTTTAAGGACACATATTGTGCAAAAATACCATGTTACAACATTGTTCCTTCATCAAAAACACACCTGGAGTTATATTTAGCTTCATTCTCACTTGCTTAATGAATCTTGAGCCTCACAAAATACTCAGATTCAAATTTCCCAATTCTATGACGTCTTCAGTAGAGCTCCAGAGGTCTCCTGTCCATAGATTATCACCAGACTGAGCATTTCTGCCGTCAAGTCACGGTCATTACAACTGTGTGCTTACATTAGTATTGAGGGCAAGCTTTTGTTTGTTTCCCCATTCCATCTGCTGGCAGTAGATGGAGTGTTAGCACAGATCCTGACAGGGGAATAGAATAGAATAGAAAAACACATGCATTATTTTAAGTTCTAAACATCAGACAAAGCAAATGTTTAAAGACCAAAACAATACAATGAATGCAGAATATGTGTCCTTTAAGCAGAGTAGACCGTCTGCAATCGTCTTTCAGTTGTTTAGTAGTTTGGCACATTATTTTCTGTAGCCTTGTGCGTTGGAGAAGACACGCTCGTGAAAATCGAAAGAGAAGAAACTGTCTTGTACTTGCAAATGTAAGAATCATTTTAAAAGAATCATTTACAAGTAAAGAGGCAGCGCTCAAGCAACAAGGCTCTTTCTCAGACTAAATCATTGCTTATACACTGCCTCTTCACCTGTGAATAAATCTCACCTTTGCAAGTATTAGACACTGTGTAAGTCACAAAATGATTCCTTGATTCAGTGTCCATAAAGTCATCATTAGATTTGGCTCTGCTGCATCAGCAGGGCTGTATGCATTTGAGTAATATAGAACAATTATATCATGTCTTAACACATATCTATATATTTGAATTATTTTAAAACGAGACACTGCAGGTGAATAGGAAAAAAAAATCGTCCTCTAAAGTTTATATAAATGTGAAGGAAAAATTTACAAGGTTTCACCATGTAATGTTTTTATATTTGAAAAAAATAAGCTTTTTATGTATGAAAATGGCACAAATTGGCCATAGTTAGGACATATTACATATATTATAGCATGTAACATATACGTGTTACATGCTTGAATGAAAAGCGCTTTATAAATAAAGTTTGATTGATTGATTGATATAAATTTGAAGAATTAAATACAGTCATGTAAAACTTCTTGCTCATATTAAATACAAATTCATTTAATGAAGAGGATATTTAGAATATCCTCTGTATTTAGTATTTGAGTACCATAGACATTATAGAAAATTGGCAGCAAAATATTTTTCTGGGAGTTAAAACTTTGATAAATCAGGCTTTGAGAGAAAAAAAAGATATTTCTGTAAGTTTTGTCAAAATTGTTTAAGTAGGCCTAAAAGACTGTAAAGGTGAGTGTAGGTGCTACTTTATGTGGTGAAACTTGTTTTTATGGGAGAAAAATGCATATTGAAATGTGTTAAATCGATACATGCAAGTTGATAAAAAGTAAAAGAACAACTTCTTCAGCTACAGATTGGACAATGTTATTTCAACATAAAAGCTTGACAAACTTACAAAATATTTCCTTGTAGTGCCTCGTATTAATGACTAGTTCACGTTGCCTGAAATCTAAGATCACGTAAAGTGTGTGGGTTTGACTCGAGCTCTTCAGGGCATTCTAGTTTGTTAAACACTGGCCGGTCGTTGCACCTGTGGCTGTTCCCTCTGTGTAAAGTGTCCATGTAAAGTGTCATGTTGTTCACCGTCTTGTGCTCCTCTTCACCTCCTCCAGCCCCAAATGTGTCCCACGTTTGTTTAGACGAGGAGAACGCAGAATTAAGAACTTGTAAAATGTGTAAAAGTTTGATTATTCTTATTATTTTTTAGTTTTTATTTGATTTTTCTTCTCTGGACTCTTTGGTCTGTTTCATTTGGAATGGTCACTGCAGCACTTTCTGTACATTGGCCAATAAAAACTTGTTTTGGAATCAAACTGGTTTATTGTATTTCTCGTTATTTTTCAATTTTCAACACATTTAAAGTCTATATGACAGCTTAGACGAACCATTTCACTAAAACGTAGTGAACATGATTATATTTAAGATTTGACTAAACATTTTGCCTCTATTTGTCCCCAATTTAACAGTTTTCAATGTTTATAATGTTACTTCCTGGTTGGACATGGACAGAAAATAGAGGTAATTCCACAACTGTTACCTAGCAACCATTTTGAAAACAAGGGCCACAATCCATATGAATTACACAATAGTTATGATTTGACAAACAATAATATGTGATAACAACTTTACTTTGTTGAATGATGGCTTAAACTGTCCAAAAAAAACTGTATTTACAATAATTTTATTTTTCAAAATTTCTTCAACAACAGCTGTGTAAAACTATAATAAATATTTCCCACAGGTGCAATCTCATCAAACGTAGTCATAATTAGATCATTTGAGAACCTGTCATACAGACGTTAAGCTTTTGAAACATGAATTAACTATGATTAAGATATAGTTGAAGAATGTTATCGGTTTTATAGTTTAAAAAAAAAAAAAAGTACTAACCTATGGTCATTTGGGCCAATTTTGCAAAAAGCTGATCAAATGCCGGGTCATAGTTTGGTGAACCTATTGTAAAGTTTCAGTAACTCTTGAGTTTTGAAAATAAAACTCATTGGTATCGGAGTCTTATGGATCCTGTGATACTTGCCATGGCATTAATGTCCCTTTTGGATTTATCTTAGAGTTATACATCGACAAATCCCTCAGCACAATACGTCAAAATCTTATTCAGTAAAAGATTACAAACCTTGGTGTGTAGGTGCTGCTTTAAGGGCTGAGCTTTATGTTTCTATAAAAAAGGCAAAGAATACAATAAGATCCCCCATCAGCCCATCACTATCCACTGAAATTCACACAATTCGCAAACATTTTTTCAACCTTAATCTAATCAATTCTTGAAAACTTGAGTACATTTAACACTTTTGCAATAATTACTTAAAGACACAGTGACAAAATATGCACTAACGAGAATTTATCAGCTACCCTCTGGCTCCTAGACAAATGCTTAACCCTCTACAATTCAGATTCATCCCTAATCACTTAAACAAAACTTACATTTCTTCAAACTACCGACCACGTGCCATTCTTTCACGTTTGCGAGTGTTATTGATTCTCTAAGCATCGTCCTTTGAGTCAGGTACAAGCACTCGGACAAAAGCAGCTCGTGCAGAGAGGGGGACAATACAAAATCAGCTCCTGCGACGTCTCACTCGCTCCTCACACCTGTGCTCCCGTAGCCTCCTGTGATTGCACGTTTTGCGGTGAAGGCTCTCGAGTGCGTTGTCTGCCGGTCCGTCATCAGCGCGGCACCGTCAAGAGCGGCGTTGACGCGAGATTAGCCCGAGCACGTCCCAGATATGAATGATTGGATTGTTCTATCGGCAAAGACACTTGAAGCTGAGGAGGAGACGGCGGCGGCGCTGTCCGTGGTGCTGAAGGTGAGACGGTGAAAAGGAAGACGTTTTATTGAATCAACGTGCGTCAATAGATTTACGGGTGACATTGTAACTTCAAAGCTGTTTTATCGAAATGTGTTTTTTAGAGGGAGATGAAACGAAGCCCTTAAAGTAGCACATGAGACGTAGCTACATCCCAAAGACAAAGTCGCATGTTTAGAGGGAATTTTGCTGGAAAAATGTTGCAGGTTTTTTTGTTTTTTTCATATCACGATCTCAAAGTGCTCATTATTCACAAGGAAACACTAACTCCTGGTCATCGGGTGGCCCACCAGTACCATATGTTTTGGGACTGTCCTATTCAGAATGGTCAGACATATTGGACTGAAATCAATAAAGCCATAGACGCAATAAATGAATATTTTAGAGCAAACCTTTAGCGGTGGAAAAGAAGTCCATCACAAAGAGACAGCGGACAAAATCTGATCCAACAATCAAGCCCTAAATTCCTCCAACATTGTAAAAAATGTAAACTGCAAGAAAACATTTCTAGATGTTCATTTTAATTTCAAGATCTTTGAATAGTTAAGGTACATGTTTACTTGTTTCAGTTCATTTCTTATTTCATGTAAAATAAGAATGTTTTACTTACCTCATTGGCAAATTAACTTAATTATTTTGCGTTAAATTATCTTATAACCTGTCAGAAATGTCTTGAAACTATGAAATTGTTTACGTCACATAAGCAGCTAAATTTCTGGTCAACACTAGTCAAAATAAGATAAATATTCTAAATTCAGGTGATTTTAAGGCTAGATTTTTATTTTATTTATTTATTTTTTATTTTTTTATTGCAGTGTAAAAAAAAGACAAATTCCACAAATATTTTACACGTATTTATACATAAATTGAGATGAAATGTATCTAATAGCCCATCTTAATCCCGTTAGAATAGCAAGGCCGACTTTTCAATTCATTTTGACACAAAGAGACTCAAACAGACAGCTGAGTGAATATTCTGTCACAGACTATGACAATCTCTCATTTAACAAATCAAAGGCCGTTGACTGACGGTTTAATTGGAAGAGAAACTTTAGGTCAGTTCATCTCAAACATCAAATGATTTGTTTCAAGCAAAGGTGAAGATAGGCAAGGCAAGGCAAGGCATGGCAAGTTTATTTGTAGAGCACAATTCGTACACAGGGCAATTCAAAGTGCTTTACATAAACAGGAAAAGTTGCATTAAAATCACAAAACAAAAAGACACACAGAATTATTTTAAAATCATTTTAAAATAAAGTGCTTTAAAAGAGAAGAGTGCAGATATATCTTTCAGTTTCAGATAGAGTTATGAGAAATCCAGCAGGTCTTTATTCTAACTTTGTAAATAAAAACCTTCTAAATTCCAGGTTGGAGGCTTTTTCTGGGAGACAATATACATTTTCATGATGATAAAATCCTGATGTTTCCGTTTTACTGGACAAATACTCACAGAAATGTTGACCATACAATAGTTTTTCATTGTATTTACAGATTTATTACATACTTTACCACTAATTTCACTTTTTGAAGCTCAAACATCATTTTAAGTCAAGAAAATAGTATGTTTTTTCCATCTTTTGTAATATAAAAGCATACTTCTTGATATTTCTACATTGGAAATTCCAAATTGTTGCTTGTTTTTTGTCATAAAGACGTAAAATCATTAGTGTTTAGATCCGATACGAGTCAATCAGTGAATACTTTTTGGTTGACTTCACTTTCTCCATTCCAGAATTTTGAACATTTTGCTCTATTGTTCCTTTGAAATATAATAACTGAACTTTACTGTCCTGTGTATTCAAAGAAAAACAACATCAAAGACAATTAAAATAACAAAATGAATTGATGAACACAATTTCGCCAACAAAATCTATTCTGTTTAATATGTTTTAATGTAGAAATCATCGTCTAACCTGAAATTACCACAAGAATGTGTGAAACTGCGCTGTATTTTCTGTTCAAACGTTGCACAGCGTTGCAAAGTGGTGAGATATTTGTTAATAAATGTCTCCCTCTACTGGCCAGGCGTCAGAAACACAGCCCGAGTCCCGCCTTTGCTTTAGAAATCCTTAGTTTTGGAGTGTGACCCTGCTCTGAGGATAATCCTGACTGAACACAGCTGAGGGGGAAGCGTCTGGGGAGGGGGAGGACGCTGTATCACACTGTCACTCTGCTCCTGTCAATCAGCGAGAAGCATGAGGCATAAGAGCATGAATAAAATATGGATACGACTGAACAGAGATGGAGACTCTGCTGGTGCTTTCTGGAAACAAGATTTATGGATTTACACCAACTGCACAGTAGATCAGGAAAAGAAGAAGGTTTGAGATCACAATCAGGTCATGGTGAAGACATTTGTTTGTCCTGAAGATGTTTTATTACTTCATTTAATCCACAGATTTCTCTGGAACATTGTAACTTCAAAGGCTGTTTACTTAAAAGGCATGTTTCTTCAGAAACATAAAATCAGCCTTAAAGTGACTATGACTAAAATATGTGTGGAAGATAAGATATTTAAAGTTTTACAAAGTATATGTATAGTATATGTGTGTGTGTGTGTGTGTGTGTGTGTGTGTGTGTGTGTGTGTGTGTGTGTGTGTGTGTGTGTGTGTGTGTGTGTGTGTGTGTGTGTGTGTGTGTGTGTGTGTGTGTGTGTGTGTGTGTGTGTGTGTGTGTGTGTGTGTGTGTGTGTGTGTGTGTGTGTGTGTGTGTGTGTGTGTGTGTGTGTGCGTGTATATATATATACATTCTATCACATATACATTCATCTCTACATCTATACATCTATCTATTATTTTTGTTTTTTTGTTTTTGTTTTTGTTTTTATAGTTTTGTATTACCACTTCCTGATTGTAAATGATGACATCACACTAGGAAATGACTTTGTACACTGGGCTGAAACTCAGTGAATGTCAATGAATGAACATTTTATTTTGTTGAATTAATGTTAAGATATAAAATAAGTTGTTTATTTTGGGTAAATTATGCATAACCTTTGAATGGAATGAGTCTCTCTCTAGTGTGATGTCATCACTTTTTTTTTTACTTCCTGTAATTTTCAACAGATTTTTCAACTTTTCTCCACAAACTACTACTGGATTGGTGTAAAACTGGATTTATTTTATTTATTTAATTGTATTAAATAAAATGTATTTATTTATTAATATTTAAGTATTAATACACCAAATAATCTCATGATTAGAAAAAATCATTACAACCTGTCATATAAAAAACAACATTCTGACGAAAACTTACAGGACTTGTGGATATCTAAATCTGATTTATTCAAGTTTGAAGTGTAAAAAATGAGGCAAAATTTGAATTTTCATGCCAGTTTTCAGTCAGATCTAGTTTAAAAACGAAGTAAGAAAAAAAAAATTAAATAAAATAAAAATCCCCTCTGTTCATTTTTTGTAACTAATATGTGAACAAAATTAACCAGGAAACATTGGCCTAGTATTGTCCATTTTTCAGATTTAAAGTTCCCACATATGTGCAATTTTTGACATTTTAACATAAAATGCCATGTTTCTATAAAAACACATCTTGATAACTTGTAATACTTTTTTTTTGCACAATGATTGAAAAACTGCTCAAGTGATTTATTCTCCTGTAATCAGGGATAAACGTGTCAGACTATGTTACAAAACACACTTTAATGCAGGTATTCCATGACCAAATACATTCCTTTCTGATACTGTGCATAGACTGTTAGATGTTAGTTATCACAAACTGCTTCAATATCTGAGTGAAAAACCCTAAGAATATAGACCCAGGTGTTGTGAAACTGAACAGAATTTATTTCCACACAATCCTTGACCCTTTGTCCGTCATTGTCTGAGAGCGGCATCGTTCAATAACAGCAGACTGAATATATGGAGATAGTCTACTATCTAAAGTTCGGGAGCAGGACCACACCTCATCTACGCCCCTTCCGGTGGCCACACTATTTAAGCATCCCGGTCACACACATCTACGTTCGTGTTTTCATGCCCCTCCCTCCCTCCCTCCCCTTTCTAATGATTCTGTTCTATCTTCTAGATGGGGGGTATCGAGGCCCGGGAGCCTGCAGCCCTCTTCACCAGAAGCCCCAAAACGGCATATTCTATCGTACACGTGTTTTTCCTGTTGTTCGTTCGTTAATAAACTTTGCATCCGTATCTGAGGTTGTGGTCCTTGCTAGTGAATCTCTTTCTGTCTCTCCTGTCTCTGTTCAGATCATACTTCACCTCCGCTCTGTGAAACCACCAGGAAGAATGACAAACAGTATAATAAGAATAAGAACAAAAGCATTTCCTGGTAACAAGAACAGGTTAGACTTGGTTTAGTTCTGGTTTTGAAGTCATTTTAAATCTTGGTTTAGATGTACTTTAGCGCTGGTTTTAGGTCGTGTTTAGTGCTGGTAAAATCCTGGTTTAGATCTACTTTAGCGCTGGTTTTAGGCCGTGTTTAGTGCTGGTAAAATCTTGGTTTAGATCTACTTTAGCGCTGGTTTTAGGTCGTGTTTAGTGCTGGTAAAATCCTGGTTTAGATCTACTTTAGCGCTGGTTTTAGGTCGTGTTTAGTGCTGGTAAAATCCTGGTTTAGATCTACTTTAGCGCTGGTTTTAGGCCGTGTTTAGTGCTGGTAAAATCCTGGTTTAGATCTACTTTAGCGCTGGTTTTAGGTCGTGTTTAGTGCTGGTAAAATCCTGGTTTAGATCTACTTTAGCGCTGGTTTTAGGTCGTGTTTAGTGCTGGTAAAATCCTGGTTTAGATCTACTTTAGCGCTGGTTTTAGGCCGTGTTTAGTGCTGGTAAAATCCTGGTTTAGATCTACTTTAGCGCTGGTTTTAGGTCGTGTTTAGTGCTGGTAAAATCCTGGTTTAGATCTACTTTAGCGCTGGTTTTAGTGCGTGTTTAGTGCTGGTAAAATCCTGGTTTAGATCTACTTTAGCGCTGGTTTTAGGTCGTGTTTAGTGCTGGTAAAATCCTGGTTTAGATCTACTTTAGCGCTGGTTTTAGGTCGTGTTTAGTGCTGGTAAAATCCTGGTTTAGATCTACTTTAGCGCTGGTTTTAGGCCGTGTTTAGTGCTGGTAAAATCTTGGTTTAGATCTACTTTAGCACTGGTTTTAGACAGTGTTTAGTGCTGGTAAAATCCTGGTTTAGATCTACTTTAGCGCTGGTTTTAGGTCGTGTTTAGTGCTGGTAAAATCCTGGTTTAGATCTACTTTAGCGCTGGTTTTAGGCCGTGTTTAGTGCTGGTAAAATCTTGGTTTAGATCTACTTTAGCGCTGGTTTTAGACAGTGTTTAGTGCTGGTAAAATCCTGGTTTAGATCTACTTTAGCGCTGGTTTTAGACCGTGTTTAGTGCTGGTAAAATCCTGGTTTAGATCTACTTTAGCGCTGGTTTTAGGCCATGTTTAGTCCTAGTAAAATCCTGGTTTAGATCTACTTTAGCGCTGGTTTTAGACCGTGTTTAGTGCTGGTAAAATCCTGGTTTAGATCTACTTTAGCGCTGGTCTTAGGTCGTGTTTAGTGCTGGTAAAATCTTGGTTTAGATCTACTTTAGCGCTGGTTTTAGACCATGTTTAGTCCTAGTAAAATCCTGGTTTAGATCTACTTTAGCGCTGGTTTTAGGCCATGTTTAGTCCTAGTAAAATCCTGGTTTAGATCTACTTTAGCGCTGGTTTTAGAGCGTGTTTAGTGCTGGTAAAATCCTGGTTTAGATCTACTTTAGCGCTGGTCTTAGGTCGTGTTTAGTGCTGGTAAAATCTTGGTTTAGATCTACTTTAGCGCTGGTTTTAGAGCGTGTTTAGTGCTGGTAAAATCTTGGTTTAGATCTACTTTAGCGCTGGTTTTAGGCCGTGTTTAGTGCTGGTAAAATCTTGGTTTAGATCTACTTTAGCGCTGGTTTTAGGTCGTGTTTAGTGCTGGTAAAATCCTGGTTTAGATCTACTTTAGCGCTGGTTTTAGGTCGTGTTTAGTGCTGGTAAAATCCTGGTTTAGATCTACTTTAGCGCTGGTTTTTAGGCGTGTTTAGTGCTGGTAAAATCCTGGTTTAGATCTACTTTAGCGCTGGTTTTAGGTCGTGTTTAGTGCTGGTAAAATCCTGGTTTAGATCTACTTTAGCGCTGGTTTTAGGTCGTGTTTAGTGCTGGTAAAATCCTGGTTTAGATCTACTTTAGCGCTGGTTTTAGGCCGTGTTTAGTGCTGGTAAAATCCTGGTTTAGATCTACTTTAGCGCTGGTTTTAGGTCGTGTTTAGTGCTGGTAAAATCCTGGTTTAGATCTGCTTTAGCGCTGGTTTTAGGCCGTGTTTAGTGCTGGTAAAATCCTGGTTTAGATCTACTTTAGCGCTGGTTTAGGTAGTGTTTAGTGCTGGTAAAATCCTGGTTTAGATCTACTTTAGCGCTGGTTTTAGGTCGTGTTAGTGCTGGTAAAATCCTGGTTTAGATCTACTTTAGCGCTGGTTTTAGGTCGTGTTTAGTGCTTGTAAAATCCTGGTTTAGATCTACTTTAGCGCTGGTTTTAGGCCGTGTTTAGTGCTGGTAAAATCCTGGTTTAGATCTACTTTAGCGCTGGTTTTAGGTCGTGTTTAGTGCTGGTAAAATCCTGGTTTAGATCTACTTTAGCGCTGGTTTTAGGCCGTGTTTAGTGCTGGTAAAATCTTGGTTTAGATCTACTTTAGCGCTGGTTTTAGACAGTGTTTAGTGCTGGTAAAATCCTGGTTTAGATCTACTTTAGCGCTGGTTTTAGACCGTGTTTAGTGCTGGTAAAATCCTGGTTTAGATCTACTTTAGCGCTGGTTTTAGGCCATGTTTAGTCCTAGTAAAAACCTGGTTTAGATCTACTTTAGCTGGTTTTAGACAGTGTTTAGTGCTGGTAAAATCCTGGTTTAGATCTACTTTAGCGCTGGTCTTAGGTCGTGTTTAGTGCTGGTAAAATCTTGGTTTAGATCTACTTTAGCGCTGGTTTTAGACCATGTTTAGTCCTAGTAAAATCCTGGTTTAGATCTACTTTAGCGCTGGTTTTAGGCCATGTTTAGTCCTAGTAAAATCCTGGTTTAGATCTACTTTAGCGCTGGTTTTAGAGCGTGTTTAGTGCTGGTAAATCCTGGTTTAGATCTACTTTAGCGCTGGTCTTAGGTCGTGTTTAGTGCTGGTAAAATCTTGGTTTAGATCTACTTTAAGCGCTGGTTTAGAGCGTGTTTAGTGCTGGTAAAATCCTGGTTTAGATCTACTTTAGCGCTGGTCTTAGGTGTGTTAGTGCTGGTAAAATCTTGGTTTAGATCTACTTTAGCGCTGGTTTTAGAGCGTGTTTAGTGCTGGTAAAATCCTGGTTTAGATCTACTTTAGCGCTGGTTTTAGACCGTGTTTAGTGCTGGTAAAATCCTGGTTTAGATCTACTTTAGCGCTGGTTTTAGAGCGTGTTTAGTGCTGGTAAAATCTTGGTTTAGATCTACTTTAGCGCTGGTTTTAGGCCATGTTTAGTCCTAGTAAAATCCTGGTTTAGATCTACTTAAGCGCTGGTTTTACACAGTGTTTAGTGCTGGTAAAATCCAGGTTTAGATCTACTTTAGCGCTGGTTTTAGGCCATGTTTAGTCCTAGTAAAATCCTGGTTTAGATCTACTTTAGCGCTGGTTTTAGGTCGTGTTTAGTGCTGGTAAAATCTTGGTTTAGATCTACTTTAGCGCTGGTTTTAGGCCGTGTTTAGTGCTGGTAAAATCCTGGTTTAGATCTACTTTAGCGCTGGTTTTAGGCCGTGTTTAGTGCTGGTAAAATCCTGGTTTAGATCTACTTTAGCGCTGGTTTTAGAGCGTGTTTAGTGCTGGTAAAATCTTGGTTTAGATCTACTTTAGCGCTGGTTTTAGACCGTGTTTAGTGCTGGTAAAATCCTGGTTTAGATCTACTTTTGCGCTGGTTTTAGGCCGTGTTTAGTGCTGGTAAAATCTTGGTTTAGATCTACTTTAGACCTGGTTTTTAGAGCCGTGTTTAGTGCTGGTAAAATCCTGGTTTAGATCTACTTTAGCTGGTTTTTAGAGCGTGTTTAGTCCTAGTAAAATCCTGGTTTTGATCTACTTTAGCGCTGGTTTTAGAGCGTGTTTAGTGCTGGTAAAATCCTGGTTTAGATCTACTTTAGCGCTGGTTTTAGGCCATGTTTAGTCCTAGTAAAATCCTGGTTTAGATCTACTTTTGCGCTGGTTTTAGGCCGTGTTTAGTGCTGGTAAAATCCTGGTTTAGATCTACTTTAGCGCTGGTCTTAGGTCGTGTTTAGTGCTGGTAAAATCTTGGTTTAGATCTACTTTAGCGCTGGTTTTAGAGCGTGTTTAGTGCTGGTAAAATCTTGGTTTAGATCTACTTTAGCACTGGTCTTAGGTCGTGTTTAGTGCTGGTAAAATCTTGGTTTAGATCTACTTTAGCGCTGGTTTTAGAGCGTGTTTAGTGCTGGTAAAATCCTGGTTTAGATCTACTTTAGCGCTGGTTTTAGACCGTGTTTAGTGCTGGTAAAATCCTGGTTTAGATCTACTTTAGCGCTGGTTTTAGAGCGTGTTTAGTGCTGGTAAAATCTTGGTTTAGATCTACTTTAGCGCTGGTTTTAGGCCATGTTTAGTCCTAGTAAAATCCTGGTTTAGATCTACTTAAGCGCTGGTTTTACACAGTGTTTAGTGCTGGTAAAATCCAGGTTTAGATCTACTTTAGGGCTGGTTTTAGGCCATGTTTAGTCCTAGTAAAATCCTGGTTTAGATCTACTTTAGCGCTGGTTTTAGAGCGTGTTTAGTGCTGGTAAAATCCTGGTTTAGATCTACTTAAGCGCTGGTTTTAGACCGTGTTTAGTGCTGGTAAAATCCAGGTTTAGATCTACTTTAGCGCTGGTTTTAGGCCATGTTTAGTCCTAGTAAAATCCTGGTTTAGATCTACTTTAGCGCTGGTTTTAGACCGTGTTTAGTGCTGGTAAAATCCTGGTTTAGATCTACTTTAGCGCTGGTCTTAGGTCGTGTTTAGTGCTGGTAAAATCCTGGTTTAGATCTACTTTAGCGCTGGTTTTAGAGCGTGTTTAGTGCTGGTAAAATCTTGGTTTAGATCTACTTTAGCACTGGTTTTAGACCGTGTTTAGTGCTGGTAAAATCCTGGTTTAGATCTACTTAAGCGCTGGTTTTAGACCGTGTTTAGTGCTGGTAAAATCCAGGTTTAGATCTACTTTAGCGCTGGTTTTAGGCCATGTTTAGTCCTAGTAAAATCCTGGTTTAGATCTACTTTAGCGCTGGTTTTAGACCGTGTTTAGTCCTAGTAAAATCCTGGTTTAGATCTACTTTAGCGCTGGTCTTAGGTCGTGTTTAGTGCTGGTAAAATCCTGGTTTAGATCTACTTTAGCGCTGGTTTTAGGCGTGTTTAGTGCTGGTAAAATCTTGGTTTAGATCTACTTTAGCACTGGTTTTAGACCGTGTTTAGTGCTGGTAAAATCCTGGTTTAGATCTACTTTAGCGCTGGTTTTAGAGCGTGTTTAGTGCTGGTAAAATCTTGGTTTAGATCTACTTTAGCGCTGGTTTTAGAGCGTGTTTAGTGCTGGTAAAATCTTGGTTTAGATCTACTTTAGCGCTGGTTTTAGACCGTGTTTAGTGCTGGTAAAATCTTGGTTTAGATCTACTTTAGCGCTGGTTTTAGGCCGTGTTTAGTGCTGGTAAAATCCTGGTTTAGATCTACTTTAGCGCTGGTTTTAGGCCGTGTTTAGTGCTGGTAAAATCTTGGTTTAGATCTACTTTAGCGCTGGTTTTAGAGCGTGTTTAGTGCTGGTAAAATCCTGGTTTAGATCTACTTTAGCGCTGGTTTTAGGCCGTGTTTAGTGCTGGTAAAATCCTGGTTTAGATCTACTTTAGCGCTGGTTTTAGAGCGTGTTTTGTGCTGGTAAAATCTTGGTTTAGATCTACTTAAGCGCTGGTTTTAGACAGTGTTTAGTGCTGGTAAAATCCTGTTTGATCCAGTTTGGTTCTGGTTTTAGAGCGTGTTGAGTTCTGCCAAACAAGATTAAAAACTAGAATCACCAAGTCCACTTCTTCAAAGCAACTTTAGGTTTCTTTTCTTTCTTTCTTTCTTTCTTTCTTTCTTTCTTTCTTTCTTTCTTTCTTTCTTTCTTTCTTTCTTTCTTTAATTAAATTGCCTGCAAATTTTGACAGTCGTAGATTGCATTTTTCTCAGGCTTGCTCCTCGGTACTTTATACATCATAAAGAGGTGATGTTTAGCCTTTTTTCACTTTCACTTTTTTCTGTTTCACTATAATAGGCCTAATAAGAACTTAAATACAAGCTTAAACTGTTGCACCTAAACAACATATTAGAGTAAAATATGCTACTTAAAATATCTCATTAACTGTTTTTTGTTTGCCAGTTGTTAAGGGGCTGAATTCACTTGTTTTGGGCTTTTTTTCAAAGGCATATTCACTTTTTGCTCTCTAATCTGGCAACCCTGGTCCTGAGCCCAGTTTAATTCTGCTGATTTGGTTTGGTACTTTTCAAGTCCTGGTTTAGCCTTGGTTTCCAGGGTTAGTTTAGTCTCGTCTTGTTGTGTTTGTCCAAGTGTGAACACACAAGTGACTAATCCATATAGTGAACATGATTACTTTTAAGATTGTACTAAACAAATTGCCCTGTTTGACAATTTTGTGGAGGTTTGAGGTTTATGCATTTTTATATGTGTCACATTGTAATGTAAACAAGGGCCAAAATCTATATAAATTACACAATAGTTATGACATGACAAACAATATGTGATAAGTTTAATTTTTGTGCAACGATTGTCACTTATTGATGACATCACACAGGAATTTCACCACTTTCTGTAATTTCCGACTTTTATTTTGGACTTCACACACTGCCAAAAGACAGGTTTAAAACTGTTATTAAATATTTGCCGCAAGTTCTGTCCCCAAAAACAAAGTAATAATTAGAAAAACAAACAACTTACACGCTTTAATCCTGTCTCAATTGCGTGGAAATGTAGCACTACAGAAGCGCAATAACCAGAAGCGACCACAAGATGGCACAACTAACACGTGAGATTTATCAACTAAGATCAAGAGAGAGAGTTTTGTGCTTTAGTCGAAATAAAAGGAGAAAAAAATAATAATTCTACGAGCTTCCTGTGTTTGTTTAACTTTACACAAACCCTATAGACCTTTTTAAAGTTTGTAAGCGTAAACATTCTAAATTCCAGAATGGGGGCAAAACTGAAGCATAAAGTGATTTCACTGAAGAAACTGGGATTAACTTCTGAACATCACAAAATATGAAAAATGATAATGGTTTTGTAAAATAAAGCACTCAGACACACATAAAAACACACAAACACACATATTTTACATAATTTAAGTATGTAGGATAAACTCTTTTGATAAAAGAATAATCCAGATTTGTAGCTTTTACTGGACAAATACTTAAAGAAGCTCAGATACAATTTTGTGGCTAGAAATTTGTATTTTTTCCATCCTTTGTAATAGAAAAACTATCTATCCTGGGAATTCAAACGTGTTGTTTTTTCTCAACATAAAACCATTAGAATTTAGATCCGATATGCGCTAATCATTGAAAACATTGACAGCCAGCTTCATTTTTGCCTCCATTCCAGAGTTTGGAGCATTTTAAAGGGCCTATATGTACATTTATCAGTTTCAACTTGAGATAACATGCATTTTGTGGCTCTTCATTATTAAAACGTTCAGTCCAAACTCGACGGTCCTCGACATGAGACAAAGGTGCGCTCTTTGAACCTGAACCCAGCGACAGAAGGCTCCAAACTCCATCTCTTGCGTGTTTTGGTGACTCGATTCTGCCTAACAAGCTGTGGCTGACATTTGAAAAGGTTGAGAAAGTTGGAGGCAAAATTCTCTGACAAAAATTAACAAGCGCGTCCTGAAAAACTTTGGACATTTTACTTCTCAATTAGATTCGGTAAAGTCTCAATTCCTTGCTTGCGAAGTTGTCGGGAGCTGTTGCGCTTTTGTTTCAGGGCAAAGCATGCTGGGAAGGGGAGAAGCAGAAGAAAGGAGGAGAAATGGATGAAACGAAAGCGCACGCTGAGTCTTCTGTGGCGATTGTGAGATGATGAAGTGCGGATTTGAATAAAAAATGGACTAGGTATTGGTCGCAGGAGAGTAATAATGACTCAGACAGTTGTTAATTGAGTAACTTTTGGATTAAATTGCACTTCTGAGAGTCATTTTCACAGATTACACTTTATATTGGTTGCCTGCTTGAGTAATATTTGTAGACAAGGTTTCAAAAGTCGTGGAATTCTTACTGAAAGTGCACTTACAACAAATCAAAAACCTCCGTCTGTTCATCTCTGAAAATAAGCCAAGTTTAAAGTCTGATTGTATCACACATTTCCACATGAAGATGTCTTTTCTTTAACTCCAAACTTTTTTTTTGTGATAGATTTCTTTGCTGATTTATTTTTTGGTTGGAACAAATGTGTTTAAAGTGGGAGTAAATGGTGCATAAACCTACACAGGAAGTAATTTTAAATAAAAATACACCACGAATATTTCAATCAAAGTTATTCAAATCATAAATAACACATGATAAATATTAAAAAGGGGGTGAAAATCTACACAAATGAACAAGAAACAGCAAACCATGAATTAAATCCAAAATCTTAGATCCCAAACTTAACGTCATGTTGCAATTTCCTCAAAAATCTGAAGGAAATGGTTCGAGCGGCAGCATTTATATTCTTAAGAGCTCAAACTGAACCCGGGAGGAGTTATACGTGAAACTTGCCCTGTTCTTGTTTACAAATGTGAGTTTCGCTTTTATGCCAGTTGAGGTCCGGCCACCTCAACCTCAGAGCCGTCTAGTTCCTCATTAGCATTTTTCAGATGTCGAGATGTTAAGTTTGAAAATGTAATTCTTGATTTACCGTAAATGGAAGTAAATTGAAAGTAGAGGCGTGAGATTGGAGTTTTAACACTTTCTTTTCATCAGTACGGTACCTAGAGACATGAACTCTAAGACATTGCGACTGTATGCGTCTTTTTTTAAAATATCAACATAAATAAATATTAATAATACACCAAATAATGAGAAAAGCAATATGTTTTTTTACCTGTTATGTTACGGTGGCAGATCCTATCAGGTAAATACTGGAAATATTTTAGAATAATTTGTCTTATTTGAAGAAAAACCCTAAAGTGGAAGTGAAAAGTGCTTGTAAACTCATGGCGGTGAATATTTAAGATGCTGGGACCGTGTTAGGAGAGTGAGCGCTACATGTGACTGATGGAAAGACTTTAACATCACCTGGTTCTGTTTTTCACGTTTTAAAACAGTAAAAATCAGGTACAGGGCCTTTAAAGCTGCACCATGTAATGTTTCTGATTTGGTTAATGCCATATGCTCGTCTCTGTGGAGATGTTATTGCTTTGTCTGGATTGCCTGAACACTTACTGCATCTGTTTTACTGCTAAACAAAATAAAATAGAATAGAATAGAATAGAATAGAATAGAATAGAATAGAATAGAATAGAATAGAATAGAATAGAATAGAATAGAATAGAATAGAATAGAATAGAATAGAACATAAAAAGATGACGCATGTAAAGTAAAAAGTAAACGCTAAATCAGTCGTTGTCAAAGAAGCTACGTACAGATAATGCTTTGTCATATTGTAAAAATCATTCAACAATTCATGTGTGCTGAAATTTCTCTATTCTTGTGTGTTTTTGGTCATAGTTTTCACTCCATGTTATGATGAAGGAGCCAACAGTAAAGCTACAAAATACAATGTTGACTCGTCTCGTTTAGCATGGGGTTTAGTCTACGTTGTCGCACCTTGATGAGAACACTAGAAAAATAAAATTAAATATAAAAGATTAAATTAAATTAAATTAAAATCAAATCAAATTGCAAAAAAATAAAGTGAAAGTAAAGTGAAATTAAACTAAACCAAATCAAATTAAAGTACGTATGACGGGTTTTTAAGATTTCATAATTTTGACTTTATTCAGTGTATTAATGCCTCTTGTAAATATAACTCGTAGTTTTACACCAATCAGGTCACTGTTTCTGGAGAAAAGTTGAAAAATCCAGTTGAAAATTACAGGAAGTAAACACATTGATGACATCACGCTGTGGAGACAAAGATTATGCTTAATTTACACAAAAGAAACAACTTTTTTGACCCTTTAAACATTGATTCAACAAAATAAAGGAGTTCATATGCATTTCTCTTTGTCAAATTAACAAAATCTGTGACATTAGATGAGTTTTGACCAGTGTACAGTGTGGTTGCTATGGTAATTGATGTCATACTTTACAACCAGGAAGTAAAATTAAAAACCTAAACAAATGGCTAAACTGGGGTAAACATTGTAAAGATCTTAGTAGAAATTGAAATATATTTATCTTTACTGCATTTTAGTTAAACGTTCAACCTGTCAGAGGCCCTTTAAACTAAACTAAATGATCCCTGCTGCTGTGAGCCGGGTGCACCTCTCCACAGATCCGACCCATAACTCGTCTTGGATGTGTCACCCCTGTGGAGGAAGGTACGTTTTAAGCCATTGCGGGACATTCAAGGCAAAGTGGTAACATCTCCATGGCGACACGCTGGTGGCAGACACTCACACTCACACCCGAAAAGTTACACAGCGTGGCTTTAAAGTGCCTATGACAGGTTGCACTACACATTTGACCAAAATGCAGTTTAGATAAATATATTTCAAAGTTTGCAAAAATACGTTGCAAATGTTACCCCGGTTTAGCTATTTTTTAGGTTTTTAATTTTACTTCCTGGTTGTACATGATGACATCACACTAGGAAATTACCAAGAAACCATCCTGTACACTAAGCCAAAACTCATCTAATGTCACAGATTTTTTTATTTGACAAATAAAAATACACATGAAAACCTTAATTTTGTTGATTCAATGTTTAAAAGAGTCAAAAAAGTAGTTTCATTTGATAACCTTTGTTTCCCCAGTGCAGGCATGTCCAAACTCAGGCCCGGGGGCCAAATGCAGCCCTCAGACCAATTTTTCTTGGCCCTTAGGCTTCCTGGTGAACTGGCCCACATTGTCCTGATAAGTACTATTTACAGCACATTTCAGATTTTCTACAATTCCAACCTAAATAACTAACATTTTGGTGCAGTACAGACCTGATGTTAAGGCACTGAGACTGAATGTAGATGTGGTGGAGCTTAAAACATCAGATAAATGCAGCTTTTTTTAATGTTTCGCGATTGATTTGTGGCCCTCCGCTTGGTCTATATTTCAATATGTGGCCCTCGATGGAAAAAGTTTGGACACCCCTGAACTAGTGTGATGTCATCAATCTGTTTACTTCCTTTAATTTTCAACAGATTTGTCAATTTTTCTCTACAAACGGCAACTTGATTGATGTAAAACTATAATTTATATTTGCCACAGTTGTAAATAAACTGAATAAAGTCCAAATTAGAAAATGATGAAAACCTGTCATACGCCACTTTAAGTTTTGACCATCTCTCCCTGTGAGTAAAGCTATGTCTCCGTGTATAATAATCCAAATGTAATGACATATCGATTTGATAATCTGCATGATTTTACCCATAAATACTGTATTAATATTAGACAACTTCTGCTTTTTAAAGTGTTGTTTTGACGAGGCTCTGAAAGTGAATTTAACGACCTGGACTTGAATACATTTCTGCGACTGTCGTGTTTATGAAAGACACATTTTGGGAGGTTGTTTTTCTTGTCCGTTGTGATCTTTAAACTTAAACCACCTTTGCTTCTGGCTTTGCGACGCTCAAGCTGCAGAAAAGTTTAAATTGGCCACAGAAAGCTTGCGAGCACACGCACATTTTTACAGATCTATATTTTCCCCGCATCATTATTTCTCTCAGAATATCCTCTCGCTCGGCCTGTCATTCTCGGGTCACATGTGCACCTTCAGCTAAGTTTAGATTGGATTTCTCGGTAAAGAAACACAGGCAAAGATTCACGAGGATTGTTTTTGATCTTTGTCGCGTTCTGTCGTCGCACAATGGCCCAGATCGTTCTTTGTTCGTTACAGGCTTGACCAGTTTGTCAAAGCGCTTCATTCACGCGCTAAGAGCTGGTAAACTTCAGTCGGCGGCCTTTAGAATCATCCGAAAATGCAATAATCAAGTACGAATCAATACTAAAAAGCAAACAAACTTCAAAAACCAGCTGGATACATGTTTAAACAGGTGTCTTGAACGGAAAAATCGCATAAAAAGGACAAAATTTGGCTTTTCCTGAATGGTTTCATAATGGTTTGGGTCTATAGCAGGGGTTCCCAAACTTTTCTGGCCGGGACCCCCAAAATAGCCCAGCAACTGACTTGGGAAAGATAAAATAATAATAATTTTAAGTGCCAAAGCACATTAAATCTGGTTTAATATTGGTTATTTGAATAGATTATTGCTTATTAGACCCTATTTCCCTAAGAAATACTGCTTTTAATTTGAAATAGAATTGAAATAGAGCAAATACAGTCTCATATTTATTCAAAATAGATCTTCTCGCGACCCCCAGGTCATCCCTCACGACCCCCCGGGAACCACTGGTCTATAGTATGGAACAACATGGTAAAAAGAAGGAAAATCTTAATATTTTGTTTCAGAATTACATTATTTTGTTTCATTTGTCTTAGAAAAAAGTTTGGTGTTTTACTATTGTTGTGGTATTTAAAGCGGAGTAGTCAACAATTACTGTAGTTTGACATTTTCTTGAACACTTTCTGACAAAACGTTTGACTGTATTGAGATTACGTTTGCGTTTCATTTTAAAAATTTGTGTTCAAAGGTCACATTTAAATGACTCAAATAGGCTTTAAACCGACAAACGAATACAAGAACCGCACGTTTTATATTACGGAACGTGTTTGTGCAGATCTAACAGCAGAGATAGCAGCAGAATAGGATGTTTTGTCGTTTGTGGAGGAAAATATGGTTCTTTGAGAAGTGCAGCCTTTGCGATTTGCTAGTGCGTCCGTTCAAATTGTGATTTCAATGCCATTTTATGTAAATATGACGTCTGTGTTGCAGCCGAGAACAAGGTCGTCACAACAAAAAGCATAAAAGCACACATTTTTGACATCAGGCTATAAAAATGTCATGTATTTCTGCATCTAACAATTTAAAACTGCTAATTTTATGGATCCACGTTCAAAATTTGAGTGAGATGAGTGGAGGAAATCAAACTACACACTTACAAGTACATTTTTTGTGGATAGTTTTTACCTTTACTTCTCTACTTTTGAGAGCAGATATCTGTACTTTCTACTCTACCACCTTTTTAACTGGACTGAAAAGTTAAAATATTTTTTCTTATAATTTTAGACCTGGACCTTATATGTTTCCTACATTTTTACGAGTTCCTAGTCTCAACAAAATGTAGCTTTATACAGTAAATAGTGAGGAAAATAGCATCTGATGGTTCAGATTTATCAAGATCACAATTTGATGCTTTAATACTTCTCAACATTTGTGTGAATTACTTTTACTTTTTACTCTTTAAGTACAGTTTTAAAGGACACATACTCTGCTATAATGACTTTTTTAATCTTTTAACCATGTTCTAACAATATGCTTCATCAAAAACATACCATTTATCTTCATTCACACTGTTTTGAGGAATGTTGGTTCGTCCGTCATAAACACTTCCTGCTGAACTCCCTCAATCTCTGATGTTTTTTGCCACTTACCTGAGAATCTTCTGCTGTTTTAAGTCTTTAACTCATAATTGGACTCGTTCTGAGCATTTCTGCCTCTAAATATGATAATTGCACCGGCTAGCTCCATCAAAGCATGTCACACACATCTCTTAGGGTGATAACTAAATTGCGTATAGCAATAGTCCATAAAACTTTTTTCTCTGTTTGAAAATATAAGATGGCAAATTTAAGGTACTCACTTTAAAGGCTAATAACAATACAAAAAAATACGTGTAACATTTTTCCTTTAAATGTGGACTTTAATACTTTTATTAAGTAGACTAATTAATTTCATACTTTTACTTGAGTACTTTTTTTTTTTTTTGGGCCATATAACTAACTTGAGTAATTAAATGTACTTCTTCCACCACCATTTTTAAGAGTTCCAAGTCCTGGCTTTAGGCTCTCTAAATGACCAGGAAAATAACTTTTGATGAACAATAATCAGGACAATTCTTCATCAAGATCACAATGTGATGCTTTAGTTCTCAAAATCTGTTAACTGAATGACTTTATGTTTGACTCTTTAAGTACATTTTTAAAGGTGTACTTTAATGATTTTAGATTATTTTTTGTCATACCCTTACTTTCACTTGATTTTTTTTTTGCTCCTATATATGTACTCCTACTCAAATACTGTACTGTATTGTATTGTACTGTACTCCTACTCAAATACTGTACTGTATTGTATTGTATTGTACTCCTACTCAAATACTGTACTGTATTGTATTGTATTGTACTCCTACTCAAATACCAAAATGGAGTACTTCTTTCACCACTGTTTTAAAGAGTTTTAGTTCCAAGTCCTGGCTTTGAGCAAACACAATTAAGCTTTATAAATGACCTGGAAAATAACTTCTGATAACCAACAACCAGGACAATTCTTCATAAAGATCACATTTTGACACCTTCAAAGTTCTCAAAATCGTGTGAATGCCTTTTACTTTTAAGCAAAATATTAAAATTGTAGATTTTTTAAATGTTTGTTAATGTTAATGTTTTTCTTCTGTATTTTTTCCCTTCTTCCACAACAGAATCCATTAGTCCCTGCGTTCCTCTGTGGTCCTCAGTGTTCTGCATAAATCAGGCTCCACCTAAAGCTGTCAGTCAGAGTTGCTGAAGAGGAGCTTCTCGTTCTGTGCATAAATCTCCCTCTGAACAGGCAGCTGAAGCCCTTCTGACGCTCATGTCTGGTGCACAAGGCATCGAGAGAACATCTGAAGTCGCTAAAAGCTCTATCGAAAAACATCACTAAATTGGAAGATTTGGCGAGGACAAAACAGTAAACTGCAGACTTTTCTCTTCCACAATAATCAAACGGGTTGTGTGCGTTTAGGTGTGCAGTCATTTGAAAGTTTAACGGCACGCTTTACATCCAGCTCCAGTTTGTGCACAGGACCTTAAACCAACTGCACCAATGATGGGCTACGTTCTCTTATTTTGTTTGATTATTATTGATGAAAGGGTAGTTTTTGCTCAGGCTCACTTTTTCCTTCTGATGTCAGCAAATGTTTGGCTACTCAATAACCGCTGTGTTGTCAAAGGTTCAGGTTGTCTAACTTGCTTGAACCGGTTTAAATTTGTACTAAATTTAGCCTTCACGTGAAGCCAAGAATATGTGTCAATTGTGTGCTTTTTTACGATAAGCATAAAGTATTTGTTTCTTGATTATTCTACACTGATCATTATATTTTTTTGAAAGAAAGAAAAAGTAAACTAAAGCAATGTTACTTTTACTTCCACTTCTTTTATATACACATGTACTACAAATATGATACACTGAGGTTTTGGCTATTGTCCACATTTTTGTTTAATTATTTTCTACTTTTCAAATGGGTCAAAAGGTCTTTTTTTGTTATGTCTACAGATACTATGAATGAAAATATTTCAAATTTCAGTTTGTGTACAGCACCTTGACCTTTGTTTTTTTAAGGTGAGACATTACTTAAACTCATTTTATTAAATTTTTTGGTCAGTTTGTTCTCTCCACATATCGGCTTTCATGAAGAAACAAACGTGTCCAATCTGCTCCTAAAGATGTTTTATTCTTTCATTGATTCATCCATAGATTTCTCTGGGACATTGTATTTTAAGAAAACTGCTTTTGAAGTTACATTTTCCTCCTGTAGGGACATAAAGATCACCACTTAAAGTAGATCACACACACTCCAAACTGTACAACTTGGACTTAACAAGATATTGACGAAACATACAGAAGGATTTTTTGATATCTGATTCTGAAACGGATTCACTGAAGTTTTAAGTTAAAAAAAAAAAAAAAAATTCTAGTTTAGATATCCAAAATCCCCTGTGTAATTTTTTTGTAATTAATATGTGTACAAAATGAACTAAGAAATTTAAACCTGGTTCTATTGATTTTTCATAGATGTCTCAAATGTGTATTTTTAGCAAAAAAAAAAAAGTCTTGTATGAAAACATGACATGATGAAACAACGTGAAAAACACATTTTTTTTCTTACATTTATGTGAGTAAACTACAGGAGACGTTTCAAATTGATATCTTTAAAGTAAAGATGTTTTCCTATTCACCTTCAGTGTCTCACCTTAAAGTCCTCTAGAAACAAAGTTGGATTGAGTTCCAAATATGTATTGATTTGACAACGGAGGAATGGAAACACATTTCATTCAGTTTGACAGTAAAAACACTGCTATGGAAGAACTAAATCAGAGACTTACCCGTTTTGTTTTTGACACATCATGTGAGATAAACTCCAGCCAGAGTTAATGGTGAACCAGCCTGAGGGAGTGAAGTCACACGCACCAGAGCCCAACACGGCCTGGATCAGACTCAAACACTTGAGCGGAACGACCCTTGATTGTTAATCATTTATTAGTAAAAAACTTTGATCCTATATTAATTTATCTAATGTACCTTAACTATAAAAAATCAGATCAGATTTGACATGTGCCTGTTGAACACAGCAGTGTAGATCAGGCTGGTCAACTGGATTTCACACAGGCCCAGATTTATTTGAATGGTTTTGTCCACGAGGACAGAAACATGTCCAGTGCTTTTGAAACACAAAAAACATAACACTAAAGGCAACATCTGCAGGACTGAACCAGGACTAAACCAGGTCTAAACCACTGTATGTCTAAAAGAGGACCAAACCAGTTCCAAACCAGGTCTAAAGCTGGACTAAACCACTAACAAGAGATAAAATCTGTTGTCTCTTGGGCTATGGGTTGAGGGCCCTCTGGAGGGCCTGATTTGGCCCCTGGGCCTTCAGTTGAATAGCCCTGGTTGTTTGGATCAGCAGCTGTTGTGTTTTGGATGTTCCAGAGCGCTGCTGTTGACAGAGACAAAGTCGAGCTGAACTTTGATCAGGGCTTTTGTTATTTTGTTCAGTTCAAAGCCTCAGAGACAGAGGTCCATCAAACAGGAGTGAAACTGGCTTCACAAACAGCTCGGGTTCAGTTTGGTCTTTTACATCAGTGTTACAGAACTATGTTCTAACAGCAGAGATGATGGCAAAAGCTGTGCTATTTGTGCACAATTAATGACAAATCTTTGGCAACAATTGAAAAATGCTGATGTTTTTTTTGTTTGGGGGATCTTTGTCAATAGAAAAGATATATATAACATAATAACATATATGATATGATATATAATATAATATCACAAAACATAAAAAATAAGATGTTTCGGCAAATGAAAAGTGCTCAGATACATGAGTGATATCAGAGCCTGGTTTTCACACATATACATTTGTGTTTTTTAATATTCGTTTACTTACAAAGAGATCATCACATGTACTTTACATTTTTGATGAAGGCCAAATCCAGATTAAGGTTTTACTGGATGAGAAATGTTGATTCCAGAATTGTTTTTTCATTTCGTCTACAGATATATTACCAAAACAAACTTTGTGTAGAGCAATTACACAATGTTGAAGGTAGAAAATAGTATTTATTCCATCCTTTGTAATAGAAAACCAAGTGAACTGACATTTCTACTCAGCAATTCCAAATTGTTACATATTTTTGAGTAATTGACTTAAAATCATTTGTATTTTTGATCTGATGTCACTTAAACAAGGTCGACATTCATTTTTGAAGATTCTGATGTCTCAGAGCATTTTAAAGTATCTATAATGAAGAAGGATTTTATCTTTTGCTTAAGTATTAAGCTGATATGGTTTGTCCCCGACCAAACAAATAAGTCATCTGTAATGTTAAATATATTAGTAATAAAAACAAACAATACAAGTTTAGCCAAGTTTATTCTTCACATTAAAAGATTCTAATGGCAGCACATTCTTGAACCTGCGAGACATGGATCCCACAGAAATCTCAAAATACATAGAAAAAAAGGACTAAAAAATCTCATAAGACCATTTTCCGAGAGAGTAAATCAGGATAAAAACTCAGAGGCCAAAACGGTGGAAGAAAGAGAGAAGCAGCACTTAAAATGATGTAGCGTTTCTGTTTGCCATACCGTGTGCTTTTGAGTTTTTGGACTTAAATCAGGCACATTAGCAGCCCAAGACACTTTCAAAATTAAGATCTGACAACAATAATTACTAAAGCTAATTCTAAAAACATTGGGACACTGAAAACAGACGGGAGGATTTGTAAATGTCTTATAATCATATTGTAGCGCTTACGTTTGCATGTGCTGCAAAAACAAACTGCAATCAAAATGTAGCATAAAGCTCAATTAGCAGCCAAAACCATTGGATTCATCTGTAATTAAAAGCTAAATGACTTTAAACATACTAATTAAGACATTGATAATTTAATATTAAATATATATTAGATTTGGTGAGAGAATCTATCAAATTCTAACCACTAGGGGGCACAAGAATGAGTTTAATTTCAGTTTAGCTTCTTTATGAATGAGCTTTGTTTTTTGAGATTATACAACCAATTGGAAACGGGGCAAGAGCGTTGAAAAAAAATGTGTTTAAGCATTTTTATTCATATTGTGTGTTTTTAAATATAAATGACAGTAAAATTACCCTCTTGCTGCCAAAACAATGTCTTCATCGTTTAACATTTAGTCGATTAAACGATGGTGTCTTAGTTGACCAAAAATATTGTTACTATTTGACTAATTATTTTATTTATATTAAAGATTTATATGGGGCAGCAGCAAATGTTAGAACATATGGACTGAGTTACAGAAAAAAAAAAAAGTGGGACTAAATTAAGTTGAATCTAATTTATTTACCTCTAACATATAAATACGCTGTTTACTAGTACTTTTCTGTATAAATGGTTGTTTTTGCATTCATTTGTGTGCAATTTTAATCTTTTGAGTGCAGTTTGTGTCAGATACATGACTCAGTTTTGATATTTTTTTGCCACAGCCCCTTTAAGTCGACTAATCGTCAATAGGGCCTTTCTTTAGTCGACCAAGAATTTCTTCAGTCGACTACCGCCTTAGTTAATTCTACGGCGTTGACTAGCCAGTGATTTTTTTTTCAATTAGTCGACCAGCTAAGCAATTATTTCTTATATTTAATCTTTTTAATGTCATCAACCAAATAAAAGTTGAAATAGATGGAGAATATATACGAATAAAGTGTAAAAAAAAAAAAGTAGCGCTTTAGATTAAGGTTCCTTCATAAACTATTCATTAGGCATTAATAAGTACTAGTTATTTGTTTATGCACTTACGTATAAATGTTAATAAACCAATAACCAAAAACATGTATGTGTTAATAAATGACATGTACAGAACATCAATGTGCTGCTTATTAATTTCTTTTTTCAATAAGATATGTGATAAATGCTCATAAATGCCTCCTAAGTGCTTATAAATATATAACAAGTGATTATAAATGCATAATAAATAGTTTACTAAGGAACATTAAACTAAAGCGTCACCAAAAAACATCCTAAATTTTTTATTCTTTGATGACATTTTGATTTAAAAGACGCTGTACCTAATTTTTCTGTTTTGAAACGTGAAAAACAGAACTAGTACATTTTTTGCATATAATAATCGAACATGTTAATGTAGAACACAGCGCCTTCTCTGCATCAAGTTATAAAGTGTTATATTCTACGATACGCAGGAAGTGCGCTGTTAGCATGCTAATGTTTGTTAGCTTTACCCAGGACGGCAAAACTCACTCAGAAACACGCGAAAAGTGCTTATAAACTTGTTAACGTGGTGAATGTTTAGGATGTTGTAGGAAAAGTGAGCGATACATGACTTAACTCAAAAGTAGTTGTTTTTCTCGTTTCAAAATAGTAAAAAACAGGTACAGCACCTTTAATAATGCCACAATCTTTGTTATTTATAGTCGACTGGTCACAATAAATCGATTAATCATTCCAGCCGTAGTTCATACATTTGAATTCAGCGCTAAAATATGGCTTTTTGAAAGTAGAACGTTTATCTCCAGTGTCCCAAATGTGCATGATTGCTGTAAAAACACGGAGACAAACCGCACGTTGAAGGATTGTGGCTGTTGTTTTAGCGGCTTTAGCGTTTGCATTACTGTATTTACTGCACACAGAGGGTCCGTTGTTTTCCCTTCACCCGTGACACCGCTGTATGTAATGCGTTTCTGACACAAAAATAGATTAAGGTTTGTCCTGGGGGTATTTTCACTTGCTCTGAGCCCGTTTTCTTGTACATACTGCTAACCGAAATGTAGATTTTAATCGATTTTGTGCATAACGTTCAAGGCTTGCACTTGATGAACTGCATTGCGACGCTTGTAATCTCATTTCGTTTAACTTCTCTTCCTCGTTAGTGCACCGAGAAGAAAGCGCATTTTAAAAAGATAGGAAAATAAAGCAGATTTAAAATAACAAAACTCAAAAATCTTGTAAACTAACAGAACGTTTGCAATTTTCTGTGTTTCGTCATGCTTTCCGTAGCAGTTCCAGCTGGTAAGAACGGATTAGGTCCAACTCGTGTCCTGGTGGTGTTGATCTGTAAAGTCTTCACTGGTATTGGAGGTAGTTTTTGAGCGTCTGGGGCAGAGGGAGGGCGTCGATGTGGTGGATCCGGTCGCGTCCCAGAGCCACGCGGGCCACTCGTCTGCAGAGGTCCATGAGGGGGAGGGGCTCCGCTGCAGACGAGAGAGAAGAGCGGGAGTTAGAAGAAGAATGGTAATATGACCTTTATATTCTCGAGTCTGAGGCGGTTTGTATTCATGGACTAGTTTGTATGCATGGACTAGTTTGTATGCATGGACTTTTTATTGAATTAGTCAAACCCTGGGCTACATTTCGAGGTTTTCTAGGATTTTTGAGGGAACTCAGCATTGCTTTTAACATTTATTGTTTTGTCATATTACAGATTTGGTCGCTTTGTTTTTAAAAAGGTCACCTAACTTGTAAATCCTCTTGGAGACATGTTAAAGGCTGTGGAGGGGGCGCTAAAATATTGAAATGTGAGACTATATTTGCTGATGCAGTATCATAATTGTGGGCTGCTGTTTCGATATATTGCCAAGAGTATTTTTTTTGCAGTCGTCATACAAATTACATACAAAATCTACTTGAAAAAAAAGTTTTGTCAGTATAATAAAATTCTTTTAGAGTAAAAAGTTAAAGTCTTTCTGAAGTATTGTGCTGAGTTTTGGTCAACTGTTGCATTTTTTTCCTCAAAGTCTTTATTTTTGTTTTCTCAAAGCTGGGGCTTGAACTCAAAACCTTTAGTCAGAACATCACCATGAAAGTGCTCTAAATAACTCCACAAACCATAAGAATAGTACTTAAAACATTCCACCCCAGTTAAGTAATTTGTTTAACTCTACTGAAAGTATAAAGTGGAGTAGAAAGGACAGACACCTGCCTGCAAATGTAGGCCACCACTGATTTTTTGTACATTTCACAAAAACGTTTTTGTGACAGCAATACAATTGTACTGCTAGTTTAGAGAAAGGAAACTTGTTGAAGTGGGTAAAATGGGTGTATTTTGATATTAAGTTTGTGCAGGTTGTGGATTAACAATGGAACACTGTTGTTAAAATGCATTTGGTTCTTTAAAAAATATATATATCACATTCGCAGTATTGTTGTTTCAATAAGCTTCTGCAATGACAAGAGTTATTTCATTCCAATGTGGCATTCATTTGTCACCAAGTTCTTGCATTAATGATGGGGAGCATGCCAAAGATTCAGATCTGTAGCGGATTAGCAAGTCAGGTCAGTGGGTATGAGAATGGCACAAGTTTGAAACGGGTTTTATTATGTCAATGACTGTTAATACATTTAATGCTCACAAGAATGCTGATTTTGTAGTTTATGAAAATATAAATGTTTAATTATATAAGTAGAATGTATTTTTGTCAGTACATGAAAAGTATATCGACTGTACAATAGGAAGTATTTTTCTGTATTTTAAATTGAATTTGACTGGACCCCAGGCAGAACATTGACAGCTTGACTGCGCTAAAAGGGATCCACAATAAACAACACACAATATTAGTTTCTGCTTCTCCTCAGATGTTTTCTCATCTCGATGCCAATAATTTCACCCTTCACAAACACACTGACATCTTTTCCACCCACGGCAATTATCCAGTAGCAGGCTCGAACCTATTTGCTTCGCGGAATCCAAGTGACGACTTTTGTATTTGAATTTCCAAGTACCATCCGATCTAAAGTCAAGACTTTATCAGGCATAAATTATGGTTGAACCAGGTGCAGAATGAGACTTTAACATTGAAAAAGTTAGTTTGATTAACCCAAAAAGGACAAAAATGTTTAGATTAGCCTCAAAATAAAACAAATACTCAATCTACCCAAGATCCGTCTGTTTAAGTTATGTTTAATCATCATCATTGTTTTAATTACAGGCATTTTACTCGATATTCTGATTTTACACTTCTCTAATACAACAACGGTGACATTATCCACTTTCCGTTACATCTCCTCTTGCAAACACTCTATCACACTAATAAGCCAGTCATTCACAGCTATTTCAAACCTCCACCACAAAATGAGCTGCACTTGTGACAAACGGGCAAATGTATTAGTCAAAAGTGTATTCCTGGAGCTCAGCGTGGTAAAGGATGAGAACAGGCTCAGTGCATTTTTCCGCAAGCTGCTGCGCTTTTGGCTCAACGTCCACCGGATCAGCTAAACGAAACCGGCTTAGTCCAGACGGTACACGACCAGAAACCAATACTCTCTGACGGGACTAAACGCTGAACCAGGCAAATCAATGGTAATGAACGGTCTAATGGTGCGTGCGTGAATAAATAAAAACCGCCTTGTGCTTGCAGCTGAAACCTAAACAGCGGCGTGGGCTTTTCCGGGAAATTCCTCGGCCGTGGTTTGGAGGATGACCTTTTCAGCGGCGCGGAGTGGGATAATGAAATTTACAGGGAGAGATAAAGAGGAGAATGAAACAACTGTGCCCAGAATAGCGTGTGAAAGTTAAGCTGCGGACAAGTATTTATAGAGATAAGGGGGAGAAATGTTCAGAGTGCAATAAAGGCCAGGTATCTAATTGAAACGGCGGTGTGGAAAAGTCATCATTGGCCATTTTCTTTTGCTATGGAACCAACCTGGGATTAAATGGACATTATCAGTTTTTAATAAAGCAAGCGAAATAAATGACAAAGGAGAATAAAACGACCTATAACGGATTTCGAAAGGTTAAGGATCGTGTACGTGCTTTTGAACAGGGGTTTTGGCACTGAAGGAACCTTTTGCAGATCTTTTTTCTTTTTGTTCCAATCTCCATTTTTACAGTAGGAACTGGACATGGGGGCCACATTTTGGGGACATTTTAGCTTTTTCTCAAGTCAGACCAGGAACTTTTCGGTGACACAAGCACATGTACAACCCTGGCTCTGTTGGAAAAGGTTTTCTCCTTTTTCGACGTAGCTCTATCGATCCACTTAGAAAAGGTTAACAGTCATGATTTGGACACTGTGTTGAAAATCAAGACGTTTCAACATCCGTCCAAAAGTCATTCTCAATCAGTAGAAATTGAGATAGAGGTCGAAATGTGTTGATTTTCAAAACAGTGTCCAGCTGACGACCTTTGAAACCTTCTCTACGATGGACCAATCCTGAATGAATGATGGATTACACAGACTGTTGAGCCACATGAGAAATTACGCGACACAGTAGCTATGCACAAACATAAATCTTGAATAGAAAGTAGCAGTAAGTAGAGTTTAACTTCTGTGGATGATTGATTTTAAGATTCAATGTTTGTTTGAGCTTTTTGTGCATCAAAGTTTTATGTGCAGGTTTACATAACTCAAAAGGAGCAAGATGAAGGTAAAAAAAAAAAAGACTTGTGTTACTAACATTATTGAATATGTTAAATTTCCTCAAACTAAATAGGGATTGGGGGATTATACAGACTTTGTTCTTAGTACGGTTATGTGCGAAAACTTTTCATGAGTGAGGAATCCAGTTCAGGTTGCACAGTTGGCTCTGTCCGCTTTGTCATTCTCTCACTGGGATGTTGCAGCACGATACAGAAACTACTGTCTGGGAATGTCGCCATGACCTGGCACATGGTTCCATCCAATCCCACAACATGCATGAATGGATTAATGTGTCGTCTCGTGTGGCTGCTCCTCTGATAATTATTGCATAAGCATTGGCAAGGTTTGTTATAGAGTTTATGCAGGAGACATTACAGCATTCTGAATTTTCGCAGTGAGTGGCAAAAGCTCATGAGTCAATGGTGAGTGATGACGTATTCTCCAGTAAAAGCTCAAAACACAACTAAAATGTGAAAGAGCTGCTAGACTCTAACAGATATAAAAGTCAACAACTAAATATAACGAATAGCTACATATTTAGTTTGTACTTGGCGTGTAAAAGATGACAATCGAGTGAACAGTTGTAGAAAACTAGTTAAACAACAGGGACACTGCAGCTACGATCACATTTATCGCTACAGACTTTGGGATCGCATTACCTTTCTGTCCTTAAAGATGTTTTTGACTCCATTTGTTGAGGAAAATTATTGTTGTGTGGGGACTTGAAGTGTCCTATATCTCCAACTGCTTCAACATTTTCATAAAAGCTGGACAAGTTCTGCACAGTTGGAGCCACGACGAGAAACTACTTTCAGTTTAGCTGCAGAAAGTTAATTTGAACTTCATGGACAAAAAATAGGCCCAAAACAGCAAAGAAACACATTGTTGTGTTGCTCATAATTCTGCCACTCAGTCAGAATGTTGCACGGAGAAGTTTTCAAATTAAAGTATGTCTCTGCATTACCTCAATGGAGCTCAGCAGTTTCGCCCACTTCGAAGCTCACTGCAGTTCCAGAAGTTTAAATTCTCATTCATTTTGCCATAGAGAAAAAATCAATGAGGCTAAGCAGCTCTATGGTCACTAATGTCCACAAAGCGTTGTTTTCAGCCCAAAAAACACATGTAAAACTTTAAATTTTGCTATGGGTTTTAATAACTTAGTGGTTTCTAAAGTTTCAGAAATGAAATCATTGGTTTTGTGCTCATTACTCCCCACAGAGCTCTAAGCAAACTTAACATCATTTAACATCGTTTTTTTTAAATCCCTGTGGGGAAAATGAATGGAAAACCTGGTGAACTCCGTAGGATATCAGAATTCGCAGCCGTTTTTTACAACAAAGTCCATGGTGCGAAGAGAATGTTTTTCCCGTAGTGTCTTTCCTTAAAAGTGTAAGCATGAGACATACAACAACGATGACTATGGGAGCAAAATTATAAGTAACAAAACGCACCTACAACCACCAAAAGAAAGTTTTCACATCATAAAACACATTATACAATCGACTTGAGTCTACGCCACAACTGCAATCTCATCCATCAGGCTCCATAAACAGAATAATCGTTTCAATTCCAGCACCTCAATGTAAAGCACAGCAGCATTTTCACAAAGTAACACGCATGACAAACAGCATAATGACACAATGTATTATTCAGTGCTATCGTCGTGGGCTGCTCTATGATCTCAATATCAAATTCAAACTTTTATCTGCTCCCTGGATGTGAAAAGCAGGCAAATTATAGTCTCGTTCCTCGTTGTGCATCCCGAGGCGAGTGCGTTTGAAATAACTGTGGCCTCAGCAGATTGAAGGACCCCCCAAAGACGCGCGCCGACGAGAGACAAGAGGCAAGACCCACCGATCAATCACGCGCGGTTTCCACAGCGACCGGCCGAGCGTGACGTCATTGAAACTCGAGTGCGATGTCTACAGAGGCGATGGGTCTGTATCAGGCTGCCAGTTTGTGTGTAGGTGTCGGAAAGAAGGTAAACGTGGATATGTAGTAATGTGAAAAGATCAATGGGAAAAGTATATTAAACTGTGGAAAGTCAGTTTGATTTTTGTTGTGAGAATTTGGTACCGTTTTTTTTTTTTAATAAACTCTACGATGGCAGTTTACACATCGAGTTAACATGCTTAGTGCACATAAGAAACATCCATTTCAACGTAATCAATGCATGGCACTCGCTTCAAGATTGAAAACATATTTCCTAAACAGGAAGCATCTAACACTGGCCAAACTAAAATACAATATTAAAAAAAAAAAAAAAAAGTTGAAAAGTTGGAGAAAGTTGAATTAGTTTCTTCATTTATGTCTCACAGCGGCACAAACAAAAACGTCTTTTTGTGAATTGAGATCAGCCTTGTGAAGAAAAAGTCAAATTCAGGCAGAATTTAGACATGACTATGTTTCCTTCATAAATAAAATCTAAATCGTACCTGAAGTATACTTTTTCTTATTGCGGCTGATCATCCCCATTCATAAAAATATGTTTAGTAATTACACGTTTGTGGCGCTGTAATACGTGGATGAAGCTTACATTAACGTGGCACAGCTTCTTTTTCCTCTTTGCTAACATCTACAAATTTCAATTGTAGTGGGTTGAATAATTAATACCTTCATTTTCGTCCAGCGTGCCAGGGAACACTACTGTGCCTTAAGGTATTGCCAGGTGTGCCTTGAAAAAACATTCTGATGCAAGTTTCCGGAAACACAAATGGATTTAATGGAATAATTTACCCTTTTGGAGCATCTTGAGAAAACAAAACAACCATTGCCAAAGAAGAACCAGACTCTGGGACACTGACAATATTTGCTACATTATATTGAGTAATTTACTATTCTAACTTCTCATGCCGCTACCTTTAGATTGAAAATTACTTCTCGATGGCAGTCAAATCAGATGACTAACTCTGAAACAAGTTCTTCCATGGACTACTCACGGACAAAGGAAGGATTAAACCAACTAATTTATGGTGTGCCACGGAATATTTTCAACCAATAAAGTGTGCCGTAACTCAAATAAAACTTGAAAGACACTGAATTAATATATACACTTCAATGCTATCGTTTAACGTGATATTTTCTGTCGCAATTTGCTTTTTGCCTTTTCTGGCAGAACTAACCAGAGCTTGTCAAAAAAAGCGCTTAAATATAAACTATGCAATAACATCTCCAAGGAACATTAATCAGAAAAAACAAAGGAAACAAAACCATCAAGATTCGTCCTATTTTGTGACCGTTTTCATATCACGTCCTCCGAACCCATCTATAACCTTTAGCGCAGAAGTGTAAATGTCTTGGTTTGGTGCTGATTTGGCTCTTATTCTGATTCCTGTGCGTCCAAAAACCTGTGAGATGTGAACTGGCTCAGGACCCGGGACTCACAGTGCAGCGTCTGTGAACTTTTATGGACTTTATAATCTGGCTAACCCCCGTCTGCCTGAGCAAATTTACTTTATGACATCCTCAGTAACCGAAGAGATGCGAAGTGTCCACAGCACAAGGGAATATACAGTAAAGACCATGAGTGAGAGGCTCGTGAACAAAAGAGCACGATCTGAAGTAAGTACTAACATATGGAGTTGAAATACAAAAAGGATATAGGGAATACGTTATGATTTTGCTTTAACGGGTCTGAGCAATGAACAAAAAAAAAGTTTTCTGTTCAATTTTGTGCTTTTTGAACTCCCAAAAGACACAAATCAAGATTCCGTTCATGTTGCGCGTTTTAATCATGTTCTAAGGCGTTAAATGTGAAAAAAGTCTAAACTAATCAAAGCTTCACATTCATTTCAGTCTCTTAACCACAGGCCTGGCTAATTAAATTTCATGTGAGCAAAAATGAATACATCTCCAACAGAAATGTATTAAAACAAGTCTTTAAATGTATTTAGTTGAGGTCTGATTATCAGACAAACATGAAATGTCTGTAAAATTAATCACAGAAGTGCAGAAATATCATCTTAGATCCTTATTTGAAACATAATTTTTTTCCTATGAACTATTTCCTATTTAAAAACACTCACAAAATCATCTAAAATTAAATATATAGTGCATCCCGTTCTGGTTTAATTATGGTTTGTTAATGGAGGTAGACAGCTGGGTTAAAGAGGTACATTTGAATCCTCATCATTTTAAACATTTTTATGGAAATACAATAAAAAAACATCGGCAGAAGCCAACAGTGACGTCTGACGTGTCCTGGACAGTGCCCTCTCTCTGTGACACAGATATTTCCCTCGGGACGGAGTGACGTGAGCGCGATTCAAACTCCAAGAAACCGGCCAATGGCGTTCAGAGCTGGTCGCCGCGGTGAGGGGTTGCCCCGGGCGACACGCGCTGCTCCTGTCACCGTGACGAGGAGCAGCGGGCGTTCACTGTCCATCAACAATGACTAACCCTAACAAAAGCGCCACGAGATAAAAGGGTCGGCGTGCGATTGACGCGAAAGAAATCGGAATTGCGCTTTGAATAATCGCAGTTAGAAATCACAAAGGCTGCAAATAATAAAGTGATGTGTTTTTTGCAAGATGCCAAGGTCTCAAATTATGCCAAATTGACTTTTTAAATAAGAGACATTCAGCAAAATTGGCTTTAAAGAGCTTTTTTTTTTCCAAGCATGAATGGTTTTCAAGTAGGGCAGCAACTAACAATTATTTTAGCAGTTGTCAAATCAGTGATTACATTTCTGATTAGTCAGCTGGTCAATTATTTCTATTTAACATTGAGACCTTGTAAATACATTATCAAAGGTTCAAATACGGTGACTGAAGGTGACTGAAGGCTATGGTTGATGAAAATCAGAAAATAGTTTATTCTATTGACATTTTAATTTAATAATATCACCATCTGTATTACGGAAAGTAATTTTTGCCAGTTGTCCATTCCATCTGCAATGAAAGACATGCATCGTGGGGAAAAACTTGTGGCTCGTAGGCCTCACAGTTAAACAGGGACAAAGACTAAACCCCGTAAGACCAAAGGCGAGCTGCGATTGATGTCGAACCTGTTTGACATTGTGGAATCTTGGTCGCAGAGTGAGTCTTCTGGCGCTGTGTCTACGATCAATCCTTGTCAAAAGTGCAGCAGAGGAGCTTTGCAGCCAACAGGATCTTATCTTCCCATTTTTCTTTCATCTAGCTAACTTTTAAAAATGCAAAAACAACACGCGCTAGCCTAAGTTAATTGGTCCGACTGCGATGACTTCGCCACAGAGAGCCTGGAGCCTGATATTCGCGCAGATAAACTTTGGTCGTCACTACAATTTACTTTTATCGTGGACTTATTACAATTGGTTGATTCATTTCTGCAGTCCTATTATCCATAATCATTTTTAAATCATAGTTCAAGAATTAAGTATGTACATATACAAATGGTCATCTCTTTTTAACAGGAAGTCAATGAACAATTTCTATTATAATAAAGTTGTAGCTCAATATTACAGTTTACAGTCAACAAAACATAAAATCATGATCTATGTAGGGCTGCAACAAATGATTATTTTGCTAATAGATTAATCTACTGACTATCAATTAATCGCAAAATGCACGTTAATTCGATTTTTACTAAATTTGACAAGATGCAGAAAAAGTGAAGCCGCTTGAGGTCATCCTGAAAGCTGAATTTTTTACATTTTACAAGTGTTTTTGGTGCAATTCCTGCTCTGTGTCATACAACCTTTTCCTCTCAGCTGTTAACGGTCAAGATTATTCGACAACTTGTGAATCAATCGATCAGCTGACAATTATTTCAATAACTTTTTAAGCCCTGGATGTATGTATATGATAGCTGCGTTTCTTGCATGCAATAATGTTTCAAAAATGTTTCTTCATCTATCATTGGCCAAAACGACGAAATCCAAAGCGACACTGCGCTCGGATTAGACGATTCAGCTCACTTTTCCTGTCGTGTGTGTAATGATGCAATAACAGTATGACAAATCATTCATCCGTACTGTCCCCGTTTCACTTTCCCCCAAAGCGCTCTCCTAAATTCTACGCAAGTCTCTTCGACGCGGCGTCACATCAGCACTTTCCTGTCCCGGCCGGGCCCCTCGTCTGTGTAATGGCGTGGAGACCACAGCCTGACAGATTTATGGCACAGTAAAGCGGAGATGGATGGCGAGATGTTTGGCTGCATCCTGAATCACACTTTATTGAGAACAAAGAGGAGGAGAGGAGGTGGAGAGCGAGAGACGGAGGGGAGGAAGAGGAGAAAGAGGCGCGTCGGAGAGTCTGCGCCGCACCAAGGTGAGACGGGACGGGCTTCTGCGCACGATGGGAACTCTTCACTTTGTGGGAGGGAGAAGGGAAAAACATAGCACTGTAGGATGTAATCAGAGCAACAAGATTATAGCTGAAATACAATAAAGAATTCAAAAGTAAATCTCTCAGACTGCAATAGTTTTACACCATTATTGCATCAACAAGCAAGAAAATATCCAGGATTGGGAATAAAACCAGCAAACCCTGTAGACCTCAACAACCTTGTTCTGAAATGCTTGAAATTCTTGTCTAAAGCCCGGGTCATACTCCAGAATATTTTACCCAGTTGAGACCCCAGTTTGCTTCTGCCCCACTTCGGCGAGGCGTGACGCGAGTTTGAATCCTCGTAAGCGGTTTTTAAGCCGCTGCAGTCTTCGCGTGTGGTGTCAGCGCGATATCTGTGATGATAAGTGTTACACGTCGCAGCTGCAATAACACAGTTTTGACTTGCATATAAACTAGAAACGTGTCGCTCTGATCGTTTGGAACTCTGTCGTCTCAAAGCGAGTCACTTTACTCTGATGCTCGGCGCGCTAGCTTTGTTAGCTCGCTCGTTTGTCCGTGCCGTTTTAGCACTCAGAGGATCGGGACGTTTCAAATCGTATGCGAGTCTCCTCATGTCTGTGGTCTATGCCTTTTGTCTCGTGTTTAGAAGTCAAAACTCCTGTAGTGTGTGTTTTGCTCTTAGTTACACAGTTCATATGCATTCATTGCTGACAGTGTTGGCACCCCTGATGTTTTTCCCGGAAAATGTAGTATTTCTCCTCAAAAAGACTTGCTTTCAGGTGTGATATTTATATTGCCCACACCTGTTACTTGCCCCAGGTGGGTTTAAACGACTATCACATGCTCAAATTAAGTACAATTTTGAAAGAGAGCCAATAATTTTGTCTGGCCCATTTACGGAGTTCTTAATGAAATTATGTAAAATTAGCTTTTTTTCAAAAAAAAAAAAAAAAAAAAAAAAAAAGTGGAATTGCAATACTTTTTGGGGAGAAATACTTTCAGAATACTTTCAGGGGTGTGAGAACTTTTATGTGTTGAAAATGGTTGATCATTGTTAATCAATTAAGAGTCATTAAATGCTTAACTTAGTAAAAACATTTTACCAAGTTAACTGGTGCATTTCATTTGCCTTGTCTTCCACACTTGTAATACGCAACTGCACAATATTCCTCATAAAGACACAAACCTGAGTGACACTGCTGTATTTATGGACTGAAACATAGATGCTGGATCTTACATTAGTGAAGCAAACAGACTGGATTATGCGGCTTTTTGCCTGATATGGGAAACTATTGCTGTAGATAATGCAAGCAGCTGTTAACAACTTTACCGGTTAATTATTAAGAGTGGTTCATTTATAATCACAGGTAAACAGTGCGTTAAAACAGCATTTCAGCTGCGTTCATTGAGTCGGGAGTAAGACCATTTACTACCAAGGGCTCAAAAATAACGGTTGAAAAAATGAAAACTGCATTCATTGCTGAAAATATGAACTACAAATGAATGAAAGAATACTACAGATTAAAACATAAAAAAGAAAACATGGCTACATGGCTGCGGCTGTAGAAGAACCAATTGGAGTGAGTGAAAAATGCAATGTAAAGCAACTGAGTGAAAAAAGCAATTATAAAACCATCGGAAATCAAGACGCAACATAGATATTATGGATGCACTGTTTCATTTTTTTTTCTTTAACCGATTAGCCTTGCGCGTCGTTTAACCGGTTGCGTTAACATAGCACTTTAACAGTCATTTTAGACTGTGTCAGTGCATTACGAGAGCAAACGCAGAGCAGCGACAGGAACAGAGCACAACACGACTGAGTGACAGCTCCAATAAACACTGCTTTGATGCACTGCTGTAATAATGAGTAGAGCACTTTTTTTAAGAGACACGTTATAAAGTCGCTAATGTTAGCAGTTTACCTTTAGCTTGTGCAGGTAAAAGATCGATAGTTTTCCATCTGAGGCAAAAAGCTGTCCCTTTTCTCCACCAAATAAATAAACCATGCAAAATGAATATTACTTCATTAATACTGCAATGTCTCAGGTTTCCTCCGTCTTTATGAGATAAATCCAATATTTTGAAGTTGTCAGCACACTCGTTTTCAGATGCGTTACAATCGCATGAGGTGCTCTCTTGGGCTCCCTCTGGTGGTGCAATTGTGTATTGACCTTATTCCGGAAGTTGTCGTGGGCGCTGCCACCTTTTTTCCGTTGTATTAGTTTACATGGGACAGACGAGCTCAACAGAAAATAAGTTCTACACGGACTAAAAAGCCGTTTTCAGGCCGCCCAGGAAATCGATGCATTGCAAACTTGTGTACATTACATTTTACCTATTTTATACAAATCAGTCGACTTTACATAACGTTTCAGCTACAAGACTTTTCTTTCGTTCGTCATGTGCAGTAATAGGGTTCTCGTCACCCGGAAGTGCATTTACAACAGGAGCACGGATCTGTGGCAAAAGTGGGCGGGGCCGAATAAGATGGACAGAACTCGGGATCGTGACATCGTGACAGAATTTTCAGTTAGCCCAATGTTGAATCTTTGGAGATTTTAAGATGCACAATACTAAACTTAGCGTTAATTCAAAAGTATTCTAACACCATAAATGTATTTACCAGAAGTGACCCAGCAATTTATCAAGTTCTTCCATGGATTTTTTTTTTTTTTTTACATCGTTTCAGTTATGTATGGCGGATTCCCATGGTAACGGCTGTTTTCTGACGTTCTATCCCGCGCTCAATTACAACATGGCAAACAAGGCAGAAAATGAAACATGCCAGTTAAACGGGTAGGAGCTCTTTACACGGTTAAATCAGTTAACCATGAACACAATAGACACACTTGAAATCAACTTGCTCCAGCCAAGGACACACAAACAGTGCAGACGCTCTCACAAGTTCACTCCATGATACAGTGAATGAAGTATGTGTCAAAGCTAAAACCTAAAACTATTTTGCAGTGGCTTTCTATCTTCTTTCGAGACACAAAATGACCCACTTGAGTCCCTTTTCAAAATGAGTTTCCCGAAAGGCCCGTCTTCAGTTCACTCGCTCCTCCCCTTCATCTTCTTCTTTCTTTACTCTGTCTTGTGTTCGTTTAAGATATGCCTTAAAATACACTCTCAGCCAGGATTATCCCAAACATTAGCATAAAACTGTTGACCTAGTTCTACACATAATTGGTGACCCGAATGTCCCGAGAAGTAAATCGAAGCAAGATGATTTATTTTTGGCAACAGGTGTAAATAGTCTATAGCACCTGGATGCATTTAGTCAAAGACAGAACTAGACCAAAGATATATGAAAGAAAAGTAAATGGAGCAAAACCAAGAGAGGATGAGGGCACAGCTTAACAGTTTAGAGAATAAAAAATTTCATCCAAAAGCATTTAAATAGTTTGGGTCTTTGTGAGGAAATGTTTCGGTTCTTTTTGCCGCATTGTTTGAATTATAAAAGAAATGTGAAAAATGCTATAAGGATTTGTTGATATCAAATTCTAAGCTTGATTTATAAAGTAAAGTAAAGTAAAAAAAAGAACTAAAAATGAGGCAGAATTTGATTTTTTTTTAGTGCCAGTTTTCAGGCATATCTAGTTTACTCAAAAGCAAAAAAATCTAAATGTTCCAAATATGTGGAATTTTGTCGGTTTTTACAAATTAAATGTGTTATTTCCATATGAAAACATGACATGATGAAAAACGTACATTAAATCTAAGATTTTTTTTTCTATTCACCTGCTGTGTCTCACATTAAATTAACTTTCTGAAAAGGTAGCGTTATGTTGCTTTTATCTGCATTTTTGTCTGTTTAGTTGGAGGATACCACACCAAACGCTGTTAAAAACGCTGATTTTTTGTTTTCTCTGAATGTTCTCGATCTCGTCCTTGGGCATGTGCAACATTTGTGACCTCAAAGAGAATAAACCCAAATCACTTCAGCCCTAAATGAGTGGACACAAACTTCAGCTGTTCTCCTAATTGCTGCAAAAAATCTGATCCAAAGGTTTAATCAGAGCAGAAACCGAATGTTCCCTGAGCTGGTCAAAAGCTGATCCCTGTTTGACCCCAGACTCCATCAGACAAGAGCAAAAAGCAAGGCCACAAGTGATACAAATGCATTTAAAAGTGACAAAAACGCACCAACAAACAACAAATGTGTCAATGCACCAATACGCGACTAAAAATGACAAAGACACGACTAAAAACGACAAAGATACAACCAAAAACGACAAAGACACGACTAAAAACGACAAAGACACGACTAAAAACGACAAAGACACGACTAAAAACGGCAGACATGACTAAAAACGACAAAGACACGACTAAAAACGACAAAGACACGACTAAAAACGACAAAGACACGACTAAAAACGACAAAGACACGACTAAAATCGACAAAGACCCGACTAAAAACGACAGACACGACTAACATCGACAAAGATACGAGTACAAACGACACAGATACGACTAAAAACGACAAAGACCCGACTCAGAACGACAAAGACCACGACTAAAAGCGACAAAGACCGCGACTAAAGCGACAAAGACCACGACTAAAAGCGAAAAAGACCGCGACTAAAGCGACAAAGACCACGACTAAAAGCGACAAAGACACGACTAAAAACAACAAATACACGACTAAAAATGACAAAGACACTACAAAAAACGACAAAGACACGACTAAAAACGGCAGACATGACTAAAAACGACAAAGACACGACTAAAAACGACAAAGACACGACTAAAAACGACAAAGACGACTAAAAACGACAAAGACACGACTAAAAACGACAAAGACACGACTAAAAACGACAGACACGACTAAAAACGACAAAGATACGACTAAAAACGACAAAGACACGACTAAAAACGACAAAGATACGACTAAAAACGACAAAGACACGACTAAAAACGACAGACACGACTAAAAACGACAGACACGACTAAAAGCGACAAAGACACGACTAAAAGCGACAAAGACACGACTAAACTGACTGGCCCCATTTTACTAAATATGATATAGTGGCCTAATTTCAGAGGTAAGGGCTCATCCTTTTATCTCGCTGTGATTGATGGTCCAATAAGAGCTCTTTAATGTGTGAAAATAGCATCTGTATCGTGGTGTAACTATCTATAATGAATTATGAACCTACTGTGGTAACAAAATTCTTGGTCTTGAAAATTCTTATTCTACTAAAAGATTCAGATTGTCAAAAGATGCAGATTCAATTCACAAGATAACGTACTAAAAGTATAAATTTAGGGCTAAAACAAGTTAAAGATTTAGGGCTAAAACAAGTTAATAAATTAATAGCAACTAACACTTTATTGAGATAGGAGTCAACTCATTTAGTAATAAAATGATGGTTATCTGGACTATCTGCAGACTAGATTTTCTTAAGTAAATATCTGAAGAAGTGAAAATGGTGACTGGAGGATGGTCCGATTGACAATTGTTAGAAAGAACTGTTTAGACCCGATAAATGCTCAAAGTTGAAGATAATTTCACAAAAAATGAGATGTAGGGACGTAATTTGTAAAACAGCTGCAAAAAAACAAAAACAAAAACAAAGTCCAGGCGGAATCCAAATAAAAGTCCTATTCATTTTTGTTTTTATTTTAGGGTATTTTTTCATTTGTCTTTTGGAGTACAAAATTATCCTCAGATTCGAATCGAAATAAGAGTTACAGATACCTTCATATTTAACATAGTTTCCTTTTATCAGATGGTGGATAAAAAGGAGTAAATTAAGAAAATGTCCACAGCCGCACGGCAACAGGTTCAGTCACTAATGATAAAATAAATATGAAAAAGGCTGTTTGCTGTTAAATAAAGATTATAAAATAGTTATGTTGTTCATTTTAATAATTTTATATACTTATGTTATGTAGGGCTGTGGCCGACTAAAGAAATTCTTGGTCGCCTAAAGACCTGCCCTATCGACCGTTTAATCGACTAAAATGGGGTGTGGCTTAAATTTATCAAAAAGTATCTCCATGTATCTAGACCAAACTGCACTCAAAAGACCACAACTGTCGAGGAGTTCATGCAAAAACAACTATTTATTCAGAAACGTAATAGGAAACGGAGTATGTATGTTAAGACTCCAAAATATTCAGCTAACTCACTTCATATCTTCTCGTTTTTGTCATATAAATCAGTTTCAAATAATCTAATATAAATAAAATGATTAGTCGACTAATAAAAATCTTGGTCGACTAAGATACCATTGACCCATTGACCGATTAATCGACTAACTAAAGGCCCACAGTTAAAAGTGTTTTAGTAAAGGATTAAAGAACAAAGCAAAAGACAGTTGATTATAATTTTGTATTAAATATGTCTCTACTCATGCTAAAAAACAGCCACAGGGTAAAAAGAATTACTTTGCTCTCAGTATTGGTTTAGTTGTATTTTATTTTGAAGGCCAGGTTAATGCATTGTGGGTAGCTGAAGCAGAAAGCAGCCAGAGGAAAAATGTGTTACAGAAAGTTTGCTTGTTGATGTTCAAACTGTTCTCCCTGTGTCTCAAAACTTATCTACACCTACGAAAGCAATGACTGTAAGTTTCACAAGTGTTTGGTGCCTTAAATAAGTTTTATAAGCTCTGTTTTAGAGATCGTTTTTGCACATGTTTTTGCTCATGATCTTGCTAGCTCAGTAGTACTGTGTATTAGCATAGTAATGCCTCTATTCACGTGTATTAACGATCTAATTAGCATATGAAAAGATCGCGAAAATTTCATGTTCTTTTTGTTTATCTCTAGTTTAGCAGCTATTTCCTGGTGCATTTATTTGGTATATTAGAAAGCTAATGTACAATGTATTTCTGTTTGTTTTACAGTTTCACTCGAGCTTTTCACGCCACAATTGTATGTTGTGTAAAAGACTACAATAAAGGAGCAAGATGCTCAGTTTCCTGGCTCGTGAAAACAGAGTTTGGCTTGCTGTTGATCTGCGTCCACATACACAACGTATATAACACGTAGTGAGAACAGTACAAAAGGACTATAACTTTTGCTTTTTTATCGGCATTTTTGTCTTGTTTAGTTGAAGAAAAGCATACTAAACACTTGTTATTTCAATTAGGGATGCACAGATCCGATATCAGTTTCAATACATGGGCTTTAAGTATCTGCTGATGTCCCATATCAGCCGATACCGCTGCAGAGACTGAAAATAGCATATATTTTCTTAAAACAAAAATAACGCATGACAAAACAAGTCCAAATGGGTTGTGCAACTACTCTATCTTTCAACTAACGACAGAAGAGCTGAAGAAAAAGAAATACGGGGTGTTTTCAAACGGCAAACACTGTGTACAACTACTAATCGAAGTATATTTGCCAGACGAATCGATTAGCAAAGTAATTATCAGTCGCAGCACTACGTCAATTACAACCTGGGTGTCCATTTTCTCAGTTTATTATTTGTACAGCCCTGGCACACTTTTAACTGTGCCGGAGGCTGCTACACAAGTCCTCTGTGTGAGTTTTTAATGTATTCAGGGTCAGAGCTCAGGTGTTTGCGGCTCCATCTGCACCGAGGACGGGGGAATAAGGCACGGGGTTCATTTGCATTTTAGACCAAACCCCGAGGTGACAAACTGGTCAGCAATTACCACCCGCAGCCGGCCAGAGCGTCTCCACACCGGCCCTGACAAGAATGGAAAAGATCTTCACACAGAGGTTTAAATCTAGGGCCGCGCTATTAATCAAAACGTAATTGAGATTCAGTCGTCCTCCGAGCGTCAGTGATCGGCTTTTTAACGGAGAGCTGCACGGCCAAATCCTGTCTCAGTAAAAGAATGCGGGTCAATGACAATGTTCACTTACTGTCATTCCATGTTAAATTAAAGTATTTACATCAAATTAAATGATGTTTTTGTGTTCTGCAAAAAGGATTTTATTGGAACGTGTGAAGCTACAGTCAGTTATTTAGCCTTGGACTTTAAATTTTCAACACAATGACGTGAATTTGTTTAGAAATTGAAATTGATTTCACCATTATATCCGATTCAGTGCAAATTAGGGCTGCTCGATTAGGGCTAAAAAGTGCCTATGACAGGTTGAACTACCCATTTGACTGAAACACAGTAAAGATTATTATATTTAAGATTTCAGGGAAGAAAAACAAAATCCCAATATGGCAATTTTTTAGGTTTAAAGTAGAACTACCTTCTTAAACGTCTTTGTAAGTCCGTGTGGTAGCTGCAAATGTACTTTCGAGGCGTTTGAAGCCCCCGCCGTCGCCCCCTGCTCTCTGGCTCTCTTTTTTATATTTGGCAACATGAAATGTTTTTGCATGTGATTGTACTTCTTCATTTCAATCAAACGGAAGGGGAAAAAAAGAATAAAAGCTATTGGCGTCTTTTTACTGGCAGTGCATTTTCACAAGAGGCCTGCAGGGGGAGCTCTGTTGCTGAAGTTACTTGGTTCTGCTGTAAATGTTTACTTCCTGGTCACTTCTCTAAAACTTCTCTAATGTCACAGAAATAATTATTTGACAAAAGAAAAAAAAAGTTTGTTTGTTGAATTAATGTTCAAAAGATCAGAACAATGTGATTCAACAGAGTAAAAGAACTCTGCTCTATTTCTTGTCATTTTCAACATATTTTGTCAACTTTTCAGTGCAAAACGAAATGAAAAGAAATGAAGTCAAAAACAGGGACTCATTAAACCGTACATACACACTTTAAATGAAAAAATGCTTGTAAATGAAAATGACTTCGGAAGAGAAAGTATAAGAATATATTTTATAAGTCATGTTTTAGAAAAGTGCCTTCGGACCAGGTTTTCGAGCAGAAGGACTGCACACAATTCTGAACAGAAGGCAATTCATTGTTTTTACAATCACAACATTTTTGTAACTGAATAGAGTAATAATTGAAATCACAATTAATTGTACAGCCCCAGCCCAAATTGTAATTTTATTTTTAGATCAAGTTGATTATGGAGATTTTTATTACTGATGAGAGAAGTATAAAGTCTATTTTTTCTTAAGTTATGGGGGAAAAAATGTTGTCCTTATTTATCACAACGTACAGTGTGACAGTTTTATTTTATTTTATTTATTTATTTATTTTTAATTGGGTATAAATCTGGAATAATAAATCCTAGACAGAAAGACGCAGAAAGGTCCACAGAATATCCTACAATATCAAAAAAGTGTGTTCAGCATATGCTTAATATGATTTCACTTTAATATGATTTATGACACAAAATTTTAAAAGGTGGACACAAGAAATTCTTTTTCATGACTCATTCTAACAAAGGTTTAATGTGCCAGCCGTGCAGATGTCAAATGTGTGAGAAAGTATTTGGCAACTTCTTTAAATCAGTTAAAAAAACGTCTTTTAAGTGAAAAACAGAATATTGTGTAACGCCAAAACATGGTCATCGTTTTCCAGCAGAGTTCAGACTTTGAAGAAAGAATGTGGACTATAGTGTGTTAAACGGCACTGATTAAGAGTCTGTATTGTGTATTGTTCCGTCATGATGCTGAACTTTCATGAGACGTCCAGTGACCCACGAACAAGTGAGTCCAAGAATGCAAAAATGAATCAGCAAATATAGAAAATCCATAGAACATTTTAAAGGCTTCCATTAGAGGAGAGACCCATTTACAGCAAGAACTTCAATTGAAACAATCATTAACCGTGTGCTTAAGGGACATACATTTATCACAAGCGTGTGTAATATGTCTATAGTGTAAGAAGTGTCTTAGTAGTTGATTTGTCAGCGTTTTTTTTTTTTTTTTTTTTTTTAGTCGACTAGTCAAACAGTTATTTCTATTGTATATTATCAGCCAAATAAAAGTTTAAATATGGTGACTGAAGGTTTTAGATAGAGTATATTTATGAATAAAGAGTATTATCGATTAAAACCCACAACATTTCATTCTTTAACATTTTGATATAACAGGATCTATGCAGGTTTCAGTAAGTCTATTGTAATGATTTTAATGCCGCATTTCAAGATTTTTAATGCCACAATCAACATCAAAACAAGACATTTACGTTTTTATCATGTTAAAACTCCAGACTTCTAACCGTTCCATTCGCAGTAGATGCCCAGAATATACTAAACTACTTTATATTATTCAAAGAGCTAATTTACATGAAATCTTAACCATGAAAGTATATGTTTTGAACCTTTTCTTTTACTTTTGGATTCAAAATACATTTATTTTATGTGTTATAGTTCTTGTTCTAATGGATAAATCGTTTGACAAAATGTTTTTTTTTTTTTCGAATGTAATGCTTTTTAAGGCCTTATTTTGGCCCAATTTCAATGAATGACTTTTAATTCTTTTTAATGCCCTATGGAATGTTGCTGTTTTTCTTATAAAAAGTCCATTGACATGTATAGTCTGTATTGTTCAGTTATGTTAATGATTATTAATTAAACAGCACAATTATTTTATAGGCGATTAGTCACTTGCAGCCATAACTGGAAGCATACAATCTACATTCATCCGTGTTGACAGATAAGGTAGAAAGTAGTATTGAAATAATCATTTTGTAATCGAATAATACTTTTCTGGACTACGTGCACCAAAACATGCATGTGGTGAAAGAGAGGTTTTATGATTCAGAAAGAAAGAATTACACATGAAATTAAAGTTTTTGATGTAAGTAAATCTACAATAAATTAAAAAAAAGTATTTCAGGTAATAGTCCAGTAAAGTCAGGCCGTAGGAGTGGATGGAGGAGGTGGATGTATTGGTTTTAGAAAGGGGAGGACAGGACTCAGGGGATGGAGTGAAACGCCTTCTCTCTCGGCAGTGAATGACTTTGTACAGCTTGTTGTGACAAAACTGGCAGGTCACTGTGGAGCGGGCGACTCTGGGAGAAAAGAAAAAAACGGTGCCAAGAATAGTCAAAACTCTGCAGCAGGGCGGTTCAACATCAGGCCCTCCAAGGGTTATGATCCGGCCCTCGACCCATCTTCCAAAATACAGAAAATATTTTACTTCTTGTTATTGGTTTAGGGTCCTGGGTTTAGGGTCCTGCGTTTTAGACACGTTTTTTGTCCTGGTTTTAGACCTGGTTTAGGCCGGGTTTTAGACCTGGTTTAGGCCGGGTTTTAATCCTGGTTTAGGCCAGGTTTTAGACCTGGTTTTGACTAGATTTAGTAAATTCTGGTTCAGTTCTGGATTAGTAAACCTGCAGATTTTGTGAAAGTCTGTCGTATTCAAGTAAGTAAGCGCTGGTAAGGACAAAAAACAACCGAAAAATCTGGCCCTCTGTAAAACAAAGTTTATTAGCCCTGCTCTACAGTAAGAAATGGATTTAGCAATTCAATATAAGATGACCAATTTACAATTTAGCCTGCTGTGTTTAAATACTGCAACTAAATGCATACTATAGTGAAAAATGTATAATTAGGGCTGCAACTAATGATTAAGCTTTTTATTTTTTTTATTTATTGATTTACATCATCAACCAAATAAAGGTTGAAATACGGTGAATGATGACTTCTGAAATGATTTATTCTTCAGAGAGACAAGTACAAGACAAGTTCAGAGAGAACATTCAGTGAAATAAAAGAAAATAACGGCACACCTAGGCAAGGCACCAAAACATAACATACTTAAATGGGCGAATTTTCAAATTAAGTCCAAATGTTATTCTTTCCATCTGTCTTAAATAGTTTGTTCTTTTGACATTTTGGTTTAATAGTGCCATCGCCTTAGTAATAAAAGGTCTTTAGTATGCAGTTTAGAGCCCGTATAGTCTAGATAACAATCAATGATTGTCATAAAAGTAACTTATTTCACGTTTTATGATTCAAATCTTATCAAAAAACAAAGATTAAGTTCCCCCGAACAAAATGTCCACACAATAAATATTGAGTACCAAATATATAATTAAATAAGCTGATATAGTAATTATCACTAAAAGGCCTAAAAAACTGCAAACTACTACTACTATTTAAACACTTTTTCCAAAAACCGACATTACTTTTGGATTTCCTGGGTGACCGGATAAAAGAACGAAATGCTAAAAAGAGCATTGTCGAAGTGGAAGAAAAAGTACAGAGTGATCTTGAAGTAAGTTGTTGAGTTTGAACAAAGTTTGATCTGGGACCGAGGGAGCCGTGCAATTTCAGAGCATCCATATTGATGTCTGTATTACTCTGGGTTCTAACTCCATCTGCCTTCTGCCTCATCTACAGCCGTGTCTCCTGTGAGTCTGAGAACAACTTAATGCATTCAGCTCCTCAGACTCCCACTCGCAGCAGGAAACATTGCTCCATAAGACGAAATGAATAATAATAATCTTGAGTGAATCATGTATTGTGTTTTCGCTCCACGAGTCCAAATTGGCAGCACGACATTAATTCTGAGAACATACTGCGAGACCAAAATAAGAATTTGTCACTTTGTCAACAATCTGCTCCAAAAATAACAAATCGGGAATAAATTATGACCAGTGAAAAATTGCATGTTTTTATTGTCGGAATGAAACGGCAGTAATCGCAGCACAAGATTGGGACAATACCAGGACAAAGCAGGTCTAAACAAGGTCTAAACCAGGACCAACGCTCACATCTAAACCAGAACGGACCCAGGAGGACTAACCCAGGTCTAACCAAATATGTAACCAGGACTAAACAAGAGATAAACCAGGACAAAACCAACCAGGACTAAACAAGAGATCAGGACTAAAACAATCAAAAGGTTTGGACCAGGACTAAACCAGTTCAAACCAAAGGCTTAATAAGGTCTGACCAGATATGTGATCAGGACTAAACGAGATATACACAAGGTCTGACCAAATATGTAATCAGGACTAAACAAGAGATACACAAGGACTGACCAAATATGTAATCAGGACTAAACAAGAGATACACAAGGACTGACCATATATGTAATCAGGACTAAACAAGAGATACACAAGGACTGACCAAATATGTAATCAGGACTAAACAAGAGATACACAAGGACTGACCAAATATGTAATCAGGACTAAACAAGAGATACACAAGGACTGACCAAATATGTAAATCAGGACTAAACAAGAGATACACAAGGACTGACCAAATATGTAATCAGGACTAAACAAGAGATACACAAGGACTGACCAAATATTTAAATCAGGACTAAACAAGAGATACACAAGAACTGACCAAATATTTAAATCAGGACTAAACAAGAAATCAGGACTAAACCAATCAGGACTAAACAAGGATTAAACAAGCTCTAAACTAAGGTATTAATAACGTCTAACTAAATTTTTAACCATTAAATAAGAGTTAAACCAGAAGTGAACCAGGAGGACTAACCCAGGTCTAACCAAATATGTAACCAGGACTAAACAAGAGATAAACCAGGACAAAACCAACCAGGACTAAACAAGAGATCAGGACTAAAACAATCAAAAGGTTTGGACCAGGACTAAACCAGTTCAAACCAAAGGCTTAATAAGGTCTGACCAGATATGTGATCAGGACTAAACGAGATATACACAAGGTCTGACCAAATATGTAATCAGGACTAAACAAGAGATACACAAGGACTGACCAAATATGTAATCAGGACTGAACAAGAGATACACAAGGACTGACCAAATATGTAATCAGGACTAAACAAGAGATACACAAGGACTGACCAAATATGTAAATCAGGACTAAACAAGAGATACACAAGGACTGACCAAATATGTAATCAGGACTAAACAAGAGATACACAAGGACTGACCAAATATTTAAATCAGGACTAAACAAGAGATACACAAGAACTGACCAAATATTTAAATCAGGACTAAACAAGAAATCAGGACTAAACCAATCAGGACTAAACAAGGATTAAACAAGCTCTAAACTAAGGTATTAATAACGTCTAACTAAATTTTTAACCATTAAATAAGAGTTAAACCAGAAGTGAACCAGGAGGACTAACCCAGGTCTAACCAAATATGTAACCAGGACTAAACAAGAGATAAACCAGGACAAAACCAACCAGGACTAAACAAGAGATCAGGACTAAAACAATCAAAAGGTTTGGACCAGGACTAAACCAGTTCAAACCAAAGGCTTAATAAGGTCTGACCAGATATGTGATCAGGACTAAACGAGATATACACAAGGTCTGACCAAATATGTAATCAGGACTAAACAAGAGATACACAAGGACTGACCAAATATGTAATCAGGACTAAACAAGAGATACACAAGGACTGACCAAATATGTAATCAGGACTAAACAAGAGATACACAAGGACTGACCATATATGTAATCAGGACTAAACAACATATACACAAGGACTGACCAAATATGTAATCAGGACTAAACAAGAGATACACAAGGACTGACCAAATATTTAAATCAGGACTAAACAAGAGATACACAAGAACTGACCAAATATTTAAATCAGGACTAAACAAGAAATCAGGACTAAACCAATCAGGACTAAACAAGGATTAAACAAGCTCTAAACTAAGGTATTAATAACGTCTAACTAAATTTTTAACCATTAAATAAGAGTTAAACCAGAAGTGAACCAGGACAAAATCAACCAAGAAAAAATAAGAAATCAGGACTAAACCAATCAGATTTAGATTCATATTATGACCTTTTTTTTTATCCCACCTGCGGTAATTAGTTTGAATCAAGACTAAACCAATCAAGACTTAAAACAGGACTAAACCCCGGTCCAAATCACACAATAAGATCTTGACCACTTCAGGCTATTAAAAAAAAATCCATAATAGCTGTACAAACCAGGTCTAACCCAGGCCTAGTGCGCCGATCTTAGCCAGGACTAACACAAGACTGACCCAGGACCTACCAAGAACTAAACTGGGATTTAACCACACTAAACATGAATTTAACCAGAAGTAAAACATTGATTTAACCAGGACTAAACACAGATTAAACCAAGACTAAACACAGATTTAACCAAGACTGAAGAAAGATTTAACCAAGACTGAAGAAAGATTTAACCAAGACTGAAGAAAGATTTAACCAAGACTGAAGAAAGATTTAACCAAGACTGAAGAAAGATTTAACCAAGACTGAAGAAAGATTTAACCAAGACTGAAGAAAGATTTAACCAAGACTGAAGAAAGATTTAATCAAGACAGACTAGATGCTGAGCACTGCAGAGTGGGAAATACCAAAAAAACTGCACTAAACCAGGACTAAGACATGACTGACCCAAGGCAGGACTAGCTCAGATCCAAACAAGGATATAGCAAGGTCCTAACAGGGACAAACTCAAGAATAAAGCACATATACTGACCACTGTGGACTGGGAAACACCTCAAAAAGAAGCATTATACAAGGACTAAACTAGGTCTAATGCAGAACTAAACCAGAGGAACTAAAATGGGTCAAGCAGAGGACCAAACCCGGTCTAACACAGGACTAACACTGTCCACTGCAGACTGGAACTGGAGTTTTGGATCCAGACAATCTTTGTCAAACTTCCTCATATTTTTTTAACACTTTCTTTCCGTTTCCAACACATCTTTGAGGATATTACCTTGTGCTTTCAAGATGATTAAAAGACAATCAATTTCCTGCTTTACCTGCCGTAATAGTCTCCCTGGAGTTTCCTTCATTAAAAAGTAACAACATGTCTACATTTTTTGCATACGTCCAAGAAAATAAGTGCTCAAAATTATGCAAATAAGTCATTAAAGTGCGTTGAAACTGCACATGTCAGCACCTTTGAGAAACTTTGGGAGTTTGTAATTACAGGCACCAGTATTACCTGTAGGTTGGAGTCAAATGTAAGTAAGAAAGACTCGCAATCTACTAATTAGTGTCACGCAGCCGACAAGTAATATGTACAGAGCGCCAAAATAAACATTCCCACACCGAGAAATACAAACAAGTATGAATCAGCCAGGTAAAAAAACAAAAAAGGTACGAAAAGGTAGTGGGCAGTATATCAAATTAAGGTGGTTTTCTGCAATGTGAATTTTATAAATTGTTCATAATAAGAAAAATGTAAGCTGCTAAAATGCAACAAACTGGTGCTATATTCTTTCAAACCACAATTAAAAAAAGTAAATGTTCTGCACTTTTGTTGGTCATTTTACAGTCCTTTCAAATGTTAAACCTTAACTTATGCATTTATACAATCGTTTCAGTTAGTTTACAAAATGTCATCTACTTATAAGTTTTCTCAATATATTAATTTGTGAATATTGCCCATCCTAACAAAAAAAATGAAGAGACACATTTCCAAACACAGTATTTACTTGGTAATCAATATTTAAACATTTAATTCAAAATGTTTGAGCTAGTGTTGAGTATTGTGATGGAGTAAGGATGTGGAGCATTAAATATATTCTAAAATGTAATGTCATATTCGAACGAAAAAGACGGAAAAGGTGTTTATTGAAGAGCTGAAAGATTTTTGGGAAAAATGATGACGCGACTGCATAGTATTCTGTTCAGAGTACATATTATGAGCACATTCAGGGATATTGACGTTTGATAGAAAACTAATATATTAGCTGCTAAACTTACTCACGTGGCATTTCAGTTTCATGTTCATGTTCATGTTTGAATGGCTCTAAACTATTACATCAGGAATTTGTATAAATAATAAGACTATTATGACATTTTTCTGCATGTTTGCGGCACTAACAAGGAATGTTCCAGTTAATTTTTATTGGAAAAAAAGCCAAATAAATCTCATAATCCAACTTCCCAACACTCTCCTCGTGGGCCCATCAAAAGGCTGTGAACTCAGACTTGGATCCGGTCCTGTCCCTCCTCCTCTGGACCGGTGCCACTTGGACTCCGGATTTTGTGTTCGGGTCAGACTGTCGGCACACTCCACGACCCCGGCCCATTGTGCGGAGGAACAAGAGGAGGGACGGACCAAAACAGGGCTGAAACATTAAAGTCCCAGCGCGTTTGGACTGGCCACAATAACACATTTTGAAGAAGTGCAATATATTCCTGCGGAGAATATCACAATACATTAACCCTCAAGCACGATAATCTAAAACAAGCCCTACGGTGATCAAGCCATTTCTCTTGGGGATAAAAACAGATTGTCCAAGTTTGAGAATTAATCCAACAATATTTCACAACAAAAGCAGTGTTGTAAATGCACAATAAAGAGGTTCTTGGTCTGAGTGGACATTACCTGCCTTGAGTAGGAGCTAAACAGCTCTCTAAAGTTTGACTCCACTCCCTAGGTCCCACTCTGAATAAGCCAAGTACCAAGAAAAGGTTCCTTAAGTGGGAAAACACTTATTGTCAACCTGTCAGGAGCAGTCAATATTGTTCGAAATGTGCACTGTGGCCTGAATCTCGACTGCAAGAAATACAACTGACATCAGGGCCGGCCTTGGCGTAAGTTATCTAAGCAAATCATTAGGACCACAACCACTAGGAGGCCACATGCTCTGGTAAAAGACAAACACAAGTTATATTAAATGTAATATCTATGTACAAATTTGCCCTCTAGCTTATCTTTAAACACAGCATAATAACAAAATAATAATAATTTTCTCGGGGGAGGACCCTCAAATCCCCCTTTACATTTGCCCATCTCGAACAGTAAAAAGAACAATTTAAACACTGATGACTGTGGCCTGCTTCAGTACAGATCCCGAATCGCTTTTCTCCACAGTCCACTCATGATTTCTTGTTTTTATTTTATACTCCATTGTTGTATCCAATTATTTAAACATGTGTTTGGTGGGGCACAAATAAAGACATGCTTAGGGCCTCCAAATGTATAGAACCGGCCATGGTTGACATTGAAAACTATTTAACAGAAATTTGCAAGAAGAAATCTTTGCAAAATTGTTTAGTTGTGGCGTGAGGAGAGAAAAACAAGCAGAAACATGCAGACTGCGGTGGGACTTCAGTGTGAGAATGCAGAAACTTCAAAGTGCCACAACAGACAGGAAGAATTTCACTTTGAGAAACGCGAGTCGGAGTGTGATAATGGAAATCTCAAAATAGTCACAAAGCAGGTTTAGACTCCCATCGGTAAACAAAGAAACCGACTCATGGATTTGAACAGACGACGTGCACAGGCAAAGATTTGGTATTGTGAAGGTTCTTTTGTGGCACGCCTTAGTTAACTCGAACTTGTAATGTACTGTTGAATATTAAAACACGAAACAAGTTTTGGTTAATAACGTATGTGAATTCAAAACAACTACAAGGGGAAATAGATTAGAACACGGTACTTTAGTCTGTTAAAGGTATACATTCATAATAATCACAGTTTTATATCTTAGGAGAGAACAGGACTGAACGTCTTTGGAAATGCACTCGCTAAAACGGTTGATGGGAGTCTTAAGGTCGTGCAATTCAACACTTTTTTATTACAGTAATTTCAACTTGTCAATGATCAGGTTGGATGTTTTCAAATCGAGAGGTCTGCATTCAATGTCTGTCTGTAAAAGCATGTGGATTGGACAAGAGTTCAACCTTTATAAAGAAGACATTCAGATATTTTTTGCGTGTGTTGAAAATGAAACTTATTAAAAAGTCTGTATCTGATCACTGCTGTTGGTCAGCCACCGTAAGGCTCTGAGTGAGTCAAAGCTGGATTTAAGCCTTTCACGATAACACATATTTCAAATGCGATATATTTCCACGGAAGCTATCACCACACTCCATTGAGGAAGGAGGGATTACACCCACCTGTAAAGAATATTGAAACTACTTTATGCCACTGACAGAATAACTTTTTTTTCCGCTGATCCCTACATTGGTTGAACAACTGTATTGCTATAAGGAATCACTATTAAGACCGCAACAGAAAGTATAAGGCATGGACTTAGTGAGGTTTAAAAGTGACTAGTGCGATTATAGCATAAATTCTCAAAAAGTAATGCTTACTAATATACATTCTAAGTCTCAACCATAAATGATAGACTTCTACTTATGGTTGCAAGATACATCACAATCAAATTCAAATCACAATTAAATGTTCATAGTTAGCAAATCACAAAGACCGCAATTATTCAAGTCCTTTGCAACCAACAAAATGTCTTATTCTGTGTAAAAGGTGCTGTTTAAACCTCTACAAACATGTAGTCTGAAATGCATGAGATTCTTGGATTAGTTTAACAGTTCATATCTCAGTCTTTGAACAGAATCCAACTATTAAAACCTACATCATGTTTGTCGTGTTTGAGTGTGTTTGTTACTTACGATCCAGCCCGTTGATGTAGCGCATGGTCACCTCGCAGTGCCCCCAAACTGCGCTCACGATAGGGTACAGCCTCTTCCCCTTCAGCCCCCTGAACGCCACTCCCAGGTACTGTCCGTCCACCATAAAACTTAGCGTGCCCTCGTCCATGTCCAAAATCACCGTGAGCGAATCCGGCAACACAAACGATTCATCCGGCTCCAAAAAGCACGGATACGTTGGAGCCATTGTCGATGCTGGTCTGTTTTTCCCGTCGTGGTAAAGTCTATTCCGACCCAAATCCCAACCCCAAGATTCAGAGTCCGAACCAACTAAAGCGATATATCCAACCGAATGTAGCGATGCCTCTGCGGTTGCTACTCCAACTACTGCGTGCGTACCTCTTTGCCTCGCCGGCCAATGAATCCTCCAAACGTGCAAACCTCGTGTAAATCCAACTTTTGCCCTGATACAATCTGTGCTTTGTGCGACAGGATGTCTGTGAAAAGTCAACTTATCGTCCTCCTTTACGAAAATATTAAGCGATCGGTCGTCCGGGTTCCAGGCGTGTTTGAGTTGGATCTCGTGGCTCGCCGGCGGCATATCCAGAAGTAGATCGAGCCTGGGCGGTCGGCAGAAGTCGGAACCTCGTAGTTCTCGCCGCACGGGACGATACGAAGGTTCCCCGCGTATGTCCACGGATTTGATGCTGCCCGAAATCCTCTGTCCCATGGCTGGAGGGAGGTGCGGAGAGATGGAGGGGTGATGGGTGGTGGTGATGGAGGGAGGACCAGGGGCAGCGATGAGGGGAGCAGGCCCGGTCCGGACGCTACCTCATGGGCACTGGAGTAAAAAGTGGGTTACTCTTTGGAAAGGGGCGGAATGCGGAGAGTTGGGAGAGTTAGAATGACCTGAAAAAACAACAAAATGGAAGAATTACTAGAGATGTAACAACTGCAAAATGATTGTGAAAAGTTTAGTACAATGTCAAGTCAAGATTATCCAGTTAATTGACAATCATGATTATCCAGACCAGAATGTGATCAATAGGGATTGGTATCGTAAAGGATTTATTGATCCTACTACTTATGGATACTGCTTATTGATCCGGTGTTTTACCAGTTCTCTTGCTGCTCATATTTGATTGTGTGTGACATTTGCACGACTCCTCAGCACCGTTAAGAGCACCATTAGCACTGGAGCTTATTGATCCAGTGGACCGTTAAGACAAGGCACCGGTCCGGTTATGAAATTGACTCGGTACCCAATGATAGACTAAACTAAAAAACAACTGTGCCCATTTAAATCGCAAAATAATTAAATCTCTACTATTAAAAAATAAACCTGAAATGTAAAAAGCTTTTATGTCTGGCTTTTTATATTGAAGGTGCTGTACCAGATTTTTACTGTTTTGAAAAGTGAAAAACTGAACATGTGCCCAATTATTTTGCATGTAATAAAAGTAAAATCTGTGTTGTTTTGGACTTGTGCAAATATATTGAAAAAGCATCCATTCGGGTGAAAATGAGACCATAGAGCTTTCTCTGCATGCATTTATAGCAGGGGTGCCCAAACTTTTTATCTTCAGCGGGCCAAAATTTTTCTTCAGGGGGTCAAAATGAATACATATTGGCGCTCTTGGTGGTCTCCATTGCACCTACAAACAGTCTTTTCAGCACTAAATTGAATCAAATACTGTAGATACTCCTTAAATGTTTTATTCTACAAGAAACAGGATGTGCATTCTTAGTATGCTAATGTTTGTAAGCTTCACTGTGTCGGAAAAACTTGCTCTGGGCTCAGAGACTCATGAAAAGTGCTTATAAACTCATCACGGTGAATATTTAGGATGCTGAGAGTGCATTAGGAAAGTGGGTGATACATGCGACTGATATAAAGTCATACAAAGTAGTTCTGTTTCATGTTTAAAAGCAGCGTTTTAAAAACACCTTTAACTTAATCTCTCATCTAAGTGTTTAATTTTTTTCCTTTATCATTTAGAACGTTCGATTTCATAAAGCTGGTCACATCCTAGATGAATGTGTTAGGCAACTGGGATGAGAGAATACAGGAATAATTGTTAAAGTGTGATGATTCTTATCACAATAATCATAAAAACTAAAATTTGACATTCCTAGCACAAGTCATTAGAAACTTTATTATAATACTATTTTTTCTTGCAAAGTATAATAAAGAGTGTCTTAGCAACAGGATGAAAAAGTACTAAGAGCTGCATGGACCATAACCTTTTGCTTAATTTCAGTGCTTTCAAAATGACAAAATAAAAAAAATTAAAAAGCGATGCAAATAAAGTACTGGTTACTTGCATAGAGCTAATGCTTCTCAAAAAAAAAAAATACACACAAGTTACATAAGTGTGTTTTTGTGCACTTTTTCTGGATATTTTTTACATCACTTCTTTATCCGACGACATATGGTTTGTGAAGCGGTTATAAAAACTCAAATGTAGCTTTACTTGCGAGTCTCCAGTTACATTTACATAAGAAAAGTTGTTCTTTTGCAAACAAAATAAGAACTTCAGCTTAAACCAAGTCCTCCATCAGTAAGCAGAGAGGAGCAGCAGCTGTTCAGATGGATTTGAGCCGACTGAGACAAGTAAAACTTATGTAACACATTTCCTGCAGATCTAAAAACGGGTAGAAAAAGTAGACAAAACTATAGGCAGACTTGTACCAAACTTCTTTTCTTTACAGCGCGGAAGGAAACAGACCTGGGGCACAAAACAAGTAGCTGCATTTTTTTTTTTAGTTTTGCACCATATTTTGTCACAAGCAGCAAACGCCCCGATGCAGTCATCCAACCAAAGAAAAACTCCTTAGATTTCTTCCAGAGTTTATCTAATAAGAGCACAAGAAGCTTCACACAACAATACACGCATCATTTGGTTTGAACGATTTGAGAAATACCTGGTTGCAGCCTTTAGCTTAAGCAAGTATTATATGTTATATGACACAGAGAAGTAGAGGCAGGCGATATTGACAAACAGGAAAATAATCATAATATTCAACCAATGTTAATTCAGTTCAACAAAAAGATGTTAAATCGTGTCTTTATAAGTAGTTGGGGTTTACTGTAATTATCAGGCAAACAGTGAAATGTCTAAATAATCAACAACATACATCTATTTCACTTTTTATGTTGTTAATTAGCTCTTTTTGTACCTTTTTTCTTTACTACAAACCAGTCATTCCCAGGGTGAGATCACATCTATATTGCAATATACTTTATATTAAAATATAAATTCCAATATATAAACCAACTTTGCAGAAAAGGGACGTTTTTTTCTGTATTAGGAGAGAAAAGAGCCTTGTGATTTTCCACTAGCAACAATCAATATTGCAACCCTGCACACACTTGATAAACTAGACTAAATTTCCCAATGAAAACTGAATACTTTACAGTGTAATAAGAATCAGATTTGATCATAAGCATTATTTCCTGTGCATAACTTTTTACCAGACTTCAAATGCCGCCTAAAATGTTTTGGGTGGTGAAAATAAGTAGTAGTAAGGCTGCTGTTGTGAAGTACGAACTGATCAATATGTCCTCCCGTTTCAAAGTTACAAATTAAAATATCAGGAGTTATAATAAAGCAAGAAAGCCCAAGCCGAATGCATCTAAAAAATTACATTATTTATTTGAGTTTAGAGTACAAACGTATGTTGACTTTCCCCAGAATGGTTGATTTTTTTCAATAGATTATATATTTATAAGGTTCTAGCTTTCCAGTGATGTGTCACATGCCCAGGAGCTTGATCGTATTTGACAAACTGGAAGAAATTAAAAATTAAAATGTCAGGCAGGTGCTATGTCAGACTGTTACTAATAATATATAACTCTTTAGTGTTTTTTCACTCAAACACACTTCACAATAGTGTTCACTTAATTCGATACTAACAAATACACTAAATTCTCAACACAGATTTCGATACAAAGATAATTACAAATGCTCTTTTTAGGTCTAGGTGTTAGACAAAAGACTGACATTTTCAACACAAATAATAGTTATTTTCTTTATTAAACATTGTTGTGTTACACTAGATCTGATAATGCTCAAGATCATTCTAAAACGATTCACAAAAGATCAAATTTTGTAATGTAAACGTATTCTTAGTATGGGTACTTGCTCAAATGAGTATCTACTTCCGATGGTAGTTTTAGTATCAATATGCATCTGATTTTCTTTTGACAATCTTCCTTTACAACACAAGAAACAAGTAAAAAGACAACAATGGTGAAAGAAATCAATGAAATGCAAGTTTAAACAGATGAGTTATGAGCATAGATTTGAAGTTAACGTGCTTCCATCATACTAAATGTGAGACATCAGAGAAGCAGAGTAGACTGTTCAAGGACAAGCTCCTATAGAGTGAATGCATAATCTTAAATCCCCTGACTCCACATACAGCCTGTGTTTGTATTCAGAGCCTATAGTTTCTCTGGAAGCTCTCGACAGGAAACTTCGGAGAAAAGCAGAGCACAGAAACTGTCCTGACCCACAGAAAGAGGCCAGGGACAGACGCTTGAGAAGGACAGGAGTAGGAGAGGGTTTGCGTGAAAGTATAGGCTGAACGCTGAATATATGACAAGCGTTGCGATTACATTTTTGATTTGCTTTTAATTGTGGGTTAAATACGTCCAGGGGGCTTTAACATTTGAGAAGTCCAAACTATAAACTGCTAAACTTATACAAGAATCCTGTGACTTTTAGAGAATGTTTGCAAAAGGAACGCTTTTTTTAAGTTTAAGATTTAAAGTTTATGACAGGTTAGACTACACATTTCATTAAAATGTAGTGAACATGATGATGTTTAAGATTTTACTAAACATTGTGTCCAGTTGTTTTTAAAGCTAAACTTTATTGTACTTCTTGGTTGGACATGGGCAGCAAATATAGACAGAGGTCATACCACAACTGTTACCTAGCAACTATTTTGAAATCAAGGGCGAAAATCCATACGAATTATACAATAGTTATGATTTGACAAATAATACCTGATAACGCCTTAATTTTGTTGAAAGCTCTTTTAAACAGTCAAAAAATGTATCCGTTGTGTGCACATTTTTGATGACATCACAGAGGGATTCTGTTTTAGAACAGCTCATCTTCCTGTCATTTTAAACGTTTTCTTCACAAACTGCAACTTCACAAATGTCAAACTATGCTTACTATTTACCACAGGTGCCCTCCCACCAAACTAGTCATAATTAGAATCTCATTAGAACCTGTCATATAGACTTTAAGCACAAAACGGCATAATGCCATTATTCATGACCAAACAAACTGATTTGGATTGTGACCATGATAAATCTTTTAGAATTTTACTTGTTGTACTAATTGTACTTTTCCAGTGTATAAATGTCAGTTTGCTTTTATGTGACAAAATTGGAACATTTAACCCTCGAAATTGTACTTGATTTCCACTGTATACTTTATTCTGTAGATAATATTAAATACTATGGTTCTGCTGAGTATTTGTCCAGTGAAACATACAAATAAGGATTCTTACTTAAATCAAAAATGGTATCTATCTATAAAATAATGGAAAATACAATAGTAAATGTCTATAAATCAGGCTCTGCTTTCACACAGTGATTCTAAAAATGCTGTGCAAGTGTCACACAGGCATCTTCTAGTGGAACTAAGCTCTGTTGCGATTCAATTTAGACACAAGTTTTAGTCTGGCTAACAGCAAGATGTCAAAAAGGTCAAGTGACAAACTTAAAGGTCCAATCCATAAGAAGGTTAACAATTTAACCCCAGCAACCAGCGTCTATTGCGGTGTCTCTGGGCAGCACAGTAAAGGCGTATTACACATTAACGAACACTCCCTAGACTTTCCTTGGTAAAATATAGACCCAAATGAAAAGGGAGTAAAAGCTAATACAAAGCAGGCTATATTACGAAAGCCCAATGACTCGAATAATGTTTCAAACTATTAGAACTAGGGATGCGCGTTTTCCATTTTTTCTTTAACCAATCTGAGCCCTTCGCGGTCAATAATCGGTTAACCGGTAGCGTTTAACACAGCTCTTTTTTTTGTTGCAGTTTTTTTTTACTGTACGAGTCGTAACAGAAGTCAGTGCAATACATCAGTAAACAGAGAGCCACGCAACCGATCTTTGAACTGTACACAAAACGTCTGAATGAAAAGTCCTATTAACGCTGTTCTGACACACTGTTGTAGAGATATTGAAACAGGCCCCCTTTTTTTTAAGAGTCACGTTGTACATTTGCTAACATTAGCCGCTTACCTCCATAAGTGCAGGTAAAAGAACCATAGTTTTCCATCTGTGGCAAAAAGCTGTCCGTTTTCTGTTTGCTGTGTCTGTTTTCTCCACTAACGTGAAATCCAAGTTAAATAAACCATTTAAGAGTAATATTAGATCATAAACACCGCAGGGACACTCAGGTTTGCTCCGTCTTTAGGGGATAAGTCCACTCATTTGATGTTGATAGTGAACTTGTTTTCTCTCAAGACGTCACTTTTGTGTGAGGGTTCTTGCCAGTTAACCGGGCAAGACGTCTTCACTCGGTAAGTCCCACCTCATTTTGGCAGTTTTTCTCGAAAAGTACATACCCAAATGAAAAAGCTTATTCCATGGCTAACTTACAGTCTATAGACTTGTATGATGTGTCATTTGAAAGCTAAGACCTTCTAGTTTCAGAATCTTTGCATTTGTCTGAGTGAAACACAACCGGCAGTACACCTGTTCAAACACACCCCAAAAGTCGTTTTTTTGGTCTCGGAAAAAAAAGAGAAAATAAAAATGTCTTCCTGAAGACATACTTCATCCTGTGCTATTGAAACTCCCCACAGCAGCTGTCCACCTTGTTGACAACAACTGTGTGAAATTTTAGACTTTTAGATACAACCATTTTGATGTTGAGCAGCTTTTTGTATGTAATAACCCTAATCCGAACAAGAGGTCCTTCTCTGTGCCAAATGTGCCAAACTGCTTTCCATGCATTTTGACACTCTAATGACCCTGAAAACCACATTTGGTCATTTTGGTGACTATAAATATCACTTATAAATTATTTTTTTTCATAAATTTCCTCAAATCAAAGGCAGGTCGTGCGTACAGACGTTCCGCTGCGTAAATGATGCGTAAAATGGTGCCTTCACTCAATGAACCTGCAAGTCCCGCCCCTCATTTGAAAGCTGTGGTGATTGGCTAGAAGAATGTGATCGACTTACTGAATCACCAATGGCATTCCAGGCTGTGACGCCATTACGCACGCAGAGCTGACGCTCCTCACGTGTCAAAATGAATGCGTTCGCTTTGTTCAAACGGCTCTCCCTCTGGAAGTACTAGACGGAAAATTGCACGGATAGGCTAATTTTGAAGACAAGACTGAGGGGAAAACGAACATACCCAAAGTTGAACTGCGGAAGCCGAAAATGTCTATGCAAAGTGATGCGCAAAAGTTATGTTTTTATTGCTTTTGTGTTACTGTCAAATGAAGAAGATGCGTTTACGGGTGGATATCAACAAATGGATTATATTATTTGAAATAACAACTGGGGAAGACCGGGCAGAAAGAGTGCACACACTTCTGGATTGGATTTTGTTTACGTCTGGAGGAGCCAACAAAAGGTAAGAAATGAGAGATGAACAGTTTGGTAATGTTACAGTTTGATAGCTTACAAGTATTTTATGAGGTTATTTAGCGAGGATTGAACATTTTAGACGTTTAGTGGTGACTCTAAGCTTTCAAATGACATATAACATGTCTTTATTGAAAACATTAGTTTTTAATGAATCACGCATGTATGTAAAAACCCTGAAACTGCCCCTGAACAGGGACGGTGGGACTTAACAGGTTTAGTCATGGTTAGTCAGCTAATCGGTTAACCATGAACATCCCTAAAAAATCCCTATGATTCAAAGGCTTTTAGTATGTCCACTGTACTACCGCTTACACAGAAGAGTCTGGACTGTTGGGGCTCTTGGTTTCAAGTTGGTGTCTCTGCTCACACGTTAAAGTCTAACTCGTTTTAGCTGTGAAAAACAGGACATTCTGAGAAATTGACCCTGCAACAGTCTGTTCTGAGAAGGATTTAAACCTCGATCTTCAGTTTTAAGTCCAATGGCAAACAAACTCAATCATCGGAGTGAAGGAGAAAACTCACCGTTGAACATTGTAAACAATAAAGCAGCAGAACTAGTGACTGGTGCAGCTTGGTGACAGTTTGGTTTTATGTTTGAAGTATATAGCACGTTCTGTGAAACTAAACTACACAATTAAAACAAAATTTAAGTTTGAAATGTTTAGAGTAAATGGGAGTCTGCAAGCAGTTCATGAAAAGTGTAAGAGACCATCTGCTGGCTTCATCAGAATATGTTTTCATAACGAGGGAGCATTTCCATTGGAGTTGATAATAAAAACGTTCAGTTTATTTTAATGAATAGTAAAAATAATAATAAAATCAAAACCCTACATGGCATTATCAGCCCAGACACAGAAGAGGTCAAACTGTAATATTCAGTCAAGAGTTGAAGGGGTGGCAATATATCAAATTTTAGATAATATTGTGAATGCAGTTTTTTTTGTGTGCAAAATTTAAACATTGAGGGAACATATACGGGAAAAAATACTTCCAAAAGAGCAGATTAAAAATAAAAATGCAAAACGTGATGTAGTAAACTTGATATTACTAGAAAGCGGTTATGTCCCTCAGTCCTTCAAATATGCAGTGATTAAACCACTTTTGAAAAAGCCTAATCTAGACCCTGACATACTGGCAAACTATAGACCTATTTCTAATCTGCCCTTTGTCTCTAAAATCCTTGAAAGAATTGTGATAAAACAGCTTTGTCGCCACCTGCAGGACAATAATTTATTTGAAGTTTTTCAGTCAGGGTTCCGTGCATACCACAGCACTGAAACTGCACTAGTTAAAGTCACAAATGATCTGTTATTAGCTGCTGATGATGGACAGGTCTCAATTCTGGTTCTGTTGGACCTCAGCGCAGCGTTTGACACCATCGACCACAACATTCTACTGCAGAGGTTAGAATGTGATGTAGGTGTCAGTGGAACCGCCCTTAGCTGGTTTAAATCCTATCTATCTGATAGGTACCAGTTTGTTAATGTAAACCAGAGATCTTCCCCATGTTCTAAAGTAACCTACGGTGTGCCGCAGTGTTCAGTACTCGGTCCAGTTCTGTTCACTCTTTATATGCTGCCCTTAGGTATGATCATCAGAAAGCATGGCATTAACATCCACTGCTATGCAGATGACACTCAGCTGTATTTATCAATGAAACCTGATCAGACGCATCAAGTAGACAGACTTAGTGCCTGCGTGAAAGACATAAAAACTTGGATGACTCTTAATTATCTGCTCCTTAACCCTGAAAAAACCGAGGTCATTCTGCTGGGCCCTAAGCACCTGCGAGACTCCTTATCTGACCAGATAGTTTCTCTGGACAATATCACTGTAGCCCCCAGCTCTACTGTAAGAAACCTTGGGGTCCTATTTGACCAAGATCTCTCGTTCAAAGCACATATAAATCAAGCCTGTAAAACAGCCTACTTTCATTTGCGTAACATAGCCAAAATTAGAAAAATCCTGCCCAGAGATGATGCCGAAAAACTCATCCATGCAGTTGTCACATCCAGATTAGACTATTGTAACGCCCTGCTTACAGCGTGTCCTAAAAGCTCTATAAGAAGCTTTCAACTGGTTCAAAATGCAGCAGCAAGATTATTAACAGGTACTAGAAAAAGAGATCATATTTCACCAGTGTTGGAGTCTCTTCACTGGCTTCCTGTTGAGTTTAGAATCAAATTTAAAATCCTCCTCCTGACTTATAAAGCTTTAAACAATATGGCCCCATCCTTCCCTTAAAGATGCAATAGTAGCGTACCATCCAAACAGAGCTCTTCGTTCTCAAAATGCTGGACTATTGTTAGTCCCCAGAGTCTCTAAAAGCACAGTAGGAGGTCGAGCATTTAGCTACCAAGCTCCTATGTTATGGAACCAGCTCCCTGTTCATGTAAAAGAGGCCGACACAGTCTCTACATTTAAGACCAGGCTCAAAACGTTCCTCTTTGAAATAGCTTATGGTCAGGCCAGTTAGGAACAGAAATAAAAACCTACAGTTTTAGCTACGCTGCCCTTGGAGCAATTCTGCTGGGGGAAGTATGGCAGCTTGAACACTATCCTCTGGTTCTTCCTACTTTACCTATCAACAATATTTAATATTACTTCAACTGTAGTCTGTTCATTGCTGTTCACATGTTTCTCTTTCTCTCCACTTCCCCCGGGGAGTGGAGACTGTTTCAGACACTGCGGCGGCTGCTCCAGTGACGACCCCCCCACCCCCATCTGTCTGGAGGATCGATCTCTACACTGGACGATCTATGCGCCACCCGCCTGGACAGCTGGATTAGCCACACCTCGTCTGCCTGGACGAACTCCTTCTACTTTAGATGAACTGTTCCTCATCTCCTGCTGGAGGATCTCTCTACACTGGGTGGACTGCTCCTCGTCCACCTGGACGTTCTTTAAAGCACCTCCCTCTTGAGTGGTTCTGGCTCCACAGTCCAAGTGGATGCGTCAGTCCTAGTTCAGCTGCAGCCTGTCCGTCCGTGGGAGTAGGATCTCTCCTTCACTGTGGTTCTCCCCGAGGTTTCTACTTTTTCCCATGGGGTTTTTGTAGTTTTTCCTCGCCGCGAAGGAGGGTCAAAGGACAGGGGCATTCTGGGACAGTTATCTGAACTGCTTTTACCTGTGGCCCATCGAGGCAACTGTTGTTGTGATTTTGGGCATTATAAAAATAAATTGATTTGATTTGATATTTAAAAAAGTAAACTGACATTTCTAAACTTTTATGACTGTATGATAAACCAACCTAAACCAATGTTTTTAAAGACATTTTTAACACATTTCTGTTGAGTTTACATAATATCATCTGAATATCTTTATCATCTTTATACTCCAAAATAATATAGAGATATGAATTTTTGTCAATACCACACAGTCCTACTTAAAACCTGTCAAAAGTTTTGGTAGTGAGGCGAAAATACAAGAGCAGAGATGAAAGACTTTACGATTATAGCAATTTGCAAAAACATGGAAGCTTCTTTTCACTTTTATGAATAACATTTCTTAAACAAAACTGTTCCCAGTGCTGCACCAGGTTGATTTAAGAAACAAATGTAATGCAATGTACTAAAATAATACAACAAATAATGAGAAAGTCTGAATAACTAGCTTTATCCTTTACACATTTTTACTGTGAAAATCCCCTGAACTGCTCTTTGTTATTGATTTGCAGAGGCCGAAACGCCTGACAAATCCCCTGACAGATGAACGACCCACTTCTGTAGAGTCGTCACATATTTTAATCAAAGTGCAGGGGATCTATGTGATTCTCGATTATCAGACGCACTGCTCATGTATCTACTTCAGTGGGCTCCAATAATGACGTGACACGAGCCGAGAAATGACTCATGAGGCGCTTTTATCGACCTGACGAGAAGAGCGGTCGGGTTCTGACTGGGAAGTGTGCGCCAAATCCTACATCATACAATTAATCTGAAGATTTAATGAAAGACAACCTTAACACTGACCTAACATCGTGATACTAAAAGTCAGCTGAATACTAAGAGATATACTTCATTCTCGATACCGATTTCGATACCACAAGGATAATTACAAATGCCATTTTTTAGGTCAAAGTTTTAGACTCAGACTGACATTTTCACCACTAAGTAATAGTATAAAACATAGTGCTAGTATGATAGTTTTGATAAAACTCAAGATCATTCTAAACTGTTCAAGAAAGGTCAAATGTTGTCCAGGAAAAGGGATTTTTTTAGTATTAGTAGTCTTATTATCAATTAGTATCTGATTTTCCATACTTTTGACAACTCTACATTGACCAATTGAGCATCTATGTCACGAGAACATTTAAAGTTACTACTTCCTAAAGAAAAACCCACCGACTGTAAAATAATTGTACAGAAATCCAATTGAACTCGGGCTGCTGATGACTACTTTGCTGATCAATTAGTCAAGCGGTTATTCTTTCAATTAATCAATCAGTTGTTTACTTGTGGTAGACTTTTATGGACAAAGGACTGCTTTCATCAAATACACTAAATGTATGCAACCTATGTATAGTCCAGCTAAACATTATTCAATTACTAAATTAGTTGAGGATCATTTCAAAAAACAATTAGTTGCGATTATTTGATTACTAACCCGTTGCACAGAAGGCCTATTTTTCCTAAAACGTTGACTGGACTCTTTGTGAAGCTGAGACTCTGTAGTTTTGACCTCTTGTGTCTGATTTACTCTGATTATCCTTGATTAACTTGTAATAAAGTTAAAAAAGTCCAGGTGGAATCCATGTAAGAGACCTATTACATTTTTTTACTCTTATTAAGTCCCAATATTTTTCTTATTTTCGGGTTTATAGAACAAACTGACCCAGATTCATCCCAGAATGGTTGATTTGACTGGAAATAAGAGGGTTGCAGCTTTCTGTTTATGTCTAACATTTGTAGGAGATTGAAAGTTTCCTTTTATCAGACGGTGGACAAAATGAAATGAGTAAAGAAACAGTCCTGAACATCTTCAGCTTGCTGCAGCCCTAAAAACGACAAAAATAAAACAAGTGCAATAGTTCTTTCTCCTCACAGAACCTCTCTCACATTTAGAATTGTGTTTTTTTAATTGCAAAGTTGGAATTTTGTCGCAACCAAAGTCTTACAAATATATTCACATCCTCCTTGTCTCCAGCACCATCTTTCCTCGTCGCTCGGAGGACAGAGCTCAGGTTTTGAAGATAAACCTGACATGAATTAAACAGCGTGATATATGGGTCAAACATGTAACAGTGACACAGATGGAGACGACAGAGAGGTAGGAATGTACACATGAAAGCAGACACCTCCAGCTGGCCCCTAAACGCACCGTATTGGCCTGGATTGATCTTATCGCTGTCCACGACTTCTGCACAAACTGCCTCTCGCTCTCAGAACACGACGGACAGGGAACATTTGGAAAGAAATCACAAAGAACGGGTTATAAATGTTCACATATTGGTCCGATATTAGGGCGTCGACTAACGATTATTTTAGTAATCGATTAGTCAAGAGAGTATTCATTCAATTAGTTGTTTAGAATGCGAAAGGCCTGTGAATATGAATTTTTTTATTGAATTTGATCAAAAACACACAATTTACATGTTTTCCGTGTCATTTTTGACTCATTCCTGCTGCTTCTGAGTAATAAAACCACTTCTCTGCAGCTCATAGAATGTTTTGGAGTGTATAGACAAGTTAACGATTATCCGATTTAATTAGCTGACAAACATTTCTATAATCGATTAGCTGCAATTAATCAATTAACTTGTTGCCTGCCCCGATAAATATATCATCTGGCACCAATCCAAGTCTGTGTAGAAATTTTTTATTTATTGCCCTTTGTTTAACCAGGAAAGCCACTGGGCCACTCTTTTGTCATTCCCAGTTTTCCCAGTCGCTTTAAAATAAGGTTTCTTGGTAAACCATTTATAAGGTGTTACTAAGCACTTGTTATTTGTTCATAAGAAATAAAATGATTTGGAGTTGGCTTTTATACAAAAATGATATAGTCTTATTGAAAATAGTTTAATAAGGAGCCGATTATTGCTCTTACATTTTATATATCGTTTAATAACACACACACGTTTTTTGTTTATGGCTTAATGACATATGGTGTATAATATATATGACAAACCATATACAAATGCTGTTAAATGTCTTATAAGTGCTTATGAACAAGTGTTTTATGCCTTAAATATTTTTCCAAGGAATATTATTTTAAAGTGTTATATCCCAGATAAATACATTTTGTCCCAATGCACATCATTATGAAACTGAAAGTGTGTGAATATTTCTGTATTTGTGGGCTTCATTATCGAAGACCAACCGCAACAACAACACTACAAATATCAGACATCAAAGTTGGAATATAAATGTGTGCAAAAATGTATTCATGCATCAGCTTTGGTATTCTAATTTACAGTTTCTAACGTGAAAAGAATAATTGTGTTATGTCTGAAAATTGCAAATTCAACCTTAATTAAAATATAACACTCACAGAAAACTGTGAAAATATTAAAATCTGGACCCTTTTCACCCTTTTCAACACACACAAGTATAGGTTAAACAAGGCCATACAAAACTGTTACCTACAAATGCTAAATACTGTAGAACTGTAGAAATCCGCTGAACGGTCCAAGTAGATTAAAGTACCTATGAAAGGCTGGACCACCCATTTAACTAAAATGCAGGTAAATGTATTATAAGTTACTTCCTGGTTATAAATAATGACATCACACTGAGAAATGACCTTGAAACCACACTGCACTAGGCCAAAAGTCATCCGTCAGATTAAAAAAAAAAAATTAAATATGACAAATATTAATACATGTGAACACCTTTAATTTTGTTGACTTCATGTTTAAGAATTTCCCCTTGGGGATAAATAAATAAAAGTAATTCTGATAAAGCGACGAAAAAGTGTGTAAATTATGCCTAACCTTTGGAAGGACTGAGTCAAGCAATGAGTCTTCCTGAAATTTTGCAACTTTTTCCACAAACGGCTACTTGATCGGTGAAATTTATATTTAGAACAGGAAATACACTGAAACTAGACTAACATTTTAAAGTATAAAACTTCCCAATTTTTCTAAAATTTCAGTTTGCGGTGTGATTTTAATGTTTCGTGAATTAAAGTTTGCATTAGCATGGAGACAAAAAGACACAGATATGTCCAAAACAACGTATTTTAGGTCTGGAAAGATAAATGAATCCAGAACAAATAGATTTACAATCGTGAGAGCAGTGTTTTGTCATTTTATGAGGAAACTGAAGTGGTAAGAGAATGATGTAAGTATTTATAATAAGTTCTGTTGGTGACCTTGTATGGTAAGAATTTAATGACATGATTTGTTTTCTTCTCAATGTTGTAAGAAGCCGGGTAAACAGGATTTTTCTTCCCTGTTGTTGTGCACTTTTATAACAAATAACATGATGTGAATAAATACATTTCGAACAAAAGAAGAATAGTTTCTAGGTCAGACAACACTTAAGTTATTCAAAACCGGGCTGCAAATTAGTGAAAATTGTATGACTAAGTTGGTTGCATTTTTTTATATTGCTTTTAGCCTTAAACATGCTCTTGGCTACCTTAAATTTGGCATCTCATGTTTTATAACTTAAAAAAAAAACCATCTGTATCTGGTTCTGTTTGCCCTGACACATGAGTTCAGTCGCCATCTACAGGCTACATAGCACTTACACAAGCGTCAATGATAAATGCGAGGGAGCTAGTTAGTTTGTAGTGATCGTGTTTAGAGGCAGAAATGATCAGAACGAGTCTGACGACGATTTAAGGACTTAAAACAGCAGAAGATTCTCGGATAAGTGACGTTTAAATCAGAAAAAACATCACTGATCGAGGGAGTTCAGCAGGGAGTGTTTTTGTTTGTTTTTTTCCCGGAGGCGAGAGGATTTTCTAACCAGTATTCCTCAAACTAGCATGAATGAAGCTAAATGCTACTCCATTTGATGATGGAACATTGTAAGAACAAGGTTAATAGCTCAAAAAAGTCACTGTAGCAGAATATGTTCCCTTTAAAATGTATTTAACCTTTTTGTTTTGCCAGCTTCGTCTGCAAGGAATGTTCTTGTTTTGTTGATTACCTGTGCTGTATTTTGAGCTTACGAGTGCTGTATTGCAATCCTTGAAACTCACAAATAAACAAAATTATATTTAAAAAGGTTAAACTTCTTTTTAAGACTATAGTACACCATTATGTCACTAAAGAGCAGTTACAAAGTGAAGCCCTCGTACAAAACACGTCCGTCATGGCGTCACAGCTGTGTTGAATTTTGGCCTGTGTTTGTTATGTCTTTGGCTTTACTCGATGCTTGTTTTCCTTTGGCCTGAGACTACCAATTTTCTCTGCATTTTCTCAACCAGAATCTGGCTCACGCTGCAACATAAATAAATACGGTCGATTTTTTTTTAGGGGTGTGTGTTTTGCAGTGTACACTTATGATAAATTATGGGGAAATGTCGAAAGCCGAAGCAGTTCAGAGGTTTTAGATTGGATATGGGAAAATTTTGCTCAAAATCAATCAAGGTCTGAACATTAATCAACATTTACTATTCGTGGATCAAAAAAATATTGCATTTCAATGCAATTCAAGAGTAGAAACCTTTGATAAATTTCAGTTCACCGGCATTTCACGCTTACATTTCTTCTAGCTAGGACTGCACAATTAAATCAAATCAAATCAAATCAAACTTTATTTATAAAGCGCTTTTCATACATAGCATGTAACACAAAGTGCTTTACAGTGCATTAAAAACATTCCCATACATGGCCATTCCCCGCCCAACCGCCTCCCACCAGCCAAGCAACCCACCCACAGTCACATAGACACCCGTACATCCACACACACACACACCTGCTGCCTGCACACGCACACTGCAACCTGCCTTTGCAGCCTTGCGCCTGCGCACACGCCTGCGCACGCCTGCCTTTGCGCCTGCCCCTGCGCCTGCGCAGCCTGCGCCTGCGCTGCCTGCGCCTGCGCCTGCCCTGCGCGCCTGCGCACGCTGCGCGCGCCTGCGCCTGCGCCGCCTGCCCTGCGCCTGCGCTGCGCCCTGCGCACGCCCCTGCGCGCGCCTGCAACCTGCGCCTGCCTACGCCTGCCTGCGCGCTGCGCACACATACACACACATACACATCTGTGTGCATATGCACATACCTGCGTGTTACACACACATACCCTAAGATACAATGGGCTGGGTGCAGATGCACCAGTTGAAGAAGCACCATCAGAGGAGCCGTCTGCACCAGGAACAGAGAGTCGCCTGCAACCGCGGGACCGACTCAGGCCCCAGAGGAGAGATGAGGCACACACCAAACCTCCACCAGGGACCCGTGAGCCAGGGCCCAGCAGCCACAGACGACCACCACTCCCAGTACAGAATTTTGAATTATTTTTTGAATTAATCAAAATCACAATTTGAATGGACACAATTAGCAAATCGCAAAGACTGCAATTTTTGAAGCGCAAAACTGATAACCCTGTAGTTAAAAATGAGACAATAACTGACAAAAACTCAACAAGCCATATAAATGCACCTAAAACTGACGTGAACAAAACTGATGTGAATGTGAATAAAACTGACGTGAACGTGAGTAAAACTGACGCGAACATGGCTAAAAATGACACAAATGCAGGGAAAAATGTGTGACAAAAAGCAACAAAAACGATACTAAATGTGACAAAACCTTCTGAAACACGTGATTCTTTTATTTGTCAGGTCTTTTTGTCAATAATGGGATTCTGCTCAAAGTCCACATTTTAAACACAAGGAGAATTAACATAAAACAAACGTAATAACGGTCAGAAAAATCCCAATTAGATATTCTTCACAAATCGTGCAGCTCTTGTTCTGGCAAATTAAAAAAATGTAGGCCCAAAAAATACAAAGTGGAAAAAACAGCTGCAATAAGGTGTGTTAATGCTGTAATATGGTGCATTTGTGAGCTGCTGCGTGTGACACTTGGAAAAAAAAAAAAAAAACATTGGCTGTAGTTCCAAGAATCGGCAGAAAACAGCTGCTAAACCAGAAGAGAGGGCGAACGAGGCGATAGAAGAGGACGAAAAGAGAGGGGAGAGAAGGAAGGAGAGCAGGGGCGAGAAAGAAGAAGAGGAGGCAGAGAAAGAAGAGCGGGAGAGAAGGGGTGAGAGGAAAGAAGAGAAGAGAGGAGGAGGAGCAGAGATGGCATAGAGAGAATTGTAAGCGGTCCAAGTCTTTCCCAAGCATGACTAAACACCCACGCACAGATCCCGTAACTCCACTAGAAATAAACTGGCAGATTTACCAACAGTAGCACAAGATTTCAAAACGGGGATGATTTTAAAAAACAGAGCTCCAACGTCGAATGAAGTATAAAGCTAAATATTACACACTGAAATAGACAAAGTGATATAGGTCAGCAAAGGTTTGGATATGTAGGGAGAAAGGTTTGGATATGTAGGGAGAAAGGTTTGGATATGTAGGGATAAAAGTTTGGATATGTAGGGATAAAAGTTTGGATATGTAGGGATAAAAGTTTGGATATGTAGGGATAAAAGTTTGGATATGTAGGGAGAAAAGTTTGGATATGTAGGGGGAAAGGTTTGGATATGTAGGGATAAAAGTTTGGATATGTAGGGATAAAAGTTTGGATATGTAGGGAGGAAAGTTTGGATATGTAGGGAGGAAAGTTTGGATATGTAGGGAGGAAAGTTTGGATATGTAGGGAGGAAAGTTTGGATATGTAGGGAGGAAAGTTTGGATATGTAGGGAGGAAAGTTTGGATATGTAGGGAGGAAAGTTTGGATATGTAGGGAGGAAAGTTTGGATATGTAGGGAGGAAAGTTTGGATATGTAGGGAGGAAAGTTTGGATATGTAGGGAGGAAAGTTTGGATATGTAGGGAGGAAAGTTTGGATATGTAGGGAGAAAAGTTTGGATATGTAGGGAGAAAAGTTTGGATATGTAGGGGGAAAGGTTTGGATATGTAGGGGAAATGTTTGGATATGTAGGGAGAAAAGTTTGGATATGTAGGGAGGAAAGTTTGGATATGTAGGGAGGAAAGTTTGGATATGTAGGGAGGAAAGTTTGGATATGTAGGGAGGAAAGTTTGGATATGTAGGGAGAAAAGTTTGGATATGTAGGGGGAAAGGTTTGGATATGTAGGGGAAAGGTTTGGATATGTAGCGGGAAAGGTTTGGATATGTAGCGGGAAAGGTTTGGATATGTAGGGAGGAAAGTTTGGATATGTAGCGGGAAAGGTTTGAATATGTAGGGAGGAAAGGTTTGGATATGTAGCGGGAAAGGTTTGGATATGTAGCGGGAAAAGTTTGGATATGTAGGGAGGAAAGTTTGGATATGTAGGGAGAAAAGTTTGGATATGTAGGGAGAAAGGTTTGGATATGTAGGGGAAAGGTTTGGATATGTAGGGGAAAGGTTTGGATATGTAGCGGGAAAGGTTTGGATATGTAGCGGGAAAGGTTTGGATATGTAGGGGGAAAGGTTTGGATATGTAGGAGGAAAGGTTTGGATATGTAGCGGGAAAGGTTTGGATATGTAGGGAGAAAGGTTTGGATATGTAGGGGGAAAGGTTTGGATATGTAGGGGGAAAGGTTTGGATATGTAGCGGGAAAGGTTTGGATATGTAGCGGGAAAGGTTTGGATATGTAGCGGGAAAGGTTTGGATATGTAGCGGGAAAGGTTTGGATATGTAGCGGGAAAGGTTTGGATATGTAGCGGGAAAGGTTTGGATATGTAGCGGGAAAGGTTTGGATATGTAGCGGGAAAGGTTTGGATATGTAGCGGGAAGGGTTTGGATATGTAGCGGGAAGAGGGTTTGGATATGTAGGGGAAGAGGGTTTGGATATGTAGGGGAAGAGGGTTTGGATATGTAGGGAAAGAGGGTTTGGATATGTAGGGGAAGAGGGTTTGGATATGTAGGGGAAGAGGGTTTGGATATGTAGGGGAAGAGGGTTTGGATATGTAGGGAAAGAGGGTTTGGATATGTAGGGAAAGAGGGTTTGGATATGTAGGGAAGAGGGTTTGGATAAGTAGGGGAAGAGGGTTTGGAAATGTATTGGCAGAGTGTTTGGATATGTTGGGGAAGTGGGTTTGGATATGTAGGGGAAGAGGGTTTGGATATGTAGGGGAAGAGGGTTTGGATATGTAGGGGAAGAGGGTTTGGATATGTAGGGGAAGAGGGTTTGGATATGTAGGGAAAGAGGGTTTGGATATGTAGGGGAAGAGGGTTTGGATATGACAGTCGTTTGGTAAACTAAAACCAGGTGTCCACTGCATGATTTTTTTCGTCTTATAAGATTTGCGGATGTCACACAAGACGAGGGGAACTGAAGTCGTAACACAGAACCGTCCCACACTGCCATGGTTCACACGATCAGTGGCAGCTACGACCACAGTTTGTCTGAGCCAATTTCAGGCTCTAAGCTCCGTGTGGTGAAATTGTGTAATTGTACCGGTATCTGAGGCTAGAGCAACAGGCTAGCTGTGTTTTTGCATTTCTAAAAGTTACTAAATGAAAGGGAAAATTATGTTGAAACCGCCGCGTGTGGCGGTTAATTACCAGACTGGAAGGGGCTATTGTCCCTAGTTCGCATGTTCTCGTGTCTTCATACGTTTCCTCCAGATGCTCCATTTCTCCAACTGGCTGCGGTGCAGGACGACCCAAAGCGTGGGTTGAAACAGCTGAATCGATTAGGTTAAGTAACTAAGTGATTGCCAACAAATTCGGTCACTGAATAATAAGCTGTCTGGTCATACAGACTCCAAGACACGCCATGTTCTGAGAGAAGAGGTTTTATGACTCAGAAGAAGCAGAAATTGCATCAAATGACACAGGAAATGTGTAAATGTAGCGTTTTCGAGGACAAACCTGTTTTTGTCTGTTTTCAAACGGCGTCACTTTAGCTTTATCTGGGTCACGAGTATTTTGCAATCTAAACAACTAATGGGTAAATCAGAAGAATAACCACTGGGTGATCAGATTAGCAAAGAATAGTCTGTTGCAGCAGAAATAGCCTGGTGAAGTTATAGGGGAAGGTGCTCCTCTCTGTTCAGAGTTTGTTTATTTGTTTATTTATTTAAGGATCCCCATTAGTCTCTACAGCAGCAGAGACTATTCTTCCTGGGGTCCACTTTCACAATTTAACAGTACATATTATGTGTACTGTCTATTAAAATTAGACAGTACATTTTAAAATTACAGAGTTACAGCCAAATGATGAAAAGAACGGGAGTCAAGTGCTTTGAGATAAAGAGATAAATGATATCTCCAGGTATGTTTTGGACGATTACATATTCAAGACCTCCCTAGAAAAGTGCTGGATTTCCGCTGTAGATCAGAGCAGTGGTAAACAGTTGTAGCTGCCAGCTGCCTCGCGGCTGTTACACTGAGCTCATTGTTCAGAAGCAAAAAGCACTGCCTCAACTGTTAGTTTCACTATCTCCACATCACTGTAGAGTTATAAGTGCTGACACATGACGAGCCGCCACATGACGAGCCAGTCAGAGCCTGTTTACAAGACCAAGGTTCAGAGGTTTGCGACATGACAAGATCCACTTTATCGCAAACAAATCGGGAATAATCATTTCACTTTCAGCTGTAGCTACTTTCCTGGAGGTATGCCTAGTGCTAATCTTCAGTGAGATTAGGGTCAACAATGTATATGTAATTGTAGATAATATTGTGAATGTCATGCAAAATATTAATATTGTGTTTGTTTATAGGAAAACAAAAAGAGCTGATTAAAAATGTAACTGAAGTTGTAAACTTTCAAATAGAGGTAAGAAGGTGAAATTTTTTGAATTTGAGATTAATTTCACATCCCAAATAACAAATTCCGATGTTTTTGCTTTGTTAAAGAGTATGGCATTACATTTGTCCATCTCCATGAGCAATGAGTTTTGATTCAGTTACATTTTAAGAACATTGAAAAAGAATGTGAAACACACAAGGGGCGGATTTATGTATTGACAACGTATGCAGAAGGTTGGGATTAGACTGAGGAGGAAAATAATTGAATAGCAAATAGTTAAGTAAAAAAAAGTGAAAGTAAATTAGAGATGCATCTACTGTAAAGAAATTGAATTAATTATGTAAATCTTTTGTGAAACAAAGGTAAATTGGTATGTTTTGTATCTCCAATTTGTAAGATGTAAAAACACTGAATGTTAAACAGGCGCTATCAAAGTTATTTTATGGTAATGTTGACCACATTACCATAAACATAACACGTAACAGAAAACAGAATAAGAGGTAGGAGTATGCAAGTTTATACTTCCTCTCACTGGGGCTGTAGACATTTAATTGATTCATCGTTTGATGGGATATGGGTCCACATTTTTATTAGTTGTAAAATACTTTTGCGATTCTTAAAGGGTTATATTCAGCAGAAAGGAGTGATTTAGCTTGAGTTTTAGGAGTGAATTGAGAGTTTAATTAAGCTTTTTTTTTTAACAGATAAAAGTAACAGTTTATTTGTAGTTTTCTGATTAAATATGTGTTATAGTGTTATCTCAAGGTCCTGTCAATGCACTTTTGGCACAGATACACTGTCAAATCATAGGTTTGAGAGCTTTTGCTAGCGCCATGCCCCTTTTGGTCGATCGTTTTGTCGACCAAGTATCACTTTAGTCGACTAGAAACCAACTTCCAACTCAAACCAGCTACCGCATCATATTGTAACAAAACTGCTGCTCAAATAAATGAAATGAAAAAAGTGTAGCAAGTGACAGTTACAGGTCAAACGGAGAGGCGAGCCTGCTCACAGCGAGAATGCATGTTTTCGAGGTATTTTTGAGCAATAGAAATGTTAGATGAAAGCACTGAATTTAAAAGCTCACTGGCCTCTTCTCGCACAACTCTAGCCGGCTCTATACGTCACATGTATCAGCTGCACATACATCGAGACCCGTTCAAATATTTAGAGGGTGCTTGAGATCCGGTCGTGTCCCGAGCAGGTGAGATCAAACCCGGTCTGATCCGGTTTCAGAGCGAGGTCGGTGACAGTGAGAGAACATGGAAATGTGCTGTGGTCGGTCTGCGTTTTCTGAGGTCACCAACCATTCAGTCTTTGTACAGAAGCAAAGTTACCAGGATTTCTAAAGGTGTAACTGGAGACTCAGTACTGAAGCGGAAATACAGGGTGAAGACAGAGTTATGGCAGGTGATAATGCTTTGAATGCAGCTATTGATTAAAGATTAGGGCAGCAAGATTAATCACAATCGAATCGACATTTGAATGGATGCAAATAGCAAATTGCAAAGACCATCATTTTCTCCGTGAACAATCTATCGTGTCTTATTCTGCATAAAAACTGCTAACCTTTAAGTTTACATTTGTACATCTTCTGAAATACATTTCTTTGGTTGTTTTTTTCTTTGTAAATTCACTGGGAAAAATGTCAAATTGAACCTTTGAAGAGAATCCAATTATCACAGTCGTAATTCTTGTCAGAAAAATCGCAATTAGATATTTTTTGCAGATCGTTTAACACTATTAAAGATGTTACAGAATAAACATGTTATTGTTACAAATATTGAAAGCTTTAATTTTCCTTAATTTGTTCCATTACCGTTCCTCAATTTTGGGAACAGCTTTACAAAATCATCTAATCTAAATCTTTCTAAATGACAAAAAAAATTATGTGACAAAGACAGTTAGGTTCCAATTAGAAACTAAACTATTCAATAAACCTGATTGAACATACTTTGTAATCTAAAATCATTACTACAGTTATTTTTATTTCGCATTGGGGGTCCAGAGTAGGTTTCATGGCTATTTTGGGGGTCACAGCCAGAAAGGTTTGTGAACTTCTAGTCTACAGCGCTCAATGGTCTGGTTCTAAACTCACCTGCAATCGAACGGAAAGTAGGAGCACGAGGCAAGGATGCAGTTATGTATGCAGTAAAAATAGTTGCAATGAGAGCTCACCTCCTAATCCATCCGAGTCCAAGGCTCTTGAGAAACCAGCATCTCTGCTCAGTCACTGGGTCAAAGGTCACAGCATCAAACAGTGATCGCCTGAAAAACAAGACTTAATGATTAGAGAGGTCCAAAACAAACAAATCTCCTGGAAACTGAGGTACAGAATCATGACAATATAATGTATATAGAGTATGTTCTGTACTTTATAGCGTTTAACTTCTTGAGATTTGTGATCGGGGAAAAATATTGAATTGTGTTTTGTTTTTTCCTGATAAGAATTGCAATCGTGTGCGGTTTGTGTTTTAATAATGAGATTCTGTTGAAAGTTAAGGGGAATTGACAAAAAGACAATGTATTTCATAACACGTCAGTACAGATCTAATCTATCACGTAGGGTTGCACAATGAAAATCGAATCGAAACTGCAATTAGCACAATTAGCAAATCGCAAAGGCTGCAGTTTTTGAAGTACCACAAACCACAAGATATCCTGTTTTCTTCTGCATAAAAAAGCCAACCCTGTAGTTTAGATCAGCACAGATATTCTGAAAAACATGCGGTTCTCATATTAGTTTGAGAGTTCATGTGTCAGTGTTCAATTCGATCGGATGGGTAAAACGTGAACTTTGAACGGACTCCTATTATTAAAGCATAAATTGCAAATCCAAATGGCAATGGTGGTCAAAAAATACAGCGCAATGAAATATTTTTACCAAAATGTGCAGCACTACATTTATTTTGTTATTTGTGGAGGACATAATGGTTTTTCAAACATTTGGATTTGATTGTGATGAAAATTGTAGCATTACTTCTCTCTGGTCAAAGTTACAGATCAGATCTGCGGAGTGCTCACAATAAGATTGCAGTGTTTTTCAAGGTTTTTTTTTTTTTTTAGTCAAAGAAAAACTCAAACCCAAACTGAAATAAATGTTAAAAAACAAAACAAATCAGGCAAAGCAATAACATCTCCATGAAGACAAGCTGGCGACAACTAGAAAAGTTACACAGTGCACCTTTACCGTGAACAGAAAACAGAAGTATTTCAGTAACTTCAATGACAGAGCGCCCCCTGTAGTTCTCTTATGAAAATACACTGCAAGTGAAAAGCTTTTATCAATTTATTTCTACGTTGCAAGGCTGGTTTTCCGCTCAGAGACAGCAGGGGGCGACGACGGGAGCTTCAAACGCCTCGAAAATACATATGCAACGACCACACGGACTTACAATGATGTTAAATAAAGTAAAATATTCTGCTTTAAAACAAAACAAAACAAATAAACTCAAAACTAATTCAAAGCAGCAGTATCTTGACATAAAACACCGGCTTGTAAAATCCAGTTCAATTATGACAACACGTCTGAATAATTACTTAGATCATTTTAAAATCGATTGGTGCCATGCATTTCAAATCCAATCTCCTGGTTTGCACTCTGGGGACGTTTACAAGGGCAGAGCAGCTGGACACGAGCCGAACAAGGAGAAGCCATTAACTGTAGCTTTTAATAATTGGATGTTTTCTTTTTTTTTCTTTTTTTTAAATGATGTTTAGAGCGAGAGGGGAGAACCATTTACCAGTGACGAGCCCCTGGGACATGAGCGGCAATCCATTTCTCAGGCCTCTACTGAATAACCAATCACTAGCCTGGTAGGTGAAGGTTGATAAACTAGAAAATAACAGCAAAGGACCAGCTGTGCGAGTGTGGTGAGGAGAGTGAAGAAGAACAGCATTTAGTCATTTAAAGGAGACATACAATGCTTTTTCTCAGGTGCATAGTATGAAGCTCACCAGTGGAAGTTAAGATCATTACACATTTAAGATTTTCCAAAAGAATGCTACCAATTTGATCCCAGTTTGGCAATTTTTAAGGTTTATAATTTTACTTCCTGATTGTAAACATTACACTACGACATTACACTAGGGCTGTAGTCGACTAAATAAATTCTTGGTCGACTAAAGACCTGCCCCATCGACCGCTTAGTCGACTAAAAGGGGGTGTTGTATTTTTACAACAAAGTGAGGTGTTGTATTTTTACAACACCCCCTTTTAGTCGACTAATCGGTCGATACTTCAAAACTATCTGACCCAAACTGCACTCTAAAGACCGAAACTGCACAGGAGTTCATGCAAAAGCAACAATTTATATAGAAAAGTACTAGTAAAAAGTGCATGTTAGAGATACAGATTTACTCCAGAATATTAAGCGAACTCACTCCAAATCTTCTCGTTTTTGCAACATAAATTTGTTGAATGCAAATAAAATAATTTGTCAACTAATAAAAATCTTGATCGTCTAAGACACCATTGACAGATAAACAGCCCTACATTACAGTAGGATATTCTGTAACTGTTACCTAGAAACCATGTTTTAAACCTGGCCCAAACTCCTCTACAGTAATGTCACAGAAATTATTATCTGACAAATAAAAATATTGGAGAACAACTTTATTTTGTTGGATTCATGTTAAAAGAATGTAGAAAGTAAAGTGTGCAAATTGTGTCAAACGTTTTGATATAATTCTCCCTAGAAGAAGAAGAATTATTTTTATTTATAGAGCGCTTTTCCACCTAATAGGCACCCAAAGCGTGCCTATTAGGTGTGATGCCATTATGTTTTGGAACTCTACTTCCGGTAATTTCCAATGTATTTTTGAACTTTTCTTCACAAACTGGCATTTGATAGGTGTTAAACCTCAAAATTAGGTTCAAATTTGAAAATCGTGAAATCCCGTCATGCACTTTAAATGTCTGAACGCTTGCTTGGGGCTAATCAGCTCTGTGGTGAGTAATGAGCACAAAACCTGTGATTTTATTTGAAATCTATCTCTGAAACTTTAGTTATTGAAAGATTTTGCAGAATTTTTAGTTTTGTGTGTGTATTTTTGGAATGAAAGCAACTGTGTTATGGACAGCTGCTTATGCTTATGAGCTGCTTAAGCCTCCATCGTGGCTTTTAACTCTTAATATTTGAAATTTTCCTAAAGTCTAGAGCAAAAATGAAAGAGAAACGTACTTCCAGAACAGCTACAAACTTCAAAGTGTATATAAATTTAAAAAAAAAAAAAAAAAAATCCTCAGTTTGATTGATCGTGATTTTCAATTTGGTTTTATTTAGTCAAAAGTCTGTGAAAATTCAACTAAATAAAACCACAGCTTTCAGCCCCCAATGGATTAAAAGACCGACTCATACAACACTTTGACGCAGGATTTGTTTTCTGTCTGTTTTGTTATATTGTCAACATATCATTTCTGCAAATTATTCTTATCAAAATTATTTTAAACTGTGATATAAATATTAATCCTACTCTGCAGACCAGTCACGTTAACAAATTTTGACGCACGATATATTGATACAGAAAAATAAACGATAATATTGAAAGCATAGACAACAACTTTAAAGCAGGATAATCCCGGTAAACCTTTTTCAAAATGAACATAACAGATAATAAAGCTGACTGAATCCTCTTTGTACTGAAATAGTATCTACAATTAGTCGTAGAAAGTACTTAATAAACTCTCTCCAGCTCAAATCGTATTAAACTACAAACCGCCCCAGAAAAGATTGCTCCATCTTTCATATACTGAAGTCGATACAGTAATTATTTTTGACAGGACTAACTCTACAAATACAAAAGAATGAATCTAAATTTTACATATTGACAGTGAAAAAGTATGCCCCAACAGCCGCATCGCTACAGACTCTCCAAATATTTTATATCAAGCAAGCTCCAAATCCAAAACTCAAATATGAATCCAAGATCCACCTGGCACCCAACTGTCAGCTCCACATCGGCCAAACCACAGCACTGCACACGGCAAACAGAGGGCTGGTTTGTAATACTGAAACACATACGGAAAAAGGTCAAATCAGCAAGTTTGTCGTATTATTTTGATGTTTTATAAATGTCTCAAAAGAAGGAATGGTTGTTCAATGCTTGATTGTGACAGCTGAAGTAAACTAAAGGAAAAATACTGTGGGAGTTTAGGAACAATTGCTCGTTTTCTTTTGACGAAATTGTCAGAGAATTTGAAAATTTGAGAGAATTAAGTTATGTGGAGGTGGGAAATATCCAAGTTTTGATGATATTCTAGCTCGGGATAGTGATATCACACATAAGCAGTTAGCAGATTCTAAGATAAAAGATAAAATTTAACAGATATTTCAAATTTGTCTGATAATTAAACTTCAACTAATATGTTTAAAAAGGCACGTTTGTTGGATTTGCAAACTGATTAAATGAGTTTCTTTGCTTTTTCTGGCGTAATTTGTGTCCGTGGAGATGTTTTGCGCAAATCAACTTTATATAGCAAAATCCTTGTTTCTGCGACTGTGCATAGCCATTGTACAACGCCGTTGGAGATAAAGGATACTCTGACTGCCGCACAACAATGAATTTCCGCACCACTTGAACCTGAAACATCTTATTTGAGGAGAGAACGTTAAAGAGTTCAATCGTATGACCCCGAAGTCTGTATCAGTGATAAACAACAGGAGCTACCCTCACATTTATCAGTTTTTCTACAACTGTTTACTTGATTTTCTTCTTTTAGAGGTCAGGTACAAGTAAACATTTTGCAAAGTTGTAGCCTTTTAGATTTGTTGTTAGAGTGGAGCAGCTTTTTCACATTTTACTTGTGTTTTTAGCTTTTAAAAAAGAGAAAATGTCATTCCTCACCATTGACTTTCATGCATTTTTCCAATCACTACTAAAATGAGGTGTTTATTCTCAAAAATACCTTGGAAAAACTTGTAAAATATTAAAAACAAAATTATCAAAAACTCAAAAAGTGAACAAATATATAGTACCATTCATTTTGGCCATTTCTTTCCATTTGACAGTTTATAGGCATTACAAATTCAATACATTTTTCATGTGAACAGGGCAGGAGCTTTTCCGACAAAACGCCGGGAGACAAAATCCACATTTCTTGACATTTCCTGCACTGAAATGGCCAATTAGAAGCCGGAGAGATGACATGATCCCTGCAAACGGATCTGCTGATGAGGAGTCAAATATGTCTGTCGCGGCCGCTGTAGATGAATTGTAAATGAGCTCTTTGTTTTAAAACTGTTTGAGGCCCAGACCAGAAGCCATTAGACAGTGAAGCGTCTGAGTGCTTGTGTTAAACGGTTTAAAAGCAGCGGAATGTTTTCTCATCTTCAGCAAAAATGATTCAGCAAATTGACAATTGTGTCGCTATTTCTACGGTAGCCTTTGATTCGAAAAGCGAGCCTCGTATTGTCAGTGTTTCAGAGATGTGCCCATTAAGCCATTTAAGTCTGAAGCTGTTCAATAGAAGAACTGCTCAATTATAGGAGAAAAAATAAATCAAAATTGCCCTATTCACACAAGATTAGTTTTACCTCAGGATGTCTGTAAAGTTGAAACTACCCCATGACGTCGGTGGGTTTATATTATTTAAACAATGTCAGTAATTCATGTGTTTTACTGACTTTATTACGGAAATGGCGGACTGGCAAACGCGAGACAAGAACCAGGCATAGGTTGGGAGCGAGCACGGGTCCGCAGTGGAAGGAGCAGGATTAAGAGACTTTTCCACACACTAGAACCAAAGTATACCACGCACACACATAACTCAAGCAATGATTACAAAGTGACACTTGAAATACAGAATTTTACACTTTATAAGAGAAGTTCCTAACACGGTATTGTTGTTTTATTCTTTTGTTTATGACATTCTTGAAACTGGAAGAAGTATTATTTAAGAGAATGTCCCGTTTTAAAGCTGCATTGTTCTTTATTGTCTTATACCGCCATATTTTTTTTGTAATACAGAATAGGTACCAAAGGAAAGCAATTTATTAGGCTTGTTTTTATCTTTTTTTTTTAAAACAAGTTAAAATTGAAGTTAATGTTATAAAGTTCAATACAAAAACACAACTATGAAAATGTTGTCTCGTGAACCTAATCTCGTGAAAATTCTGTCTCCTTACACCCCTAACAAGAACCGTTGCAAGCGTTTTGTCTGTTATTCACTATCTCAAGTTTGTTTTTGCGTTATGTAGAGTGACTCATCTTGTAGCGTGAGACATGGTTCTTTTTACCACAAAGTTCCGATCAGAATGACATCTGGCTTCTCTCTTATAACACATTCACACCCTCGATCCAAACTTTGCACCAAATCACCCAGACTTTCCTTAATGGAGCCTGGGTTCTGCTTAAGTCTTCTGTTGCCATGACAACAGGTTTGTACTTCAGGGGGTCATGTCTTTACGTCAGTTTGCCAAGTTGTTATTTTTTCGTGAAATTAAAACATTAAAAACCCATAAACAAAGATTCCGTGGTTAATTATTAATATAGTTCAGGTTTGGATGTGAAATGGAGAGTTTTTGCAAAAAGACAGTATTAATGCCAAAACATAACACTCATCAACAATCAGAGCAGAAAACAAAAATTTGAATGTCAATTAGTTTTATTTGACCTAGTTTGTAGAGACGATCTTTTGCCAAAATGTTTTGTCAATATAGCACGGCACAAAGCAGTTGATTTGCTTGAAGTCTTTACTCGTTTCTGAAACAAGTTGGACGAAAATAAAATGTCAAACAAGGCAGCTGTGCAATTAATCAATTTCTTTCTAAACAACAATTTCAGCGTTAACATTTTAATCGAGAGGTTCACAGTCAGTACAAAGAACTTGATAAAAGCAGTTTAGAGCAGAATTCAGTATAAAGTGGACTATGTTTTTGTGTTAAAGGGCATTGATTAAAAGTGTATTGTTCATGTTCGGGAAATACACACTGGCCAGTCAAAAAAAAAAAAAAAAAAAAAAAAGTCGCCACAGTACAAAAAAAAAAAAAAAAAAAAAGGTCACACGGTCTATTGTTTGGTTGGAGCACCTTTAGCTTTGGTTGCAGAAACATTCACTGTGTCATTGTTTGAACACGCTTTTGCAATGTCACCACCCAGTGTTGCTTTGATGTTGTTTTGATGATGGAGAGTGATCGCTGCACTACGCCTTCTCCAGCACATCCCAAACACTCTCAGCGGGGTTAAGATCTCTGTGGAGGTCAGTGCATGTGTGAAAATGAATCCTGGCATTGTCCGCTTGGAATCAGAGAAGAAATCCATTGATGGAATAACTCGGTCATTCAGGACGAAGTTCAGGTTCAGCTGATCTCATTCTTTGGGCATAGAGTGTTGCTGAACCTGGACCTGACCAACTGCAGCTCCAGATCATAATGCTGCCCCCTACAGGCCTGTACAGTGGCCGCTAGGCATGATGGGTTATCACTCCACACAGCCTCTCTGACCTTTCCTCCTCCAAGACGATGGCTCCCCTCTGTCCTTCCAGTTTTTAATGCGTTGGCTGGGCAGTTCTTAGTAGTTTCTGCAATCTCCTTAGAGGTTTTCTCTGCTTGATGTCAATGATTTGACCCTTCTCAATTTCAATTTCAATTTATTTATTAGGAGGATAAGCCTCTTGAGATGAACCATCTCGTTTTCAAGGGGGTCCTCAAGATTACAACAAAAAACAAACAAAAATGGATGGATACAGTAGAGCAGACAGAATAAATAAATAAAAGTACATAGAAACATAAAATACTAAACAAAAATGACAATAACACACACACCCACACATACACACACTTACTGTAAACTTTTAATCAATAGATTTGTAAAGCAAGAACATAAATTAACAAAATACTCAAAATACACTGACCTCCGAATTTGTCTTTCCACGTTTGTTTCAGAAATGAGAAGCCACTCACTGCATCAGTTGGGTTTGAGCACAGCGGAAAAGACAATTCGTCGCAGCAGCAATTATCAACAGGACGTAGTTGAATCAAGGTGGTGATTTATTTGTATTTTTTTTAGGCCAGGCAGTGTATATTCAAATTCATTTATGGGTTTTTGAAGACAAAATAATATTGCAAATCGGCAAGATCAAAACGAGAGATAAAATAATGGTTGAAAAGATAAATGAGACAGTGCAAAGTCAGACTGAAGCTCACAGGTGGCATATGGTTTCAATAGAGATCTCTGGGGAAAAGTGCAGTCATATTTCCAAACTTTGCATGAAAAACGCCCGAGCTGCTCATGAACTCGGCAGGTACAGAGACATCAAACTTGAGGCTGCTTTATATTTGACCTGCTGCTGCAATACAAAAGCTGTGACTTCTGAAAACGGAGCAGAAAGAGAAGCTCTTCAACGTCAGCGAAGCAACAGGATCCAGAGAAGCCACATGGCTGCATTATTCATGACACGGGACCAGGATATCAATGGACAGATCCGAGGAGTAGAGGATGCATTAGTCCGGGCCGTTTAAGGATTTTACATTCAAGTGACAACTGATCCTGGAGACACTGGTGTATTGTAGTTCAGCCGTGTTCGATATTAATGTAGTAGAATGAAATTAATTTGAACCAACTAGGACTGTCACTAAGGATTATTTTAGTAGTCATTTCTATTGGATATTTAAAGTTTTTAAATACACAGACAGCAAGAATCAATTATGTTTTGACATTTTGATGTAGCAATGCCACTATCTTTGTTATAAAGGGTCTTCTGACATGTGTTTTAGAGTTTGTATAGTTCAATTTTATGACTAGTCACGATTTGTGAATTAAATCGTTGCAGACCTAGACATGTTTTTGTAATAAGTAGCTCTGGAGTCTTTACTGACTACAACATAAATATGAATAACGCTCATAGATGTTAAAGGACATATTCTGCTACAGTGACTTTTTCTCGAGCTTTAAACCATGTTCTAACAACGTTCCGACATCAAAAACATACCTTTCATTCATCTGCATTCACGCCGTTTTGAGGAATGTTCATTAGAAGATCCTCCCCACTCCGAGAGTCAAAAACACTTCCTGCTGAACTCCCTCGATCAGTGACCTTTTTTTTCAGATCATCTACGTCACTTATCCGAGATTCTTTTGCCATTTTAAGTCCTTCAGACATCGCCAGGCTCGTTCTATCATTTCTGCCGTTTAAACTCGATCACTGCTGCTGCTAGCCAGAACGCCGTACACTGCTCCCTGTAAAATCCAAACATACCAATACCAATAATTAAGCTTGTGACCATCTGCACTTCCTTTGTATCAGGTGAAATGTCAGAACGGCCTGTGGTTTAAAAAAAGAGAGGTGACTGCAGTTCAGATCATCCAGAACAGCGTGCCCTCAACATGAACCTGTACATGGTTTTGCATCGTGCTCTTATATCAGGAGGAATGATGAGGGACTGGCCGGGCAAATGGTATAAAACTAAACGACACATGTAAATCAGGTGGCTTTAGGTACAGCGGCAACAAAGAAGCTTGCATCAACTGTGTCATCTTCACAAACAGACTAAACATTAAAGACACACAAATAGGGCTGTCGCAATAACAAATGTTGATGTACGATGTATTACAGATAATTTATGCATAAAAACATCAGGATTAACATTATTGAAACTACTTTATGCCACTAACATCATTTAAAGCAGCAAACCATTTTCCAAACATACGATATTGATTAAAAAAAATATGCATTGCAACATATAAATAGCAGAATTAAACACAGTACTTAATTGGTGTCTAGAAAGAGTACTTACTCCACCTTCTACTGCTCAAATATTATTGTATTACAGAAAAAGAACAATGATTTCCCCACTTTTGCAAAGAAAATATGCACATAATAACTGAGGCTCAAAATATATTGTCCCATCTGTTATATATTGAACGATAAATCAATACAGTAATTATTGTAACAGGCCTACACACAAAAATATGAATCTCCTGAACACACACATTTTCATGTCATTGACATTTAACAAAGGAAGGAAAACAAAGGGAAAAGGAAAATTTGCTCTTCCAACGTCTGAAATCCGCTCCAAATCACATGTTTCTATGAACAGAGGATTGGCAGTAGACTGTGCACTTAGAAAATATTGAATTTCGATCAATTAAAATTTGATTTAAAGCCACAGCCCCACACATATTGAAGATCTAGGGCTGAAACAAGTTCAAATTGATTAATTGCAACTAAACAATTAGTGAAATAATTAAACTAATTTAGTACTCAAATAATCCTTTTCTGTATAGACTCCAAAGCATGCCAAGTGATGAGAGAAGAGTTTTTATGAGCAGGAATAAACCCAAAATCACACTAGAAATGTGAAAAATTTGTGTTATTAATGAATACACTATAAAGACGGTCAAGCGGCATCTCTTTTTTAGCTTCGTCTTGTTCAAATTCGGTAAGAAAATGTCATTCATAGGCACAATCTAAACAACTAACTGATAAATCAAAAGAAACAATGCACAGATGAATCGATTACAAAATAGGTAGAGCCACTGGGTTTTTAAATCATGTACAAAAAACTCAACAAAAATAGATAGAAATGATAAGATGAGAAAAAACTGACAAAACAGCTACTTAAACTTGCTTCTGCCTGAATAGATCATTACTGAACACAACACAAAACTAGTCAGGCCCGAGTTCTTAAATCATGCTCCGAGACCGCTCTCCAGAAGGACCGAGTCAGATTAATGTCCTCATTCATTTTTAAACGCACAGCTGTACAGTGGAAACACGGGACCAAAACAAACTCCACAGCCTCCAGCCTTCTGCCGTTCAAAACCACGGGTCATATTTCAGAGGAACGTTAGAGCCGCGACCGAAGGGGAACAGCTGGACAAAGCACCTGCACGTTCAATATGTCTTAAAGCAAGATTAGGTTTGGAGCCAAGAAATAAAAACTGTTGGAGTCACGTTTAATGTAAGGGTGCGTGACAAATTACTGAATTTTGCAGTGCTGCGTGTCAATATTCAAAAACAGACCATAAAAATACAAGTGTGCTGCTTATAGTGTTGTCACGGTACTAAAGTGTCAAACCGATTTCGATATTAAAGTGCGTATGAAAGGTTTTTATCATTTTCTAATTTTGACTTTATTTGCCATATAAATTACCTGTTGTAAATATAAATTATAGTTTTACACCAATCAAGTAGCCGGATTCAACAGTAATCTATTGAAAGTTAAATGAAGTAAACAAATTGATGATACTAGGGAGACAAAGTTTATGAATAATTTTACACAAAAGCAACTTTAAATGTAGTCTAATTGTATATTATCGTTAAAAAACATGAGCTACAACAATTACAAAAGAAAGTAGATATCTTAGTAGCTATAATGAGTCATAAAAGTTATTGATTCAACCCGCTGCACTTCAAATTTTATACTACAAAAAATATCAATACAATTCCCACTAGTGCAAAAAACCTTTACATAATACAGTACAGCCACAATCTCAGTATGATTATGTCCTACAGTGTGAAACAAATGATTCAAAAATACATTTCCTTTCAAAACAACCCTTGCGCTGAACTTTGACATTGATCCTCTCCTCTGCTTCTGTCTGTGCGTGAGGCAGGAGCAGACTTCATTTGTTTGAGGAGCTGGCTGAGAATCCAATCTAGAGCAAACATCACTCACCTGACACTGACAGCGACACTAACAAATGTTCTCACACTCACGGAGTCTGCAGAAGCGCGGGCAGGATTTGTCAAGTCATGAGAATAAGGTTTCTGAGGCCATGGTCAGTTCCAATCTTAAGATTTTCAAGTCGTGCAGCAGTTACATGAACATGAATGGACGATACAAAAGAATAGATTAGTTCACTAAAATGGATGAGGTGTGCAGCTGGCAAAGCTCTCAAAACTAGAATCTGTATGCTTTCTGTAGTTATTGGCTGATATTTAACCTAGAAGAAAAAATCTCTTGGCCCCAAGCTCACTGTTTCTGAATAATAAAAGAACAGAAACAGAAAAGTACTCGTAAACTTGGTATTTGCATGTGAAATAATAAAGACCTCCAGAGAAAAATAAACTCACAGTTTATCCCTGAATTCTAATAATCCCATAGAACGATTGGGCGAAGAAAACAAATTGTTTGACTAAGACACATCAAGTGATTAATCGAAATGACAAAAGGCATATTTGCATATTTTATTTATTGACCTTTGTTTATCTAGGAAAGTTGTTATTATTGTTAGTTTCAGAGGAATCTGGAGCGCCCGGAGGAAACTTAAGTCTCCCCAGACATGGGAGAGAACATGCAAAGTCCACAAAGGCCCTGCACCGCCCGGGAGTCGATCCCAGGACACTCTAGCTGTGACGTATGAGCAGTAACCACGTGCTACTGTGCCGCCCTTGTAGACGATATGTTGGCATTTCCCCCCTGTCCTCCTGTTTAAAGTGCGTATGACCGGTTGGACTACTCACTTGACTAAAATGCAGTTAAGATAAATATATTTCACTGTTTGCTAAAATGGTGTTCAAATTTTATCCCAATTAAGCAATTTTTCGGGTTTTTAATTTAACTTCCTGGTTGTGAATGATGACATCACACTAGGAAATTAGAAAGTACATTGGGCAAAAACTGATCTAAAGTTAGAGATTTTTTTTATTTGACAAATAAAAATACATGTGAACGCCTTTATTTTGTTGAATTAATGTTTAAAGGGTCAAAAAAGTAGTCTCTTTTACGTAAATGATGCATAACCTTGTCTCCCTAGGGTGATGTCAATTTGTTTACTTCCTGTAATTTTCAACATATTTTTCCATTTTTCTCCACAAACAGCCACTTGATTGATGTAAAACTATCATTTATATTTACAACAGGTATTAATACACCAAATAAAGTTAAAATTAGAAAATGTTAAAAACCTGTCATACGCACTTTAAGCTCTGAGTGAGTGACAGGCCAATTAATCCAATCATATTCAAATGTATACTCTCCGAAAAATGAAGATATTTATAGCTACCTCTTAAAGACAGAATATGAATTGTGATCAAATCTAAATTCTGATCAAGGCTACAGAAACTTCTGCTTGTAATTTTTCAGCAGTAAGGCTCACCTTGACCACATAAGTCACTTGAAAACCTGCACCAGGCTCTTGTCGACACGAGGCGCTGAGTGCAGCAGAGCGTCGGGGAGAAAGTCTTTTGTTGCAGTTGATCAATAGTGACAGAGCGGGACACGAGGAGGTCCGTCTCCCTCACGGTCTCCTGGAACTGGACAAACTCTACATGCTGCTCCTGCCGTTTAATCAACCTCATTAAGACACTGTCACGCAGGCACACAAGTCTCACCTGTCATTACAGATACAGCGACAGAACTGCAGCTTTAGAGCCAGCATGGTTGAAAATGAATATGTTCTGTGTGTTATGTGAGCTTGTTGTTACTATGTCTATAGTACATTGAGACTTTACTATAAATAGCCAAATATAAGGTTGAAAAATATTGACTGAATAATTTACAAATGAAGTGTATTATTGATTCTTATTCGACATTTTCAAACATAATGCTGCTGTCTTTTTTTATTTAAGATTATTTTTGTATGTGTTTGAGTCCAAATAACAATTACGATGCTCAAAATATGGCTACCGTTGTTTATTATAGTTGACTAGTTATGATTAGTTGATTAATCATTGCAGTTCTCCAAAGAGTAGATATTCTGATGAGAAATATTGCAATTTGCTCCAAAAAGAGGTCTTTGGTTGATGAATTATTTATCTCAATCTGTTTAAAGTCACAAAACTAAATCAGAATTGCAATCAAATCAAAATAGCAAAGAGTATTATTCAAGTAGCTTAATTTCAGCTGCACAACAGAACAAAATATTCTGTTTTCTTTGATAAAACCTGTAAACACAGTGAAAAGCATGAGATTCTTGCACTAGTTTTGCACTTTGTTTAATTCTTCTCGGAAGTCTTAACACTTCTGGCAGCTGTAACTTACAACTAAATTCTAGTGCTAAAAAAATAAAGTCACAAATCTAATCTAAAACAGTAGAAGGTGATATTTCTGCACTTTTATGACTAATTTTACAGACGTTACCCTAATCACAATGTTAGAAAAATCACAATTAGATACTATTGCAAAAATGTAAAGCCTTGGTCCTTAAAGGAGCTGTGAATGATTTGTACCTGTTTTTTACTAGTTCAAGTACCAGATTTATTTTGCAATTAATAAAGTAAAATCTGTTTTGCCTCAGCACAGATATATTGTAAAAACATCTCTTTGGGGGGAAATGAGACCACAGCACTTATCTGCATCTATTTATACAGCGTTTTATTCTACGAGAAGCAGGAAGTGCATTGGTAGCATGCTAATGTTTGTTATCTTTACCTTGACGGTCAGTGACACTTTGGGCTTAGACTTTTGTGTGAGTGTTCATAAACATGTGGTGGTGAATATTTAGGACGCTGGGACTGCATTAGGAAAGTGAGAGATACATGTGACTGATGTAGAGATACAGCACCTTTAACTTTTCAAAAAGTTCAACCAGCCACGCACAAAAATCCCGTGTTTTGAAAGTTCTGTTTAGAAAATGAATCACAATGGCATCATCCACTTCATTTCATATGGATTTGGGCCTCAAAACTCCTGCCATGGACACAATTAATGGATACAAACTTTTGGCCGCAGATAATAAGGCATAACAAAGACACGGAGGACCCAAACTGAAGAGAAAAAAAACACAAGAACTGGACAGACATTGTAACTGACAATCAAAAAATGAAATTGGACAAATGTAATAGACTTTGGACAAAATGGAACGACTGCTGGGCTACATGTTTAGAACTATATAAAAACTGTACACAGGAGTCGACTAAAGAAATTCTTGGTCGACTAAAGGCCTGCCCCATCAACGGATTAGTCGACTAAAAGGGGTGTTGCAAAAACATTACTTATATTAACTATGAAGTATCTGACCCAAAATACACTTAGAAGACCGAAACTGCACAGGAGTTGATACAAAAATAAAAAATTTATGCAGAAGTACTAGTAAACAGTATTTGTTAGATACTGATTTAATCCAAAATCTTTTAGCTAACTCACCCATCTTCTCGTTTTTGCCACACAAATAAAATAATTAGTCGACTAATAAAACGTTGGTCGACTAAGACACTATCGACCGATTAATCGACTAAAGGATTACAGCCCTAATGCTTTGTGTACTTTTTATGCTGTTTAAAAGTTTATAACAACAAAATAGAACAGAAAAATCAAAAAAAGCTAGGACCACACGGACAATTTCTTCCAAACGCTGGGTGAAATACATTTTAACGATTGATAAAAAGCACTACGGCGCTTCTCCGACCGCGCAGCCTTACGTCCGACTTAAGTGGCGCACTGGGGTGAGAGGTAGAGTAATTGTTTTGAGGGGCTGATGCTGCAACAGTCATTTAAAGCCCTTTAATAGGTGCTGAGCAGGGGCGCGCGTGTTCAAAGTGCTGCTGGATTTAGTCTGAGCCACTCCAGAGATTAGATTGCGTTGCTCAGGACAAACACGGGGGCACGGCAGCTGTTAAAACGACCCGCTGTCCCGTAATGCGCAGGCGTGGCTCGCGGCTCTGCTCCGGATCGCTCCTAATGGGATTTCGACACATTAACAATTCACCGAGTCAGCTTCAGACCGTCCGGCTTCGGCGAGTTTATACAGAGCGCTCACATACTCATGCAGAGGAAATACAAGCCGCCAACAGACATGCGGCAAAGCGGTGTGTAAACGTGTTTGGATGACGTTCAAGTGCAAAGAAATCACACTTGTTTTCAAAATTATACTGCAAACTATACTGTATACTGTGTTATTAGGGCTGTGCAATTAATACAAGAGATTAGATTCAAACTTACTAATGAATATACTTGATTCCATGATAATAAAAATGATCTTTAGCTCAACAATAGACTAACAGTTTCAACACAAAATAATAGTTCTGTCTTTATTCATCATTGTTTTTTTTTGTACAAGTTCTATAAAGCAATAAGATCATTCTAAATCTGCTCAGGAAATGTCACATTTTGTCCAGTTTATGGGATTTTTTTGTATCGATACTTCTATACAAATAAATATAGTTTCAATACTAGTTTGAGCATTGATTAGAATCTGATTTTCAATACTCTTGACAACTCTAATGGAGATTCTGTCATTTCAAATCATCAATGCCCGGGTCTTTTTAATCGAGAGGTCCACAGTAAAAGCATGTGGTTTGGAGTTCGAGACTTTGGAGAAAGAAATTTAACTATCAATGGTGGATGAAAATGATGAAACATTTGCATTAGGGCTGGGCGATATGACGATAATATTGTATACGGTGGGAATGAAAAAGCTTGACAGTATCCCCTTCAATATAAACTGTTGAATCCCATCTAGAATGGTACAATAGCAATCATTAAATGGGGTGCACGGTGCCAGAGGATAGAGCTCTTGCCTCCCAATAAGGAGATCAAGGGTTCGATTCCCGGGCCAGGCCAACGTCACATGATCTCTCTGTCGGAGTAGGAGTCGGCATGTCCAGCTTCCTCCCACCTGGGCTCATCATCACGCTCTGCTGCTCATCCGAACAACACTTCAAACAGCTCGCGCCACACAGTTTTTCATTATATTTGTAGTGGTGCAGCATGAACTAGTTCTGTTTTTCATGTTTCACAACAGTAAAAATCAGGTACAGCACCTTTAACACTGGTCTAGCAATGTGCAAGACGTGTGGAGCGGATGTTTTTCAGTAAAACCTCAACAGATACTGAAAAATGTGGCTAGATGACTATTTGTCATGAAAAAAATGATGTGCAATATATTGTTACAGAAAATATCACGATAAACTATAACATTTAAAATTTATGCCAATGACAAAATAATGTTAAAGGAACTGTATCAGGAACATACAGGAAAATACCAGTAAACCTTATTCCAAATGATCTAGATCGTTAAAGTATATTGATAAAGTAATGCTCTTTATAGGCCTAGAAATTGCTCTGATCCGTCTTGTTTATGTTCCTGAAATCAATATCGAAAGCTGGTTTTATTTTGTTTTCTAGAAATAATAAAACAGATATTTGATCAATATGAGAAAAATTACCATATGATCAACCCCTTTTACAGGGCTATTCAATTTAAGGCCCGGGGGGCAAATCAGGCCCTCCAAGGACTATAATTCGGCCTGCAACCCATCTCCCAAAAATGGACCTGGTGTGGTGTTGGTTCAGACCAGCTTTAGTCCCGGTCCAGTCCCGGTCCAGTCCCGGTCCAGTCCCGGTCCAGTCCCGGTCCAGTCCCGGTCCAGTCTCGGTCCAGTCTCGGTCCAGTCTCGGTCCAGTCTCGGTCCAGTCTCGGTCCAGTCTCGGTCCAGTCTTGGTCCAGTCCTGCAGATGTTGTTAAAACCTTTCATGATCACTTTTTTTTTGCATTTCAAAAGTGACACATTTCTGGTGGACAAAATCATCCGAAAAATCTGACCCTTGGAAAAATAAAGCTGAATAGCCCTGCCCTACTGCATCTGCTGTATCCAGACTACAACTTGAACAAAGTTGCAGTCAAAACAGTAGGGTTGTAGTCGAAGAAATTCTTGGTCGACTAAAGACCTGCCCTATCGACCGATTAATCGACTAAAAGGGGGCGTGGCAAAACTATGAAGTGTCTCTCTGTATCTGACCCAAACTGCACTCAAAAAAACACAACTGCACTAGAGTTCATGCAAAAAAATAACAGTTTATATAAAAATGTACAACGAAACAGTGTTACTGATATACGTTACTGATATATAAATTACATTAAACTCATGATTCACTCCAAAATCTTTAGCTTATTTACCTCATTCCTTCACTTTTGTTATATAAATCCTTTTAATCGAAATAAGACAATTACTCAACTAATAAAAATGCTGGTCAACTAAAACACCATCGACCGATTAATCGACTAAAAGACTGCAGGCCAACAAAACAGTAATTCCCTCCCTCTTCAGAACAATACAACGTTTGTAGACAGATTTGCTTATTCAACACACACTTCCAAGAGGGAAATCTATCACCTCCTGATGTGGTTTTCCCAGGACGTTATCAGTAATACACTGAGCTGCTCCGCCTGATAAGGCCAATGACAAGAAACAGACCACTTGATAAAACATCCAAAATACTGGAACCCTAAAGCGATACCGGGCAATGCACAAGTAAAGGCAGATTTTATTATCAAAGTAGAACAGTGATAAACTATAAAGTATCAAAATGTGATGCGAAATGTGATGTATTTAGTCCTACGATGACGTTATGTGAAATGTGTGTTATCTACAGTTTATTGTGACACTTTTACTTCTCTAGATTTAATATCACTTTGTCAGGTCAGTGGGTCACAGAGATGGTTGAAATAGATACATCGATTGATACGGTCATTTTATGTAGGTCAGAAGGAGGACTGTGAAAACTGACTTTAGCTAAAAGGCTGCTGTCTAGGGCTCGTATCGGTATCGCAATATTGGCTGGCACAAGAACGATACCGCAACAAAAAATATTTCAGAGTAACGCCAAAGTCTTTCATCTGATAGAAATGTTCTGTTTTAAAATGAAAACGCTGAAAAGGGAAAACCATGAATAAAATCTAGCATTTTCAAACTAAATTAGAATCGGTTTTGTATTTGTTGTTTTTTATTTCAATACAACAGACATTATTACGTCAAAAGTAGGGCCGCAACAATTAGTAGAATAATCGTGACTCGTCGACTGTAAACAATAATTGCAGTCTGATGATGGTCATCGTTCTCTGAACTAAACAGACTCTAAAACACAAACTTAAATCCTTACAACGATAGTGACATTATTAAAGAAAAATGGCAAAAAAGAAAATACCATTTCTGTTTTTCCTCATTTACACATTTTGTTCATAAATATTCTCTATCTAGACGCCTTCAACATTCATTTAGTTAAAAATGTCTCAAAAAAAGTCTCAATCTTGAAAGAAAAATAATCGCTGACTAGTCGACTACAGACATAATTAGTTAGAATCAGCCTTAATGAGAAAGCGCATTTAAATATCGCAATAATAATATATATATATATATATATATATATATATATATATATATATATATATATATATATATATATATATATATATATATATATATATATATATATATATATATATATATATATATATATATATATATATTATATATATATATATATATATATATATATATATATATATATATATATATATATGTATATATATATACACACACACACACACACACATATACCCAATCTTAATAGCCATATAATCTAACGCAACAATTTCCAACATCGTGCTGCCCTACTACTGTCAAAATAAAACTCATCTGCAATACTGATTCTGGCAATCTGCACTGTAAAGACAGCCACAAGATTGGAAATTTGCCAATCCAGGCTATTTCACAATATTTCCAGTAAATTCAATCATACATTTCTTTGCAGAATAACATTTTTGGTAATTATGGCCCGCAGCGGGAAACGTGCATTATAATGTAATAATCAGAACAAAACAGTTCCTTGTTATAGGTTTTGTCCGTTCTAATATGGTTTAAAGTCTATGACAGGTTCTCGTGTTTTTCTAATTGACACTGTTTGTTGGGAGGGCACCTGGGATAAATATTAATCACAGTTTTGCATCTGTGACGTTGCAGTTTGTGAAGAAATTCTGAAAAATAAAAGAAAAGCCATATTGTGAGTCAGTAGTTTTCTTTTGAATTCAGCCCTGTGCTCAAACATAGACCCTTTTTCCACTCAGTCCTGTTGGTCCGCCTCAGCAATGCTCTGCATGAGATGGATTTAACCAACGGCAATGAAGTGTGAACTTTCTGAAGAAACAGGTTACTTGAAATACTTCAAGGCAATATAAACACACTCAAGTTTACACAACTCGAGAAAAACAAAATTGTGACATGGCTTCAAGAATATTGTTATTAATTAGGGCTGTGGTTGACCAAAGAAATAAAATTCTTGGTCAACTAAAGACATGTTCTCGATTAGTCGACTAAAAAGGGGCAAAAGCTCTCAAAACTACTCAGTATCTATGATCTGACCATACTACTACATACACAGAAAAGTACTGGGAAATGGTGTATTTGAATATAAAATATAATCTCAGCATTTACTCACAATTCTTAATCTAACTCACTCTATACCTTTTTTTTCTGCTGTTATCCATGTAAATCTTCATAATCTAAATAGAATAGACAGCATACACATTTTGGTTGACTAAGACACCGACAGATTAATCATGTAAAACAACTTAAGGTCAACACGCCACAAACATTTATGCAAAAAAGTAAATAGTAGTATCCCAGTTTTTTTTTTTGTTTTTTTTTAAAGGCAGATTAAACAATGACCTCCCAGGAAAATAACTCACTCCATGCATTCTCCTTTCTGCAAATTGCTTAAAATTACCCAAAAATTATTTGCTGACTAGGGATACACGTTTAAATTTTTGTCTTTAACCTGCTGTAGTAATGAGTACAGCACTCTATTTTTAAGAGACGTTATAAAGTCGCAAATGTTGGCCACTTCCCTTAGCTTGTGCAGGTAAAAGATGGATAGTTTTCCACCTGAGGCAAAAAGCTGTCTGTTATAACCATCGTTAACCATGAACACACCTATTGCTGAATAATAAAAATGTTGGTCCATCAAGACACCAGACCAATTATAATCGACTAAAGATTTACTGCCCTGAAATCAATTTATAGGCTTTTTGCGCTAAATTTTTTTTAATCCAACAATCATTACTTGCCAAAACCTTGTTAAATGAAACACGTGATAACTGCATTGTATCAAAGCTTATCTCACCAAGCTTGGAGAAGAAAAATAAGGTCTATTTATCATCATTAAAAGAAAAAAAAAAAAAACACATTTAATCACTTTTTTGTAGTAGATATAGGTTGAAAAAAGGGGCACTTAATCAAACACACAGCTGAAGATCAATGGCCTAATCCTGTCCACTTAATGGCCTTATGTCGCTGCGCCTGGTTTTCCTGTCCATCTGTGTCACTGTGGGACTGATCGAGTTACGATTGATATCCAGCGCATCAGGGCCAGTTCAGCTGAGGTCACAGAAGGGGACCACAACTCCCATAATGCCATAGGGCTTTGGTTAGAGCATGTAGCTTCTCAAAAGTCTCCATTTGTAGTAGCATGGAGTCTAAATGAGATAACATTTGGATTTAGTTTAAGGGACAGCCTGTTTAGTAGTAGTTTATCGTTTAAAAATCAAATACACTTGGTTCGATCCATGGTTTTAATAGGCTAGAGTCCTGGTTTAGTCTGGATCAGATCCTCTTATGGTCAATTTGTTTAGAAATCATTTGAGGATTAGTGCAGTTTTATTGATCTATTGACAACAAAGTGCCAGTTTAGCAGGTTTAGTCTGTTAAAGGAATCCAATAAATCGAAACCTTGTTCAGAGACCGTGATTAGATTTAAGAATATCTTCAAACTACTTTAGGACCTGGTTCAGTTCGTATTCAACGGCGCTGTATCCGATTTTTATTGCTTTGACGCGTGAAAAACAGAGTTAGTTTATTTTAAAGTCTTTCCATCAGTCACATGTATCTCTCACTTTCCTGATGCAGTCCCAGCATCCATAATATTCACCGCCATGAGTTTAGAAGCACTTTTCACCAGTCTCTGAGCCCACCCCAGGTAACACTAACAAACAATAGCATGCTAACGGCACACTTCCTGCTTCTCGTAGAATAAAACGCTCCATAAACAGATGTAGAGAAAGTGGTGTGGTCTCATTTTCACTCAAATAAATGCTTTTACAACAATCTACACTGGGGCAAAACAAATTTTACTTTATTAAGAGCAAAAGAAAAATAGTATCACCGGGTACTTGACTTAATTCTGTTTTTTATGTTTCAAAACTACATGGAAATGTTATTGCTCAGCCTGGGATTTTAAGAATTTACTCACAATATTCTTTCTGGTCTGTCCACAGTAACTTGGCCTTTAAGTATCGACTGATTCTGGATCTAGACGAGACTCATGCCATACATTCTAGGTAAAACAAAAGAAAAATCTGTGTTTTGCATTTCTGGCAAGTAACAATATATATAGATACATAGGAAAAATCATAATGAAAAAAGTGAACAAAAGAGCCAAGTAACAACAGACTACTGGTAAATTGAACAATTTCATGTCAATATTTTTTTAATTTAAAGTACAACAAAAGATTAATTTGGTAATGATTAGTCTAGTCATTACTTTTTAGATGACTTGTTTTTTTAAATCATCAAAGTCCTGTGGATGTGTGATTGTCACCAACTTTGATATGAAGCGGTAGAGATGCTTGATAACATCTTCATATCATAAATAAATAAATCATATACATTTCTTGATTAATCAATTCAACTTGTTTCAGCCACATTCTGAACGAACATCAGCTTTAGTATTTAGTAGGGCTGCAATATTGAATGAAATCTAAATCACATTTGAATGGATGCAATTAGCAAGTGCGATAATTTCTTCCACAAAGAAAATTTCCTGTTTTATACTGGATAAAAACTGGTAGTCTTCTAGTGTAGATTTGTTTGATCATGTTCTAAAGAAAAAACATGACTGCAAGTGACAAAATGCAACTATAAATGACAAAAAAATGCAACTAAAAGTGACAAAAACAAAACTTAAAGTGACAAAAACAAAACTAAAAGACAAAACCGCATTACAAGTCACAAAAACGCAACAAAGAATGACACAAATGCAACTAAAAGTGACAATAACATTCTGAAACTTTATCATTTTATTAGTTTGTCAGTTCAAGTATTTTGGTCATTTTGTCAATTCTCCTGGTTGCGTTTAAAAAGTGAACTTTAAACAGAATCCCATTATTAATACATAAATCGCAAATCCAATCACAGTTATATATTTTTTCCAAATCGTGCAGCCCTAGTATTTCATGTCTTAAAACCTCCATTGATTTAACATTGGACGAATTGAAGCTTGTAATGGATAAGACGACACAATCCAGAGCTCTACATGGAGAAAAACAACAAAAATAGTTGATTTTAGACTCTGAATATCGTAAAGTCGAACATATAAACTTCTGTGGTGGTCCATTTTTAGCATCTCTGGTTTGCTCCTGTCCTAGTTTGGAGGATTTAAAGTCGACCGTGGCTGGTTTCGACCCGAGGGCACACAACATTTATGCGTGCCACCCAGACGCACAGCGAGAGAAGTTCAATGGTCAGCTCCGTGCGGTCAGGAGGCCGGGGTCCAGATGGTGCTAAAGGAGCGTCGAGGTCAACAGCTCCTCCGGGTCGGAGTGTCAGAGCCGTCTGTCACATCACACACCAGCTATTTGTCATGCAAGTCGTTTATCGTCCCATAAGGCTTTACAGACGGATATGCACAGGAATAAGGCTGAAAGAAGCCACAGAACTAAGAGATTACAATTGATTATTGATTTAAATGTCAATTCCATAATGTTAATGGAAGTATTTAGAGATATTGAGACTATACTATTTGGTTAAATTGAAAATAGTGATTGTCCAAGTTCAAGGCTTGGTGTGAAATCAAATCGTGAGCTCGTCCCTGTGACATTTTTGTGAAATCGACATATCGTGATTCACAGTTTCTGTCTTTAATGCAGCCGTCAGTCCAAACACTTTTTCTCCTGTTGTTTAGCCTCAGAGCAGATGACTCTTATAGGTCAGAGCTGCACATTTAAACCAAATTGACTAAATCGCAATGGTTAAAATGAGCAAATCACAAAGGCTCATTTCTTCCACGAACAACAAAATGTCTTGCTTTGCTTTGAATAAAAGCTTGTGTAGTTTGGATTGTACAAACATGTTCTGTAATAAGCGACAAAAGCGTGACTAAAGGCGATAAAAATGTGTTCAAAAGCAACGTGCCTGAAAACGATAAAGACTAAAAGTGACAAAGACGTGTTGAAATAACACAACTGAACGTGACAAAAACGTTTAAAATGTGAATCTGAACAGAATCCTATTAGTAAAACATGTATCGACTATCAACTAAAGGTGCGACAATTAATAATAAAAAATAATTATTATAATAATTGAAATTGTTACCTGGACTTTACAGACTCGATAACACATGTTAAAAAACTTTTTTATACCAAAGACAGCAACTTTATTACAACAAAATGTTAGAAAAGAATAATAGATATTTCAACCTTTATTTTGGCTGATAATGTATTTAAAAAGTCTACATATACAATAGAAATAAATCTTTGACTAGTTGGCTACTAAAATAATCGTTAACTACCTACAGACTCTAAAACACATGACAAAGACAGTGGCATTATTAAATCAAAATGTCGTAACATAATAAACATATAAACATTCTTCATCTAGAAGCCTTTAGTGAGCATATTTCAACATCTATTAGTTTCATTCAAATTCATTTCAAATCTCGACGTACAATAGAAATAACAGTTGCAGCCCTAATCGCAAGATCTAAACAGATAAACGTGACAAGTTTAGAAGTAAATCTAGTGTTTGTATGAAGTCATGCTTGAAAGACCAGCTCCTCAGATTGAAAATGACATTCAGATGAAAGTCAGAACATTGTCCAGGTGACTATCTTTGAAACGTTTCTACAAGAAGAACTAAGTAAACAAACGATGAGGAAACACCTTTGCAACAAGGATAAAATCTTGTTGAACTCAAGACGCGACAGTCCGTTTACTCTCTCTCCACATATCAACAAACTTGTCCAATCTACTCCTGAAGAGGTTTTATTGTGTCATTTAATCCACTTCATCCATAGATTTCTCTGGGACATTGTAACTTCAAAGGCTGTTTTGTTAAAATGCGTTTTTCTCCCACAGAGACATAAAGATGAGCCTTAAAGTAGCTCCTACACACACACCAGACTGTACAATCTTCTATTTAACACAATTTTGATATATAATTTAAAGCCTGATTTATTCACGTTTCAAGTACAAAAATATTGGGTAAAATTTGAATTTTTAGGCTAATTTTCAGTCAGACTACGATTTCCCAAAAACTAAATAAGAAATCCAAATTCACCTCTGTGCATTTTTTTTGCATCTAATATGTGCACAAAATGAACCATGAAATTTAAACCTGGTTCTGTCCATTTCTCAGATTGAAATGTTCCAAATATGTACAATTTTGGCCATTTTTACACATAAAATCCGTTATTTCTATATGAAAATGAAACCTACTGAAAATTGTGTAATACATTTTTTTTCTTACATTTATGTGAGTAAACTACAGGAGAAGTTTCAAATTGAGATCTGTAAATTTAAGACCGTTTCCTTTTCACCTGCAGTGTCTCACCTTAATTCCGTATAATATTTCGCAGGTATGGAGTGAGTGGAGGTGTCACTGCAAAGAATAAACCTGTCAATGTAAACGATTTTTTACATCAAACTGCAAAAGAAAACCGAGTGGCTTTATATTTTTTACATCAAACTGCAAAAGAAAACCGAGTGGCTTTATATTTTAAGTTAGAAAGTTTGCTGGCTACTTTTTTACAACCTTTAGTTTCGAGACACTGTGACATAATCCACTCTGAGAACAGCCACACACTCCCAGATAATTACAAGTGCCAACTATCTCCTCAATCTCACCATCTGCTCTGATCCACCCACACCGTGTCTCCTCGCGTTTGGGCTGGACACAGGCCGACCCAACATCCCGGGAGGAAAAGAAACAGTTGGTGCTGCGTCCAGGCTCCGAACTTTATGATGACAAATGCGGTTTTTTCTGCAATAAAAGGGGAAGTGCTCACCTGGAGTCGTGCCGTTCAGCTGAAACGGGAAAAAAATGACTGCCCCAAGAGGAAATAAGCAATGAGAAACACGCATGGCAACTTGGGACGAAGAAAGCACTCGATTACGCGCTTTTAAACTCGACTCCAAGCCAAATATTTTTATGAAACAAGCTTTTACGCACGATCGTACGTCAAAAGTAGCCATTATTACGTCTCGCGTTGCAAATCACTCGGGTTTTCGGTCTTCAAATACAAAGAAAATAGTGGACATCGATGTTCAAACACAGAGAAAACACTGGATATCGCGGCAAATTATGTTATTCAGCACGCTATAGAAAACGACTACATTTTACGCACGAAAAGCAACGTTTACGCCAACCTGGAGCGCAACAAACACAATAATAAAGTTGAGCCACGAGTTTCCCAGTTGGATGACGACAACATGGAAAATCTTGGAAAACAGAAATATTCGACTTACCACGCGTTGCCTTTAAATCCGCGTATCCACGAAAAGATTCCGAGCAAAACGAGCAAACATACAGGTCCCCTCTCTCCGCGACGCCAAGTTTCTTCTCCTCCGTGCCTCTCCAAACGAAAGCGAGCGACGGGACAACACGAAAGGCAATCACGTTTAGTTGTTATCGAGTCGTGTCCAAACTATGGCGCATCTTTATCCGCTGGAAAGTGCAAATGCGCGAAGAGAAAGGAGGTTTTGTGAGCGGAGGGCGGCTGGGATCCTTTGTTCCTGCTGCTGCCCGGAGCCTGTTCGGTGGATATTCACACCGTTCATGTGTCCCTGAATGCCGCTGATTGGCTGCAGCCTCGGGATCAAGGAAAGGTGAAGCGGTGTCAAGTTGCGCACAGGTTTTACGCGCTTCCCGGTGCGCGCAAGGCAACGTTTTGTCGACAGCGGCGCCGATTTGAAGCCAATTCGTGTTAATCCGGCGCTGCGGAATATGCTGCGTCTTTGCACGAATCGTCAAGACACGTTTTACATTCGTGGTTTCAACAGAATTGACTCCAAAAGTTCCACACGTTGCTTTTATTTTGTAGAGACTTCCTGTGAGAAGAGCGCTACAGAACACAAGCGCAGGGTGGAGGCAGCTTCATACTTTACATAGTTTTATTCAGAGCATAAATATGATAAGTGCAGTTTTGGGGGAGAGGGGTGTAACCGTTTATTTTTGTGGAAAGAGAAAGTGCAGCTAAACATGTTAATGTTGCGAAAACGGAGCCAAGATGGAGTAAATTGCAAAAAATGTGCGGGTTTCAACTCATGTAGAAATATAAATTAGCATTCAGTAAAGCGTATTGGTAGGATGCAAAAGTTGTGTATTCTAAAAGTACACAAAAACAAATAAAAGTACAAATACTGCTGATATTTTAGGCTTAGTAAAAGTAAAAAGTAGGCAACAACATGAAAATACTACTACTACCGGCAATTTTGATTAATTAATTAATTTTTTGGTCAGATTGCTCTCTGAACATATCGGCTTTCATTTGGAGACAGCAAACTTGTCCAATCTGCTCCTTAAGATTTTTTATTGTTTCACTGAATCCGTGGATTTCTTTGGAACATTGTAACTTCAAAGACTGTTTTCTTAAAAAGCATTTTTCTCCCACAATGAAGCAAAAATCAGCCTTAAAGTAGCTCCTACGCACACCAAACATGGCAACTTTGTACTTAACTAGAATGTGATGGAACGTACAGAAGGATTTGTCGATACCTAAATCTAACACTGATTTATTAAAGTTTTAATTTTAAAAAATGAGGTAAAATTTGAGTCTTTAGGATAATTTTAAGTCAGATCTTGTTTACTCAAAAACTACATAATAACTCCAAACTGCTGTAAAGTTTTTTGAATCTAATGTGTGTACAAAGTTAACTAAGAAATTTAAACCTAGTTCTGTCCATTTTTCAGTTTAAAATGTCCCGAATGTGTGCAATTTGGGCCATTTTTACACAAAGAATGCCTTATTTCTACATGAAAACATTACACAATAAAAAACTTATGTGATTTTTCCTACGTTTATGTGAGTAAACTACAGGAGAAGCTTCAAATATATGTCTTTAAATGTAATATTTTTTCGTGTTTACCTGCCGTGTTTCACCTTATGACTTTTCTACATTTTTATACAGTCGATGTTCTCAACCTACTTCTGATGCAAACATAAACTGACAGAAAGAAGAACGTTGAACTGCTGAACTTTTCGGTCGTGTTTGTGGAGGTTTGGGTGACGTAAAGGACGCCTCATTCACAGCAGAATCACACATGAAGAAGAGGACGAGTGCAGAGGAAGTTCAGCCAAGTCCAAACTGAACTCCTGCTTCGTGTCCTCCTCACAGAGTCCAAATCCTCCCGAGAGAGACACGAAATATGATCCGAACCGCTGAATCCAAAGCCAGAGAATGTACGCTACTCAGATGAACTTAAAGGAGCGCTGTGTAACTTTTCTGGTGGATCGTCTGCCATCTTGTGTCGACAGAGTCATGTAATCCTGACGTTGTTGCGTTCACTTCTGTTTTTTCTAAACCTTTAAACACAGAACAAGCACTGCATCGCCTGCTGTGATTGGCCAGAGCTCAAAGAACAAGTGGATTGTGGTTTAAAACAACTTAATTCAGCGTTTAAACGATTAAATTAATCAAGTTTTGTATAAAATATTGATCTAAAAAGCTGCTAAAACTGTTAGACACTGCAGGAGAATAGAACAAATCTTGACTTTAAAGATATCAATTGTAAACTTCTCCTGTAGTTTACTCATAAATGTAAGAAAAAATGTATTACAGGTTATAAAAGGGTCAAATTTTGTCCCTTTTCTGTTTTTGTTTTCAGTAAATATACCTGTTCAAATGAGTATTTCGTTTCCATGCTTGTTTTTGTATCGATCAGTATTGGATTTTCAGTACTTTTGACAGCCCAGATTGATTAAAGAAGTGGCACATCTTGGAAAAAAGTATTGTTAAATGTACGATTTTGTTTCTTGTACTCATGTGTCAGAAGTTGGTTGTGATTTTTGTTTCCCTTTTTGGCTCTGATTGCAGACAAAGAAAAGAAAGGGGAAAAAAAAGAAAGTGACATTATTGTGCCAGCGATGATGAGTCACTTATCAAAATGCATTGTGAAATAATCCTTTTTATGTCCAATAAGCTGAAGTTTATTGAACAATATTAGCTTATTTCTTTAATTATTATGATCTTTCTTTGATCTGGAATACAAAAGAAGCAGAAAGATGACATTACTTTTGTTTAATTGTTTTGAAACTTGTTTTTATATACACTTTATTTACTCATTGCCCTCTAAAACAGCACTTTATGGTAAAACATGGTCCAAAACAAAACTCATCAGGAAAAGAAAAAGGTTTATTGCCATTGTATGTAAACAAAATCCACAATAGGAATTCGCTTTAGCGATATTAACAGCGAAAATAATACTGAAATATTAAAAAATTACAAAAATAAAGTCATTCATAGCTTTTTCTTTCTTTCTTTTTTTTTTTTTTTTGCTAGTACAATCTTAGTTTTCCTCAGAGCATTGGCAATAAAACTTTTTTTTTTTTTTCCAGATTTTGAGTTTTAGTTCTCCTCAGAGCAAACTACAACGCGAGCTACTTTGTCCAACACTGCCCCCTGGTGTGCACCACAGGGACTAACGGCTTTCTTTGGTTCACACTGTTCATTCAGACAGAAAACAAAACAAAAAACAAAACGCTTCAGTCAGAGGTGAACAGAGAAGTGAAACATTTTGGGTTTCAAAATACCATCACTCAAGTTGAAGGAAAAAGTTGAAACCGATACGAAATGAATCAAATAAAAAGTTTGGCCGTATATGTATTTCAAATGTGATTTATGATGCATGTTTCAGCGTAATTGGACAGACAGAATATTAAATGACTGATCACTGATTCTGGAATTTCCAAATAATAGACACAAAAAAAATCAAAAACAAAAGATGATCTGAAGTTAAGGAATAAGTTGTTTAAATGTTCGAATTCCTTAATATTGTGAACATAAAACTTAAACATAAAACTCACATATGTATAATTAATATAACAACATGTGTCCCCCCCTTTTTTTTTCTCTCTTTTTTCTGTTTTTGTGTTGAGTGTAATTTTGTGGGTAAAACTGGAAGAAAATTTAAATTAAAAAAAGAAATAAATGAACATAAAACTCAGTAAACACGTAATAAAAAACTTTTCTCATGTACATAAGAGTACTATTGTAGAAAAGGTGTGTCAGAAATGTAACTTTTAGAATAAAAAGTAAAAGTATTTCACGCTGACTTTTGAGACAATTAAAGAGTGAAATGGGAGGATCTTGATAAAGAATTATCAATCGATTTCTCAATGTTTTATGTGTATTTTTGTTTGCTCAAAACCTTACGGCAGAAAACAAAAACCAAACAAAAAGGACTTTTTACTTTTGAGTCCTGTTAAAAAATGTAGTGGTGCTGAAACTACAGATACCTGATCTGAAATGTAGTAAAAGTAAAAAGTATCCTGTAAAATGTACCTCACATTTTACTTAAGTAGGACGAGTAAGAGTGCTGTTACTTAAAACAAAATGTTACTCAAGCAGGAGCAAAAGTTTGGTGTCTGTTCTTAACAAAGAGATTAAACCAAAAGATTCTCAAATGTAACTGAGTGCCACCTTTATACTGTCTTTGTATATCATTTCTTCTGAGCAAAACACAATCTTTTATTAAAGTTTAATTAAGGTGAGACAACCCATTTTTTGTAATTGGTTTGTTTTTCTTCTATGTTGAAGCAACAAACTTGTCCAGTCTGCCCCTAAAGATGTTTTATCACTTCATTAAATCCACTTCATCCTTAGATTTCTCTGGGACATTGTAACTTCTGCCTTAAAGTAGCTCCTACACAACTAGATCTTGACATAATGTACAGAAGGACTTTTTCATATCTAATTCTAAAACTGATTTTATTAAGTCAGATTTATTTTAAGTCAAAAACATGAGGCGAAATTTGAATCTTTAATTTTCAGTCAACTCTTGTTTGCTAAAAAAAAAACTTAATAAGAACTCTAAACTTCTTTAAAGTTTTTTGTAACTAATATGTGTACAACATGAACTGAGAATTTTAAACCTGGTTCTGTCCATTTTTCAGACTGAAATCTCCCAAACGTGACATGTTGGCTGTTAATACACATAAAATGCCTTCTATCTGAAAAAGTTGTTCAATTTTTTCTTACTTTTATATAAGTAAACTACAAGAGAAGTTTCAAATTGATATCTTTAAATTCAACATTTTTTTCCATTCACCTGCAGCGTCTCACCTTAATCTGAAAAGCAGTGGCTCAACTGTAAAACTAAACGTTGAGGGATAAATACCAGCTCCAATCAATAAAACAAATTTAAATAAAAAAAGACTCTGGAAATACGTACAGTTTAAATACTTTATTGACTTGACAAAAACAAGAATCAGACGATGCATAGACAGAACAATTTGGCTTTTGAACAACATTGGAGGAGAAATGGTCATGGAAAAGCCATCACTTATTGAAAACAAAACAAAAACAAACACAGAAGAAGATTGTTGCTTTTTTCCAAATTTAACAGAGGCCTGACACTTGTCTATACAATGTCTATAAAGAGTTGCATTAATTTTGAGTTGAGTTAAATTACACATTTTTTGGGGGGTTACATTCATTTATGAGTCTATCCCCACTCATACGTCAAATTTGAATCACAATCTGTATTTTTAAAGGTGCACTTTGTAACATTTTTGGTGGAAAGTCACATTTTGACAAGTTCATTATTTGATTGAACTGTTTCTGTGTCAAAATACTGCAATACAATCTCGAAACAATGTCAGATTATTCATTATCAAGGTTTTATCAATATTTTTTTCTCTGACTTTAACTTTAAATAATTTGTCAACTATTTGCATCAGGTTGAATGAAATCCTGTTCAAACCATGAAAAACAATGAAGTGCATTGAGAAAAAGAAAAAAAACGACAAAAAGTACCCGAATGCCCCTCGAGAATAATAACGGGGGGCGACTTCAACAAGCTTCGCAAACTCTAGACGGAAAAAACTACTAAGCTACGGTTTGGTTGGTTTCAATCATTTTCAAAGGCCAATTTCACACACAAGTGAAAAGAAATACAAGTAAAAAAGAAAATGTTGCAAAAGATTTGAGTTAATGGAGAAACAACCACTTTAAAAAGATTAATGTTTTTAATTTTTCTCCTAAAAGGTTGCAAGAACGCATAGGTTTTCAAGGTATAAATCATAAAATGCATAAAAAACACACAAATGCTAAAAGCGGAAATGCCATTTATGCTTGTATTTTGGAAATTCACCTTTATTTTTCAGTAAATACACGTTTTATTTATGCTTGTCTTAAGTGTGCGTGAATGGACAGCATGTTTCTTCCAGTTCAACTTCACTGTATATGTCCAGCGTAAACTCAAAAGATTGTCCTCGCCTCCGAAAGTCCCGGGCAGAGGAGAAAAACAAAAGAGGAAGAGAAATTTTGGAAAGTGCTAAATAATCCAACACTGAACGTTAAAAACAGAAATGCGCGAAAGACGGAAAACCAGATCATACTAGTTTGGATTGAGTTTTTTTTAATTGAAAATTGACCGTTTTATTCCAGATTTGGTCCCGCTTTGATTGTGGTTCCGGTTTAGTTCTCGGGTTTTGAGCCAATTTAGTTCAGTTGAGGACTCGGGACCCTGGTTTTGTCCGGTTTATTTGGGGTTAAGCTCTGGTTTGGTCTCGTTTTGTCTAGGCTCGTTTATGTTCTTCGTTCAAAACCCGTACGGATCTGTTTACGAACAAAAACGGAGCATAAATGTTTCTTTTAGTTGGGTTCAATTCTGTTAAATCCTGTTTAATTGCTCATTTAACGAAGACTTATTAAAAATCTATATGCATTTACTGTTTTGTTTGTTGCTGAACAGGTCTGTGGATAAAAACTTCAGGCTCATTAGAGGAATATAAGTTCACAATAGGCTACAGCAATTCTAGACTGTAAGAAATGACACCCACGTTGGATAAAATGACGTGAACCCAATACATGCGCTTGATTTGAGTGGCTTTTACTTAGGGGCGTTGATGATTTGGCTGGTTAAAAAGCAATTCTGAGTGGATTCAATTATATCTTCTTGTAAAGTAAACAGAAAACAAACAAAAACATGTAATACTTTTTTTTTTCTAACTGGAAAGCTGTGAGAACTGTATTGAAACCAGGAAAATGTCAAATAATCAAGCCCATTAAGCTAAATAAAACCAATCAGTACCATTTTATAACAACAAAACCTTAATTACCTTTAATTAAACATGAACACAGACTTAACTGATAATGAACTAATTGTTTATTAAGAATGATTCAGGCGTAGTAAAGTAAAGTAAGCCTGAATCATTGTTAATAAACTATTTGTTCATAATGAATAAGGTCTTTGTTCAAGCTTTATTAGGGGCTGTACCTGATTTTTACTGTTTTGGAATGTGAAAAACAGAAGTAGTTCATGTGCCCAACTTTTCGCACAGATATATTATAAAAGCGTCTATTTGGGTAAAAATGAGACCACAGCGCTTTCTCTGCATCCGTTTATAGAGCGTTTTATTCTACGAGAAGAGGGAAGTGCGCGTTGGCATGCTAATGCTCTTTGGGTGCCTATTAGGTGGAAAAGCGCTCTATAAATAAAAATTCTTCTTCTTCTTCTAATGTTGGTTAGCTTCCCCCAGGGACGGCAAAACTCACTCAAACTCATGAAAAGTGCTTGTAAACACATCACGGTCACTTTTTTGAGTGCTGGGATGTAAAGACTTAAGATTCTGTTTTTCATGTTTCAAAAAACAGTAAAAAGGTACAGCCCCTTTAAGACGGTTAAAAAGTGTAGTCATTATAAAGTTTTACAAACCAAACTAGTTAAGCCAACTCAAGTAAAGCTCAATATTAGAATTCGAGTCATTTTAACCTTTACAGATATTCATTTTTACAGTATATAAGCTCAAGCACCGTTACACCAGTGTACAACAATAGCAAAATAATTATTCTAACACAACAACATACTGTGCGCACCCAACCACTTCACTCAACACTTCTTACTTTATATTTCTGCTGTTTTAACTGAAGGCACATCTTTCAAGCTTTTTATTTTGACGTCACAGTCTCTGCAGAAGGTAAGGAGAAGCTTCAGCCGGTTATAACAAAAAAAAAAAAAAAGGTTAAAAAGGTGCATTATGTGACGTTTCTGATGGAGGATCCGCTCGTTTGACTTCATAGAATGTCCCGCAGTATGATATTAAAGCTATGACTCCATGGAGACGAGCGAATGACGTAAAAAGATGAAGTTGCAGGTCAGATCTGTGGAGAGTCAAGCCCGCTCGCAGTAAGAAAGCATGTTTTTCAAGTTTTTAGCAATTAAACGTATGTAACTGAACATATGCAAGACTTCATAAAACTAGGCAAAACTATAACAAGCAAATGGAAAAACAGAGACGGAACTATCAGAAAAAATTACAGCTGCAACAGGTGAATCAATTAATCCAAACTACTCTAATCTAACTAATTTTGTAGTTGAATAATTGTTCATGTGTAAATCTAGTGTATCTGTCCATAAATGTACTCAAATGGCTTCACTTCATCTTCATCTGGGTCAAAAAATCTACGTTTTAAACAACTAATTGATGAATTGAAAGAATTATCACTAGACTAATCAATTAGCAAAATTAGTTAGTTGCTGCCCTAGAAAAATTACGTCATGCACCTTTAAAAGAAGAGTAATTTTAAATCTGTATTTATGTTTTCAATTTTAAAAGCATGCATTATACTTTTCTGGGGAGTCTGACATCTGCCCGTTTCCAGAGAAGTTAATGCTTTGCCTGGAATGTATGAATTAACGCATACAATGTTGCTTTATTATTATATTTCATGCACGATGCTGATACCAATAGTTTTGAATCCAGAGAAATGTCGATATGTTTGTGCTCATTTTGGTCATGTTTTACCACAAACTGGATAAGGATGCAGTGGAGTCACATTTTGTGCAGTCCACTTCCCACTAAAGTGTTTAAATATAGCTGTAAGTGTATTCTTTAGGCAGCAAAAAGAAATAGTGCAAATATAACGTCCCACTGGTCTATCCATTTTGAAATGTTACACAGAATGGCATTACACCTCTCATTTATTCAATTACAGGTGTTTTAGGCCTTGAGAAACGTGTGTTCAACATCACAATAAAAATAATAATAATAAAAAAAGGACTGGACGGACATAATAGTTTACTTAGAAAATGTTGACTTAAAATTTGACAAACTTTGGACTAAGTGGGATGTCTTTGTTGGATTATCAGTGCCTTAGCTTGATTGTACTTCTTTTGTTGCCTTCATTTGTCATGCTTTCTCTCCGTGTCATGTTCAGCGTTCTGTGTTTCAGTTTTATTTTGTGTATTTAAAAACATGCATTTTTACTGTGTATGGGCTTGCCTCTCCACAGATCCGACCTGTAACTTGGCCTGGTGACGTCGCCTGCTTGTCTCCATGAAATAAGAGATTTTTTTTTTTAGATATACTAAAGCAGAATATCGAAAGTATGCCGATAATTAAAACTATTTTCAATTTTTTCCTTTAATATTGTCTGAATTTATTGCGATAATGAAAAAAATCTTCACTTTTCTTCTCATCTACGCCATACTGTTGGAATATTCTAAGCAAGGTCCTTTTAACCCTCCACCAGAAAAGTGACACGCAGCCTCGTTAGTTTTGTTATGAAAAATATACACACTGCGTCTAAAAAAATATATCTAGCTAGTTTAAAATGACTTGAATTAATATCTGGATTCGAGTAGTTTTGACTCGATGAGATTTAAGTGCGGATGTGATGCGGAATATTTCACTGGTTTCAAGGTATTTTTGACTGATCTTGCGACAAAGAAAATAATAATAATTTGGCTTGAAGTGAGAAGAAATGTCTCGAAACAAGTCCGAAACGGTTTGAAAGAAGCAAAATAATCCAATTCAAATAATAAATAGTCTCAACCGGTCAAAACATCAGGAATTAAATTGAATAGACTGAAATCAAGACATTTTAACTCATCTAGAAATTCATTTTTGCAGCGCACAGTAGGCTAATCCTCCCAGACAAACAGAGATCTCGTTCAAAGACCTGGAAACGGTCCCGGCACGGCTCCTGACAAAATGAAACCTCAGCTCGACGGCACTGAATGATGGTCAAATGCAGAGAACAGAGACACTCAAGTCTACCTTGCTACACTCTGCGTTTTAAATGGTGTTTTCAACCAAAGGGAGGAAAAAATAGACACAGTAGGCTGCCTGTTTTAGAGTTAACCCACAAAATATAACCCTCTGGATCGCTCGAACTCTTAAACTTTCCCAACCATTCAACAACAGTTTTCGTGTGCGTCTTCATGTAATGGCGGTCGGTCTTCAGGCTCGACCCGTTCAGAAGCTCAGTCTGTTCCATCTCGGACTGGGGCGAGGAAACACACGCAGTCTAAAAAGGGAAGACGTTTTATCCGTTGAGGAGGTAGACCACGAACTCGTAGGTGCACATCATGATGGCGGTGTTGGGGATCTGTCGGACCAGGTGCGTGGTGAGGCCTCGGTAAAGCGCCCGATAGCCCTCCTCTTTGGGGACTGTGGTTAGAGTCTGGAAGAAGGAGCGATACTTGGTGCCCTCCTCGCGTAGCCGTGTCCGGATCACTTCTGCAGAGGAGGAGAACGAAAAGGAGCCGTTAGTTTTGAAGGGCACAGATTATGCGTTATTGGCGTTGTTTTGTCTTTCACTGATTCTCTTCTACCTTTACTTTGGCATCTCATCTTTAGGGTGTTTAAGGGTGTCCAAACTTTCTTTCACTAAGGGCCACGTTTTTTGAAACATTTACAGAGCTGAGGGCCACAGACAACATGACACAGAAGTGAATCATTCAAAATTTGGCATCTGACATAGCTTTGATGATTTACCAGATCTTTAATGAAGGTTTGGACTTTATTTATCATTAATTATAGGTCTGTAGACATGACATAGCAGACATTGCAGATTTATCCCAGTTTAACAGTAAAAAGTACTACGTTTGGTTATTTGTGCCAATTTAGCAGGAAGCCTGAGGGCCAACAAAAGGGCCAAAGTTAGCCTCTGGGCCATGGCCTGGACACCCCACACCACAGACTTTCTATCACTCAGACGTTTCCTCATCACACTTCGTCATTAGCATGCCATCTACGGGCAGCACAAAGGTGAGATAAACAAACCTAGCTTGCTTCTGACATGCAGGGATGCAGTTTTAATGAACAATTGATATAAAAAATAATGCTAAGAATAAGTCTGGTGATGATTTATGGACAGAGGACCTCTAAGCTCTACTTTAGTTTAGCTCAGATGGAAGAGGACTTATTAAACAGGAATCCTAGTGTGGATGAAGCTAAATACAACTCCAGATATGTTTTGATGAAGGGAGAATGTATATGATGATTACAAACTCAAAAAAGTCAGTTTGGTGTATGTAAATAATGTATATCCTTTAAACTACAGAGAGTGAGTGGGAGGGCATCAGGGCCACGGCTCGAGGAGACAGTGAGATTCCAAAAGACACACTACATTTGGACAGACTGTGCTCTCTGTTAATTCTTTTTTAATTTAACCTTTATTTAACCAGGACTGTCCCATTGAGATTACTAATCTTTTTCAAAGTCCTGGCCAAGAGGCAGCACAGATCAGTCAGTACACATTAACGCACATTTAAACAATTTAGACAATCACATAAAAAAAAGGTTCCCTAAAAATAGTTAAACGATAAATCATTTCCAAACCTTTCAGCACAGATTTAAACTACCTACTGAAATCAGTTCTTTTAATTTCCAGACCTTCTGTAAATGAGTCCATGTTGAGGGAGCAGAATACTGAAATGCCACTTTACAGCCTCTGTGCGAACACTTGGTACAGAAAGTAGCACTGAATCCTGAGAGCGCAGACAATATTGTCCATCTGTTTTTTGTTGAATAAAAGCAGAAAGATATGTAGGAGCAGACCCATGATTCCTTTGTAAATAAACATGTACCAGTGGTTCAGCCTGGAAGTATCATGTGCTGGGCAGTAACACGCGTGTAAAGTACTAAATATTGCACATTCTCTTAATGTCAAAGCAAGGCCATTCCAACAACTAGCCTTTCACTTTGAAATCACACTTTTAACTCCTTTAATAGTTTTGTGCTTTCTCGTTTGTAATATTTTGTAATCGTCTTCTGTGTAACTTGCCTGGAGACAACAGATGGAGCAGCTTTGCTACAGTTTTATAACAGATGTTCATGAATATGCATTGTCCCCATCAAATAAATAAACAGTTGTTGTTTTTAAGAATGTGATGTTCTGTTTAGTTTCTGGGATTGTCAATATTTTTGACCTAATGGATTTATTTTCACAGATAAAGATGAACAAAACAGACTTGGGAATTTTTTATATGTTAACACAATTATTAAAACTTTTGGCACCAACTGCAAGCCTGATCGATGGTTGAATTACAGCGGTAACAACATTGAATAAATATTCAGAGTGTACATTTTCTGGGTCCACCACCTGCTTACCTCTCTGGAGATGTTGTTGCTTTAGCTGAAATGTTGCACTCTACGTTTTAAGTTAATCTATAGGGGTTTTCCCACTGTAGGAACCACTGTCAGTTCCTTGTCCTTGTTCCAGTGTCCATATGATGAACATTTGCACAGAGTAGGAACTAAGAACTGGGCCCACACTGGGAACTTTTTAGCTCCAGCACTTGCAACATTAACTTTATTGGCAAACGTGTTTCATTCAATTTCATCTTTTGCACGTACTTTTTTGATCCGCAAGAGAAATAGCTCCAAAATTACATTTCTTAATGACTAAAATTTGAAATGACTCAGTGGTTCCTCTATTCAAATAGGACTGGGGATTATAGGGACTTATTCTCAACAGAGAACTGCTTTTCAAGGTATTTTGAGCAATATAAACAAGTTTGGAGAAGTGGAGAAGTGCGGTGTCCATGCTGGGTTCAACTCTCGGCACTGTGCTGCAGGAGCAGCTGGGAAGGGGCCGTGTAGGCGCTAATGTCGCAGTGCATTATGGTAGTTGTAGTTTTGACCGGTTCTCTGCATTTTATTGGTGGGCCGCTTATAATACAACTTATACTTTTTTACCTTATAATCATTACAACATTGTGTCAAAACAGCGTTAATAGGAGCTTTAATGGCTGTGGAACAATCAGGCATGTGAACATTGAACAAAGCAGCTCCTGATGTTTCATTACATTCGATGTAAATATTATTGTAAATATAAAATTGTTGATGTAAAACTGTAATTTTAGTATGTGTAAGATTTTTAACCTTTTACTGAAAGAAATAGGACTGAATTATAATGGACAGCATACGAGTGTGAATGTGTTAAAATTTTGAACCCAATGCTAAGGCATGAATGAGATGTTTGTGAGAGTGTTTGTGTCAGATGGCGCTATGAAATAATGGTCTTATTGTTTAGCTTAAATGATGTATTTTTACTCCTGTAAATTAGGGACTGCAGACGGAAACTAGCTATCTAGCTATAATCTGGTGCAGAACATCTGTTTTCTTTTTAAACTTAATGTATCTGTACATTGTCCCTTCAATAAAGACTAAACTAAACTTCATTCAGCAGTTTTGTGTGCAGTTCTAAGACCTGTTACTGTAGCACTCTGCGTTTACTGACGTATTGCACTGACGTCTGTTTTGACTCGTACAGTAAAAAATTACAACAAAAAAGCGCTGTGTTAAGGCTACCAGTTAACCAATTATTGACCACGAAGGGATCCAACGAGCGGTTAAAGAAAAAAATTGAAAACGTGCATCCCTATTACTAAGTGTACGCAGCAGCAGATGGCGCCTAGCATTTACACAATTGAGTTATGTTGTATCACTTAAAGAGTCTGTGTGGTATGTGATGAGCATGTCAGCAGTAGCAGTTATCGCGTTTAGCCATCAGAAATGCTCAGAACAAGTCTGGCAATGATTTAAGGACTTAAAACAGCCGAAGATTCTCGGATAAGTGATGTCTAAAATCGGAAAAACGTCATTGATCGAGGGAGTTCAGCAGGAAGTGTTTTTGACGGTCGGAGGGAGAGGATTTTCCAAGCAGCATTCCCCAAAATGCAGTGAATGCAGCTAAATGCAACCTCAGGTATGTTTTCGATGAAGGAACATTGTTAGAATATGGTTCAAAGCTAAAAAACGTCACAGTAGCATAATGTGTGTACAGTTGATTATTCCAAGTAACTGTTGCAGCGCTATGTCTGACCAAAAGAAACATAAATATACGGAGATGGAGAACAAAAAAGCCAGGTGAACCCTTCTCTCACCATGAGGGTAAGCTATGGTGGTGGCACAGGTTTTGGAGGTGGCGGCGGCGAGCATCATCCCCACAAAGTCTGAGGCGTCTTTGGAAGCCTCCTCGTCGTCGTCCATGGGCGGAGCTTTGGCCTCCAGCAGACGCCTCTTGATGCTCTCGTAGATCACAAAGTGGATCACAGTCTCTGAGATGCCGGCGTACGAGGCCGACATGCCGCGGTAAAACCCCCTGAAGCCGTCCGCCTTGTACACGCGACGCACGCAGTCGAACGCATTCATCCGACGCTCGCCACGGTTCCTGCAGGGAAACACATGTCGGTTTATTTCAGATTTTCAATTATCAGCTTGGGGTTTTAATCAAGAAGTTAACAGTGGAGGTGGGACATCTATAGAAAATAATTGATAATATTGCAATTGTTTTTGGAGGCATTAAATATTCTAATAAAATAAACCATAAAATTAACTACAAACGTGCAAAAATCTGTCTATTTTTCAGGTAATTTTTTAATCGTTTTCATTAGGGATGGGCAATATTCCAGTTCCAGTATTGGCAGACATCATCCCATTAACTGCAAACTCGTATCTACCTATATGTTAGCAAATTTCTGATGCTTTGTAAAAACAAAAATTGTCTGATAAGTCTGAAATAGATTCTACAATCAATTCTGTCATTTAAAAGTGTGTACAGTTAAGAGCAAATTTCAGACTTAGGAAGGAATATAGTTTAATATTTGTTGGTGTTACAATTAAACTTCTCAGTATGTCTCGTTTATGACTATGAAATTAAGACCAAAAGCCCTATTTATAACATTTGTTTTAATAAAATCAAACAGATCATTTTGAGTGATCAATTTGATGAAAGAAAGTGATCCGTTGCCATATTTCCCAGCAGCACAATTTCCATTTGCCGTCACTGTAATTATTGCCGTTTGCATTACATTTGTAGTTTTAATGACTAATGAAATAGATAGGGCTCATATTTATTTGAATAATAAATTACTGACAAACATCGTAACTGGCAATCTATAGTGTACTTAAAAGGTTTCAGTTCACAGTGCACATTGTAAGAAACAGGCGCAGCAAGTTTTATACACGTCTCCAAGGAGATGTGATATTATAGGACTTAATTAATACGTTTTATTATTTATTCAGCCTAAGAATTAAATATTTATTCCTGTGGCTTTAGGTCTTTGTACAATAACAGGATGATGAGAGTGCAGCTCCTCACCTGGCATCGAGCTGCAGTCGAGTCTTTATGAGCCAGATGGGGTTTGTGGCTGTGATGGCTGTGAAACCTGCACAAAGAAAAACAAAGGATTAAGTCACATTCAAGATAAAATGAAGGTTGAGCTCCTGGCACCAAAATAAACTGTTCACAGACTAATTACTTTCAAAATGACAAAAGAAAGTTTCAAAGTTTAAGCATTAAAACTTGGTGTATTGTTATCACTGTATAGCAGTTGCCTCAGAGGGCTTTAAGAAATTGTTGAGTTTTACCACCAGAAGGTTAGAAATCAACACGTCAGAGCAGAGTTAAGTCTAGTCTCCTTCAGGTTTTTCCATGAATGCGTTAGTATACATCACTTTAAGGGTCAGGAAATACACTATATAATAAATATGAATGTATTATTAATAATAACCAAGCAAATGACTTCAAAACCCCACTGCAAAATTTAGTTAAGTTCAGAATAGGCCTGTCACAATAAATGCTATAGCGACTTATCGTTCAATATATGAAAGAATAGATTTGGGGCTCCATTTTTATGTTGACTGTTTTCTGTGTACTTTCCTTGAACTTTTGGGGAAGTTTGTGTTTCGATAATATTTGAGCAGTAGATAGTGAAATGAGTAACTTTTATGATTCATTATCGACACTAACTACAAAAGTGTTTCATTGAGCTCTTTAGTTATTGGAGCTTATGTTTTTTTAAAAGATAGTTTTTTGGGAGGGATCTCTCTTCCACTGTCAGTGGAAAAAAATTGTTTCAATATTATCGTTTATTGTGGTGTTTTTTACAAAACACTGCGCTTCAGAGAAAATAAAATAAAAAGAGCTCAAAAGGAGTAAGCAGAAGTACAAACTTATAAATGCTGCTTACCCCTCAATAAATTCAACTGACGCCGGTAATCTGGCTCATCTCATGTGATAAATAAATAAATTTCATTTTATCACCAAACATACTTTTTCACTGATTTTTTACATTTTGCTAAGTAAGTTTTAATATTTCAAGCATGGTCACTTTCACGGTCCTCTGACACTGATGTATAAAACTATGCATTGTGTTTCATTAGGTTTAATCTTGTGCATTTGAATATTTGCAGATAAGTTTCTATTAGAAAAAGTGTGAAAATTTGCCAAATATTATGAAATGATCTTGATAAAACATAGGTCTGTTACTCATGGAAACTAAGGCACAATCATTTTTCATTTCCAGATCACAGGGTCATGGCACAATTACAAATTCTGAAGTATAATATATTTCAACAGAAAACAATCACGATAAACGATAATATTCAAACTACTTTGTACAACTGATGCAATAAATCTAACCATTTTGCTAAATGAACAAAATGTGTCAGGATTAAATACATGTCGTGATTTAACACTTAAGATGAGGGTTTTTCAACTTTATTTCACCAAGTGCTAGATTTTTCAGGTGGTTTTGTCCTCGGGTCCACAAACATACAAACATATTTGTATACGAAAGGCTTTAACAACATCTGCAGGACTGTTAACCCAGAAATGAAACAGAATTTACAAAGCCAGAGGCCTACTCCAAAGCTGGCTGAACTTATCCTGGATCAGTTCCTCTTACCTGGATTAACCGAGACATGAGCGTCTGTAAACAAGCCGTTCTACGAAGCAGGTTCACATCTCACTCTGTCAAACCCAGACTTTCTGAATGAGCCCGTGTGCGTACACAGAAAGGGGCGGAGTTAGCGCCCGGTGGCCAATTAGAACTGTGGAAAAGGGACGAGCGGCATACAAAAAAGAGGGTTTTGATTCACTCAATGCGTAACTTTGATCAGTCACTACGCGTTACGTGCAAAGCTTGATCAATTTATACAACTTATACTATACAACATTATACATACAAGTATACATATAATAATAATAATAATAATAATAATAATAATAATAATAATACATTATTATACAACATCTCTTCACAGGACAATATAACAACAATTTAAACTTTATCATATAGGACTAATACTAGAATAAATACGAAAAAAAGAAATGTCAAAAGAAGAGGTACAAGTGATGACTTTTGACCCCATTATCCATGTCATAGGTGCTTCAAAATCCCTTCATTTCCTGTCACCTCTAGTGCTACTAGTGTCATGTATCTTGAATGTGCACACAGACCACTTTAGCACCTTCTAATCTGCCCCAGGACAGACAGGGCCAGAGGACGGCACAGGGCAGGTTCAACCTTGACCCAGTTTGAAAAGGTCCCAGTGACAGTGAGGCTAAAACTGGATCAACAACAATCCACAGCAGGCAGAGATGGGTAAAGGGTTAGTGAGCCGTTCCTGAGCAAATGTAGAAATGAGATACATCCCGCATTTATCTATACATATGTTAAAAGACACAATGTGAAATATTGTCAATAATCATGAGGTGACATGTATACCCTCTGTTATCGCAACCCTCATATTTTACATTGTGAATTCCCTAATATAAGCTAAGTTGACTTGAGTAACATTTTGACATTACTTATTTTTTTCGCTCAGGATCTTAGTGAATGTGTTAAGTGTTAAATAACAAGCTATCCTGCTCTTATAATTACATTAGTTGAAGGTCAAGAGTTATGAAAAGAAAATATTTCAACTATGTTTGGAATACAAGACAAGACAAAATTCTAAAAGTATCCTTTTTAGGGTTTGAAACCAAAATAGCGTCAAAATAGCTAAGGCCATTTCCAAACCGGCATGTCCCAACGGACTTGAACTGCTCAAATGCAGAATTACTTTTTGTTTGTACACAGGCGAGCCCACTTTTCCATTACACTTTACATGGGGCAGGCAAGCGCAACAGAAAATAAGTTCTACATGGACTAAAAAGCTGTTTTCAGGCCGCCCAGGAAATCGGTGCATTGCTGACTTGTTTTTGCACATGTACATTAAACATTTTAGACAAAGCAATCTACTTTATATCATGTTTTAGCAAGAGACTTTTCCCTCGTTCGCCATTTGCACGAACACTGTTAGCGTCAAACTAGAAGTCCCTTTACTACAAGAGTGTGGATCATAAACATAAAAAGAGGCAAAAGTGGACGGGGCGGAATAAGGTGAATATATTTTTATTTTATATTTTAAAATGGCAAAAATATCTCAAAACTCCATGTCTCCATGTATATAACTCAAACTACACTCAAAAGACCAGAACTGCACAACACTTAATTCAAAAACAACTATTGTTACAGAAAAGTACTAGTAAACAGTGTATTTATTTCTTATCTACTAATTTTTGATTGGTTTCGCCACATCCTTTAAATCTAAATCAAATAATTAGTCGACTAACAAAAATGTTGGTCGACAAAGACCCCATCGACCGATTAAATCAACTACAGTAATCCCTCGTTTATCGCGGGAGTTGCGTTCCAAAAATAACACGCGAAAAGTGAAATCCGTGAAGTAGTCACAGCTTTATTTTTTATTATTTTACAGTGCAATACTGAACTATGGAATGAAACCAAAAATCAAAACCTGTTTTAAAGCCCAAAATTTGTTTAAAACAATAATTTTAATATAGTAATACAAGGTTGGAAACATTGTCACTGGCGTATTTCACAGTCTGTGCCTCTTCGTCCTGACTCCGCTCCGCTGTAGCCTCTGTTTCTACTGAAGGCGCAGTCTCGGAGTCTTTCTCCGAGAGAAGAACATTGTTATGGGTAGTTGTTGGCGCTCTTTTTATAAACGGATATGCCACCTTCGATTATATTTAAGAACTGCAATGAACGACTCGTCAAAGGGTCCCGTTCTTGTGCCGTGCGCTGAAGTTCAGTAAAAAAAATCCGTGAAGCAGCGAAGCCGTGAAAGATGAAGCGCAATATAGCGAGGGATCACTGTAAACAACTAAAGGACTACAGCACTAGTACACTCCCTGCACTCCACTATGTGCCCTTGTTTCACATTTCCTTATTTATCTAAGTTGTGCGTTATATTGTGGACACGTGGTGAAAATATTAGCATGTATTTCTCCGTTTAGCTTTGAGTTGATATTTTTCAAATCATATTTATGACTATTTTTAGGATAAATGTTATTAGTTGTAGAATATATTAATATATACACTAATATATTTAAAGCGTATGTTTCAAACTGAAGGGAGGAAGTATTTCAATTAATTCATAGCTCTAGCTCACCCTTTGGCACAAGGGCCAACAAACAGCCGATCAGCTCTCATCCCAAAGCTTCATTATATTGACACTCACAGCTTACAAGTTTGCAAGTGATAAAATGTTCTACAATTAGATGCAGCAGCTCACCCGGAGAGGTCGATTACATTTCCTAATCTACAAGAGAAAATAATGCAGTTTTAAGTGTCTGACCTGCGAGTCCAGCTGAGACCATGTGGACCTGTGTGGAGTCGGGTTCAAACACACCGTTGAGTTTCTCTTTGGCCGTGGAGTAAGCAGCAAAGTAGATCGCCCTGGAAGAAAAGTATATGTATTTTTAGAAGCAGAACGGATTCAGAGACAACTATTGACCCAAAACGAAGCACATACTGTATACAGGAAGGACTTTTATTTTGTTACTAAAAAAAAAAAAAAAAAAAGTTTAATTCACATATAACTGGACTATAATACTTACACCGCTGCGCCACAGTAATACTGGCATAAAAAGATTGTCTTTTTCAAAGATTTGAGAGATTAGACAGAACAGAGAGCAGGTGAAAAGGGGTGAAGAGTGGGGAGGGACATCCAGCAACGGTCGGAGCTGGGAATTTATCGCAAAAAGCTGGTATAGAACTTAGCATGTATGCAGAAGCTTGTCCTTTACTTAATCATTAGAACAAATCAAGCATTGATCGGGCCTATCACAACAACACATTTAATTGCCAATGACAAAACAAAATCTAAACCAGAATAAATAAGCGACAAAAATGTGACTAAAAGCGCCAAAAGCGTGTCAAAACGTAAAGTGACAAAAACAATACTAAAAGAGACAAAAACGCCACGACTAGTGACAAAAATGTGACACAAAACCACCATTCTGAAACACGTGATTCTTTTACTAACAATTAATAACAATTTACTATTTTTCCAAAATTGTAACACTCTAATACAGGAGTAGAAATAAAGAGCAGAAAAAAAATGCTCAAGTAACTAATTTGTATTGTAGAGGCCTAATAATTTTCCACCCTCTACATCTACATTTTTGATTAATTGCCAAAAAATTAACAGAAAATTTCCTGCTAGTGCAAAGATACACACAATAAATATTGTTCCAGCTTTCATTTATTGAACAAAAAGTCAATAATGTAATTATTCTGATAAACCTGGCATTTACTTTTAATTTAGTGTATCTAATGTAAACATCATTAAGAAGCATTGGTTGACTAATGATGCTGAAAACTCATTACTCGCATGCACATCTGGATGGGAACTTTTACATAACCACCTCACGTCATGTTTCTCTGTTAGCGTTCATTTATGCTAGCACGCTAACAAAACACTCGAGGTCTGCCTAGCGCTAACGGCTGTTTGTACCTGCATCGGTCCGTGCTTTTGGTCATTAGTATTCTGCCCTCCATAAAGAATGATTAATGGAGAGGGCGAGCTGTTACACTGTGCTGCGGACTTAGGTAAGGCGGGATAAAACGTTAAAGTAAGTCAGCAAACACAAATTTAAGATAATCATTCAAGGTGTGTTTCTAATTACCACAGATTACAGACAATGGAGAGAATAACGGAGTGTGAAGGAGAACTTTTTGTGAAAACATAAATGGTGATGTACCTGATTTTTACACTTTTGAAACGTGAAAACAGAACTTGTTCTTTTAAATGCTTTATCAAAGAAACTTCTTACCTTGAAGGAGCCACTCCCACCAAGTTTGGTCCCAAACCTCGGAATAGAGAGCGGGGACCTTCTTTCTCAAGAATCAGCCTGGAACACAAAAATAATGCTTTTTAAAATGTCGTAAGGATTTCTGTATGTTTCTGTAAGTAAGCCAGCTAATGCCTGGTTTACAGTTTCTCTAAAACTGCAGCTCTTGTAGCGTATTTAAGGCAGATAAGAGAACCTTTATTTGTCCCACAATGACTTAAGATGGGGACACACTACATGATCTTTTCATTGGTTAAACAGCGTCATGTGACTCCTGACACTCAAAGTTGTGCGCTAGAAGTGAAGCTAACTCACCCAGGAATGTCTAAAATCACCATTGAAAGGGGCGACAGTAGGCCAACAAATGGACAAATTTTGATGGGCAAAATACTGTTACAGAAAATATCCCCATAAGCGATAATATTGTACTTTATGCCACCGATAAAATAACTTTAGAAAATCTACTTAAACCCTCTTCCAAATTATCCACCATAAAAATAGAATGAAATCCGTAAGTAGTTAGTTGGTAGACTTTATCTAATATACTAATTATTCACCTTCTACAGCTGAAATTTGGATATATTGGCAAAAAATAAAAGATACACACTGTAAATATTATGCCCCAAAAAATATTGTTCACCTTCATTTATTGAAAGATAAGTTGATATAGTAAATGTGACAGGCCTACACAGAAGTGAAGAAGTAGAACTTGTTTCCTGTGGATTTTATCAGAGGAAAACATTTTGATCATTTACCGTAAAATTTGGACTATAAGCTTCTACTTTTTTCTCATGATTACAACCCTGCGGCTTATATAGCGATGCGGCTAATTTATGTATTTTTCCGGGAACGGCCTCTAGGGGCGCTCTAGGAGGAAGCGTAAGAGTTCGAAAGAGAGAAAGAGAGAGTGCGCAGAGTAATACACTAGTTTGATTGGGTTTTGAACAGTCAGTTTGCATCATGTGCACGCCATCATCACGGAAAACACACAAAGAAATGCATATGACGCAGCTTTTAAGTTAAAAGCAGTCGCTGTGGAGCCAAAGAAGGAAATAGGGCTGTTGCATGTGAGTTCATCAACGAGTCGATTGTGAGACGTCGGAGGCGGCCGAGTGAAGAATGTTTTACAAAAGTGCCTTTGTTCGACGTTGAGGCAATAAATCTGAACAGAAGACAATTCATTGTATTTACGATTACAACATTTTTAATTGAATAGAGTAATAATTAAAATCACGACGCGATATATACGCGATTAAATGGACAGCTCAGAAAAAAATCAGAAAGTTTACCTGATTTTACTGTGATTGGTTAAATCTAGCTGTCTATTTTGTTGGATACAAAATACAAAAAATGGTGAATCACAATATTATGATTTCACCAAACAGGGATTATCTCATGATTAGATTTTGATCACCATGCCGCCCAGCGGATTTAAAGGTTTACAATTACTACTGGGGAAAAGGTTGTCGGTCTTGTAAAGTACACCAGGAATGTCTAGTCACTCTACTTTGAGTGCCACAAGTAATCGGAGAGGAATCAGAGGTACACGTGGGGTTTTACTTGACATCCCATTCACAACAAACAGAAGTCAATCAAAGAATGTAACATCCAGGGCAGGGCAACTAATACCATTTTAATTGAGACTGGATCTTAGAATTTAAAATAATCAATAATGAGCTGGATTATTTTTTAAATTGACACTAGAACTAGTTAGACAGAATACATAAATCCTCTATAAACGGTCTGAAAATCTTGATCTGCAGATTTAACAAGTTTTAAGGTTTAAAAGTCTGCCTGAAGAAAGGCTCAGACCTTGGGAGTGGATGGGCAACTGATTCCACAATCGTACAGCACAGATATAATTTATATAGATATATTTAATTCTATCTCTCTATACTATTTTCTTTAAAGAAACTAAGGATTAAAAAATGGAAGTAGAAGAACATTTTCGCTAAAAAATATGGCCGTATGTAGGCTGGACATGATAACTACTTTATAGATTATCGTTCAATATGATAGAAAGTACAAAATATTTTGGGCTTAATATTTATTACGTGTAGGTTTTGTATTTTATTGTCGTTGTGTATGTGCACTTTGAGGACCCTTTCTGCAATTTATTGTAGCATTGCACATTTAGAACGCCTTTGTTTGGAATTATCTAGCTTTAGGGTGACTGTGTCAGAGGCATAATGTAGTTTCAATATTATCATTTATCGTGATATTTTCGCACTTGAAAATGTGTTAACGTGACAATCATGCAACAAATTATTTTATATCCAACATAAATATATTCTTTTGTTACCTTTGGTGTTATCATTCAGTGAAAAATGAATTTGTGAACTTTACTTTAACTTAAAATAGATTTGCGGGCCTCGCTATGGATTTCAAACAAGATGTACAAACAAAAAAGACAACTGCTGTGAGGATCTTTTTTCTCATTTTAAATCTGTCTTGTCAATGTTCAGGAAACCATTAAAATCCACATGTATTTGTTTCGGAAAAGAAGATTGAATTGTAAATCTGTTGTAATGCATTGCTGCTTGATGACAAACGAATCGTTACTTACTCCACAGGCATGTCTTTCAAAACGGCTCCATTAATCCTTTCTATTAAATGTTTAGCATTATTCGCTGAAATTCTTAAGAAGCCGCACCTATAATTAGCAATAACTTGTTGAACGTACTGTTACCGCCATCAAGGCCTTATGAAACGGTAAAATCACATGGCACATCAACACAGTCCATTTACAATCATGAGACACTGTTCAAACTCAAACTCTGAAATTAAGCTGTACATTTTACTCATGATTCATTATTATTAGTGTCTTTTTTTTTTACTATCATGCCTATTAGGGATGCAACAATACGCGATATAATATCGAATCGTTCGATACGCCCCCTACGATATGATACGCGCATATGCACGATACTTTACAATACTAGCAATGCAAAGTATCCCACTATCATGTGTGTTTTCTTTTGAAACGTTTTCCATGTTTGTTCCCAAGACGCGATGCCCGCAGGTCGCTGCTCCACCCCTCCTCAGCCCTCCCCACTCCTAAGCCACTCTCTCTTACTGGGGGGCGGAGACAACAAGCCCAAACCTCGTGTTGCTGTTATTATGCTAGTAAAGCCATGGCGGAGGCAGCGAGCCAAAGCGAGAGCGGTCCCTCTTCGTCGTCTACAGATAGCAGACCAAAGTTCGAGGACGCAACTTATTCGCTTAAATCTGGCGCGTGGGATACATTTTGGGTTCGCAGTTGAATTTAATGATAAGGGAGAGAAAACTGTGAACAAAGGGACCACAGTCTGCAAACTTTGCTTAACATGTATACCGTACACCGCGGGAAACACAACAAATATGAGAACTCATCTCCGACGCCATCATCCACAAGTAACATTTTCTGGGACAGACAAACTGCAGGTAACACGACATTACTCAGAGCAGTCCATCGCCGATGCTTTAGAAAAATGATTCAGTTTAACCTCAGATAAACATAAGAAAATAACTCCTGCGGTTGGTGTTTACATGGCCAAAGCTTTACAGCCGTATTCAATGGTGGAAAACGGCGGCTTTTCGTTACCTCATGAACACCATGGACTCTCGCTATACAGTGCTCCTCTCACACACTTTACAACAAATATCATCCTGCGCTTTATGATGCAAAGGCCAAAATATTGTTGACGAACTGGCAGAAACCCAAAATATTGCGCTGATTAACGGATAGCTGGACCTCCTGCAACCGAGAGCTATCTTACTGTAACGGTTCATTATATAATGGACTCGGACTGGCAAATTAAAAGTGCTGTGTTGCAAACTCGCCTTTGTATGAGAGCCACACATGCGCCGCATTTGTCAGAGGAACTAAAACTTGGCGCAACCGAGTGGAAGTTGGAGCGCCGAATGTTACCATTCCAGTCACTACGATAACGCGACCAAATATTGTGAACGCTGTTCGTGCCACACTGATGGACTGGACCGCAAATCAAGCTGCTTCGCACATGTGATAAACCTCGCAGCAAAGAGAGCGTGTGTCAATTAACGCAGTGTCCCGCCTCCTTGGCAAAATTAGAAAAAGTTGTCACATTTTTCCACAAAAGTACCACAGCCCACCACACACACACTGTGAAACAAGAAATGTTGACCTTGCCCAAACACAGACTGATTCATGATTTTGTAACGAGGTGGAACACAACACATGACATGTTAGAGAGATATGTAGAGCAACAAACAGCAGTTTACTTCCTGCATTACTTGATAAAGACCTTAAGACTGTCACAAAAACGGGCAATGCTGACTGATGAGGAACAACGACTGGCTGAAGACCTCATAAAACTCCTAAAACCCCTGAAAACAGTGACCACTCTTATGAGCAGTGAAACGAGCCCTACCACATCAATGATCCTCCCTCTGAAACACCTTATTCTAAAATCTATGGTCCCAGGAGATGAAGACAGTGTACCAATTAAAGAGGCAAAAGCTGCTATTGCTCAAGACTTGGAAAAAAGATACACAGATCCAGCTCTCGAAGTCTACCTCCAAAAATCCACAGCCCTGGATCCCAGGTTTAAATCCATGCCTTTCCTTAATGAGGTGTCAAAGCTCCAAATATACCAGGACATCATCAAGGAAATTCTGCAGGTGAAGTTTTTATAGTATTGTTTTATTATATCATATAATATTGTATTTTGTTATATTTAATTTTAATGTATTATAATATATTTCAACCTCTACAGTCACTATGTATATTGTTTTAAAGTATGATATTCTCTTTCAGTGTGAGTAAATAAATACAGTTAATGAACTTATACTACTTTGTACTAATTTTCCTGGCAGAATCAACCAAAGAAAAGACCATCCACAGAAGAGGAGCATCCAGCCCATTCCCCTCCCCAGAAGAAGTCAGCCATGGTAGAACTCTTTGGAGAGGTTTTTAAAACTCAAGAACAGGTCAGGCCCTTTAATACCATAATTGAGGAAGAGGTCAGCACATACAAATCTGCTCTTAGCATCCATGTTGATGCTGATCCTTTCATATGGTGGAAGACAAATGAGTCCAACTTCCCTCACATGGCTAAACTTGCACGTCGCCATCTCTGTGTCCCAGGAACTTCTGTTGCAAGTGAGAGAATTTTTTCCACTGCAGGGGACATTGTTGATGCAAACCGCTCTCGTCTGGCACCAGACAATGTTGACAAGCTTATCTTTTTACAGAAAAATTTGAAGATCAAGTAAATAGCTTGTAGCAAATGGCGACATCGCCAGACTTATACTTGAAATATTGTTGTTTTGTTATTAAAATTCAGCAGTTCATTGAATTGAGTATTTTAGTATAGGTTTTGTATGATAGCCAGTTGTCTAAACTCAAGGGCACTTTCCCTATTATATTAATGTTGTTTACATGTGCTGAAACCATGCACTTTAACAGTTTTATGTTTATTTAATATTGAAGAGAGTATTCTAAATATAACTATCCAAAGTATGGTTAAGTTTGTACTTTAATATTTTGTTTATTTTGCACTACAAAGTATGTTTTATGTTAAGCACCACTCACTGGAAATATTTGAATTGTTTTATTTTTCTGATGTGCCAAAATAAATAAAAGAAAAGGGAAAATTGAAGCGTTTCTATTTAATTTAAGACATATTAAACGTATCGTAATTGAATCGATATCGTCACCTACATATCGAGATATGTATCGAATCGTGGGCAGACTGTATCGTTGCATCCCTAATGCCTATCATATTATACTATTTTAGTTTATTTTATTATCTTTGTTCCCAAATTATTCTGTTTGCACTAGGGCTGATGATGTATTACTATTACATAACAAATCATGCTACGCTGCATCTTAAATTTTCTAAAGTTACAACTCTGTTTAAAAAGCAATGGGCAAAGTTGCACAAATGTGTGGCATTAACAAAGGTTTAAACCAGGGTTGTCCAAACTTTTTCCACCGAGGGCCACATACTGAAATGTAGACCAAGCGAAGGGCCACAAATAAATCGTGAAACGTTCAAAAAAGTTGCATTCATCTGATTTTTAAAGTGACACCACACCTAAATTCAGTCTCAGTGCCATAATATCAGGTCTGTCTCACTCCAAAATGTTAGTTATTTAGGTTATAATAGTAGAAAATCTGAAATTTGCTGTAAAACGTATGTCTTAGGACAATGTGGGCCAATTCACCAGGAAGCCTAAGGGCCAAGAAAAATTGGTCTGCGTGCCGCTTTTGGCCCCCGGGCCTTAGTTTGGACATGCCTGGTTTAAACTAACACAGTCTCTGCAGAACTATGTGGTATGTAAAGGAAAAAATAAAGAGGAGATTGTGAGTGTTCCTAATCCTTAACTAGGATTTTGATTCCACTGGCTGTGCACAAAGGCGTCCGGCCTGTTCTTCTTATATCTCTATGGTATTATCGCTGAGTTGTGGCACAGTAGATAAACATTAAAAGATCATGTGGAGGAGTTGGCATAGAGACAAACCACCTACTATAATAAACACCAAAGTCCTCCACTGAAGTTTAAAGGACACACGTTATGCATTTTTGTGTTATTGGCCATTAAACATACTCTTTAGTATGCTTTGGCATCTCAGGTTTTAAAACTTAAGACATAAATAATCTACTGAAAACATACATAATCGTTCATTAGTCAGGCATTCCCCCCTCAGGTTAGCGTTAGAACTCCATCTACAGGAGGCAGAAGGAATTACAATGGCGACAAAACAAAATGTATCTTGAACAATTACGTCAAATGTGATTTTGGCGGTGATTTGTGGAGTTAAAAATAGAACACGAGACCTCCGGATCACTAGCAAGATTCTAGGACATTTGGAATTGAGTGTTTTCTGAGGTTTAGGAGTGAGAGGACTTACTGAGCAGGATTCATCAAACAAGTCTGAGCGAAGATAAATACATGTACAGTTTTGATGAGGAACACAATGTTATGACATGATAAAGATAAGTTTGTGTTAACATTTGCCATTTAATATGTTTTCAGTGATTGTCGACCTGTAACATGTTCTCCACTGCTTGATCTTTTAACGTTTATTTTTTGTTTTGTTTATTCATACACTTCATAAATTAAGCTACAATGTAAACTGTTTGCTAATACCGGGGGTTTAGTAGATTCATTTTGTTTGATCCTTTATTCAACTGAGACACTTTTTTGTTTTTTTAGTTTGTCATTTTTAATAAGTTTAGTGTTATTTTTATCCCATTTGATTCTGCTGGTCAGTTGCATGTCTGTAACAAAAATAATTGTCCCTACTGGATGAAGAAAAGTAATTCTGACACTGAATACATTCTGTTAATATTTTGTTATATTCACCTTATTCCACCCCGCCTACTTTTGCCGTTTTTTGCTACAGATACAGCACTTTTGTTTGACGAGAACTCCGTTAAAGCTAATGACGAACGAGGAAAAAGTCTCGCCGCTAAAATGTTACATAAAGTAGGTTGATTTGTGTAAAATGTTTAATGAACACGAGCAACAACAAGTCAACAACGCTACGATTTCCTGGAGTCTGAAAACAGCTTTTTAGTCCATGTAGAACTTATTTTCTGCTCCATGTAAACTAATACAACAGAAACAAGACGGCGGCGCGTACGGCAACTTCAGGAATAAGGTGAATAATTTATTTATTTAAAAGTTCACTTGTGAATTTTATAACTCTTAGCAAGACTCACAAATCTCAGCAAAATCTAAATATATTAATATAAGCTATCGGCAACGGCAGCCAGGATTAAATACATGTACAGTATATAAATATTGGATGTTGATAGCGGCTCAAAAAAAAAAAAACCCATCCTAATTTTATAGTACAACTTGGCGGAAAAGCCCCACAGAATTGCGTGGAAGGCATCACGATTACAGTTCCAGCGACCGATACAAGCCAGGGCACTGTCGTTCGTTGTGCTCAGAGCCAAGTGCGAGTGTCTGTTCTGTCTGCGAGCACGTGAGCACGTACTTGAGGCAGTGCAGGGGTCCGGGGGGCGACACTCGGGCCACACTGGCTCCATTGACCGTGGAGAGCTGCACTTCAGACACATAGAGCGTGATGGAGGAAGACTGCAGCCGCGTCTTCACCACCTCCAGGGGACACGTCAAAATGGCTCCGACCGTGCCTCCACATCTGAAACACAAGACGACAAAAAGAGGTTTTACAACTCGGGATCTCACGATGTTAGCGTTATGATTATTGTGAGAAGAAACTGTGATATTTTATGATTATTCACAATTATTGACAGCATGAACAAACAGTAAAACTCTTCATCTTTTTAATAGATTACCAATTTTGACAAAATGGCTAAAAATTGTGCACCATCGGTTTTAATAGTTTATCAGACAACGCCATGGACGGCTAATGATTATTTTCCAAATCGATGCATCTAGTGCCGTGGTTCTCAAGTTTCAAGTGCCTTCTAAGAAAACATTAATCTAAGAAAGTATGCCTTCTGAGAACAACCAGATCCAAAACAGGTCTATAACAGGACTATACCAGGTCTAAGCAAGAGCTAGTCCAAGTCTAAACTAGGAGGACTAAACCACCGCTACAAACATTCTAAATAAGGAATAACCCAAAGGAGGAGAGAATTTTGGATAAAATGTATGTATAACTTTAAGTTTAAGATGACAGGTTCAAGTTTTTCTACTTATGACTTAGTTTAGGCACCTGTGGTAAATATGTTACATAGTTTTACATTTGTGAAGTTGCGTTTTGTGAAGAAATTTTGAAAAATGAAAGTTTAAAATACAGGAAGTAGAGCCGAGTTCTAAAACAGAATCCCTCTGTGTCTTCAATAAGTGACGTGTGATTGAAAATAAAGAGATAGTTACCCCTCAACTATCCCCTATCCCCTCAACCTCAACTGTCAGACATTTTTCTGACAGTGATATCAGATATTTTCTCAAATTATTGTGTAATTTATATGTATTTTGGGCCTTGTTTTCAAAATGGTTGCTAGGTAACTGTTGTGAAATTACCTTAACTGTGTCATATTTGTCCAACTAGGAAGTAAAATTATGAACTTTTTTTTAAAACTGTCAAACTGGGAGAAACAGGGAAAATGTAAAATCTTAAATATGATAATGTACATTACTTCTTAAAGAAATGTGTAGTCTAACCTCTCCTACAGACTTAAATTTCACACTGTAACTGTACTCCAGGCCACACACTCTGACAATGTTCAAATCCAGGCTAAAAACAGTTCTGTTTAGTTTAGTTAGTGAAAGATTTTATCTTGACTCTTCTGTTTTAAAGTATTTTTTATAATGACCTTGAATGTCTTGAGGGGTTTTGTTATTTTAATATCACTTTATTGTTATGTAAAGCACTTTGAATTGCCTTGTGTATGAATTGTGATCAACAAATAAACATGCCTTGCCAAACTATCAGATTTAGCTCACGTTTGAGAAACACCGATCATGCTATCATTCTTTGGATTAATCGATAACTTGTTTGGATCACAAAAGGCCAGTGAATAAGATTTTTACTAAATTCGACCCAGCTAAAGATGAAGTGAAGTCGTTTGACAACACCCTGATGGAATACAATTACTGATGAAACAGATTTTTCATTTTTTAAACCCACTACATTTACTGTGTAATTTTTGTGTATTTTCCTGCTCTGTCAGAGTCGTATAACAACTTCTCTCAGCTCATGGCATAATTTGAGTGTGTGAGTCGGTTTATAGCCCAAGAAATGTTTTATTTCAATAATTTATTAGAACAGATAAGACCGTTTATGGTCTTAGATAGAGGACATCAAATAAAAGTTGTGCCTGAATGGCATCTTGACCTAGATTTAAAGTGAACATATTTGCTGTAGCTGTGCCTGCCCTGAATACAGGTTAAAGTTCAATGTTTTCTCCTGTTTATTTTTTCTCTTATCATTAGAATTATGCCAATATTCCACAAAAAAGTGGAACTAGTGTTGTAACGAACCCGAAATGTCAAACTCCAACTCTAGGGCTCAATAATACGATACAGATTTTGATGACGCAACAGGAATAAAACTCCTATTTTTAGTATCTAGCAATCGATTTTTTTTTTGGGACATCCTAAATTCCAACCACACAGCTATTTTTTTCCCCCAACAAAAGACCGTTATTGGTGTTCGACAAATGGAAACAAGGCCCCAGAAATGCGCCGACAATTTACCGTTTTACGTAAAGAAAATGATTGGCTGATGCAGTTGGAGGAATTCTGCAGAGTCCTGGAACGTAAATGACAAATTTCACAGTGTGGGAAAAACATGGACAGGAATGCTTTGCCTTCCTGAATGAAGTATCTGTAGAGTTCGAGTGGTATTTCTCCGCCTTCATCATAGTTTGTCGTCAATGTGATGTTTTTGCTGACGAAAACTAAAACCACTCAAGGCTAAAACTATGACTAATACAATATAAACAACATTGTCATTTATTTAAATAAAAATTTAAGCAAAATGTTCAAAAATGTGTTGACAAGAAGTACTACATTTAAACCAAGACTTTAAAAAAAGACAGTGAAATATTAGGCATGTGATATTGCATCATAGTCTGTTATTGGATACCAGTAAAGGTTAATATCAATATTTTTATAGCAACTCCTATCAGTGCAACGATTTACAAGGCTATCTGCACGATTCATCACCACAAATTAAACATTTATTGCCAGTGATTGAACATGTCAACATTAACTTTAAAGCAAACCCTTTTTGATGGTTCATTTTTCCAAGTTCTTTCAATAGTGACAAACTGTACTGAGCGACAATTTGGAGATATTTTGACAAGATTACGTACATAATATGTAATCAGGCAGATATTTCACTATTTTGCAATTGGGATTTGGGTTCAGAATTGCTTTTTAGAGGTGTGATTTAGTTTTTAATGGACATTCAAAACACTTGCAAAAGCATCGACACAGAGAGACAGAGAGAACAGAAACGTGAACTACTAAATTAATGAAAAATACATTAAAATGACAATCTTGCTTATGGTAAATCTTGCTGCCTCAAATATTGCTTACATATTGATGATAAAAAGGCAAAAAGAGTTCTGTAAATCTTAGCCTGATCCAAATATAGAGTCTTAAACGTTCAGTAAAACTGGGTCATGTCTGAACTGATCAAAACACAGCGCAGAGCAAGGCTATTATCTCTGGTTTGGTTAATTTTCAATCCACAACATGTGCCGCCTTGCCAACTTTTTTGTTCATTAGTGAAATAAATACTGAAATGAATCAAGGCAGAGTATGACTTTTGCCTGAGGGATTTCTAAATAGGAGAATAAATAAACAATCCCAAACCAAACCCTCAATTTAAAGGTCAGAAACTGCAATGGAGTCAGATCCGCAGTTTATTTTGTAATGTTTTGCTCCAAATATAGCAATAGAAAGTGGGTCAATGTAGTTGAAGGTGTGTTCAAGAAAATATAAAACAGTTTTAATTGTAGTTTGCCAGTTAATCAGCCAAAACCAGAACAAAGCAATTTAGACAGACTTTACTGTTGTCAGTAGATGAAGAGGACAATATGCTTTCTTGGCATTTTTTCGGGATTGTGTATTTTGTCATAGCTTCTTGACGCAGCAATAATTCCACTAGATTTTTAGAGATTATTTTTTCGATTAGTCTTTTATCAATTGTTTACCATGAGATTTTTAATTACATTTTAACCATGTAAAAGTTGAAATATGGTGATTAAAGGCTTCTCTATAGAGTGTATCTGATCGAATAGGAGTTTTATTGATGAAAATCAGATATATGAATACACATATTTTACAATTTTACTCATTAACGGGAGTTTTGGAGTCCCAGTTAACTGTTACGATTATCAAAATATGATGAATGGAATTTAATACTCTTTACTCAGAATCCAAAACATTCTATTTCCATTGGTGGAACATTAAGCAATGAATAATAGAAAATTACAGACGATGCAAAAAAAAGCATGCATAAAATAAGGTGTTAGAACAGGATGTATTTAAAACACAAAATATATACAGTATGGGCAACATGGACAGAACTGTGCAAAACTAATAAATGATAGTTGTTTTCTGGTCTCAACATTAAATGGAGTCGGTTTAAGCACTTTTGGCCCAGTCTGTGTCATAACAGGTTCTGTAGTTGCATCAGTCACTCTCTGCAGCGCGGTTAGTTGAACTACTTTTCGACGCAGATACGTGCACTGGGTCAGGTCTCTCTGAAAAACGTGAGCATTGAGCACGTCGTAAGTGACATTTTTAACACAGAGCTAACTGTCACAACTATAATTTTGACTTTTAACACTAACTTACAATTTAAAGGAGTGTGATAGAGCTCAAATAACACAATTAATCAGTTCAAGAGTATTGTGTTGCAGAGTCAGACAATTTTAGAGGAATAAATATTTGAAAGGATCTTTAATATTTTTCTTTTTTTTAAATCTTGAGTCAGGTTACACGCAAAATTTACACCAATCCAAAACAAGAATAAAATGCACAGATCAAACTTAACTCGTGTGCAGATTATGTTTGTAGAGCTCAAAGTTACGAAATAAGCGCATTTTTATTACATCATAAGCTCCAAAAAGCACAACTTTTATAATCGATCTAAAACGCGATCAGCAAACAAAACGCAGTAAACTCACGTGTTACACTTGGAAATACTGGTTGTAAAGCAAATGACAAATGCCAAATGCTAGCTATGGAGCATCATCTAGCAAAATCTACTCACCCTCCTGCAAACAGATGAACCAAAGTATCTCGTTGGCTCATTTTGTTGCATATTCAACGACAGTCCACTTTCCACCTGGTAGAAATTGTTTTGTGGAGATGTCGGGGATAAATAACCCCTGTTTTGGAGAAGTCCCGATGCGCCAATGTTGTGGTAGAGGTCAGATGCGTAGAAAAACCAAGGATAATGTAATGTAACGGCCGAAGCTAACTCGGCTAGCTCACGTTAGCCGCTGGAGCTAACGTCTCTCCTGCGCTTTGGGATCGATGTTGTCAGAAATCGTCTCGTCTTCGTAAACCAGTGAAGTGTCCCCCGCGTGTCGAGAATGGTTTTAAAGCAGGTGGGTAATCCGAAAGGTGGGATAAATGCCATAAAACGTGAGCATGCGTGTCGGCCTTGTGTGAGTTTTGCGTCGCAATGTTTGTAGCCGCACACAAGCGCTCTGATTGGGTGAGAGGACGCACGTGACGCTCCTGGCCCCGCCCTGTCACTCCGTCTTCACGTGATAGAGCTGTGGGTTTGGAGAAGGAAAGAAGGCCACAGATCACTGTTCATTACTGGAATTGGAGTAACTGGTTTGTCTAATCCTTTTTGCCACTAATAGGAGAAAGATGACTTGCATTTTTTTATGAGTTTAGGACAGGTTTATAATATGTCATGTGAGCTTACTTGTGGTGTCAAGGTTGTATAACTGCAATAAAAAAAACACATATTACTATAAAGGGACAAGTGCATTAGTCTTATTTTATTCCCTTTTGCCAACCATTCCAAAAAGGAACTATCAAGCTCCTGCACATGTGAAACATAAAGAGGAAGCTAACCCACTTTTAGTCAAATCGACCATTCAGTGTCAGGATCAGTTTGTGCACCAAACCCAAAAATAACAAGCTTAAATTTCATTTTCATCAAGTTTAATAGGCCTTTGATTCCAACATATAAAATCTCATTTTTGGTGGTCTACGCATCTGTTTCGAAATGAGAATTGTGTAGTCTATACGTGTCAGGTCAATATCTATTGATTAAGTGATAGCACTAAATAAAGCATTTGCCGGTTGTAAGCTTTGTTTTATTTATTTTTTTATTTAAAAGTAATTTAAAAGAGTCCAATGAAACCTTCTCTTTTGATTTAAACTCAGTGCATGAAAAACAGTGTCCAAACAAATCATGTACAGCATCAGTTGAAGCACTCATACTGTATGTATATATATATATGAGGTTTCTATGATTTTTAAATGATAAACATGGTTAGTTTTGCTGTGCTCCAGTTTCTGAATATGTAAAAGATAAATAGTCATCAAGAACCAAGGTATTTGTATCCGGTGCCATTCCAATTAGATGTTCTTCTTCTTTCTTTCTTCTTCTTGGTCTTGTCTTTGCTTAAAACCGGTTTAAATGATAAAAGTTGTTCTGGTTGATTGAAAGCTACTTGGAGCTTTCAATCAAGGTTAAGATTAGGATTTGATAATAATTGGTAGATAATTTGGTTAAGTTTAGGGCTTTGGGGCAGGTAAACTAACCAGGTTTCGGCATAATTGGGTTGTAGAAAAAAAGCAAATGGAATTCCTGTGTGATGTCATCAACATGCGACGTACCATTGAAAATACAAAGACAATTTACACAGGACTGACACATTTTTCTGACAGTTTAAATGACCAGTAACAAACTAAAAGTGTTATCGGGTATTATTTACTGATATTTCCTAACTTTTGGGTAATTTACTATAATATAATGGCAACCACAACAGTTTGACAGGGAAATGTTTGTCTTCTTTCAACAAGAGCCATGAAGCCAATCTTTAAAACTCTAACAACTGAGCTGGAAGTTAGATATTGACTCTTATTGTATCAAACAACAGTCACCCGCGACCCCTAACGGGAATAAGCGGTAGAAAATGAATGAATGAATGTATCAAACAAACAAACAACAAACATTTGTCTGTGCTGTCTAAAAATATCAAAATTAATGTTTTTATTTTGCTGCCTCATTAAAATAAATGGTACAGAACGTTTATATCAGGACCAGTGGTGCTGTTTTAAACACGTCAGTCCTGGAAGGGTCTATTGCATTTGAGGCTCCAGATCATACATTTAGGGTAAAAGAAATGCCACATAGACATTTTTCAACATCAAAACATGTAAAAGAAGGTCCACCGCTTGCTACAGTAAACAAGGCTTATTATTTTATTAATGACAATCCAAACCTTTTTGAACAACAAAAGGCATGTATATTGTTCAGAATACCTTTACCCTTTTACATGTACAGTTTGAAAGTACACTGAAATACTTTAATGTGATATTTATCATCTATGATGATCGGGGGAGCATCTTATTTTGGGCCCCTTCAGGTTGGGGGCCCAAGGCAATTGTGGCCTGTTGCGGTAAGTCTGCCAATGAGTCTAACCTGTCATGCAGACTGGAAAGGAAAACTGTGGTTTGTAAAGTGCTGACCTTTTGCAGAAATATTATGAACTGAATCTGAATAGCATGCTCTTTATTTGAAGCTTTAGCAGTGCGTTCTCTCAGATAAACGGCTTTTCTTCCTGCAGATGCTTCAGATGAGAGCCGAGGCTGGACTCACAAAGAAACATCCCGAAGAAACCTCTGCTTCTTTCTCTTCTGTTTTCAGATCGCTGCTCCTTCCGGCGTCTTCTGCAGGAGCTTCACCATCGTACACCGCCTCTTTCTGTCCACATCTGTGTCGTTTTAATGATGAACTGGGATTGAAGGCTTTTCCAAAAACGTCACAGAGATATGGTCTCTCCTCGGTGTGAGTGCGTTTGTGTAACTGAAGATTTACATTGCATGTATATGAGTTGCTACAGAGAGTACAGCAATAAGTTTTCTCGCCTGAATGTGTACGTTTGTGTCTTTTTAAGCTACTCTGTTGGTTGGAACTTCTCCCACAAATATCGCAGGTGTACAGCCTTTCTCCAGTGTGTATGCGTTCATGGATCTTAAGAGCGTTGCGCCGTTGGAATGAGTTTTTGCAGACGTCACACTGATAAGGTTTTTCCCCGTGTGTGCGTTTATGAACTCTAAGATCAGACATGACTGTAAAACCTTCTCCGCAGACATTACAGTAGTACGGATGCTCTTTTTTACCAGAAGCTCTGTTGCTGTCGTCACTGTGAGATGCAAAGTCTGTCTGCGATCCTCGTTCTTGCTGACTCAAAAAGTCCTGCTCTTGGATCGCTCTTTCCTGTTTTGTCTCCTGTTGGAACTTCTCCTGTGCAGGGTCACCACTGGTTCTTCTAAGCACAAACTCCTCTTTTGGACTGAGGTGGGCCTCTTGTGTTGTTGGAGGTGCTGTTGGCTGATTTCCGTTTACAAAAGTCATGCAGACCTGAGGGGCGGCTGTCAAGTGAGAGGGAGAGAGAAAGAGAGTGAAAAAAAATGATGTAACAACAATTTTACGTCAATATATGAACATCAGAATAGTCCATACTGAATGATATCATCAGAGTGTCTAATTTGACTTCAGCATCCGCAAAGGTTCAGTCCAAGTGTGTTTTATGTTTTAATTGTGTATGTGGATTATTTAACTGGACCTAAACCAGGTATGATATAAACATTTTCTTAAGCTTGAACCTGGACTAGGGCTGCAACGATTAATTGACTAATCATAACTAACTAACTAAAAATAAACCAGGACAACATCAGGCCCTGAACAGGAAATACAGTGTATTGACCCTTTGCACCTACGTCACACGATCACGTGGGTGCACCATAATGGACGGCAAGAGTATCCGAGCGCAGAATTACGGGGAGCGCAAAAGTAACAAACTCACAGTGATTGCAATTATTTTTGTCACTTAAGCGATGGCTACTTCTAACTCATGTTCAGTTCAGTTGTCAGTGGAAGCAGGACAACTTTTACGCGCTCACAAAGCGCGGTATTTTGAGAAAGTGAAGATCGCTAGCTTAGAAACGGACCCTTACCTGTTTCCTCCTGCCATGCTCACCGATTTAATCAAAACGTCAATATCATTCATTTTCTACCGCTTGTTCCCGTGACTGGAGCCTATCCCAGTGACTTTTGGCCTTAGGTGGGGTACACCCTGGACAGTGGCCAACCGTGGGTTCTCTCCGGGTTCTCCCACCGTCCAAAGACATGACTGTGTAGGGTAACTGAGAACTCTAAATTGTCCCTAGTGAATGAATGTGAGAGTGAATGGTTGTCTGTCAATGTCTCTGTCTCTCTGTGTCAATATCATCATAATCAATATATTTTATTCACAAATAATAATTCTGTGGATGTAATATGTATTATCCATTTTGCAGGCTTGAGTCTATATACATACATACATACATACAAGTTAATTTCTTGGCTGGATAACTAACGCCGTGCCCCGCATAACTTTGACGGTTTCACATATTCAGATATGTTTTCGTGTAAAATGTCATACACTTGTAACATTGGCATTGACTTAACTTGTAAAAAATGCTCACTGCAAATCCGTGAGTACTTGGAGGGCTTCCAGTTCTTTGGATTTATTGCTGCTACCCATCGCCGTCTTCTGTCTTCATAAACAGGTAAACGATAAAAGGCTACATTGGACTTACGGCTTTGCCTGTTAGTGCAGCCAACCGCACAACAGGATATCACCATTTTACGTGTAAAATTGATCAATGTTAGCTTACTAATAGTTAGGTTTAGGGCAAATTTCGATCATTTTACCTCGCACAAACAGCGCTTCCGCCGTCCGTCATGGCAAAGTGGGCGTTCCATGACGTCACATGCAAAGGGTCAATAGCAAAACTAGTAAACCAAGGACCACGAACAAAACCAGGACTAAACCAGGTCTAAACTTTAATCTGTTGGGCCATCACTGGGCCATTACTGCAGGATGGATTGAATGAAAACCAAACAGGATAAACATGATAATGGACTGTCCTTTTTACGACCTGCTGTTGCTGGACAGACACGTGTGATTTCCACTGAACCACTAATATATCTGATCAAAATCAATGACAAGCTCTACTGTTAAAAAATTGTAATAACTCAACACACAACATTTATCCATGTCCTTTTCATTTGTTCAGTGTTTTGTTCATCTCTCAAACCTGAAACTGTGCTTGAAAGGTCCAGTACGGTTCCCTGGTCCTCTCTGTCCAGAGTCAGAGTCCTCTCCATCTTTTCCAAAATCTCCTGTGCTGCTAAGAACAACCTCTGATGCACAAACGAGCTCAGCTGCTGCATTATCTGCTGCTCCAAAGACGCCATTGTGGATAAAATACTATCAACCAAAATTAAGTGGAAAACCTTTAAAGGTAAATATTTTTACTTAACGTTACTCGAGTAACGTGAACGTGAGTCCTAAAACTTTTAAAAGTAAATATTTTGAATTGACTCTGTGCACAGAACGTCAATTGGATTGTTTACTTTTAAATTGTTATGCATTAGCACTGAGACACAAACACGTCCCTTTATAAACACACAAGTGTCCTTTGGTGAAGTCTTTAACATGTTTCAGAGATATCCAACACAACTCACTGTTCACTGCACGATCTGTCAGGATTTATTCATTTTAGTCTGACTGGACCAAAACCCCAAAGAAATGACTTAGACAGGAAGTACTGAGCAAAAAAATAAAATAAATAAACAGACCAACTGCCACCTTGTGCACAGAGTCAATTTCTCAAATAACGTGAATGTGGGTCACGTGATCCAATTCCTTGAATCTCATTAGTTCTTTGTTCATCAATTAGGCTGATAGCTTTTGGTCTGTTATGTTTTCAATTATGACGTTAAATATATATATTCGCACGTAACTAAATTAACATTGAAAATATAGTCTTTACTGTTAAATAAAATATTAATGTAACAAACTCTCAAGTCTACTTTGGAGATCATGGAAACTGTTGCCTTGACAATGGGTTCTGCACATAGCAGCATTTGCCTATTTATTTTTAAATTTGGCTACCTTATTCAGTGTTAGCATCAGTGCTTCCTGTCCAAGTCTATCTCTGTAGATTGTTTTTGCCAAGTCAGTCTAAAAGGATTAAATGTAAGATCAGTCAGTGACAGTGAACAGTGTGGTGAATGTGTAAGACTTTACAAAACCCCAAAGTACACTAGTGTTTATAAAGTCACGTGTCTGTGAGTCATAGTCTACAGAGTGTGCACAGAGCCCAGTGCGGTGGCCATCTTGTGACTGTAAGAGCAGCAACTTAGTAACACAGCCTCAAGTTGGGCAAAATAACCCCAGCGTATGGTTTTGGTTGTGAAAAATGGAATGCAAAAGGCTTCAGCAAAATTGCTCTGCTAAATTGCCAATCCAGCACTAAACCAGAATCTGAACCAAGACTATCCCAGAATTCAACTGGGACTAAACCAGTTGAAACTAAGCCAGTGAACAGATTTTCAAGTTGGGGCCTGGACCGTATCAGATCTTTTGAAGGGCCAGATCGGTATGTGAGCCTGAAGTATAATAAGTTATATTTACTCAGGCATTTACTTGAGTAACATTTGTTTATTTGAGGATCAGTCTCTACAGCAGCAGAGACTATTCTTCCACATTAAACACACAACATTAAATTGCACTTAGTAGTTTTCAAATACGTTGACAATATTAAATTATATGAATATTTATGTTTCACTCAGATATATGTTTTTTTTTCTTTCTTTCAAACTATTATGGTCTTTCCTTTCCCCAGCATAAAATGATACGTGGTGTTGCGTCTTCATATGTTCTTATTTTTGACTGGAGTCACATTATAACGATACCGTGAGCTGATCGCATCTACGCTTGTGTGTTTTATTCAGAACGCCTGCAGTTGTATCAGGACAGGCTGCATGGCACACAGCACTGGTGGAGAAAGTGAGACCGCAAGTTACGCAAGATGACCGGTCTTGGAACGCTGCGACGTTTTTGAACAAAGGAGCGATTGTTGCAGGCTGTAAATAATCCCCGAACGCGGACTCTTTGCCCATATGTACCCGCCGCATTATGAAAGACGGAAAGTGCACTGTAATAGATTTGACGCACATCCATTTTTAAACATGACCCAAATATTGTACAGGCTGCTTTTGTGTATTTTTTAACAGATTTGCACTACAGAGAGTGACTCGAGTGGAGTTAGATCTAAGATTTGGACAAAAATTAGGTTTTAGCTGAATAAATTACGCACAGCTTCTAATTTTAAGTACATTTCGTATTAAGATCATGTGCTACAAATGTCGGCTAATAATGTTAGTTACTCATGTGCAGATGATCTTAACATCATCGCCAACGTTTAATACTCAAATTAATAGTCTTTTTCTCTCTTATCTTTTTTTGAAATGTGGAAATGAATAGCAACGTTGCTTTAATTGCTGCCTTGGTGTAGTCAATATCTCAAGTTATTACTCTTCTGCGGATCAATTTGATTTAGAAAGATGTGGAATATGTAGAACAAAATGAAATATACCACTTGTTTTGGAGATACGCCTATGTAAATTATGATTATCAAAATTGTATGAAAATGACTGTGAGGTCTTAATGTTTGTCACTGCAAGACACTCTAAGCAAAACCTTTTTTTTTGTTCAGTTTGCTCTCTCGACATTTAGACTTTCATGTGGAAACAACAAACTTGTCTAATCTGCTCTTAAAGATTTTTTATTATTTAATTTAATCTACTTCATCCATAGATTTCTCTGGAATATTGTAACTTCAAAGGCCTTAAAATGCATTTTTCCCACAAAGACATAAAGATCAGCCCTATAGGTCCCACACCAAACACTGTAATCTTGTTCGAAACAACAAAGCCTGATTTAATAAAGTTGTAAGTCTGAAAAAATTAGGGGAAATTTGTTTTTGTTTTTTTTGCCAATTATCAATCAGCTTTAGTTTACTCAAACACTAAATCAGAAATCCAAAATCATCTCTGTATATATGTGCACAAAACAAATCAAGAAATTTAAACCTGGTTCTGTCAATTTTTCAGATTGAAAGCTCCCAAATATGTGCAATTTTGACTGTTTTACCCACAAAATGCTTGAAAATGAAAACATTACATGACGAAAAACATGTTTTTCTTACTTTTGTCTGAGTAAACTACAGAAGATATTAAAGTTTATATCTTTAAATTTAAGATTTTTTTTCTTATTCAACTGCAGTGTTTCGCCCTAAAAGTGTACTTTACCTTTCTTGTCAGGTCTGCCTTTTTCATGTGCTGTCACTTTAAAATGCATTGTTGCACAGTATGGCATTATGGCAACTTTTTAGTCGAGGGAACAAAAAAATTGATGGTAAATTTTTGAGCAATAAATGCACCTGTAATTGAATAAATGCAAGATAACTGCGGAACATTCCAAACGAAGAAATATCTTTACATTTTAAAACACAAACTTGCAGCATAATCTTCCCAACAAAGGGTAAAAATGGATATGTCTTCTTTTTTGTACAAATGTTACTGTTCATTCACATTTTATGCTGTACTTAAACTTCCACCATGCAATTTACAAGCACATTTTCGTACATTTGTGATGGATAGCCATACTATCATCAGAATAACCCCCAAAGTCTATATTTTTTGTCAATATCACTCAGTCAGATCGACCTGTACTGTTAATCTGTCATGAATGACTTCTGAAACTTTTCCTACCACGTGAAATTTCAGCCACCTTGTGTTTACTCAGCTCTATTCAAGGTAATTCTCCGACTGTTCCAGAATATGAGCTTGAACTTTGAAAGCAAACAGGGTCGTCCAGCGCATGATTTGAAAGGAGTGTAAACAAACAGACCTAAATAAATACAATCATTCATCAACGGATCTTCAATAAACGTTGTCATTGTTAAAAATCCTCTGCATCAAAGATTTTAGATTCATTTTTTTCATTTAATTTGCTAAAAATAATAAAGATTGCAATTTATTCTTTGAAAATATTCTATTAAAATCTGTTGTTTTGTTATGTGCAAACGTAGAAAGTGTTTTTTGCCAATTTTGACACAACGTTGTTGACAAATATTATGCATTATTAGGCCAAGCCCAGGGACAAGAATCCTCCCGGCGAGGGACTAATTCGGATTGTAACGAAACGGTGAAAATTGCGAAATTCAACGAGTAAACAAGGATGGACATGCCCGTGTCTGGTGTCGAAAATTAGAACTCAGTGAGGTCTAATTTTGAGTGAAGACACCACGAAAAAATATTGAACTACGGCTCAGTAGCGCCACCTCAAAAATCGATAAACATTGGGCCAATGGGAGCCCGGCCATGAAAAATGTAAAAAAAAAAAAAAAAAACATGGCCCAAAAAATAGAGCAGGTCAGGACATGTAAAATATCCTCTTTGACCCCGCCCTAAACTGTTGAAGAAGTCAGCCATATTGGATCAAACCCATGACTGACCAAAGCCATAGAACTATAATAAAACCTGGAAGATGAACCCAAAATGGCCACCCTGTTTATCCCTATGGAGTGTGCTCATTGGCGCATGACATGGATGTATTAAATGAACTGGATAAGGTACGCCCCCTCTGTCTGTGGTCCCAGATTGATTTGTGGCCGTGCGAGGTACTGCAGCCTCTTGGAACCAGCCTTTTTCTAAAATTGCACATTATAATTGCGGGACAGGACTGAATTATTATCGGTATTTAAATAAAATAGAAGGAAATGTTCTTTTCTACCGTTTCTAAAATCACCGAAATTACCGTTTTTATATGAAGTGGGGGATTGTCGTCACGTGGCGCCCTAAAACAAAGATGGCAGCCTCCGTTTCAGGAAGTAAAACAAAGATGGCAGCCTCCGTATCAGGAAGTAAATGCGGAAGTAAGAAACTTTTTTGGGGTCATGCGCCAATGAGCACACTCCATAGGGAGAAACAGGACGGCCATCTTGGATTCATCTTCCAGGTTTAATTATAGTTCTATGGCGCATGACCCCAAAAAATTTTATTACTTCCGCATTTACTTCCTGATAGGGAGGCTGACATCTTTGCTTTAGGGCGCCACGTGACAACAATCCCCCATGATGCTTTGAGAGACGTGAGCGACCACGCAGCGGTTTTTGTGTTAACGTTAGCTTGTGTGAATAAAATACAACTTACAGGTATCGCTAGTCAAGCCTTTTCCACATCGTCCGACGCTCGTTCACGTGACTCGCACATGTTTGCGGTGACGTCACTTCATATAAAAACGGTAATTTCGGTGATTTTAGAAAAGAACATTACCTTCTATTTTATTTAAATACTGATAATAATTAAGTACTGTCTGCAATTATAATGTGCAATTTTAGAAAAAGGCTGGTTCCAAGAGGCTGCAGTACCTCGCAGGGCCACAAATCAATCTAGGACCACAGAGGGGGCGTACCTTATCCAGTTCTTTTAATACATCCATGACCAAAGCGCACACATGTGTACTTTTGACTCCTCCTCCAACAGTATTCATCAGAAACAGACACTAAACTCGAGTGGAATTAAATAATATCAATTTGAATTCGATACATCTTCAGGTGTGGTCATGGTGAATTTTCAACAAATTTTTGGGGGGAAATTTTTGAAAAATTCTATATTTTTCAAACATTTTTGTCTAGGAAAATGCTCTTCAAATTTTATTTTTAAGAATTCATAACAGACAACCTGTTTGTCGTGGACGATAAAAAATGTACAAGACACCCTACAGGGTGTCGGCCATTGTGGGCGAACCTGATATTGCACACATTTTACACTTTTACACCGTGGATTTTCATTCAATGATTTTGTAATTTTGTAAGAATGGCCTATACCCTTCTGTGATTGCAAATGCTTCAGTTGATTTTTGATACCTTGAAAAATGTGGGTGTGGCCAACCCGCAAATCAAAACAGCCATTTTTCAAGTATTTAAAGTTGTGTATTTCTGGCATGGAGCATCCTATTTTACGGCATTAATATACGTTTTGTTTCAAACGATGAGCTGAACACAACGGTATACAATACGTTCAACAATTGCTCTACAGCGCCCCCTTGAACTTTTAAAGTGGACCAAAAATTTTAGCCGGAAAATTACGAAATTTGGAAAGCACATCTGACGAAAAAACCCAATGAGATCACACCTTTATCTGAAACCATGTTACCGTGGCAATGAAAAATATGTGTCACTGAAATACATGGGATTTGGTAAAGAGAGATTTTGAATGGGGTGAATAAAATTTGTTTGTCATCGAAAATTGAAATTTGGCACATACATTCTGTGCATCACACTGAACAAAAAAGTTAATGAGGACAGCTGTGACAACGTCTGAACTCGTATTGTTGCAACGAATGGAGCAGGAGGCTGTTTTTGGGGGAGGGGTGAGGCAGGCGGGAGAGGCAGGAGGGTGAAAGGCGGGCTCTTCGCTGTGGCGTGTACTCCGCAGTCGCAAGGTTGGCAAGGGCCTTTATGGCTGCTTCAAGTTGTATTATTGGCCTTTAAACATTCTCTTGAGTATCTTCACTTTTACATCTCATGTTTTAGAAGAAAAAATAAATTTTTTTTTACAATGAACAATATAACTTTATCAGTGCCTTGGGACACCCCATATTAACTTAGCTGTAGCTCCATCTACTGGTTGCAGAGGCATTTACACATGTGTTTAAACACAATGGTTTGATATGCTGTTGGTGTACTACGCAGCACACAGTTACAGTGACCGTGTTTAGAGGCAGAAATGCTCAGAGCGAGTCTGGGGGTGATTTAAGGACTTAAAACAGCAGAAGATTCTTGTCTAAAATCGGAAAAAAACATCATTCATCGAGGGGGTTCAGAAGGGAGTGTTTTTGGCGGTCGGATAGGATTTCAAACCAGCATTCCTCATTAGCGTGAATGCAGCTAAATGCAACTCCAGGTTTGTTTTTGATGATGGAGAACAGGGTTAAAAGCTCAAAAGCTCAAAGTCACTTATGGATAAGATGTGTCCTTCAAGAATCCCTAAGGCTCGATTTTTTTCTTTCATATTCTATCTTAGATCCATCGCCTGCATCGCCTCCCTCCTGTGACCCAGCGCTCATTCACTAAAGAACCATATTAGGAAGCTCTCTTATAAAGAGCATTGATTTGGGGAATCCCTTGTGTCGATGTAACTTTAGACAGGTTCACCATATTTGGAGACTTTATCCAGGAGGAAGAGAAGAACCACCAAAGTGTGATCCATAAAGTGAAGACAATATACACGTAAATAAAGAGTGTAAACGACGGTTAAATGTCATGTGCGTGTGTTTTACAGGCTCAAACAGCACTAATTCTTTACGTGTTTTCAGGAACATGTGCGACATAAGTCAACACGGGTACTATAATGATCAACCAGGACAGAGACATCGAGGGCAGTGAACTTTCTCTCTTTCGGATCAAAACAAGATGTACAGTGAAAGGGCAAGCAGACGTAAGATAACCTAACCAACAGAAATGTCAAATATGCAGGCGTATCACTTTTAAGACGAGACACAACAAGCAAAACTCTTTTTTTATGTTTTGTATATATTGCTGATTTTGCTTTCTCGATGTAAGCTTTCATCTGGAAACATACAAACTTGTCCAATCTGATCTCAAGGATTTAATCGACTTAATTCATATATTTCTCTGGGACATTGTAACTTCAACGACTTCTTCAGATGCATTTTTCTCCCTCAGAGACATAAAGATCAGCCTTAAAGTAGATCCTACACACACCAAACTGAACAATCTGGGAATTTGAAGATTTTGACAGCACGTACAGAAGGATTTGTTGATATCTAATTCTAAGTCTGGTTTGTTAAAGATTTAGGTTACAAATTTCAGTTAGATCTAGTTCACTCAAAAACGAAATAAGAATTCCAAAATTGTAACTAATATGTACAAAATAAACCAAGCCTTGCACACCTAGTTTTGTCCATTTTTCCATGACAGGCTGGACGTCTCAATTCACTAAAATGCAGTGAAGGTGATTATGTTTAAGATTTTACTAAGCATTTTTCCTGTGTGTCCCCAGTTTGACTATTTTCGTAAAGTTTATAATGTTACTTCCTGGTTGGTCATGGACAGCAAATATGACACAGGTCGAAGTAATTCCACAACTGTTTCCAACAACCATTTTGAAAACAAGGGCCAAAATCCATAACAATTATACAATAGTTATGATTTGACACATTATAATACCTGATAACACCTTTGATTTGTTGAATGACCGTTTAAACTGTCAGAAAGATGTTTCAGTTGAGTGTTAACTGTCTATTTATTTTCAACTGTACGTCGCTTTTTGATGACATAAGTGGAGGGATTCTATTTTAGAACTCAGCACTACTTACTGTCATTTCAAACTTTTATTTTTCAAATTTTATTCACAAACTGCTACTTCACAGATGTCAATTTTGATAAATATTTAACACAGGTGCTCTCCCACCAAACTAAGTCAGTATTAGAGAAAAAATAGAACCTGTCATTTTGGCTTTAAATGTCACAAATAGGTGCAATTTTGGCAATTTTTACACATAAAGTGCCATATTTCTCTATGAAAACATTACATAGAATTTCAGAGGTCCATAGCTACATGTAGAGTCTCATGCACTGGACACAAATCAAACCATTGAGCGCTGTCGGCATCCAATAGTAAAACCTCATATTAATCGCAAACTTGATTTACTCGCTTTACTCCTTAATATATTTAACAAGGAAACGAGGCGGAATTGAAAATCTGATATTCCTCTGAGCAGAGCTTGTTCCCACTTACAAACCACAGAGTCTCAGCTTCACAAAGAGTCCAGCCATTTGTTTGTGCTCCAAAGGCCCTCGTGGTACGGGGTTAAATACTACCTTTCTCCTTAAAATCAAGTGCAACAAATAAAATGATGTGCAGATCTGACCACATCCTGGGCTGAGAAGAATTACATTACGTAAACCAACAATTCGTTCAACCCTCACTTAAAAAACTCATGATGTTTAGACAGCGGGATGAGAGACATGACTGTGATGTGCTTAAAGTTACGAAATCAAACTGAAAACATGCTTATGACCAGGGCCGTAGCACCACATTTTGGGCCCCAGGTACAAGCCTTCTCTGTGGGCCCCTAATGCATAATTTTCATGTGATTTATGTATCCTAGCAAATGTGTTTTTTCATTGTAGTTTTTTCTTTTTGCTTTCTTTAACTCTCACAAGGATATACACATATCCTATACACATATTTTCTACATAAACTTCATAACTCACTAATTAACAAACGTTCTGTGTAGATACAGTACTGTTTTCTATTTGCAATAACTACCAGACCATTTTCACAAACCACTCGAAATGTATTTTACTAAAAGAAAATACACTAACTGCAAATTATAATCACTAGTTTTTACTTTTTAACTTTTTGTGAGCAATGATTTTCCTCTATTTTAAGGCCTGATGGGGCCCTCAAATCTTGTGCATTCTTTCTCTCAAGGACTTTACTCAACCACATTGCATTTTATTACAACAAAAATACTAACAAAATGTGTAGAAAAATGCAAAAAACATGCTTTTGAGGGCCCTTCCCTGCCTTGGGCCTCAGGAAACCAGAACCCTTTACCTCCCCTGTCCAACGCCCCTGCTTATAATCATTTTCTCTTTTTATTTGCTTGTGTTTTTTTTGTGTGTGTGTGTGAACGAGTGCAATAATCAACATTAATTGTTTCATTTGCACTGGCCTAAAATCTTAATTTCTGGTATCTGAAAGCTTCCTTGGGGTTTAGCTCACCACAAAATAAATCTACTTTTATGTATTTATTTATTTTATTGAGGAGTCTTCAAATTCCAACTGCAAACCATGGATTATTTGAACCAAGAGAAACTCAGGTCTGTCAGGAGACAAAAAAAATCACACAATCTTGTCTGAAATCAATGCGGGAAACCAAAAGTAACAGGCGAGAGCAGTCCAACCTCACTTCACCGTCTGATAAAACTTCAAATATATGAAAAGAGATGTGTACAAGGATTTGTGAGAGTTGCAAACATGTTAGATGGAGTTAAAATCCTCCCCAACAGTTTGAAATCAGGTACACCATCAATACAGCAACTAAAATTCTGAGTTGATCTGACCTCGTCCTTGGATTGTTGAGAAGAATTCTGTTACGCCATCAACATTCGTTCAGCCCTCACCTAAAAACTCATGATCTTTAGACAGCGGCATGACAGACATGACTTGAATTCCCTCGAAATCGAATCAACGCCCCACTATGTTCTACAACTGCTTGCGTTCTTCTCAAAGGCATGCTGCAGTCGCCTGAACTTACAAACTTCGGGTTATCGATTTAAGGGATTCCACATGGCTCGGCGCGCAGACCCATGCCGTTTCCAATCAGCCGCCGCACGATCGCTGTCACACACGTCCCATTACTTTCATTGGGAGCGAGTGGAGCTGGAGAAGTCACGGGTAAGTGGTAGCACGTTCAGCGGCCGGGTTCTTGTGACCGACGTACATTCAGATATTACTGCTGCGTGACAGGCACAACTGTCGGCGGACTGTAGACAATGAATGAATCTTTGTGCGAGGTCTGTAGGAGTTCAACGTTTAGTCTGGACCTCTGGCAGCGCAATTATGGAGAAAATAATTATCAGGGTGATTTTAATAATGCTTGAAATCATGATTATTCTAATGATTGCTCATACAGAGAAGGTCGTGCATCAGTGTGCTTAAAGGAAACATATTCTGCTACAGTGACTTTTTTCAGCTTTTAAGCATGTCCTAACAATGTTCCGTCATCAAAAACATACCTGAAGTTGCATTTAGTTATTCACGCTGTTTTGAGGAATGTTCATTAGAAAATCCTCTCCCTCCGAGTGTCAAACACGTCATGCCGAACACCGTCGATCCGGGACGTGTTTTCGGATCAGCTACGTCACTTATCAGAGAATCTTCTGCTGTTTTAAGTCCTTAAATCATCACCAGACTCGTTCTGCCATCTAAATTATTTTATTTGGTCAGTTGCACATCCCTAATGTCTTAATTCTGGTGTATGAGAACGTCCTTGGGGTTTAAAGGTGCTGTACCTTATTTTTACAAGTTTGAGAAGTGAAAAACAGAACTAGTTAATTTTAAACTCGTTACGAGCTAGCAAGTTTTGCCATCATAGTAAAGCTAACAAACATTAGCATGCAAAAGGAGCCCTCCCTGCTTCTCGTAGAATAAGGAAGTCCACGGTAGCGCAGCGGTTAGCGCTCTCGCTTCACAGAAAAAAGGTGCTGCGTTCAACTACCCAGCTGCATGGGGCCTTTGTGTGGAGTTTGCATGTTCTCTTTGTGGCTGCATAGGTTTCCTCCAGGTGCTCCAGTTTCAACACCACTAAAACACCTACAACAGTATGAGAATGAGAGTTATGAGAGTGACTGCAGCACAACGGAGGACAAGGGTAAAATCCAGTGTGTTCACAGTATGTCATGTATGTTCATTGACATGCACTGCCCATCAAATAAAAATAAACAAACAAATAAACAATTAAAGGATTGATAAATAGACGCAGAGAAAGCGCTGAGGTCTAATTTTCACAGTGAATAGATGCTTTTACAATTCAAGGGCGAAACAGATTTGACTTTATTACATGAACTATTTCTGTGTTTTACATTTTAAAAGAATAAAAATCAGGTAAAGCGCCTTTGACTCTTGATCACAAAAAAACAATGCACTTCTTCATTTTGAACTCCAATTGCAAACCATGGATTCTTTAAACTCACGCCTGTATGTCAGGAGTTACTCGCACTTTCTTGTCTGAACCTGCGATCAGATCTTGAAGTCAGACCTGCCAGACGGGAAACAGAAGGTAACAGGTGAGAGACGAGGATGCAGAGGACAAAGTCAGCACACCTTACACTGCTGATTAAACCCGCAGTCAGGATCTATAGTGAACACAGAAGAGAAGAGGTTTATCTGCAGGACACAGGACGCCGGACTTAAACAATCCCTGCTGCGCTGCATCAATAAACCTCACCCAGTAGAAGGAGTTTGTGGAGTCGTGCACAGATTATAAAGGTAGTACAACTGAATAAAACATGTTTTTCTGATTTAATTTCCTTTAGTGAAATCCAGTTTGGTCCAAATTGCTACATTCCTCGATTCTCAGGCAATAAATGTTTCAAAATGACTGTATTTAAAGCCCTGAACAATAAATCAAATCAAATCAAATCAATTTATTTTTATAATGCCCAAAATCACAACAACAGTTGCCTCGATGGGCCACAGGTAAAAGCAGTTCAGATAACTGTCCCAGAATGCCCCTGTCCTTTGACCCTCCTTCATGGCGAGGAAAAACTACAAAAACCCCATGGGAAAAAGTAGAAACCTCGGGAGAACCACAGTGAAGGAGAGAGATCCTACTCCCACGGACGGACAGGCTGCAGCTGAACTAGGACTGACGCATCCACTTGGACTGTGGAGCCAGAACCACTCAAGAGGGAGGTGGCTTTAAAGAGTTCCTCCAGGCGGACGAGGAGCAGTCCACCAGTGTAGAGAGATCCTCCAGCAGGAGATGAGGAACAGTTCATCTAAAGTAGAAGGAGTTCGTCCAGGCAGACGAGGTATGGCTAATCCAGCTGTCCAGGCGGGTGGCGCATAGATCGTCCAGTGTAGAGATCGATCCTCCAGACAGATGGGGGGTGGGGGTCGTCACTGGAGCAGCCGCCGCAGTGTCTGAAACAGTCTCCACTCCCGGGAAGTGGAGAGAAGAGAAACATGTGAACAGCAATAAACAGACTACAGTTGAAGTAATATTAAATATTGTTGATAGATAAAGTAGGAAGAACCAGAGGATAGTGTTCAAGCTGCCATACTTCCCCCAGCAGAATTGCTCCAAGGGCAGCGTAGCTAAAACTGTAGGTTTTTATTTCTGTTCCTAACTGGCCTGACCATAAGCTATTTCAAAGAGGAACGTTTTGAGCCTGGTCTTAAATGTAGAGACTGTGTCGGCCTCTTTTACATGAACAGGGAGCTGGTTCCATAACATAGGAGCTTGGTAGCTAAATGCTCGACCTCCTACTGTGCTTTTAGAGACTCTGGGGACTAACAATAGTCCAGCATTTTGAGAACGAAGAGCTCTGTTTGGATGGTACGCTACTATTGCATCTTTGAGGTAGGATGGGGCCATATTGTTTAAAGCTTTATAAGTCAGGAGGAGGATTTTAAATTTGATTCTAAACTCAACAGGAAGCCAGTGAAGAGACTCCAACACTGATAATCTTGAAGGTTTGAATTCTACTTACAGTGAAAGCAACATATCTCATCATTACTTCTGCATAACACTAAAGCAAGAGTAAAACAATGTGGTAAATGAATTGAAGTGTAATTTATTCTGAAAGTTCCCTGGTAAACTCCCTGCTGTCACGATAACATTTCAATTGATACTTTAGAAAATGCTCAGCAGTTAGATATAAGTGCGTTTTATTTAATCCAAAACCTGGTTATACTTGGTCTATTCTGGTACCAAAAGTGCATTAAACTCCCATTAGAGTTGAATGGTTTTCTTTATTTGTGCTCCACCCCTAATTAAACTGAACAATTGAACATATTTTACAGACCAACCCTTCATTCCTTCATTCCAGCTGGTAAGAAAACCCACAATGGGGAAAAAAAACACAATTAATTTTAAAGATTGACTGAAATCTAATAACAAAGTGTGCAGGTAGAGCAAAATAAATCAAATAAAAACTCTTGTGTACAGTAAGTGTCTGTGTTGTGTGCAGTGCAGACAGTATGAATAAATATATACAGTATATACAGCACGTAGAATAAATATCAGGTAAAGTGACTTTCTTTTAACTCACATGTAAACTGTGCATTTTTTATTTTGAAAATGATTTCTGTTTCAAGTGATTTTTATTGATATTTTTGCATACCTTGCCAGTATCAAACCATCATGTCTGTCATTTCAATTCTAGTTTTCTTATCTTCATTTCCTGTCGAACGCGCAGAGTGTGTGGCATTTTATCTTGTTATTTAGCTATTTATCTTGTTTTTTCTGATAGATTCCGTTCACTTTCTAGAGATGAAGCGAGAGCCACTTTTCTCTATTGATTGCATTGGACTTTACCATGAAATATCTGAAAGGAAAATTCACAAATGTTGAAACTGAGGATTTTTCTCAGTGACTCGACCAAAGAACTGACTGTATTACAACAACAAGAAGTCTGCATTTGAACAACATCCATTTTAGCTGCCCTCCATCTGTATTAAAGGGCCTCGGACAGGTTGAAATACACATTTAACTAAAATGCAGTCATAAATATATTCACATTTCTACTAAAATCTTTACAAATTTTACCCCAGTTTAGCAATATTTTAGGTTTTAAATTTTACTTCCCGGTTGTAAAGTATGACATCACACTAGGAAATTACCATAGCAACCACACTGTACACCGGCCAAAACTCATCTGACGTCACAGATTTTTTCATTTGACAAAGAAAAACACACGTGAACACCTTTATTTTGTTGAATCAAAGTTTAAAAGTTGTTTATTTCGTGTATATTATGCATAACCTTTGTCTCCCCAGCGTGATGTCATCAGTTTGTTTACTTCCTGTAATTGTCAACGGATTTTTCAACTTTTCTCCACAAACAGCGACCTGATTGGTGTAAAACTATCATTTATATTTACAACAGGTATTAATACACTGAATAAAGTCAAAATTAGAAAATCATAAAAACCCGTCATACGCACTTTAAAGATCATTGGCTGTAGCATTGCGCCGAAGCAAGTTCCTATGTTTGTGAATTTTGATCACTGACAATAGCAATAAACAATTCTGATTCTGATTCTGATGGAACGTTGTGTCATGCAAACACAACCAGACCAGACCAGGCTTTAAATTTCATTTGTAGAGCACAGTTCGTACACAAGGCAATTCAAAGTGCTTTACAAAACAGAATGAACAGCATAAGACACACAAAATCACGATAAAAGTGAAGAGTGCAGCTTTCATTGCATGTTCCGTTCTTGATACAACATTGCAATTTCCCCATAAGGAGACATATAAAGGTCATCTTGTCGTGTTTTGTCTTATCTTTTCTCTCCGGGCGTCTGTTCTTGAGCACCGTCTCTGCGTGTGTGGAAGTGGCCGAGCACGTGAGCTGTGAGTGAGTGCTGTCGGACGGATGACTCTGATTAGCAGCAGACAGAGGACTTCTCCACGGGACGCTCTCTATAAAGGCCCCGGTGGATTGGCCAATACAGTCAGGCTGGAAACGCAACACGTTTTACTCAAGCAGTAGTCCCATTCTGTGAGTGAATCTGGAAGGGAACAGGTTTCTAAATTTGTAGTTTGATAGAGTTGTTGTATTGATCTCGTGTCCTTATATTGTATTTAAGGTGGGACGCTGCAGGTGAATAGGAAAAAATGTTACATTTAAAGATATCAAATTGAAACTTCTCCTGTAGTTTAGTCACAAAAATGTATGAAAAAAATGTATTGTTTTAATGTAGAAGTAAAGGATTTAATGTGTATAAATTACCAAAAATACACATACACATATAAAACTGAAAAATGGACCGAACCAGGTTTAAATTTCATGGTTCATGTGCACATATTGGTTACAAAAAAAAATTGCAGAAGGGATTTTGGGTTTCGTACTTAGTTTTTAGGAAAACAGCAGATATCAGGGCTTTTAAACGGTTTTTCACGACTTCACATAGACTTTTGACTGACAAAAACATTCACATTCAAGTAAGCACTAACAGCTCAAAATCACACTAAAACATAATTAATATTTAGTACGACACAAATACAGCACACAGGGAAAGTTTCAGACACTTACAGGCCATATTTTAGATTTTAGATTTATCAGACTCCATTATGTTTGACCTGTTGTTTTTCATCCATTTATTAGCATTTTCTACAGAACTCTGTACAACAAGCCACATTTGTGTTTTAAAATGTTAAAATGCTGTTCTTTTGCACGATGTAATTATAAATAAAATGTATATATGTAATTCAAAGCAATAAAATAAAAAATAAAATTGTCAGAACCACAGCTGACAGCAAAGATTAATCACACGTATTTTACTAAAACATAGTTATTAAGATAATTACATTTTAGATTTTGCTAAATATTTAACAAATTCTATCGCATTTTAGCCACTGTTACCTAGCAACCATGTTTTACACTGGGCCAAAACACACAAAAAAAAAAAATATATATATATATACAGGCTGTATTAAGCACCTTTGTGTGGTCAAATGAATGTTTAAAGAGTGAAAAATTGTGATAAACTTCTCCTTAGTGTGAAATGTCTTAAATTTCTGCTCAGATCACATCAGACGAGATTAGGCATTCTTCAGATGGTAAAACTTATAAAAAGAACTATAAAAGCCTTTTCCTATATGTTTACTTCAACTTTATGCTTTGTCACATGCTTTAATCTTTAAAATGTCATAAAATGTCTGGATGAAGGGAACTTTTGAACCTTTACAACAACGAATACAATACACCTCCTGGTCTCACGATAATGGCGCAACAAACTTATATTGACAATTATTTTGTTCCGTAAAATGAAGCTTGCTATCTATAAACACATTGCTCAGACAGATTTGCACCTTCAGCAAGACTTCACTGTCATTTTCCTCAGGTAATGCGTTTTGTAAGTCTTTCTTTCATTTTTTGTCGCACAAATTATCACCTTTTTATATGCACAAAGTACGTAAGAGTAAAGTAAAAAAAAAAAGGATTTTATTTTTAAGAAAGGGTGCCAAAGTCCACCAAACAGCTTGCATTACTGGTATTGTCCAGATGGTGGCACTGTGGGACTGTGTTTGGTAAAAGCAGACGGTTCACATCAGAAGCCAGACGGGAGCCTTATGTCTGTCAAGTTACACAGACCACTGTGATCTCCCAAGCGGAAATGCTGTTTCATAATAAAACTTGTGCCACTGATTTTCTTAGCGTCTACAGAGGTTGCATTTTCTTCACTTCTGAAAAATAACTAATCGAAATCGAATTAAGGTGAGACACAACAAGGCAAAACTATCAGGTAAATTAGACTGTCAGGTAAAATAGGTTCCCCGAGGTTAGAGGAACTGTAACCTCGGGGTTAATTGTTGCTACATCACGTGATCTGTTTCAGCAGTTTTAATTGGTCTGGTGATTAAAATTTGGGCTGCAACTAACGATAATTTTAGTAATCGAATATATTATATTATATTGTATTATATTATATTATATTATATTATATTATATTATATTATATTATATTATATTATATTGTATTATATTATATTATATTATATTATATTATATTATTATATTAGTTTTGAATATGTGCCCTTTATAAAACAAAATTAACATGTATTGCTTTTCAGAACACATGTTGTACCCTACACTTCCCCAAATAGTGATGATTTAAAAATACAGAAAAATAATTTATTTTATTTATTTATTTTGTTACTTTTTTATTAGTTTATTTATTCATTTAATTATTTATTTATTGCGAGGAGTATTTATTTGCTCATGTTTTGTATGAATAATCTCACTTTTTATCGAAAGAAACGGGGGCAACCGAGGCACAGCTTATCACAATTACAGTTGTATTTTGAAAGAGCACACCGGAAGTCTCACCTTTCGCCTTTCCTCTGCCTTGACGTGTCTCTCCTGCTCAGATCCGCGGAGCTCAGACTTTGTGAACACGAAGCGGCGGATTCAAGTCTGCAGCCGGACTCCTGCGGCTCTGCGACACTTTTATGCAGGTATTTGACCCTCCACGCTCACCCACGTATGCATTATTCAGCGTAGTTTACCTGTTGCATTGTGGTCCGTCTCAATCCAAACACGTGGGAGGCTGTGCAATAACCTGGACAAAGCTCTCTCCGGAGGGAACAGGAGAAGCCTACGTGGTGAGATGCGAGCAACACGTAGCGATTGTTAAAGTTTGCAAAAAAGTAATGAAATGCAAAGCTATTTGTTAAAGATTATTGATCGTTTCGCGTTTTGAATGGAGTTGGACGTGTTGATTACCAGGCTAACGCACCGCTGCTAATGTTAGTTAAGCTAGTTATACCTGTTTAACTAAACCTGTCCGATCCTGCAATTATAGCTGTTCGTGTTATAATTTGTCCTGATGATCAAAAGCAATAAAATAAAAGCAGGAAGTTATTTAAATGTTGATTTGTCGTGCGATTAGGTTGCAAAGGAATGCGTTCATGATTCTGTTCCAAAAGCACCACAGATGGAAAAGGAGATATCGATTAGACTGGCGCCGATTACGTCGTATAATGCTTTCTATTTATTGTTTACTGTTTATTGTTGTCTTCATTTTGCTGTGCAGCACTTTGGAATTGATCAGGTTTATAACACGGCTGTAAACGATCAATCAGGTTATCTTGACTGTACGAAAAAAAAAGTATTGTTATCTACTAATCGATAACTGAAATAATCGTCAACTTATTTTATTTAATTGAAAATCATCACATGCCATGAGCAGAGGGAAAAGGTTTTATACGTCAGGCAATGGTGTAATAAATAAGAATCAGAAAGGTTTTTATTGTCAACATTCACAAACTAGGAACTTGCTTTGGTGGTAAGGTGCAACATATAACTGTGAATAATAAAAATAGAAAGGTAAAAAGTGTAGATTATGCTAAAATACGATCAAATAAGCACATGCAAAATAAAATATGTGTAGAATAAAAATTCAATTAAGGACACAATATCAGAACAATAGTGCAAACAGTGGAATAGTGTTATTTACATTATTACAGTTACATAAAAATGTAAAGTTACTTATAATATGGAAATAACACAGGGAATGTGCAAATTTAGTCTTTTTGATGAAAACTCTATGTGGACTGTAAATAATGGTCTAATTTAATAAAAATGTCATAGTCAGGGGTCTTTTATTTTCCAAACATTTCAGTTCAATTTATTTTTGTAGAGCCCAAAATCACGACAACAGTTGCCTTTATGGGGCAAATAGTAGAAAAGCAGCTTAAATAAACAATGTTTAAAGGAATTTAGCAAATGGATAACTGTCCCAGAGCATCCCCTGTCCTTGACCTCCTTCTCGGCACAGGACAAATAAAACCCTGTGGGAAAAAGTATAAACCTCAGGAACCACAGGAGAGATCCTCCTCCCACAAACGGACAGACTGTAGGTGGACCAGGACTGACACATCCATCTGGCCCGGAACCACTCAAGAGGAAGGAAGGTGGCTCATCTAGTGTAGCGAGAGTTCCTCCAGACAGATGAGGAACAGTTCATCCAGTGTAGTGAGAGTTCCTCCAGGCAGACGAGGACCAGTTCACCTGGAGTAGAGAGTCAAAATAGTTGCAGTCCTATCTAAAACACATGTCAAAAGACCTTTTAGAACAAAGACAGTGGCATTATTAAATCAAAATGTGAAAAAAGAATAAATAATACACTTCATAAATGTTCCCAATCTCGAACCCTTCAGTCACCATAAACCAACTTTTATTTGGTTGATACTGTAGGCCTATTTAAAAATCTCAAGTCTCAATGTACAATAAAAATAACAGTTTTACTAGTTGACTAATCGAATAATTGTTAAAGGTCAAAGGTCAAATTTATTTTTATAGCACATTAATCAACACAAGACAGGAATAAACAATTTGATACTGAAAAATTAAAAGTTATAAAATTCTAGTTAGTTTCATTTCTTAAAGCATAATATATTCAATAATATCAATGCAATAAAAAGGAATGTACCACCAACAGTAAGTGCAACCTGACCACATTTTCTAACTGCTTTAGCATCTCTTCGGTGAGACACAGACTTAACTCCCCAGACTGGAGGTATTTTTAGCCGGTCTAATGGTAGGTTTGTGTCCTGGGCCACATTTTACCCATATCTCCCTGTGTTTTTCAGCGTCGCCCTCTCGGTTTTTGAACTGCCTGCGACCGAACTGGATTACAGCACAGAGAAATCACAGCTTAGTAAAATATGTAACACCAGAAAGCCAGGCTGATGTGTTGGAAGGAGAAGGAGAGGAGTTATGACACTCGCGGAAAGTGCTATATGTGTAAAATAAAAGTGTGAAGTGGAATTATGAAGAAGGATATTATTAAGCTGTTGGTGGCAGAGGCTGGGATGTAATTCTGTAATATTTATGAATTTGTTTTTGCCGCTATTAGTCACAAATTGTCGCTATAAATCGCAATTTTGTCACTTTTAGTCGCATTTTTGTTGAGATTAGTCATGTTTTTGTTGCTATTAGTCACGTTTTTTGTTAATTTAGTCGCATTTTTGTCGCAATTGGTCACGTTGTCGTTGCTTTTAGTCACACTTTTGTCGCTTTGGTTGCATTTTTGTCACTTATAGGCATGTTTTTGATGCTTGTATTCATGGTTTTGTCACTTTTAGTCACGTTTTTGTAACATTTAGTCGCATTTTTGTCGCTTTAGTTGATTTTTTTTTTTGCTTCTAGTCGCGTTTTTGTTGTCTTTAGTCATGTTTTTGTCGCAATGTAAATGTATTCAATGTGCTTTTTCCTTCAGTAATATTTATGAAATTTGTTTTTGCCGCTATTAGTCGCAATTTTGTTACTTTTAGTCACTTTTTTGTTGCTATTAGTCACGTTTTTGCCACTTTAGTTGCATATTTGTCACTTATAATCACCTTTTTGTTACTTTTAGTCACATTTTTGTCACTTTTGTAGCATTTTTGACATTTTTAGTCCGTTTTTGCCACTTAAGTCCCATTTTTGTCACTAGTCGCATTTATGTGGCGAATAGTCACATTTTTGCCGTTTTAGTCGCATTTATGTCGCAATGAATCACATTTTTGTTGTTTAGTCGCATTTGTATCACTTGTAATTATATTTTTGTTGCTTTTAAACACATTTTTGTCACTTTTAGTCACGCTTTTGTCACTTGTTTCAAAACATATTTCAACAAATCTAAACTGCAGGATTAGCAGTATTTATGCAGAATAAAACTGAATATTTTGTGTTATGTGAACGACATTATTGCACTTCAAAAATAGCCGCCTTTGCTGTGTGCTTTGCTGTGTTCATTCAAATGTGATTTCGATAAACTGCGCAGCCCTTAATGAAGTTGTTGGTTTATTTTTCAGTCCGATCTGCCTGGTGGTTCTTTCACGTATACCTGGTGTGTGCAGGTTGCAGGTGTGCCGGGCGCAGAGCTGGATGGCTGACACAGATCTCACATGATGCAGGCTCGTAACCGCTTCCTCCTCCTGGTGGTGGGAGGTGCGGCTGCGCTGGCCATCCTCAGCCTCAGTGCGCAGTTCTGTAAGTATTCATTTATTCTAAAAATTCGAAAAAACTACTTTTTATACAATTATAGGTAATTTCGCGTTGCACACACTTTACTTCTCATTTTTACTGACTCACAACTCTAGCTCTGTTACGATAATTACTATATCAACCTATTGTTCAATAACTAATAGGTTTTGGAGCTCAATAGTTTATCTTGTGTAAAAAAACAAAACAAAGAAAATATATGTGTAAGTTGTGAATATTTTGTAATATTTTTGCATTCAGTTAATATTTGAGCTGTAGAGGTAATTTCTTGTGTGTTGAAACAAACTTTAAACATATTAGTTGAGGTTTAAATATCAAGCAAATATGAAATGTTTGTAAAATGAATCACAAAAGTGCAGAAATAACTTTTCATTTTAACTTTTTTATCAACTCTTTACTATAAAACAGTATTCTTAATATTCACTTTTTTTTTTAAATACAAGGTTCGTGCGGGTGCTTGAAATCCTTGAAAATGCTTGAATTTTACTATGTTGTTTTCAAGGTTGGGAAAGTGCTTTTATTTGCTTGAAAAATGCTTGAAATTTAAACTTTTTAATCAGTATCCTACGCCTTTTGACTGTAAAGAGTGCTCAATAGTCTTCATTTTTTTTGTTTTGAAGTGTTCTAAAATTGCGTATGACAATTATCCATGTTATTGAGTTCCCAAAATGCCTTTAAAATACAGGAAATTACTTCTGATAAATGCCCTAAAATACAGGAAATTACTTCCCAAAAATTCCAACAAAGCACACTTCATCAAGCCTTGTGATACTTTTAAGTTAATGTTTGCATGTTTGCCCTGAATAAATAAAGGTACTGGAAAAAAAACCTGCAGGTTGCACCTTGAAAGTGCTTGAATTTTATCTCTGAAAAGGTGTACTCTGTATATATTGCCCACCTCTCTTTTCTAAGACTAATCATAACACTAAATAAGCAGTATTTTATCGATTCTGTTACTTATTTATTTGTTATTTATTTATTTGTTTACTGGGATTATCCGGCTTTAAGGTAGTCGTGTCTGATAATTTTATCGTTTATCGTGATATTTTTCTGTATCAATATAGCACACGTCTAAATTTGTGATCGTGACAGACGATGTTAGCAATTCCGGTTAAGCATGATTTTCCTTCATTTCAATGGAGAACTAGAGAAAAGTCTTACACTAAAATATAATACAGACGTTTTGAGCGTAATGTTTAATGTTCTTTCCAGTCTGTGTGTAATTTCTTTGCTGCAGAGATTGTTTGCTCCAGTACAAAAATCACACAACCGTAAAAACTGGGTAGAATTAATTGCGTCGCCCGTGACAACATCCTGAAAACGTCAAATAAAGTGAACAGTGTGAACATGGTAGTGGCTGGTTGGTGATTTAAAATGCACACAAGTTGCACTGTGATTGTTTGGGAGCTTGTTGTGTTTTGAAAAATGTGGTTGAAGTAAATTGTTTGTGTAATGGGTGTACCTCACACAGAGCTCTGATCACACGGAGAATGAAGCTTCTTGTTCAGGCATTAACCCTTTGCTCACAACATCAAGATAGAATTACGGGACAGGACCAAAGCAGGATTAAAACAAGACTAAATGAGGACAGATTCAAGACCAAACCTGGACTGAATCAAGACTGAAACAAGACTAAAGCAGGACTGAAACAAGACCGAAGTGAGACAGATTCTAAGCTGAACGAGGACTGAACCAAGACTGAACCAAGACTGAACCAAGACTGAACCAGGACTGAACCAGGACTGAACCAGCACTGAAACAGGACTGAACCAGGACTGATCCAGGTCTGATCCAGGACTGAACCAGGACTGAACCAACACTGAAACAAGATTAAAGCTCGACTGAAACAAGACCGAAGCAAGACAGATTCAAAGCTGAACGAGGGCTGAACCAGGACTGAATCAAGACTGAACCAAGACTAAAGGATGACAAATTCCGGACTAAACCATGACCGAAACAAGACCATAACAGGACTGAACCAGGGCTAGGACTTAACACGGACCAGGACTACAGGTGTGTTGATACTTTCCATTCTAATACAAAGAATATTCACAAACTAGGAACTGGGAACCAGGACTAGAACAGGACCAAACCAAATCTACATTAGAATAATACTCTGCTCAAACCATGACGGAAGCAGGACGGAACCAGGACTGAACCGGGACTAAGCCAGGACCAAACCAGGACTAAACAAGTACATGTGTGAACAGAACCAGGACTAAACAAGTACATGTGTGAACTGAACCAGGACTATGCCAGGACTAAACCAGGACTAAACAAGTACATGTGTGAACTGAACCAGGACTATGCCAGGACTAAACCAGGACTAAACAAGTACATGTGTGAACTGAACCAGGACTATGCCAGGACTAAACCAGGACTAAACAAGTACATGTGTGAACAGAACCAGGACTAAGCCAAGACCAAACCAGGACTGAACAAGTACATGTGTGAACAGAACCAGGACCAAACCGGGACTAAACAAGTACATGTGTGAACAGAACCAGGACTATGCCAGGACCAAACCAGGACTAAACCAGGACCAAATCAGGACTAAACAAGTACATGTGTGAACAGAACCAGGACTAAGCCAGGACCAAACCAGGACTGAACAAGTACATGTGTGAACAGAACCAGGACTAAGCCAGGACCAAACCAGGACTGAACAAGTACATGTGTGAACAGAACCAGGACTAAGCCAGGACCAAACCAGGACTGAACAAGTACATATGTGAACAGAACCAGGACTAAGCCAAGACCAAACCAGGACTGAACAAGTACATGTGTGAACAAAACCAGGACCAAACCGGGACTAAACAAGTACATGTGTGAACAGAACCAGGACTAAGCCAGGACCAAACCAGGACTAAACAAGTACATGTGTGAACAGAACCAGGACTAAGCCAAGACCAAACCAGGACTGAACAAGTACATGTGTGAACAAAACCAGGACCAAACCGGGACTAAACAAGTACATGTGTGAACAGAACCAGGACTAAGCCAGGACCAAACCGGGACTAAACAAGTACATGTGTGAATAGAACCAGGACTAAGCCAGGACCAAACCGGGACTAAACAAGTACATGTGTGAACAGAACCAGGACTAAGCCAGGACCAAACCGGGACTAAACAAGTACATGTGTGAACAGAACCAGGACTAAGCCAGGACTAAACCAGAGCTAAATCAGCACAAATAAAGTACAACTATGAACCAACTAAACCAGCACTAGACCAGGACCTTTCCTCACAAAGAAGAAGCACATGATTATTTATGAGGCCTGTAGTGTCTAAACCCTTTCAGCTCATCTCTGTGATTGCGTTTGACCTGATGTATGTGTGTGTGGAGCCTCCTCTTCATTAAATCCATTCATCCTGATACAAAGAGTCCTCACCGCGCTGCTATAAATATCCCCATCTCCCAGCGGGGCCCGCGGGTGCCACTGCTGCGCTGGAATGTTTAGGTGCTGCTTTTCCCAGCCTCATTGTTCAGATCCTGGAGGTATTGTCTAGACAGAGTATTCCTGACACACTCAGTCAATGCAAGGAAATCAGACGTCGGTAAATGGAGACAATGTCGATGAATATATATAGAGTGAGATAAAGAAAAGGTGGATGATATAGTCAGTCTGTTATGTGCAGTTGATGGGTTGATTCTTTTTAAATTATACTGAGATTGTTGTTATTATCATCAGCAAAAAGTGGGACAGATTAATTTCGAAGAAGTATTTGTGATTTTTCTGACATTGAAATTGCGATTAGATTTATATTTTGGAGTGCACGTTTTTCCTGTTCACACCTTTTCTCCTGTAAGGATATTAAAGCAGGCTTATTTTAGCATGGATAGTGAGAATGGAACATTGCATTGTAAACATGTCATAAAACTAGCCATAAGGCTGTCAAAGTGTGAGAGAGCACTGGGCAAAATTGATTAAAATGTCCATTTTTGTTTAGGCTATCAGCCAAACAAGGGCTGTCGTCATGGTAACTAACTGCTTTTGCATTTAGGCACATCTTAAATCATTTGGTTCCGTTCTTGAGTCAGATTTTAATAACATAGATACATTTGAAGAACCCACCACGTCCTTATTATGTACAGAGAGGACATTTTGTTTAAATTTTTGGATGAAATTTGTGTCTTCTAGGGCTGTCACTAACGATTATTTTAGTAGTTGGCTAGTCAGCAATAATTTTTTCAATTAGTCGACCAGTCAAACGATTATTTCTATTGTATATTTAACTTTTTAAATACATTATCAGTATCAGTATTATCTAGATATAGATATTTATGTCTATTGATTATATCTATTGATGAAAACCCATTATAATCTATTCTTTTTTGACATTTTGATATATTTATGTCAGCGTCTTTGTTATAAAAGGTCTTTTGACATGTGTTTTAGAGTCTGTGCCGTTCAGTTAACAGATAATTAGTCGATTATCAGTTTTTATTGTTTAGTTTTCATAGTTGACTTGTCATGATTGATCGACCAGCTGTTGCAGCCCTAGTGTCTCCTGCACATTGTTTTCCATCTAATTTCATTGAGAGCATAATTGTAGTTAAGCTCATCGACATGTTTGGACTCGCACTGCCCTGATGGCCTGCCCCCGATCGTGACAAATACGTGTGCAACTGATTATTACAGCCCCGAGATCAAACCCACTCACACACAGCCTGTAATCTCCCCTTTGTGGAAACGGAGGCAGCAGAGAGAACCGTGGCACAATACAGCTCACTCTGACACACTAACCTATTTACCCTTTGCTGGGAAATGCACTTGATCTGCCCGATTGCTAATTAAAAGACAGATTTTCTTGCGGTCAAGCGCCTTAATCGTCTATGGTCTGAAGTACCATTTGTAGAAAAGCTTTTGTCATCATTTATTTATCAGACGCGCTGAAGAATTGAAGCCATCAGCCTCTGTTCAGCCAAGGGAGGAGCAGGAGGGATTTCTGCTCATGTTTAATAAATAGTTCCGATCTTCTGTTTTTGTTCCACTTTTGTCTCGCTGTCCTCGCATCAAGAGGTCAGCGACGTATAGTTCTAGTTCAGGAGAAGAATAGGGCTGCAGCTTCTGGGTAGCTTTTCATTCATTCATTATTTGTCAGGCAAATGATTATTGATTAATGAGGACAAGAGTTGAAAATGAGCTCTAGGCGTTATCCCAGTTTTCTGTTGTGTTATAAATGTGAAAAGCACAGCGATAGTCCAGTTTGAACTGTCTGCAGCAGTCCAAACTTATTCCCCACATTTCCAGCGCGTTCCAAAAATACTAATTATTCACCGCATTGCGTTTATGAGCGTGTTTCACAATTTTTAGTTTTGCTCCCATAGTACATACAATAACTGAATAATTAGCTAAAAAGTAAAGTTTAAAGTGCTTTTGTTGAGATGTAGATTTTATATTTACCTCTTTGAACAGTCAAAGCAAATATTGAAACAGCAGCTTATGTTTTAATGTAGATTTGTACACTTCTACAAGGTCTGTGTGAGCGTTCCATGATTTGGATCCATGTTATCAAATTGAAAACTGCTCGTGACTTCTCTTATATAAAGCTTTGGTGCTTGTCTAGTGCCATAACGGTGGGACTGATCATTGTAATTAAGATAAAGCTTGATGTAAGAAGGCCGGGAATACAAATGTACAGGACAAATGAATGTTTGTATCAATAATATTTAAGAGCTTGATGATGATGATGATGATTTTTATTTATAGAGCACTTTTCCACCTAATAGGCACTCAACGCGCATAGCTTCAATTATGAAACTAAAAATAAAGGTGCACCGGGATCATCCAGTTTAGAATTTGTTGCACTTCTGACAAATTTCCTCTGTGGAGTAAAAAATCTTGTGTAGTAAAGTTGCTTCCCCATTTAACATTACAGAATGTTAAATAAGGAAAAATTCAACTGTGATACAGTGTAAACATTTAAAATATACCAGATGCCTTATTTTACTTCTGATACAATTGATTTAGTCACCTTTCAGTAGACAGTTCAATAGCTGCATGTATAATGGGCTCTGCAGCTAATCTCTATTTGTGTGTCAAAGCTAATGCTAATGCTTGTTATTAAAGCAAAATGAATCATTTTAAATTTGTCGAGTACACTTATGGTGTTATTTATTTTTATATTCATAATATGCCTCAAAAGTAGCATAATCTTTAAATATTTTTTTATTTTAATGCTAATCTGTAAAAACCCCATAGAGATATCATTTGACAGGAAGTAATCACAGAACAGTGAGCTAGCTGAGTGTCGTCGTGCTCTCGGCGTGTAGGGCTGTGCGATCTGGTGATGAAAATCAAATCACGATCTGGATATCGTCATATCGTAATTCATCATTTCTGTATTTATCGCTGTCGGCTCAGTTTTCCCCTCGGATTGTTTCAGTTGATCAGTTGAAGAGTGATGCAGATTACTTTATTTACCTCTTGAGTACTTGAATTGTGATCAAATTGAAATTGTAATCTATTTCCAAGAAAACTGTGATATATATAATTTTTAAATTAAATTTTATTTTTTGCCATGTTGCCCATAGCTAGAATTGATATGATACTAAAATTTCAAACTCTATTCAATACAAAGAAATATACTTGATTCTCAATACTGTTTTCGATACTGCAAGGATAATTAGGAATGCTCTTTTTCATCACTAAATATACCATAAATCTTTCTTTATTAAACATTGTTGACTTACTCTAAAACTGTTCCCAAAAGGTCAAAATTTGTCCTGTAAAAAGGATTTCTTTAGTATCTATAGTTGCTCAAATTAGTATCTAGTTTCAGTACTTGTTTTGGCCTCGGTAAGTATTTGATTTTGGAGCAGCAGTTTCAGCAGTGTCATTTTGATGTTTTTCCCAAACATCTGTATTACTTTCTTACATGAAAACACAGTTATTTGAAGACATTTTTGCTGTATTTGCCCAGCCCTGCCCTCATCCCTCGCTCCGCTGGGCTCTGGTCTTTCCTCAGCCCGCTCTCATATCATGGACATTGTATTTATGATAGTTCTCTGGCCATTACCCTGAGAGAGTGAGTGGCAGATGGAGATGGATGCAGGACTAAACAAGTCTTCCTGGCTCCAGACGGCTCGCAGCTCAGGACCAGAGAGGGCGAGGGCACCGGGGTTGCAACAATGAGAGGCAAAGGGAGAAAATAAAGAAGGTTTAACAACTGGAGCTGCATGATTTGAGAAAAATATCAAATTGCAGTTTTTCTGACCAGTATTGCACTAGATTTGTCATTTATGTTTTAATAATAGGATTCACATTTTAAATACGTCCAGGAGAATTGACAAAAAGACTGAAATCACAAACAAATAAACAAATAAAAGAATCACGTGTTTCAGAATGTTTTATCACTAGTCACTATTTTGTCACTTTTAGGCTATATTTTTCGCTTTCAGTCATGTTTTTGTCACGTTTTTGTCGCACGTTTGCTGCTTTTAGTCACTTTTAGTCTCATTTTTGTTGCTCGTTTTGTAACATGTTTTAACAAATCTAATCTAATTGCAGCCATTCAAATTGTGATTTCGATTCGATTGATTGTGCAACCCTGTTATCAAATTGAATCCGTAATACATTGCTAAATTGTTACTGGAATAAATAAATACATCTGCAGTGTAAAATTTACAGCACAGGGTGTAGTACTGTCGTTCTGAAACTTCTGCTGGTGCCCTGAGTCTAAAGCAGGCATGTCCAAACTCAGGCCCGGGGGCCAAATGCGGCCCTCAGACCAATTTTTCTTGGCCCTTAGTCTTCCTGGTGAATTGGCCCACATTGTCCTGATAAGTACTATTTACAGCACATTTCAGATTTTCTACAATTCCAACCTAAATAACTAACATTTTGGTGCAATACAGACCTGATATTAAGGCACTGAGACTGAATGTAGATGTGGTGGTGCTTAAAACATCAGATAAATGCAGCTTTTTTTAATGTTTCGCGATTGATTTGTGGCCCTCCGCTTGGTCTATATTTCAATATGTGGCCCTCAATGGAAAAAGTTTGGACACCCCTGGTCTAAAGGAATCACACACAGATTTAACGTGCAATATCTCATTCTTGGAACATGTGACGACTCGCATTGCAAAGTATTTTCACATGCGTCTGTTTCTCTCATCATCTCTCTGAAGCTTTGTGTGTACAAGACATTTTTAGATCATTAATCATAGTGAATTATCAGCAGTATTCATATCTGTGCAGTATCTCCAGACTATATTTTAACAATCCATCCATTACATGCTAAAACATATCTGTAAATGTAGTGGTTAAACTTATGGATGATAAAATGAGCCACAAAAGTGCAGTAGAAACAGGACTTTACACCACAACTGTACCATTTTCCAACAAAAGTATTTGCAGTGAGTGTTTTCGATCGCTGCTTCTGCTCTGAAACATCTGCTGTGACCAGTGCAGATTTGGGACTGGATCCAGCTCAGACCAGGGCTTACCAGCAGATCCTGGATTTGGAGGTTGCTTAATTAAATGATCCGAGGAAGACATTAATCTGTTTTAGCTAAGCCTTTGTCTCCGCGCTCTGTTTGAAGAATCACATACAGTAGATGTGCAGGTTAGGTCAGGTCGGGTCATGTAAGACTGACTGCTGTCTTGTATCCCTTTAGTCTTGTCTGATTTAATTTCTTTATTAGATTTGTTTGTCCATTAATTTGCGATGGATTGTAATAAACACGCGCATTTTTCTGTATGAGCTCATTTCCCTCCGTCTGCTTTCCTCCACGTCTGCTCTGCTCAGTCTTGATCTTTTTTAAAGTTGTACTCCAGTAATCTTAGTTAACTAGTTCATTTTAATGTCTTTACATTAGAGATGCACGTTTTCAATTTTTTCTTTAAGCTTTCGTTGGAGCTCTTCGCGGTCAGTGATCGGTTAACCGGTTGCATTAACACTTTTAGCACTTTTTTGTTGTACTTTTTGTTGCTGAACGAGTTATTTTAGACGTCACAGAGCAGCACGACAGCAACATGTCTTTAAGCAGAGCACAACAAGACCGAATGAAAGGTCCAATAAACACTGTTTTGATGCACTGTTGTAATAATGAATAGAGCACTCTTTTTTTTTTTTAAGAGTCAGACTAAACATTAGCCGCTTACCTTTAGCTTGTGCAGGTAAAAGATGGATAGTTTTCCATCTGAGGCAAAAAGCTGTCTGTTTTCTCCACCAACGTGAAAGCCAAGTTAAATAAACCATGCAATATTAATATTAGTTCATAAATACGGCAATGTCTCAGGTTTGCTCCGTCTTTATGAGATAAATCCAATATTTTGAAGTTGTCAGCACACTCGTTTTCACTCAGATGCGTTACAATCGCATGAACTGCTCTCTCGGGCTCCCTGTGGTGGATGAATTGTGTATTACAAGGCAGAAAATGAAACGTGCCAGTTAACCGGGCAGGAGCTCTTCACTCAGTTAAGCGTTTAGTTACGGTTAATGGGTTAACCATGGACACCCCTACTTTACATCCGTCACATGTATCGCTCACTTTCCTAATGCTGTCCCAGCATCCTAAATATTCACCACCACGAGTTTATAAACCCTTTTCACAAGTCTCTGAATCCAGAGCCAGTTTTGCTGTAAATCTACCAAACATTAGCATGCTAATGGCACACTTCCTGCTTCTCATAGAATAAAACGGTCTGTAAACCGATGCAGAGAAAGCGCTGTGTATTCATTTTCACCAGAATAGATGCTTTTACAATATATCTGTACTGGGGCAAAACAGATTTTTACATTTCAGAATAAAGTTCAACTTTTGGCTACTCACTGGTAATATATGGCTCTGTGGTCTGTTCCATTGCGCCGTAAGCACTTGGTAAAGTTTGTGTTTTGTGTTACAAAAGCCCCTTTGTGCAGTGGCTGAGCGGGCCCCGTTAGTTTGGACAGCGCCGGCAGTGGAGTGTGGGGCAGTGTGTGTTTGTGCGTGTGAGTGTGGGGCAGAGGAGAGGCACAGGTCCGGCTCATGAAAAGGACCATAGTGTGAGCGGCTGCAGCTCCAGAACCAGGCAGTCACCAAAATGTTCCCTGTCGCCAAGAAAATGACCGCCTTCTTCATCCTGGGTGAGTTAATGCAACAGTTTGATGCACTTTAGATTCTTCTGGCGGCACAAGGCCTTTTGCAGTTATTATTTTTTTCGTCGGCTGGGTTTTCGAGTCCAGATCGTTGAGTCTTTGCTGCACTGAAGTCTTGGTTTGGCGTCTGGTTTGGTTCTGGTTCAGTCTAAGTTTATGCTCAGTTTTATTCAAGATGTAGGATGATTTACTCTCATTGTAGATGGATTGTCTGTGCTTTTGAGGTTGTACTTTGTGTTTTTAAAGTTTCATAATCACTTCATTTAAACACTGAAAACAAATGTTGATCTTGAAAAGTCAAACTAACATGGCATTTCGTCAACTAATTAACCTAAAAAATTTCTGTTGCGGGTGAATGAAAAAAAATTGATATAATTTTGTTGTTGTTTGTTGTAGTACCTCTAATATTCTAGGGCTGCAAGTAACAATCATTTCCCTAATCGATTAGTCCAGAAATTATTCTTACGATTCATTTTTACAGTTTTTACGAACCAGATGAAGCTGAAGTGAAGCTGTTTGAGAATCCTGGTGAAGTACGTTTATGGATACATTTTTCATCAAATACTGCGTCATATTAATGCGATTGCGGCTCAATTCGAGTCATAAAACCTCTTCTTTCAGCTCATGGCATGCTTTGGAACCTGTGTATAGACCATTGAACAATTATTTGATTGAAATTAGTTTAGATTAGTTGCGATTTATTGATTAATTTGTTGCAGCGCTATAACATTCAGACCATATTTGCATAATGTGTGAGTAATGTGCTTAAATGTGCCTGTTAATGTCTTTGTTGAGGTTCACAAATCGCACGAAACGTCATTAAATGAACCACAAAAGCGCAGAATATATCATTGTTTGGGAGATTACATTTAACATTTTGTCATTTTTAATTATAGATTTTGCATATCTCCAAAACAACTGAAATACTATACAGTTTCTGATACATCTCCAACTTTTTTGCACACCAAAAGACAAAAATATGGCTGCTCAATTAATCAAAATCGAATCGAAATCGCAATTTGACTGAACATAATTACCAAATCGCAAAGACTGCAATTTTTGACGTTCAGTATTTTCTTCCACAAACAATAAAATATGTTGTTTTATTCTGCTGAAAAACTCCTGAACCTGTAGAACCTCAGATTTGTTAAAACATGTTTAAAAACTGAAACCTGCCACAAAAATGCAGCAAAAACATGTCTAAAAGCGACAGTCTAAAAGGGTAAAAAAACGTGCCTAAAGGTGACAAAAACGTGATTAAAGTGTGATTATAAATTCAGACAAAAAGTGACCAAAACATTGCCAAACATGTGATTATTTTTTAGTAGTTTGTCAGTTAATATTTCAGTTTTTTTTTGTCAATTCTCCTGGTTGTGTTTAAAATGTGAACTTAGAACAGAATCCCATTATTAGCGCTGGAAACGGCTGCTTCTTCTGGAATTTCCCCATTGTGGGACAATTAAAGGATCTCTCAAAACATAAATTGTAATCACAAAACTGGTCAGAAAAATTGGAATTAGATACTTTTCCTGACTTGTACAGCTGTAGTCAAAATTTTGTGTAACAGTGGCTTGTACTGCTCAAAGTTAAAACATTTCTTCAGAATGAACGTTTACATTAGAGCTTGTGTTACGGGCTGTTTATATAGTTCTCTTGCATGTAACTTCAGACTGGGGCAGACTCTAGTATCAAAAACCAATAGCTCGTCTCGGCTAATCGAATCCTCTCTTTGGTTTTCTGCCTCAGGATTGACTATTTGCTCAGTTCACACTCAGCTTGGATTTCTTACGTCGGGTTTGGTAGACTTGGAGGCATCCGGCGTCTTTATTCGCTGTTAGATTAGAATTCCCACTATGCATTGCAGGTTTCTCTAAAAGGTCGTAGGTGACGGGTGTCTAGGCAACACGTCCGGAGCGGGGCAGGTTTGTGGGTGCAGAGCTGTTCACATGGAGATGAATTAGGAGCAAAGTGGTTATGTCACTTCGTGCACATGAAAGTGTGTGAGAGGAAGAACTGAAATACTGATTTTAATGAACATTTGCACAGAAACAAGTTTTATTATTCAGCTTTTCACATGGTAAATGTTGAACTTTGTTTTGGAGGCAGCCAATTTGAACTTGCTGTTTCGACAAAAATATAATATGGATGCTATTAGAGTACAGTGTTTACAACCAACAAACTTTGAATAAAAGTGAAATTATATAGATATTTTTTTCTTCTTCTGAATGAAGAACATTTACATTGTTGTTGGAGACTGTTGCACATTACATTGTCATTTTTTGGACACATGTCATGTATAATTGAGGTTAAAGAATGTTAGAATTGTTTCCCCTTATCATTTACCCTCTCAAAGTTGTATTCAGCAGAAATCGCACCACACTTTTAAATATGGAAATCAGTGAACTTTCTTTTAGTAGGCCTTTTTAGCTCAATGTTGCAATTTAAAATGTAAATGGGGATCTATCTAGTCCATAGATGCAATAACGGAACAAGTAACTTTAGTAACAATATATTCAATTTGTGTAGTGCTAATTTAAACACTCAAAGGTGGTTTACGTTGCATTATTAATTTGCTCATCATACAATAATTACCACTGAATAGTCAGAAGTGGCCACCAGTCTATGCCTTCCTCTTCTTCTCAATACAATATCAATAATCATTTGAAAATAATCGCTGACTTGTCGACTAAAACACCAGTTGCAGCCACACTTATGCTCTGTCCTTGACGTGTGTTCCAGTCAACCTGATGCCCAGTGCGACGGGGCTGGAGGGGCGACAGTTCCCGGTGGCAGATGGAAGGTCCGTTCAGGGGAAGAGCAGAAAGAGAGTGTTCCCCGCTCCCGTCTCTCACACCGAGGGGCCAGAGCCGGTGTCCGAGGCCTACGGCTACTGCAACACTCCCAACCGCTCCGAGCAGGCGTGGGAAGGTAAGAGAGACCACGGAATCACAAACATCGCAGCCGAGTTTGAAGAACGTGCGTGCAGTATCAAAATGTCATAGTAGGAACATAGTAGATAAAGCAATAACATCTCCTGGGGTCGAGCAGTTTGCAAACCCTCCAGCAGAAAACTTCCCATTCATTAAAGCAGAGCTAAGTAACTTCAGTGACACAGCTCCCCCTGCAGCTCACTTGTGAAAATACACCGCTAGTGAAAAGATGCAAAAGCTTTTTTTTTCTTCTTCTTTTTTATTGAAATAAGGAAGTACAATCACATCCAAAAACATTTCACATTACCACATATAAAAAAAAGAGAGGGTTTCTCAGGAGATTTGTCTTCGAGTCGGCAAATGTTACAGCTAGTTTTCCGGCCAGAGACAGCAGGGGGCGACGACGGGCACTCCAAACGCTCCGAAAATCTATTTGAAACCACCACATGAAGTTACAAAGACGTGTAACATGCTAAAACCTTTACTTAGAGCGGCAGTAGCTCAGTTGGTCGTCTTCCGATCTGAAGGTCGCGGTTCGAATCCTGTTCCCGACACATCCTCGGTTGAGCGGTCAGATCCACCGATTTCAGCTCCCTCAAGTGAATACTGCTGTTGTGTCCTCGGGCAAGACACTTAATCCGCCTCGCCCCCAGTGTCTGCGTACTCTTGTGTGTGAATCGGTGAGCGGTTCCTTGATGTAAAGAGCTTCGAGTGCCTTGAAGGTAGAAAAGCGCTATATAAATGTGACCATTTACCGTTTAAATTACATCTTTACTATTTGTGCAGTTGTATTTATTTTATTTGCACCTTTCAGTAAACCTTCCCCAGAGCTCAAAATACCTGCCTTTCACAGGTATTGTCACATGTTTGTTACAGGAAATACCAAGGCTAAGGTGTAATTGTAGTTGGTAAAGTAGTCTAAAAAATGAGTAATGCATAAGACCTTTACTTAAATATTACAATTACAAGTATCCCCCACTTTAGTTGTGAATGAATCCTTAAAATAGTGCGGTAATACTCAGATGTAGCGTGCCAGGGCCTAAAACAACAGGCTAATTATAAAGAGGTTTTCTGCAGATTACATCATCCATAAAACTGCTGAGCTCCTTCCCTCCGGGTCCAAAACACAAACACTGTCATTTTCTGCAATTTAACGACGCCCGAGGCCATTTAAATACGCTTCCTCCTCTCTGAGACAAGTTATGCCAGAAAGTCTGTTTTTCTCCAGCTGTGGAACAAACGAGACGGTCATGTTAATCCACTTAATGACGACTTATTCTAAACTACACTCGGAATTTAAAAATGTTGAATTGGCCTCTGAACTGTTGGATTTTTGCGTGGAAAATGATACATGAAAAGCAATCCAACACTGAATGCCCAGCCAGTGACCTTGTCAGTCTGTCCTATGGAATTTGAGCTCTGATAGTCCTCAGTTTGTTACAACGTTAATTGTGACCCTTAAAAATTAGCATTGCTGCGTGAAGCTTCAGTTGAAAGCGTGTTGTGTCGCTGTTTATTTGAACGTCTCAATGCAAATAAACAGCACTGCATTGGATTTGAGTTAAAGTGCGTATGACAGGTTTTTATGATTTTCTAATTTTGACTTTCTTCAGTGTCTTGTAAATATAAATTATATTTTTGCACCAACCAGGTAGCTGTTTGTGGAATCTGTTGAAAATTACAGGAAGTAAACATATAGACAGCAGACAGAGCCTTTTATGAAGGCCATAATAAAAAAAAATATGTTACAAAACCTGGCCAATTTAAGGTACTCAAGAGCATGTTTAAAGGCCAAGTATGGAAGATGCACAATATTTTTTAACTATTTAGTTAAGTAGTCCTACTTGTCATAGGCACTTTAAGTAAAAACTTGCGAATCAAAAGTGAAAAGTGCTTGAATTTGATCTTTGAAAAGGTATACCAACCCAATATCGCGTCTGTGCAAATGTTTCGAGTATCATATGCAAATAGAGGACGACGGTTTGAATGCAATGTCTCAGGAAAATCACTCTGCAGCAGGATTTGAATATTTGCTCAGTTCACCGACAGCTGGGAATAGACTCAGCAACCAGCGCGTTTAAAATAGAACATGGCCAAAAAATGGTTTCGTTCATGGACATTGTGGGTCTCCATGGAGATTTTTTGTTATGCCTTGGCTGTTCCACAGTATGACATACAGTATATTAACATGGCACTAGAGCTGGGCAATATGTGGAAATTTAGATAATATTGTGAATGTTGTTTTGAAGAAGTAGAAAATTTGAATATCGAATGTATTATTTATAGTAAAAATGCTGTAAAAAAAAAAATCAGGATATTCATTTTTGTTAATATTGCCCACACTATGTGCCACAAGTCAGATCTGTGGAGAGGCAATCCCGCTTTTAGTAATAATGTAGCGCTACAACACTAATTGATAATAGAAATAGCAGAGAAAATTCTGTAATTGAATAAGCGCTAACTGGTCTCCAAACAGACTCCAAAACATGCCGTGAGCTGAGAGTAGTTTTATTACTGAGACAGAGCAAGAACCTCACACAAATCAGACAAGAAATGTATAAGAACTCAAATAACTTCACTTCAGTTTTATAGGATAAAACTGAGTAAAAATTCTCATACTCATGGGTCTTTTGCATTATAAACAACTAATTGATTAATCTAAATAATAATCGCTGGATCAATTACCAAAATAATCGTTTCATCCCTTTAAGTATGCATGTTTTTTCAAGATGTGTGTGAGTAATAAATGCATGTTTTTTTAATGTGATTTTCCCATATTAACCATGTGACAAAAAAAGAAACAATAGATAAAGGTTGGTGAAGGAAGAGGTAAAAACCAGTAAGGGCTTATAATAAAGCCTCCTTCATGTGAATAATAAAATCAGCGCACAATTATAGCCGTGCATAGACAAAATTAAATTAATAAATTACTTATACGCACTGGCCAAGTTTCATTAAAAAATAAATATGTTCAATACTATACCGTTCAACATTCCAGGTAAAAGCAAAGATTTTATTGAGCCAGAATGATCTCAATAGAGAAACTGGTGAAACGGTTGATTACATGATTCTATGAAGCCCTCTCTCCTTTGACAGGTCACAGTCCGGCAGACTACAGGCTGCTGTCAGTTCAGGTGATGATTCGTCATGGAGACCGTTACCCGCTTTACTCCATCCCCAAAACCAAACGACCCGCCATCGACTGCAGTCTGTCTGCAGACAGGTACAGAACTTTTGTCTTTTAAAAGCCACAAATGACAAACGACATTGCTCCTGGTTCTGTGGAATTTGAATAATTTTGCAATGTTTGTAATTGATTTCTGCAATATTTGTAATCATAACTTAATGTTCAGTCAATTGACCAGCCCCCAAATGCCACTACATTTGAATCGGTGTTTCAAAACTCAAATGTTCTCCCCCACCGTCAAAACAATACAACAGACACTGTTAATATTTCCCATCCACATGATAATGACTATAGATGGTGTTAATGATTTTAGATGCGTGTTTTTCAATTTTAGTCGCGTTTTTGGCCCTGTTTATATCATTAATGTTGCTTTAGTCACATTTTACGCGCTATTAGATGTGTTTTTGTCACTGTTAGTCACGTTGAATTTTGTCGATTTGGATGCGTTTTTGTCTTTTTATCACGTTCTCTCTTGTAGTTGTCGCTTTTCGTTGTGTTTTTTTGTTGCTTTTAGTTGTGTTTTTTTGTTGCTTTTAGTTGTGTTTTTTTGTTGCTTTTAGTTGCATTCTTATTGCTTGTTTCATGTTGTTCTGGTTTCAACATGTTTTAACAAATCGAAACTGCAGTGTTTGTAGTTTTTATGCAGAAAAAAACTGGATACAGTTCTTAGTTCCATAGATGTTTATTGTACTATTGTGTTTTGTTAACACTTGTACAGCATTTTTCTAAATGTGCTTTATAAATAAACCTTGACCTTCATCTTAACAGTTTTAAGGTCTGATTGGTCTGGTGAATTTACATGCAAAGTATTATCTCTCTAGACAGGATGCTGCTTGTCAGATAACAGCTTAATATTTCAACATCTCAGCTTCAGGAGGTATGTTACCATAAAGCTAAAACAGGTTTGGTCCTATAAATATCCATACCTGAGATGTTTTTACTTTGAATCAATCTCATTCAGCTCAGCTCTATTCAAAGCAAGTTCCTAGTTTGTTTATTTGGTTTTCTGACATTGGTAATAAACCTTTTTCTGATTCTGAGCTCATTAAAGTTGGTAAACTAGGGCTGTTGTCGACTAAAGAAATTCTTGGTCGACAAAAGACACATCCCATTGACCATTTACTCGACTAAAACGGGTTGTGGCAAAAATATATCAAAGTATTTCCATGTATATGACCCAAATGCACTCAAAATATGACAGCTGCACTAGAATTCATGCAAAAACAAAACTTATGCAGAAAAGTACTTGGAAACAGTGTATTTATTGCTTAGATGAGTTAGTAGATCTGTCACTAACAACTATTTCTATAGTATATTTAGACTTTGTAAAATACATTATCGGATATTATCAGTGAAAGGCTGAAATATAGAGACTGAACGTTTCAAGACTGCTATGAATGAAGTGTATTATTGATGAAAAACAACAATCATTTATTCCTTTTTTACATTTTGAAGTAATAATCTTGCTGTCTTAGTTATAAAAAAGCGTTTTGACGTGTATTATAGTCTTTAATATCCAATTAACAATTATAATTCAAATCTAATATTTTTTATAGTCGACTTGTCACGATTAGTGTTCTCATGATTAATTCCAAAATCTTCAGCATATTTTCATTTTTGTTGTCGTCCCATATAAATCCTTATTATGTAAGGATTACATAAATGTTCATCCACAGAACTGGTAGACTCTCTCTACACAACCATTTTTTGTTCACATATTTTAAACCGGTGACAATATCTCTCAAGTTGGTGCTCATCTTTAAACAGAAGCTGCTCTTGTTTGTGTTTGGTTCTGGGTGTAATTAGAAGCCTGTGTAGCAGCATATGTCCTGGAGCTCTGCCCTCTGCTGTTTCACGGTGCTTCCTTCGGTTGTGTGAGTCTGTTTAGTGAGTGTGTGTGTGTGTGTGTGTGTGTGTGTGTGTGTGTGTTTAAAGTGTGTGTGTGTGTGTGGACTGGCACCAGCTCCTCGCCGACCCACTGTCTCCGTCTGTGCTTCACCGAGCTCTTTCTCCCTCCAGATAAACATTACACTATAAATGTAGACGATACTTTTAGACTACTTTTCATAAACTGGGTATGACACCTGACAAGTATGATTTTGTGTGTTTGTGAAAAGTGCTGTTGGTGCAGATTTGTAGCCATTTCTCTTTCATTCAGCCCCAGGGTAACTGTGGCTTTTCGCCCACTTTTGCTTCTTTTTGCCACAGATCAAACGAAAAGACATGTCCAACTTGGTGCAAACTGTTCATGTAAGTGGTGAACGAGAAAAACGAGAAAAACGAACAAAACATATATATATAAAGCAGATTGATTTGTGTTAAATGTTCAATGTACACGTGCAACAACAAATCACAATGTACAGATTTCCCGGGCAGCCTGAAAACGGCTTTGTAGTCCTTTGTAGTCCGTGTAACTTTTTTCCTGTTGAGCTCTTCTGCTCCATCCAAACTAATGCCTTGTTCCAGGCAACTGGGAGGTCGGTTATTTCCCACTTGAAAGATACGAGTTCTGGCCTCAGAGCGTTCCAGCTGAATGAGCTCATATGTAATCAATTTGGCTAATGCTAACTGTAAACAACAGATTATTTTCAGATTTATCCTGTAACAAACGTTTACATGGTTTATGTGGTGGTTGATCGCTCAGGTTCACTTTTTGTGATGATTATCATGGCTGTAACACATCACAGTTGATCTCGTAAGTGAAGTGGAGGTCGCTCGACCAGCTCCCAGTCCACCAGTAGGATTTACCAGTTCGAGCGCCATTCCAGGGCATTTTTTTCAAGTTTGAGGTGGGAAATATCCCAGTTACCAGTTGCCTGGAATGTACCATAATACAATGAAAACAAGATGGCAGCGCCCGCGGCAACTACCGGAATAAGATGAATAGAAACGGCCGAACTCGAGGGATGTCAAGATAATTTGTTTGTTGAATAATCAGGATTATTAAGGTCACAACAATTTTAGAAGTGATTTTTTTTTTTTTTTTTTTTTGTCAATTCAATCCCTCGTCTTTGCGTGTCAATGAAAGTGCTTTATAAGTTGTATGCATTATTAATCTATTAGGAATGCACGTTTTTGGAACTCTTTGTGATCGCCATATACTAGAATTGGACAATAGCAATTTGAATGGTTGCAATTATCAAATCACAAAGGCTGCAATCATTTCCTCCACAAACAAAAGAATATCCTGTTTTATTCTGCATAAATGTTGTTTGATTTGTTAAAACCCAGCTATACTGTTAAAACCATGGCGTCGATAACATGGCTAAAGCGACAAAAACGGGAATGACTGCAACAAATGTGTCTTTAAAGGATCAAAAGGAGTCTAAAAGCAAAAAAATGTGACTTGAAGCGTCAATAATGCGACTAAAAGTGCTTAAAAATGTGACTAAAGGTGACACAAACGCAGCCAAGTAACAAATATGACACAAAAAGTGACACACACACACACACACACACACACACACACACACACACACATTTCTGAAACTTCCGAACAGAACCCTTTAACATAAACTGCAAATTTGATCTCAATTGCAAAACATATACTTTTAATTTCTTTTCCAGGCAATAACAATAAAACACTTCAACATTCACTTGCCGTTTCTGTACTTGGCAAACCGGCACTTTTGGGGTTGAACATTTAAGGGTGCGTCTGATTGGTCAAAAGTCAAAACAAGCTCGGAGAAACGCAAGATTAATGCATTTAACCGTTAGAAATGATCACTTGTTATTATCGCGATGACGATATTGTTTCAATATATTGCGCAGTCCTAATCTATGCTCTAGTTTTGGATTGTTCCTCCCTTCATACTCTTTCAAACCATATTTCCTCCCAACAGCTGAGACCACCAGCCCAGTGCAGCGCTGACTCCTCTCTCATCATTACTAATCCCCTTTGCGCGGCCTGTGCTGTGATATAATCCCTGCTTAATGTAATTGCGTTCTGAACTCTTTGGTTAGTGACAATCAGCCTAATACACAGACAGACTGACTGGCTTTGGGTCCACTCTTTGTTTTCTCAGACTCTCTTTGAGGCCAATTTAATCCTGATGTTCTCTCGAAGTCTCCAGTGCAACATAATCTGCTGAGGACACGGAAATGTAGTTATTGTCTGGCACTGAACAGTCAAGTCTTTGCAAAAAAGTGGAAGTGACTGAGTAAGCTTTATACAAATGACATGTAGACCATAAATACACAGAAAAAATTAAGCAAACTGTCTATAATATTGTCACATTTATAAAAACCCCTTTTCTCCCTCCCGTTGTAGTCTGAAAGTTTCATTACCCGATTTTCAAACCGTAAAAGGAGGAACTGGGTATCTAAATACATCTTACTAGTTTCGAACTCACAAACCCTTTGGCACTTCATGAATATTCACATGCATGGATTTTAAATTTACATTATGCAAATTGAAAAATAGGCGTGCTGTCATCACACAACCAAAATACAATACTGTACTATTAGATGCAGTCCTTCAGATATGGCACAAAGTCAAGCTATTACATTATAATCTGCTTTCATTATAATCGTCTATATAGATATATATCAATATAAAAACTAAAGCTGGGACAATATTTTTTTTTTGCAATATATTGTCACATTGTTTTATCATATTGTATTGGAAACATATACCATAGTACTTTAATGAGAAAGGACAACTACTGGATCTGCCAAACACTGTGACATGATCAAATACTGTCAAATGTACTTTTTTATGCCACATGTACAAATGTGTCTGTGAAATTACACACAAAGCCAGTGCTGCCATCAGTATTAATAGCAGTTTTAGTGCTGATCAAAAAAGGGAAGAAAGTTTGTGTTTTACAAATGCCAGACTGATTTACAGTTTATAACATTTCTAAAATCTGAAAAAGACATGTGCATTCTATTAAAGTCATTTAGGGCAAATTATAGCAGTTTCTAATAAAACTGAACCATAATATTGGTGTACTGGATTACAGTGAAAATCAAAGACAATGGCATGCCGTCACGGGAAAACCTCTATCAAATGAATTGGTGCTGTAACGGTGTTCATTTTACAGTTACTTTTTTGAGCTTTTAACCATGTTCGAACACTGTTTCGTCATCAAAAACACACCTGAAGACATTCAATGGCATTCACGCTGTTTTGAGGAATGTCCATTAAAAAATCCTCCCCCTCCGAGCGTCAAACACACGGCCTGACGAACACCGTAGATCCGGGACGTATTTTCGGATCATATACGTCACTTATCCAAGAATCTGCTGTTTTAAGTCCTTAACTCATCGCCAGACTCATTCTGAGCATTTTTGCCGTCTAAACACTATAACTTCTACTGCTAATCATCCTTATTGCTTTTTTTGACAGATAACTTCACTAGATTGTATATAGTGCTGGCGCCATCTACTGGCTGGATGCACTCAGTGTAGTGCAGTAAGTGTCATTTCATACAAGGCTAATAAAAACTGTCATTTAATGATGAGAAACATCTTTTGTTGTTTCACAACATGATATGACAAATTTAAGGCACTCAAGAGCATGTTTAAAGGCAAATAACAATACGAAAAATGCAGAATATTGTTCCTTTAATGTGCAACAAACAAAATAATAGTTTCTGAAGTATACAGCAGTGAGTCTGGAATTGTCCAGGCAAGTGTTTTGATCTCCTTTTTGTACTTGTTTATAGAGTTATAGAGTTTCAAAGTGAAACTGTGGCAAATAGTCTGTCGGTCCTAGCTGTACTTTTACCACTTACTTCCTGATTTATGAGAGATAAAATACTTAGCGGTCTCTATTCGTTCTTCTTTTACAGTATACTTATACATCTTTAACTTGGATATTGCAATGTTTAATCAAATATACTGATTTACTTCTTTAAAATATTAAATGTAGTTTTATTTATTTTCTTTTCTGCGGGGTTTGGATGTCAAAAGAAGGTTTATCTTCTTGCTCATGTCCTGTTTGAGTTCATTTTTATCTTACGTTTCCTTGTTGATGCAGATGAAGCTGTGAAAACCACGGCTCATATTTTTGCAACATCTCCCTGGACCTGTCTCTTATCTCTATGGCAACAGAGCCCCTCCCTCCCCTGTGCCTTTTTTAATCTGAGCCAGAGAAGCCTCACAGATTTGTCAAATTGAACTGTAATCTCAATCATCTCTAATCTATGGGATTGTGACTGCTCTTTTTCATTCTCCCGACTCGTCCTCGTGCTCTGTCAGCCTGAACTCGTCTGTTTTACCGTAAATGACGTCTGCGTCCCAAAGCAACAAACTCTTTGATGTATTTATAGCCATTCCTATATTCCAGCTCGCCCACACACATTTGCCAAGAGCACACATACTGCTGTAGTTGTGTGGTGTTTGAGTGACATCTGGTGGTGGATATTGAGAAGTGTACACATAAAAAAATAGAATTTTTATCAATAAAGTGTAATTTTGAGGAAAATCTGAAATTATTAAGTTTTTTTTTTTTAAACATTTGGATTCAATAATGCAGCCGTCAGTTGTCTTTTGTCTTGCGTTTCAGAGTCTGAATGGTCCAGTTGACAAGTACAATTATTTCGATTAATCATTGCAGCTTTTCTGGGGGGATTTTTGAGTTGTTTTGTCATTAAGTAGTTTCAATATTATTGTTTATCGTGATGTATTCTAAAAGTATGCATATTGTACATCAAAATTTGTTATTGTGACAGGACTAGTTGATACAGAAAAAAAAATCCTAAATAAAAAAATTTAACCATTCCTGAACCGTTACTACATGAAAATCGATTATTATTTCAATTAATCAATTAGTTGTTTAGAATGCAAGTGAAGATGAAGTGAACAAGAATTATTTTGGCCCTGAAGTGAAGTTTTTTCAGGATCCTGGCACCATTAGGAAAAAAATAGTGTTTTTGTGTGAATAAATTTACACATTTTCCTTGTCATTTTTATGCAATCGCGGCACGATTTGAGTCACAAAAAATATTTTCTTAATTAAACTTTCCTGATATTGATTGATAAGATTTTCTATTCAATTTTATTTTGTCTTATTTAAAATGGATTTCAGTACACATTTCCTGAACATAAACAACACAAACTTTCAATCAGTGCCATTTAACACAAAAAGAGTCCAACTTCTTCCTGCAAAGTCTAAACTCAAATCACACACTATTGACAATAAGTCCCGAGCTGATAATTGATGATTAGAAATGATTTAATATCAATCTTGAATAATTGTACAGCCCTAATGTATAATAAACACTGATAAAAAACTAGTAGAAAGTTACGTAAATGTGTAAAAAAAACCTCACAACCATAATCCAATTGTCACTCAGATAAACTTAGTAGCTTTTAAGTTGTTCAATTTAGATTCCCAAACCATTGTATAACTTTACGTCTCTGTTTTACCCGTTTAGCTGCTGCACCAGTCTGTCCTTCATCTGACCTCTCTTTAATCCTCCACAGAGTCCCTTCACACCCGCTGCTGACCAGCTTCGTCACTCACATGAGCCGAGGAGGACGAGGACACTGGGACTCTCCTCTGAGCTCGGTGCCCCGGCTGCCAAACCACAGCTCCTGCGACATCGGAGAGCTCACACAGACCGGTAAGGAAGGACGCAAATGTGGCAGAAATCTGAGTGAGTGAGGAGTTTATATTCATCTATTCAATACATATACTTATTTATTACTTATTATAATTATTTTTGTTAGTGTTTATTGTACATTAGCGCTGTATAATTAATCGAAATGAAGAAAGAAAATTGAAGACCATTGTTTTAACTACACCAATTAAAAGTTTAAAAGTTTGTACGGTTTAGGAAATTAATATTGCAAGCCAATTTTATTTGCTTTTAATAAGACAAAGTTAAAAAAAATGTGATCAATTATTATTATTATTATTATTTTGTCATTAACCTGGCCCTAATATATGAATACCCCCAGTATTTGTGTTCACAAACTCCTGAGAATCTATCTGGCTTGTTTCCCGCGTTTGGGTTTGAGCTTTGAGTGGAATTAAATGGACGAACCAAAACAAACATGACGGTGCAGACATGGACATTTTGTTTTGGAGAACATGCACATAAGGGCGCATTTGAGGACAGGGAATAGTCTGTGCTTTACTCTCAACTGGATTAAACAACAGTTTGATTTTTCGGCTTATTCCGCTGTTGTGATGCTTTGACCAATTACCTTCAAGCCTTGCTGCTCAAATTACATGTCTGAACAGAACCACGTTTAGTTGGTATTGTATATAAATATACAACTTGGATATAGTTTGCTTTATTACAATCTATCTTGATTATGTGAGCTGACACATTTTGACTCCTCAGTCTAAATGTCTACCGAAATTTGCTCAGAAATTATTAATGCAAACAGATAGAAGTGTGATATTGTTGTGTTGATTATTGAGTTTCCATTGGATTTCTTCTGTATTTCTTTATCCGAGAGCTGTAGGTAACTAAAGAAATACGTTGGACTAAAGACACTCCTTGTGCATCCATTAGTCGAGTGAAACTGAGAAAGCTCTCAAAAATATAAATGATCTGATCAAATGATCACAGTGACACTTATCTGATCCAAATTGCACTCACATGACCACTGGACTTCATAAAAATCACAACATTTATTTGCAGAAGTAAGTTGTAAAAGGTAAACAAGGTTGAAAAAGGCAGACTAAACTCCTTATCCTTGTATTAGGTTAAATATGGTTTATTTGAATAGTTTGTGTTGACCTAATTTGACCAAATTATGTCACATCAGTACATGCCTCATGATCCAAACTTTGGGAACCACTGGACAAAGACACCAATGACTAAATGACAAAGGCCTACGGCTCTACATGCTACTACTACTTTTCATTTTCCTTCCGTTTGTTCAGGTGTCGTGCAGCATCTCCGAAACGGCCAGCTCCTCCGCGAGGCCTACAAGCACCAAGCCCTGCTGCCCGCTGACTGGTCGCCCCGTCAGGTGTGGGTGGAGACTACAGGTAAGAGCCGCACCCTGCAGAGCGGCCTGGCCTTCCTCTACGGCCTGCTCCCAGACTTCGACTGGACCAAACTCACCGTCCGACACCAGTGGAGCACGTTGTTCTGCAGCGGCTCCTGCGATTGTCCCGCCAGGAATAAATATCTGGACGAGGAGCAGCGGCGGCAGTATCGACTCCGAGTGGCCAACACCGAACTGGAGAGAACGTACGCTGAGATGGCCCGGACTTTAGGTTTGCCCACTCGCCAACTCCGCGCCTCCAACCCCATCGACTCTTTGTTATGCCACTTATGCCACGGTATTCCTTTCCCGTGCGTCCCGCCAAGCGAAGGAGGCATGGGCGGCTGTCTGACGATGTCGCAGTTCGCCGTCATTCGAAAGCAGCAACTGGACGACGAAGTAGACAGGAGGAAAGTCGGGCTGTATCGCAAGTACGCCGTTCTAGCAATGTACCCGTACTTAAACCGGACTGCGACCAAAATGGAGCGCGTTGCGAAGGCGAACGAGCTTGGACGGCAAACGCGACCGGGCGGCGAGGAGGTGTTCTCGCTGTCCTCCGCCCACGACGTAACGATGGCTCCCCTGCTCAGCGCCCTGGGACTGGACCAGGCGAGGTTCCCGAGGTTCGCCGCGAGGGTCGTTTTCGAGCTGTGGAAGAGTCCGCCGCCGAAGCCCAAAAAGAAGACGGCGGCGAAAGAAAAGGCAAAGGACGGGGAGGTTTTCGTGCGGGTGCTGTACAACGGGGAGGACGTGACGTTTCACACCGCGTTCTGCAAGTCGCACGGCCGCCACGGTAACCAGCCCCTCTGCCCACTCGGGAACTTCCTGGCGTTCGTGCGCAGGGACATGTTCAGTGTGGTGAACGCGACGTCGTACCAGGAGGCTTGTTACAGACGCCCCGCCGCTTAAAAGTGGGTCCATACGACACTAAATAACGTAATAAGATGAGAGCAGAGAAAATAACGATTAGGCCTGTCACAATAAAACAACTAGAAGTGCGACATATTACTACATCAAAATATCACGATAAACGACAATATTGAAACTTCTTTATACGCAACACATTTAAAGACGTAGAATCCCAGTAAACCAGGGACGTACAAACTATGGCCGGTGGGCAAATGCGGCCCTCAGACCAATTATTGTTGGCCCTCCAGCTTTGCCAAGTTGGCCCAAATGACTAAAATAGTACTTTTTACTGTAAAATTAGGTAATCATAACCTTAAAAAACTACATTTTGATGTTATACAGGTCTAAAATGAATGTTCTAAGCCTGAATTAAAGGTATTGGCTCATCCAAACTACGTCAAATGCAAACCTTTGAGAGCTTCAATTCACTGCCATGTCGTTTGTAACCCTATGCTTTGTACATGTTTGTTAAAATTTCACAATGGAAAAAGTTTGGACACCCCTGCGGTTATCCCTTTTTGAAATGTATACATTTTGAAAAACATTTACTGCAGGAAATACAAAGCAAAATGAAATAGTCATAAGTTAGAATCTATAATTTGTCATAGAAGAGACTTATTTAACTCTCTTATTGTACTGAAATAAAAATTCTACTAATACAAATAAGATGTACAAGCAGTAGATACTGTGCCCCAAAAAATATTGTTCCTGCTGTTATTCACTGAACAAAACGTCAGCCAAATAATTATTGTGACAGGCCTATGTAATATGTAACATTTCTGTTTTCGGGTGGAGGGTTGTCAGATGTGTCAGAGATGTGTCATTGCCTTGTTCCACAGTACGGCATTAAACTTATCCATCTCGCATTACTTCAAGGGGCCCAGCTAGCTCAGTGTTAGCTCATTGTTAGCGTCACTACTTCCTGTCCATTTCTGTCACAATGGGTTTTTTTTTTTGGTCTAAATTTAATCTCTTTGGAGCAAGATAAATTACCACCAGAAATGTTACTTTTACACCTTTACTTTGCTGATCTTTGGTGTGAACAGATGAACTATAAAGATTAAGGTCGTTGCTGGGGAAAATGTACTAAAAATGTATGAAGTAGTACAAAAAAATATTAATAATTCCATGAGAAATCGTCAATTAGATTTTCAGACAATTTAAAAAGAAATACAGCCCTGAAAAAAACGACAATTTTATAACAACTGGGAAATGTAAAAGTGTACCATAAAACCTTTCTTGCATTGTAACTTGGCCCGGTGGCATCATTCTGCTTCTCTCAGTGGAGACAGTTCAGTTTAATGCCGTACTGTGGAACATTCCAAGCAAATAATAACATCTCATTGGAAGTGCGCCTTATCACTTGGTTATCGGCAAACACAGGATGAACCCACACATAGACATAATAACTTTAAGGACCAAAATCCACAACACGTGTCTCAATATTCACTTAACATTGGTTATTTTTAAAGACAGTGTACTTTTTCGGCTGCAAGATTTAAGATATTTACTTCCTTAAAATATCCAATTGCAGCTGGGATTGTGTTCAAAGTTCTCATTTTAATGCACTGACAAAAAACGACAAACTGACAAACGAATAAAAGAGAAATCAGTGTATCAGAACATGTTTGTACAAATCTAAACTACAGGGTTTTTTGCAGTTTTTATGCCGAATAACACATGCCATTTTGGTGCTTTTGGAGGAAATTATATTACTTAAAACATTTCAGCCTTTGCGATTTCCCAATTGTGTCTATTCAAATTGCAATTTGTATTTAAATTGTGATTAATCTTGCAGCCCTATTACTTCCTGACGCATGGAAAACTCTTAGTATTGTTTTGAAAAAGAGCCAAAGTTGTGTGAATACAAAAATAAGACAAAGTGAGAGTCGATTACTTCCTTTCACTCCTGCCCTTTCAGCTGAGCGTTTGACCTAAAAGAAATAAGAACCATCAGGACATTAGTTCTGTAACACTAGCACAAATTCCATATAAAAATGCACTTTTACAACTGTTTGTCGTTCCTACACTTTGAATTCAACAGTTTTGATCTTTTTCTTTACATAATAACTACATTTTATTCCTTAACATCTTTTAAAAATGTTAATACTGATTTTAATGCGTATATAATTGTTGAAGGAGAGTTGAATGGCACTTGACCACTTTATTCTCATATTCCCTTTTTCATGCGAGACTTTTATAACAGAACAAAGGGATTTCTTATGCTTGAAAAACCGTCCGGACCATCCCTGTAAATATTTGATTAACTTTTTCGACAAAAGTAATACCTCTGAAGCTGATGTATGTTTTTGAGATGAAAATGTTTACGGTACAATGAACAGACGAGAAACAACTTTTGTATTTAACTTCCTAATTTCATTCCAAGCATTGAATTTTATGGTCGTGGAATCATTGAAAAGCACACTACAATAAATTGATTAATTGTCTTCAAGTCTTGATAACTTGTCTTTTTTTCATTTGTCAACCTGAGTCTCAGTATCTTTTCAATATTACTGGTCTTGATCGTAGTCAATAAAAATGCAGGCTGTTCTTTGGTGCCATCTGGTGGTGACATTGCATGCTGCATCCTAAGATTCTGACTCAACTCGGAAACCAGAGGTAACATTAGTCTGTGGTAAAAAAAAAAAAAACAATAATAATAATAAGACTGTGGATTTTTAAAAAAAGGTTCATGATTAGTGTACTGTTCACACAAGTTTAGGTTCACTCTGAAACTTTCGTTTGTTTATGCGATGTTCGATTACTGCCCTCTAGTGGACGTTTTGGGGTATAGGTTTTGTTTCTGCCACATGCGGTCAGTCAAGCATGGTCGGCTCTCGGTGCAGCCACAGACAATGAACCTCGTTTGCAGCCTTGGTGTATCTTTGTCCGTAAGTTCAGCTATGTTCTGCGTTAAAATGTTTGCATCTGTGAAACTTATGGTAAATGTAAACTGTGAATCAGCATTTGTTAAAATATTAGCTGCTGCTAGCTTCGTACATGTAGCTCCGTCTTATTTTAAGCTAGGCTATCGTGTTCTAGTTTTACTTTGTTGGCTCAAACCATACAGTTTATGGCAGAAACATGTATTTTTGTTGTATAACATATGTAAAGGTACACTTGAAGGTACATTCATAAAGTCAAAGTCATAATTCATTAATATCTGTGTAATAAGGTACAAGTTCATGTACAGGTATTTCTTTTTGTGTACTTGATGTACAATCCATTAACACACACCTTTATGTGTTTTGTTCCAGTTTACCAAAAAGGCAGAGTTTTCCAAATCCACGTTGTGGAGTAAAAAGCGTCTTAAAATTCCAGTAAAGACAAGTCTACTCTACATGGCCACGACTCTCTTTTTTGTGTTCGCTATCTGTCTAGCCCTGGTAGTGACGCCATAGTGAGGACAGAACAGTAAAAGGACACTTACACAGCGGGCTCAGACAACATCAACTGTCACCAACGCACTGAACAAGCTACACAAGATGGAGCAGCAAGACAAGACAGACCAAACACAAAGACTGTATGAGATTAGGTCGCAACTCTCCAGCTCAAGATCAAGTAGGTCTTCAGCGAGTGCTGCAGCCACCAAAGCTAAAGCTAAAGCTGAAGCAGCTTTAGTAGAAGCCAAGTTTGCTGCTAGAGAAGCACAAATGATGAAAGAAAAGGCTAGAATAGAAGCTGAAGCAGCACAACGCAAAGCAGAATTGGAGGCTAATCTTTACGTGCTAAAAACAGAAGGAGCGCCACAGCAGCCTCAGCAGAAGCAGCAGTCTAGCCGCAGCAGCAATGGAGAATGACCCTCTCGGCGACTTGGCCCAGATCCCTCCACAGGACACCGCCAACGCACCAACGAGTTCGTGCAGGCACACTACGCTCCAGACTCACAGCAGGAAGCGCCGGTCCCACAGCAACCACCTGTCACATCCTCCAACGTACAACGAGCATCGTCACCACCGCTGCCAGACCAAGTCAGGTGGTACTCACTTCCAAACAAAGAAACAGGCCTGCCCAAGCCTTCCCTTACTAACGAGGTAATGTTCAGCACTCAAAACAAAGCCCAAACACATTATCTCCCCCCTCCAATGTCTCACATGTCCAGCCTCAGAGACTATGCTTGTGAAATGGCACCAGCAGCTGATCTCACTAAATATCTAGTTAGGAGAGAAATGGTGAGCTCTGGAATATTAAAATTTGACGACTGTCCAGAAAACTACTGGGCCTGGAAAACGTCTTTCCAGGATGTTACCAGAGAGCTTAATTTAACAGCAAGAGAGGAGATTGACTTATTGATAAAGTGGCTTGGCCCAGATTCATCCACACAAGCCATGCGAATCAGATCCGCTCATGTTTACAATGTTACAGCAGGTGTTGCCATGGTTTGGCAAAGATTAGATGATACTTATGGTTCACCTGAGATCATTGAACATGCCCTCTTATCAAAACTGGAAAACTTTCCCAAAATCTCTAACAAAGATAATCAGCGTCTCAGAGAGTTAGGAGACATTCTAATGGAGATACAGTCAGCAAAGTCAGGGGGACGTTTACCTGGTTTAGCTTATCTTGACACAGCCAGAGCGTCAACCCTATTGTTGAAAAGCTTCCTTCTACGGACTGCAAGAGCGCTGGATCACACATGGCTCAGGTACAAGGTAGAGCACGGTGTTTCCTTTCCACCTTTCTGCTATTTTGTGAACTTCATTTCCAGCCACGCTAAAACCCGAAATGACCCAAGTTTTTCCTTTTCCTCATCATGTGTCACAAATCACGTAAAGCAGGACAAATCAGTAAGAAACTACAATAACCAAAAAACAGTGTCAGTAAGAAAGACTGAGGTTTCAGCCACACCTCTTGCACCCAATAATGGTAGCAAAGAAAAGAAAGCTGATGAGCCAGCAGATCGTTGTCCTATACACAACAAGCCACATCCTCTAGCAAATTGTCGTGGTTTAGAGGCAAACACTTAGATGAAAGGAAAGCTTATCTGAAAGAAAACTTAATATGCTTTCGTTGTTACATCCTCAAAACACATAGCTAAAGACTGTAAACTGGCTGTCAAATGCAAAGAGTGTAGCAGTGACAGACACATTAGTGCTCTCCACCCTGGCCCAGCTCCTTGGTCAACAGAAGCACAAGCAACGGAACAAAAGTATGGCGGGAGCAGGGCGATAAGCTCTCCTGAGGTCACTTCCAAATGCACTGAAATATGTGATAAAACACATGGATTTAGATCATGCTCAAAAATCTCCCTCGTAAATGTGTACCAAGCAAAACGCCCAGACAAAGCCCACAAAATGTACGTGGTCTTAGATGACCAAAGTAACCGCTCTTTGGCAAAATCCGATATCTTTGAGCTTTTGGCATTTCAGTAGCGTCTCATCGCCATACATTTTAAAAACCTGTGCAGGCATCAGTGAAGCTACAGGTAGGAAAGCTCCACAACTTTGTAGTGGCATCACTTGACGGACAAACTCAAGTTGCACTTCCTCCTCTTTTAGAATGTAACACAGTGCCAGATGACCGTAGTGAAATCCCCACACCTGACATTGTACAGTATTTTCCTCACCTAGCACCAATAACAGGCAAAATACCACCAATAGAGAGCCAGACACGCCCATCCTTCTCTTATTGGGGCGCGACGTTCTCTAGTGTACATAAGGTGCGTGAGCAATATAGCATCCGCACAACACGCCTTATGCTCAACGGCTAGATTTGGGGTGGGTTATTGTAGGTGAGATATGTCTTGGGGGAGCTCACAAACAGACTAAAGTGAATGTTTACAAAACCAATTTGCTACAAAATGGCCGATTTCCTTCCTCATGCCATGCACTAACGCCATTCATGTAAAAGAGACATTCAGTATCCCCCAAACAGCAAACCATTGCCTTTAGTGACATAGAGGCAACTCCTCAAACAAACAGACTGTCTTGGGCTTAACGTGTTCCAAACAAGCCCTGATGACAACAAACCAGCCCTGTCTATTGAGGACAAAAATGTTCCTTGAGATCATGGACAAAGAAGTGTACATGGACACTGACAACCACTGGGTGGCGCCATTACCCTTTTCGTAACCCGCGCCCTCTCCTTCCAAACAACAGGGAGCAGGCTCTGAAACGCCTTCACTGTTTTGAAACGGACTCTAGACAAAAACATGACATGAAAGAACAGTTCATAGAATTTATGGAGAAAATCTTTGCAAATGACCAAGCAGAAATCGCTCCAGAGCTTGAATCAGGTGAAGAATGTTGGTACCTACCAATATTTGGAGTGTACCACCCCCAGAAACCGGCAAAATCCGAGCTGTTTTTGATTCAAGCGCCAGTTAAATGGCATCTCATTAAATGACACTCTACTTAGGGGACCCGACTTAAACAATACGCTGCTCGGTGTTCTTTTTAGCGCTTTAGAAGAGAGCAAGTAGCAGTTACTGTTGATGTAGAGCAGATGTTTTACTGCTTTCGAGTCAAGGAAAGCCACAGAAACTATCTCAGGTTCCTATGGTTCAAAGACAATGACCTGAACAAAGAAATAACAGAGTTCCGGCATGAAGGTTCCAGTCTTTGGAAACAGTCCGTCTCCAGCTATTCGATCTATGGACTGAGACAGCGGCTGAGTTAGGACAAGAAGAACACGGCTACAATGTAAAACAGTTTGTCTTCCATAATTTCTATGTAGATGATGGGCTGACCTCTGTGTCCAGCCAGGCGAAAGCCATTGAACTTTTGACAGGAAGCGAGACACATGCTGGCTGAATCAAACATACGGCTTCACAAAATCGCCTCAAATGTCAGTCAAGTCATGAATGCATTTCCACCGGAGGAACGAGCAACAGATCTTAAGGACTTAGACTTGGAGGTGGACCCTCTACCTCTCCAACGAAGTCTTGGGGTGGGTTGGAACTTAGAAATGACTCTTTCACATTCCGAGTAGGAAAAGACATTAAGCCATTCACCCGCAGAGGCATATTATCTGTTGTAAATAGCCTCTATGATCCCCTAGGGTTTGCTGCCCCAGTGACAATTCAGGGTAAAGCACTATACAGGAGCTAACTTTAGAACAACAGGACTGGGATGAACCTTTACCAGCACACAGGGAGGCAGAGTGGACAAGATGGACTGACTCACTCACTGCCCTTGAAGGTGTCCAAATCCACAGGCCCTTTGTACCCGTTTCATTGCCACACACTCAAACAAGAGAACTATGCATCTTCTCGGATGCTTCAACAATGGCAATAGCGGCTGCAGCTTACCTCAAGGTTGTCGATACGGATGGCCAATGCCATGTCGGGTTTATGATAGGCAAATCTAAACTAGCGCCATCTTCTGCACACACAGTTCCGCTTAGAACTATGCTTAGCTGTTTTAGCAGTCGAACTTGCACAAATTATCATTGAGGAAAGTGACATTGAGTTTCAAGCAGTCAACTTTTACACTGACAGTAAAATAGTTCTCGGGTACATTTACAATAGTACTCACGATTCTATGTGTATGTTGCTAATAGAGTTGCCCAGATCCGCCAAATCAACCAGCCCAGATCAGTGGCATCACGTAGCCACCGACCAAAACCCAGCAGACCATGGTACCAGGCTAGTTCTCGCATCTCAGCTGCAATACACAACCTGGATCTCTGGTCCACAGTTTCTAACAGTCAATACAAAGCAGTGCAACAAATCTGGAAACTTTGGTCTTGTGGACCCATCATCAGACATGGAAATACGTCCTCAAGTAACCACTTTAGCAACAAACGCGTCAAGGAAAACAAGCTTGGCTCTCACAGATTTGAGCGTTTCTCAACCTGGAAATCTTTGGTTAGAGGAATACAAGCCCTCATTAAGCATCTCAAAGTCGTTTTCAAAAACCGCACATGCAGACAAATGTGATGGTGCAGGGTACTCACGCCACGCAAAACAGTCATTATCAAGTGCGTTCAGCAAGAGATGTTTGAGCAGAAATTAAAGACTTTCTGATGAAAAAGAGATACCCACACACAGTCCTCTTGAAAAGCTTGACCCTTTTATTGATAGTGAAGGTTTGTTAAGGGTTGGGGGACGCGTGCATGCAGCAGATCTTTCTGAACTTGAAAAACACCCCTTGATAATCCCAGGTTCTCATCATATTGCAGTTCTCTTTGTCAGACACTATCACAATCAGGTTGCTCATCAGGGACGTCAGTTTACTGAAGGCGCTCTGCGCACTGCAGGACTTTGGATTTTAGGGGCAAAGAAACTGGTTTCTAGTGTAATCCATAAATGTGTTACTTGTAGGAAACTCAGAGGTCGCCTAGAGGAACAAAAATGGCCGCTTTACCCACAGACAGACTTACCATTGACCTCGCCATTTACATACGTAGGTCTGATGTTTTTGGACCTTGGAATGTCACGTCCCGCCACACAAGGTCAAACAGTGCTGAGAGTAAAAGGTGGGCTGTGATGTTTACATGTCTTTGTACTAGGGCAGTGCACATAGAAGTTGTCGAGTCGATGTCTACCTCCAGCTTCATAAATGCTCTGGCGCCGTTTCTTGTCAATCAGAGGCCCAGTCAAACACCTTAGGTCAGACCAAGGTACAAACTTTATCGGTGCCTGTAAGGAGCTGCAAATCAAATCTGAGGATCCAGAAATCAAAGACTTCTTACAAGACGCTAAAGCTGCACATGGACATTCAATGCCCCACATTCTTCTCACATGGGAGGGAGGTGTGGGAGAGGATGATTGGACTAGTTAGAAACATTCTTGATGGCTTACTTCTAAAAACTCAAACACTCGCCTCACATGAGGTATTGGTCACTCATGGCCGAGGTCATGGCTATAATGAACGCCAGGCCCTTGGTTCCTGTGACAACCGATCCTGAAACACCAGAAGTCCTTTCACCTGCAATGCTTCTCACTCAAAAGGCCAGTCCAGTGTTGTCTCCTTTTGGCAACTTTGAACTCAAAGACCTTTACAAAGCCCAGTGGCGCCAGGTTCAGGGTCTAGCAGACTGTTTCTGAAAGGTGGGAGGCAAGAGTACCTTGCCACACTGCAAACAAGACGAAAATGGACAGTAGAAAGACCCAATGTAAAAAGAGGGTGACATTGTTTTGTTGAAAGACGCTCAAGTCAAGCGTAATGAATGGCCTGTTGGTATTGTAGTTAAGGCTATTCCCAGTGATGACAAAAAAGTAAGAAAAATTGAAGTTAAGATTGTGAAACAAGGTTCTGTTAAAACCTATCTACGACCTGTTACTGATGTAATTGTCCTTTATCTGACAATTATGCTAAAGACTAAATAGTGGTATATTCCTTAATACACCAGGCGGGGAGTGTACTGTTCACACAAGTTTAGGTTCACTCTGAAACTTTCGTTTGTTTATGCGATGTTCGATTACTGCCCTCTAGTGGACGTTTTGGGGTATAGGTTTTGTTTCTGCCACATGCGGTCAGTCAAGCATGGTCGGCTCTCGGTGCAGCCACAGACAATGAACCTCGTTTGCAGCCTTGGTGTATCTTTGTCCGTAAGTTCAGCTATGTTCTATGCTAAAATGTTTGAATCTGTGAAACTTATGGTAAATGTAAACTGTGAATCAGCATTTGTTAAAATATTAGCTGCTGCTAGCTTCGTACATGTAGCTCCGTCTTATTTTAAGCTAGGCTATCGTGTTCTAGTTTTACTTTGTTGGCTCAAACCATACAGTTTATGGCAGAAACATGTATTTTTGTTGTATAACATATGTAAAGGTACACTTGAAGGTACATTCATAAAGTCAAAGTCATAATTCATTAATATCTGTGTAATAAGGTACAAGTTCATGTACAGGTATTTCTTTTTGTGTACTTGATGTACAATCCATTAACACACACCTTTATGTGTTTTGTTCCAGTTTTACCAAAAAAGGCAGGTTTTCCAAATCCACGTTGTGGAGTAAAAAGCGTCTTAAAATTCCAGTAAAGACAAGTCTACTCTACATGGCCACGACTCTCTTTTTTGTGTTCGCTATCTGTCTAGCCCTGGTAGTGACGCCATAGTGAGGACAGAACAATTAGAAAATGGTAAACGCTTCACTTTATATATAGTGCATTGACAATAGAACAGGTAGCAATTATTGAGAGGTTTTAAACTGTTGTATTTAGAGCTGCAACAGTAAGTTCTCTTATGTATTTGACAAGTTGGCAGTAAAAGATAAAATACATACAAAAATAACTTGTTATATTATTTTTATATTCTGCTTTTATCAATAATACACTTTATTTGTAAATATCCTCTGTCTAGAACATCAATACATTATTTGGTTGATAGTGTGGGACTATTTAAAACTTTTCAGTGTATAATAATTTGCTGATTAGTCTACCATAAAAATATCGTTAGCTGCAGCTCTAATTGTATTTATTCTTTATTTAACCAAATTGCAAAAAAGTTCTCACTGATAGTAACGACCTGGGCCAGAAGTAAGCAGATACAAACGCAACTTAGAAACAAAATTCAAAAAGTCATGATAATAGATATGTGTTTCTGATTAAAATATTCGTTTGAGAAAGTGTGCTGATCATGGAGTAATGAGAGCACTGAATGTTTAAAAGATGAGCCAAACTGATTTATTTGTTTGCATCTGGTGCAACTTCTCACTTCTGATCTGGGATGGGTGCTGTTTACAGATGGACCCAAAAGTATACAGATACGGGTACTTACTGGTACAAAAAAAAAGTTGGCATCAATAGTTTCAGAAACTTTCATCTCTACATCCTGAGACGGCACTACAGAAGCATTACAAAGTCATTTTAATGGTAATTTTACTTTTTACTTTAAATTCTGCTTTGGGGTATAGATTTGTATTATTTATTTTAAGTTATTTATATATTTGAAATCATAGATAATGGTACAATATCAAACAAAAGCCCCAAAAATAACTTTCACTTATATTATGCCACAATATAAGATTTTAGGGTTACGATTATTGTGAGTCAAAACACTGATTTTACAATTTTTCACAATTAATGAAACCACGGCGAAATAACACTGAAGATTATAATTTTCTTTCATTCACATTCTTATTCACATTTCTCGATTTAGGGACCTGCTTTACCTTCTGAATGACCAAATAAAATGAATGTGGCAAAAACTACAAGTTGTTTTCTCATTTCAGTGTATTTTTGGACAATATAGTGTATTAAAAAGAATAAATTTTGCTTCTCAAATGGTCACAATTAATTACAATACATACATACAATACGACCTGAATCCTCACGATTGTTTATGAACCAAATCATCTCTTATTACCATTTTCAATTTTCAAGTAAGTTGAAAGCACATCATGAAAGCCGATATGTTGAGAGCAAACAAACAAAAAAAATAACACAAATTCGTTCTGCCTATAGTTTCTCACTTTAAAGGGGTATGAAACTGACCAAAGCTGTCCAAACTTTTCACCATCTCTTTGATCTGACCGTGTATCTGAGCCAAACTACACTCAGAAGAAGAACCGGACTGGAGATCAAGCAAAAACGACAAAAAAAAAAAAGAAAAAAATCTACTTTCGACTTAATATTCTGAATGAAAAAAAACGTTTACTATGACAAAAACTACCACATAAAGCTGTCTTCTTATTTGGACGATATAGTGTATTAAAAAATAATACATTTTGCTTCTCAAGTGGTCACAATTAACATTCTTTTTTAGCACTTAAGCCACTTTAGTTACCATTTTTTTCTGTGAATAAGAGTGTGCACTTTATACCTTATACTTTATATTGTATTTTTTATTACCATGTTTATTTATCCTATTTTTATTGCATTCTTCATATTCATATTGCATTCTTTCATTCCTGTCCTAAACTGTGTGTTGCAACAGTGGAATTTCCCCATTGTGGGACAAATAAAGGATCTCTTATCTTATTTTATCTTATCTTATCTTATCTTATCTTATCTTATCACTTACGATTTATATTGCGACCTGAATCATCTCGTTCGACGTTACCTTTTTCAATTTTCTCATTTGTGTCCAGCAGATGGCACTCTTCCTCCACCTTCCTGGCTCTGGTTCAGCTTTTTCCACCTGCTGCCATCCGTCATCCACTTTGTCAACAGAGCTGTGGGGCGAGCACAAAGTCAATAGCTGTATAAATGTAGGATCCTTAAGAGGCCAGTCCCAGCCCAGAGCCGCGCTCGTGTGTCATCGTCATTACGGGCCAGACGGAACGCTGACAAGATATCAATGATGCAGCTCATTTTCAGAAGTGCGCCGCTCGCTCCTCCTGCCTCCTTTCCCCTTAAAAACAGCCCTTTGTATCAGGAGGATATCGACTGGAGAAATGCAATAACAACAGAGAAGGCGAAATCACATTTGCTGTACAAAGATGTTCAATTTATTTACCCCGGCAGAGCGATTTGTTTAGTGAATAAAAGCCAATTGATGCGGAGGAGGATTACAAATGTCACAGAGCATTTTCATTCAGGTCCGTTCAATTTGCTGTTACATTCGCTGAAGAGCCAGTTAACTTCTAGTTGTTGACTTATATTTAGGTGATGTTTTGGACAAAGGTTAGGACTAAACTTGGAGTAAAGGGGTCAAATGTCATTAGGGCTGTAGTCGATTGAAGGCGTGTCCTGTTGAGTCCAGTCGACTGCAGGTGAGACACTACAGGTGAATAGGAAAAAAACTTAAATTCAAAGATATCAATTGTAAACTTCTCCTGTAGTTTACTCACACAAATGTAAGAAGAAAATGTATTACAAGTTTTTTTTATCATGTAATGTTTTCATAAAGAAGTAAGGAATTTTATGTGTAAATTGGCCAAAATTGCACATTTTTGAGACATTTAAACCTGAGAAATGGGCTGAATCAGGTTTAGATTGCATGGTTCATTTTGTACACATATTAAATAAATTACAGAGGGGATTTAGGATATCTTATTTTTATTTTGAGTAAACTAGATCTGACTGAAAATTGGCCTAAAATTCAAATTTCATCTCATTTGTTTGACCTAAAACTTTAATAAATCAGGCTTAGAATTAGATATCAACAAATCCTTCTGTGTGTTCTGTCAAAGTGTTGTTAAATCTAAAATTGTACAGTCGGAGCTAGTTTAAGGCTGATCTTTATGTCTTTGTGGGAGAAAATGCATTTTAAGAAAACGGCCTTTGAAGTTACAATATTCAAGAGAAATCTATGGATGAAGTGGATTAAATTAAATGTATTTAGGAGCAGACTGGACAAGTTTGATGAAAACGTAAAAGTTGAGAGAGAAAACTGACCAAAAACAAAAACTTAAGGTATGAAACTGAGAAAAGCTCTCAAAACTTTTCAGCATCTCTTTGATCTGGCCGTGTATCTGACCCAAACTGCACTCAGAAGACCACGACCGCACAGGAGATCATGCAAAAACAACTAAAAACACACAAAATACTTAATTTCTGCTTAATATAAATGTTAGATTTACTAAACGATGCCAACAGTCCTGCAAATCATCAAGTTTCAAAGCACTGTTAAAGATCCTGGATTGCGTCATAACAAATCTGTATTTAAAGGTGCACCAACTTTTCTGCTGAAAGGTCCGACAACTAATTTAATGAAGTTTTGCATAAAAGACAGATCTAAAAAGCCACAAAAATGTATAACTAGTACTTTGACTTAAATTAAACTGCCAGAAGTACATTTTTAACCAGATAAATATACTGCAGTTACATTAATCTATGGAAAAAGCACAATTAAGACCCACTTCACAATTGAATCTTTTGTTGTTTTAGATTCTGTTTGACGTCCAAAACACTGCTCGCTCGACTCTTCTGCTTCGGGTAGTTAAAACCCTGGATATTAAATAACTCTATTGCCCACGAATGAATCCTGTCGCCGTCTGCTTCCTATAGAATCATGCATTTTAAAGCTGTCCGGCCCACTTGGGCGCAGACGGCGGGCAGCACTGTGCACGTCTGTTTCTGCGGCGCTCTGATGGAGGACAGATGATTGACAGCTCGACAGGAGGAGAGGAGGCTGCGGTTTGTGCTTACGGGACAGTGTAATGAATAGAACTGTCATATGGAGGAAGAATATGATGCATAGAAAGCGTGGGCCGAGGATGTGGTTAGCGATAAATTTATGGACCCCGTTTCCAAAGCCACAGATTAGAGGAATTAAAGTGCGGGGTTACATTTCGTGAAGAGGTTTGAGGAAGAATGGGGACAGTGAGCAAAAAAGGTCGACCACTTTCTAATCCGGAAGAGCAATGGCATCACAAAACGATCCACCGACTACCCATGGACTCTATCTACCAATATCTACCAAGTTTAACAGATTTGGATTTTTAAATACAAGTAATAGTTTATTGAATGCCATTATGTGGTGACAAAATTTCCTGTGAGAGGTAAAAACTGTATGAAATCTGTTCCTTTAAAGCTCAAAACGCATCTAAAATATGAAAACACGGCTATAATCTAATAACAAATATAAAAGTTTAATAATTTGGCGGACTCCTGACACAAAAAAAAGAGGAATCATCTTGCAATAGTCCGAGAACGATCTAATAAACCTGGAATAATCTGTAAATAGTCGCGGGACAGTCCTCGGATAATTCTGGAACAGTCCTACAATCTGGAAATAATCCCACACTGATGATAAAAGCATATTTTGTTTGACAATAGAATCATTTTCAAGACAAAATAAATCAATGTGTGGTCTTTAACTTCTCGAGGTTATGCAAATGTCAAATGAGGGCCAGAACTGTATAAAATCTGTTCCTGTAAAGATTTAATGCTTAATAATGTACCTGACATCTGACAAAAAAAAGAACAATACCCCTGGAGTCATCCTGGAACAGACCTGTAATAATCTCTGAACAACACAACCCTGGAATGATTCTGGAACAGTCCTGCAACAATCTTGGAAATAAACCTACAATAATCCTGAAATAGTCCTGGGACAGTCCTTGAATAATTCTGGAACAGTCCTGGAATAATCCTTGAACAACACAACAAACCTGGAATTATTCTGGAACAGTCCTGAAACAATCTTGGAAATAAACCTAGAATAATCCTGGAATAGTCCTGGGACAGTTCTCAAAAACTCTGAAATAATCCTGGCGCAATCCTGGAATCATTCTGGAAAAAATCTGGAATAATCATTGAACATTCCTGGAATAATCCTGTGAATTTCCTGGAATTGTCTGGTTAATAAATAAGTGTATTTCCTACAAAAACTCTAGTCAATCCCACAATGATAATATGATCATATTTTTAAAAAACAATTCATGTCATTTTCCATACGTAATAACAGCATCTTCATCAGTTTCATTGTTGTCTTTAACCCTTGCGCTTGATCTTTTTTATTTCATCACTGTGAAACTTTCATGGATGGTCCCAAACATCACTCAACATACATTTCATGCAAAATTTAAATATAAGTAAGAATATTACTCTTTGACCAAATGAAGAGAGCACAAGGGCTAACTATTTGAGGGTTTGCAAAAAAGAATATTCAATTTGGACAGTGAGGGGCAAAACTGTATGAAATCTGGTCCTGTAAAGAATCAAAACGCATCTAAAATGTACAAAAGTCTAATAACAAATGACAAAATGGCAAATAACAAAGGGAAAGTGTCCTTTTTCTCCCTCTTCCTTTAGCCAACGAGCCCTCTCTTAGACACATTTATGAGGCAAAAAAGCAAAGAAACACATGTTGCCGATTATTCTTTGGATGCAGCAGTTACCACAACAATAAAACCTCTAAATACTTCACCTCTACTCCAAACACTACTGCAACACGATCTTTTTCGAGCTGGTCCAAGTTGTCTCTGTTTGCTTTGGCGTTTGTCGTTCAGTCCAATTCATTTCAACAAAAAAATAAACACATGATAATGACAAAGGTCCGAGAAGACAAACATGAAACAGTAGCTCTTCGCTGAAACTCCACATCTCAAGTGGCCTTAAAGGAGCCCATCAAAGTGGGAAAAACAACATACTCGCAGCGTTAAATGCCCTCTGTAAGCGTCTACTCTGTGCCGCGCTTGCTATACGATACCGCGAGCCGACGTGAGGACATTTTTAGAGCGTGAGGTGCGAGACGTGGGAGGCCGGGTGCGAGTTAAGCGACAGGTCAGCTAATTGGGCTGCGCTTGTGTACGTGTGTGTCCTGTCTGTCACTGTCTGCGCCGCTGTTTACCCATATGGAAGCCGTTATTAGTGTTTAGCGGCTTAAGCTAACATGCGAGTTGGTCTGAATGCGCTCAGTGTTAGATGGCGGAGCTGTAAGAGACGCGCCGAGACGTAGGGGGTTGTTGCTCGATCAGATAATCGGGGTTTTGGTGCAAGTTTCAGGGCGGTTATTACAAATGTGGATTCCACTTTAAAGTGCGTATGACAGGTTTTTATGATTTTCTAATTTTGACTTTATTCAGTGTATTAATACTTTGTGTAAATACAAATTATAGTTTTACACCAATCAAGTCGCTATTTGTGGAGAAAAGTTGAAAAATCTGTTGACAATTATAGGAAGTAAACAAACTGATGACATCATGCTGGGGAGTCAAAGGTTATGCATAATTTACACAAAATAAACAACTTTTTTGACCCTTTAAACTTTGATATCTAAATAAGGTGTTCACATGTGTTTTTCTTTGTCAAATGAACAAAATCCGTGACATTAGATGAGTTTTGGCCACTGTACAGTGTGGTTGCTATGGTGATTTCCTAGTGTGATGTCATACTTTACAACCAGGAGTAAAATTTAAAACCTAAAAAACAGCTAAACTGGGGTTAAATTTGTAAAGATTTTAGTAGAAATTTGAATATATTTATGTTGATTGGATTTTAGTTAAATGTGTATTTCAACCTGTCATAGGCCCTTTAAAGCAGAACTAAGTAACTTCAGTGACAGAGCTCCCCCTGCAGGTCTCTTATGAAAATATACTTCCAGTAAAATGAGGCCAAAAGCTTTTTTTCTTTTTCTTTTTTTTCCCCCCTTCCTTTTGAATTGAATTAAGGAAGTACAATTACACACCAAAACATTTCATGTCGCCAAAAATAAAAAAAGAGAGCCAGTGTTTCTCAGGAGAGTTGTTTTCGGGTCGGCGTCAGGAAAGTTACAAGGCTGGTTTTCCGTGCAGAGACAGCAGGGGGCGACGGACGGATTCAAACGGCCCAAAAATACATTTACAACCACTACACGGACTTAAAGACGTTTAAAATGGTAAAAATGTTGCTTTATTGCACTTTAGAAGTGTAATTTTTGCTGTGCCACCTTAATTGGACATAAACCAGAACAAAAATGAGATTTAACCCAGAAAAAGACTGAATTACAAATACATTCAAAAGCTGGGGAACCTGACGTTTTTGTTTGTAAATGAGTAAATGTCGTGTTTTCCCCAAAAGAGGAATATTTCAAAGTAAAGACGCGCACATCCCAAAGTCTCAGAAGCGTGTAGGACTCAGAAGAGTAAATAAGTAGCAAGTTGCTCCCATTTGGCCATTGTAAAAGCATCACTTTGTAATAAAATCTGCGTGCTGCGCTTTCTATCCAAGTTACTTCCACAGGGCGCCCACATGCCCTCATCAGGGATTTAGGATTATGCAAGAGATCTGGGCCCCATCACCTCTTCAAACAGAATATAAAAAAGATCAAATCATTGCTCACATATTAGCGTACGTTAACAAAACTAGTGATTATAATTAGCAGATAGTGTATTTTCTTACAGTAAGATCTTTGTGAAAATGGTGTGGTATTAATTGCAAATACAAAACAGTTCTGCATCATAATAAAACCTACAGAGGATGTCTATAAATTAAGTTTTAAGAGTTATTGTGAAGCGTACAAACCATATTCAAGTGTATATTCGAACAATAGTGAATGAAAAAAATACCAATAATAACAGAATTTGCTGGAATAAGTAAATATACAAAGTTATCTATCAGGAGCCCATTGACAAGGTTTGCACCTGGGGCCGGGGAATTTGTTGCTACACCCCTGGCCCTCATACAACTATGACGCCTCATTTCAACGTTTGCTGAAATGACAAAATAGTGGATTTATCTCATAAATACTAAGCAAGCCTGAGAACCTGCAGTATTCATGGCCTAATATTAATCACACATGGTTAATTTAACTTTCACGTTAATGAAGAATACAGACTGGATTAATCAGCTTTCTGCCTCAAATGGAAAACAAACAATCTTGTACCTGTTCAATCTAAGGTGAGCTGCTAACATTAGTGACTTTATATGTGACACTCTCTGAAAACAGTGCTTTATTCAGAATCAGAACTGAAGACTGCTCTAAAACATCTTTTATTGGAGCTTTCATTCAGTCGTGGTGTGCATGGTTCAAAAACCTGTCGCTGTCACACTGCTCAAGTATAAGCTTTGCTCTTGTAATATACTTGTACAGTAAAAAAACCAACAACAAAAAAGCTCCAAATTGATGTAATCAGCTTAAAAATTGAAAATGTTTATCCCTAAGTTAAACTATAAACATACGAAAACATACTGGGACTAATGATGGATAAGACCAGTAAAGAAAGTCTAAATTAAGTGCCAACCAGGACACATTTATCAAATCACTAAAGTTTGAACTGACTACTTTTTAGTTGATGGGCAAAGCTTGAGATGTTGGGAAAGAAATGGACAAAATGAAAAGGCTAATCGGGACTAAAAGTAAGTTATAACCCTAACTACAGTCGGTCCAAACCGGGACGAGCTTTAAACGTGGACCGACACTGGACGAAACCGGGACTAAACTAGCACTATACAAGGCTTGAATCTAAACTTCTGTGTCCTGAGCTCGATGCCTGCACTTAAACCTGTTAGTAATTTATCCAGATTGGAGTGGGCTGTTGTTGCTAAAATAATCAGGATTTATGAGAGCCTCGGTGGTGCGCGCGATGGGCCACAGTCGGGCTAATTGAGTTTGGTCATTAGTGTGTCGTTCTTCTATCAAGCGCCCATTCGCCCCGCCATCCATCACTTCCCCAATCCCAACACACTCAATGGAAAAACTATCAGAGCACTTTTTAACTGCGTCTCTGAGCAGCACTTGTGAAGATGTGTGGCCGTTAGATCACCGCTTAAATGGCACTGTCATTGGCCAAAATTCAGCACGGAAAAGTGGATGTCCTCAAGAAACTCACAAGTGGCCACTCAGGGCAATAAAGTAAGTTTTTGGGAAAGTTATTTAAATTCTAAAAAGGTCAAAATGGTTTCCTGCAAGAGCTTGTGTCCTGCTTTCATCATGCTTAGTTTTCCAAAAGTAAACGGGGAACAACTTTCGGCTGCAAGGCATTAAATGTCTTAACCACTGAGCCACTTGGCAGACTTTACTACTGTAGCTAGCCATACACAAAGGTTCTTTTGGTCAGGGTACAGTAGGGCTGTCACATTGTCAACTTTTTTTTTTGTAGATAGTGTGAAGAGAAACCAAAAACCGTAAACCTACTGTTACAGAAACATTTTCTCAGGTTGAAAATTACTTTAAGATGGTGATGATGATGTGAGCTTTTAACCATGTTCTAACATTGTTCCTACATCAAAAACATACCTGGAGTAGCATTTAATTTGATTCACGTTTGTTTGATGAATGCTGGTTTGAAAATCCTCTCCCTCTGACACTGTGTTCTGAACTCCTTCGATGTGTGACGTAGATGATGCTGACGTCATTTATCCCAGAATCTTCTGCTGTTTTAAGTCCTTAAATCATCGACAGACTCGCTCTGCACTGTTTACTGCAAAGCGTTGTGGGTATATATTTACATGTGTGTGATTGCCTCTACAGACAGTAGATGGAGCCACAGCTAAGTCAAAATGGCATCTCCCAATGCAGTGATAGTTATATTTTTCTTTGTAAAAGCCTTTTATTTTTAGCTCTAAAACATGAGACGTCAAACTGAAGACACTCAACAGCAGGTTTAATGGCCAATAACACTACAAATAATGCATAATATTTGTCCTTTAAAGAGTTACTTAAGTAAATGTAGTTAACAAAGGGTACCTCTGCCTTTCATAGCCTGCTATAAACTGTCAGTCAAGTGGACAATATAGCGATATTGACAAAAATGAATGTCTTATTTATTTATTATTATTACTACTTTGTGAGTTTCCCGATAACAATAGTCAGAAGATAATACAGAAATGTGTTAAAATCTCTTTTCAAATGTGATAGTTGGGGTTTAGTTATCTGGCAAAAGTGGAATGTCTGCAAAATAATCTCAAAAATGCAAAAAAAGTTTACAACATACATTTTTTTTTTAATCAGCTTTTATTTTTTACTGTAAACTCTATACTCATTATTCAAACTAGGCATGTCTTCAAAACAACATTCCCGATATTATCCACACCTCTGCTCTACCGCCATGCAATTACAGTAACTCTCATCCAGTCTCCGAATCGCAAACAAAACATTAGCAACATTCGACTCAGGCTAAAAATAAACCTCACATTTGCCAAGTCCGTATCTCTTGCAGTATTTCTCTCCCGTCATCCTCTCTCAGCTCGTACAGTTTGTCTCCGGGGTGCGACGGCAGACAGGCCTGACCCAGTTACCGAGCGCTTTCATCCCTCCTCAGGCCCCAAGCGTCCCTCGCCTCACACATTTACATGCGTCTCTATCTGTCCGCCCCTGTCGTCGGCACGTGGGCCTGTCTGCCGCCCGTCCGTCTCGTTTTTCGGAGGCTTTTGCACTATTTCTGGAATGATGCGGCACCTTCCATGATCGGCGTTTGAGACGATGCGCGGCGGCGGACTAAAACAACTAAAGATAGACGGGGGGGAAAGTATAGATGATGAAGACGCGAGTCACCGGAGACGAGGGACGTGCCTGCCAAGTATGGATGTGATACGGATGGTAAACTTGAAATGAAATGAACGGTAGGCGATGACAAACGAGAGGAAGACGAACATGTCGCTATCTCCAGAATCAATTAAAGTGACCAGGACGGGGTGGACTTCTCATGCAACTGAAATACGGGTAAGATAGATATATTTAAAGCATTTTATCATGATTTTGCTAATTTAATAATCACTTCCTAGTTGTAAATGATGACATCACACTAGGAATTTACTTTGTACGCTTGACTAAAACTCAGCGACTGTCAGAGTTTTTAATGTGACAAATCAAAATATATGTTTTCACCTTTATTTTGTTGATTTCATGATTTATTGTTTAAAAACAGTTATTTATTTTGTGTATTTTGTGTGCTGGAATGAGTCTCCCTAGTGTGATCATCGTTTTTTTTTTTACTTCCTGTAATATTCAACAGTTTTTCAACTTTTCTCCACAAACTACTACTTGATTGGTGTAAAACTAGATTTTTTTTTTTCAATGTACAATCGATATTAATACACCAAATAAAATCGAAATTAGAAAATTGTTCAAATCCGTCATATGCACTTTAAATGTGAGTCTCAAGTGAGAAAAGTGCTGATGTTATGTGGTTTGGGGGTTAGTGATTAAAGTGGGGTTAATTGGTTGATTAAGGCGAGACACTTTTCTATGGGACATTGTAACTTCAAAGGCAGTTTTCTTAAATTGCATTTTTCTCTCACGGGGCATAAGATCGGCCTTAAAGTAGCTCCCACACACACCAAACTTAACAACCCTGTACTCAACAAGATTTTGACGGAACTTACAGGAGGATTTGTTGATATCTAATTCTAAAACTGATTTATTAAGGTTTTAAGTAGACCAAAAAAAAAAGTGAAATTTAAATTTTAGGACAATCTAGTTAACTCAAAAACTAAATAAGAAATCCAAAATCCCCTCTGTAAGGTTTTTTTGTGACTAATATATGTATGAAATGAATGAATGAAAGAAATTTTACCTCGTTTCTGTCCATTTTTCAGTTTTGAATGTCCCAAATTTGAGCATTTTTGGCCGTTTTAAAATGTCTTATTTTTATATGAAAACATTACATGATGAAAATCTTTTCTTACATTTGTGAGTAAACTGTAGATTTTACCTGTAGTGTCCACAGCTCTTAGCAACTTCAGCGACGGAGCTCCCCCTGCAGGTCTCTAGTGAAAATATATTGCCAGTGTATTTTGCTTCGCTTCCTTTTTACTGAAATGATGTACAATCACATACAAAAAACATTTCATGTTGCTAAATATATATATATATATATAGAAAAAGAGGTGAGCGTTGTCTTCAGGTCGGCATCAGGAAAGTTGCAGCTGGTTTTCCACCCAGACAGAGCAGGGTTAGGGTTGGCGAGGGCTTCAAACGGCCCAAAAATACATTTGCAACCACCACACAGACTTACAAAGATGTTTAATAAGGTAAAAATGGTACTTATGTTATCTTCGTTATGCTTTAAAAACAATCACTGAATTAAAAACCAAATTGCACTAAAGTATCAATAAAGAATAAGGTAAGGTGAAAAATTAAACGTTATTACAAAAGCTCATTAAAAAGATTTACTATTGAAATCCGATCCACAATAAAAGAAGACTTTTCTAAAATGATCAAATGGGTGTTGTGGATACAACAATACAATACAAAACAAACAATAAAATAGAAAAGAGAAGTGAGTCTGTAACATTAGATTTATTTAGGTACCACAATAAATGTCCGTCCCTCACAGAGCAGTCTCTCCCTGGTCGACGTAACATCACACACAGAACACAAGCATGTTATACATATATGTATACTTGTTATACAGAGACAGAGGTGGGGACATTAGATAACACACCATGAGGAGACAACATGACAATCATTTTGTGCCTGCAGCAAAGACATATATGATTAGCAATATCAGCTCAAAACAACAGTTATATGCACACCTGTTGTAACAACTGGTGGATCAAAATAATGCAGACTAGGATAGTTCAAAAAATACAAGATTTATTCAAAAAACGGGACTGGCTGGATATTGGAGTGGAGCAGGCTGGCCCGAGGAGCACAGGTGAGTACTGGAAAAACAAACAGAGTCTAGATGAGCAATATCCACTGGGTAAATCACTGGAGAAATCACAAAAGAAAAGGCCTGGGTGTTCACCACGAACGTAGACTGAACAATCTGGTAGGGTGTGGATGAACAAGCCGAGTCTTTGTACTCATGGATGTATTAAATTAACTGGATAAGGTACGCCTCCTCTGTCTGTGGTCCCAGATTGATTAGTGGCCGTGCGAGGTACTGCAGCCTCTTGGGCCCAGCCTTTTTATAAAATTGCACATTATAATTGCAGACAGTACTTAATTATTATCGGTATTTAAAATAAAATAGAAGGAAATGTTCTTTTCTACCGTTTATAAAATCGTCGAAATTACCGTTTTTTAATATAAAGTGACGTCACCGCAAACACGTGTGAGCCACGTGAACGAGCACGTTGGACGATACAAACAGAAGCACGTGGACAAGGCTAGACTAGTGATACCTGTAAGTTATATTTTATTTAATTTCAGACGCTTTCACGTGTGCTCTAACATGAAGAATACAATTACAATCACACAAGCTAACGTTAACACAAAAACTTGCAAGCTGCGTGGTCGCTCAAAGCATCATGGGGGATTGTCGTCACGTGGCGCCCTAAAGCAAAGATGGCAGCCTCCATAACATAAAGATGGTAGCCTCCGTATCAGGAAGTAACGCGGAAGTAAAGAACTTTTTTGGGGTCATGCGCCAATGAGCACGCGCCATAGGGTTAAACAGGGCGCCTGTAGTGGACCAAACGTAAAAAGGCAGGGATAACAGGTGTAAAAAATCTGGTTAATTTAATTAAGTCAAAAAATGTGAATTTAACAAAGGCTCCAAAAAATAATCAAAGCAATATAAACAACATTTGGGCCCAACTGTAGTCAACTAAACCATAACTATAACAGAACAAAGAAAAACCCCGACCAACAGAGAGAACCTCAAACAAGGAGGGGAGTTTAAATACAAAAAGGACTAACCCAAAATGAACACATGGGGGAGACAGTACACTAAAGACAAAACCAAAACTGCAAACTTTACCAAAGTAACAATAAGGCAAATTACAATAACTAAACAGAATTAAATAAGTGATTAACAAAACTTATTTTAAACCAAACTAAACTAGATTTGAAAATAGTAAAACTATGTGCGCTTCCTCCTCCCCCACTGCCAGCCTCTGTGTGGTCCTGATGTTCTGGCAACTCAAAAGAAACAAGTGTAAGTATAATTCAGACAAATATTAACTAATAAGTGTGCACCCAAATTAGAAAACATGTGTCTAAATAAAATGTATTAAATTAAACTTTGCATAATGTATTTTGTAATATAAATGAAATGTAAAGTGATCAAAGAAATATACTAACACTGTGGAGTGGTGGCAGAGGGATCCACCACAGCGCCATTTTGGGTTCATCTTCCAGTTCTAATTATAGTTCTATGTTTGTACTGCAGAGGGTGTTTGCTTGATTGAAGGTGGGTTGCAAGTGGGAGGAGCCGTTGAAGGCGGTGCAGCACGTACTCCGCCCAGCTCCAGACAACACAGATGGGAGGGGGAGAACACAGGAAAAAACAGGAATCTTACCATAAGTTGTCTTGACCTGGGTCAGATGGACTCCGGTATGATTTACACAAAAAGTGAGAACGTTTAAGTTAACCATAGCAGCTTAAGATGACTCAGCAAGATCGAAAATTGCTGGGTCACATGGGTCACAATGAAACTAACTTCAGTACTTTAAAATCAAGGGTGTGTAACCCTCTCATTTGCATCTAAACTGATCTTTGGTGCTTTGCCTTACAACACATCGATTATCTCCCTTGCCTTTCGTATGTTTTGGTTGCTCAGGAAACCTTTCATTTGCTCCTTCCAATTCCAACATTTAGGACCTGCCTTTTAAATTTGGGCAGGATACATCCATGACGTTATCAGGATTTTTTATACAACAGTGCTCTCAATAAGGATCATGAACAGCACCGGCTCAGTCATTCATTACTTACCGTGTTTTTACACCAATGCTGCAGAAAATGTTCCAGTAAAACTACAGTACAGAGACAACAGATTGGAGTAAGACTGTCACCTGCTCACTCTGAACGTTGACTGTGATGCCCGGGCAGCAGGGCACATAGGAGATGTCTGTCCTGAGGGTTGTTACCCACCTCAAACTGCCCTGACACGAGATCTGCTGACTCCTCATGACCGGTCTGTTTTAACTGTGCAATGTGCTTGACCCAAATGTAGTCGTATAGATATGATTGATTGACATGCATAACTTCTGTGCTTTGAGGAACATGTCAAGCTTGTAACACGCAATACATTCATGGGTTCAAAGTGGCACACTCGCTGCTACTGTCATCTTGAGGATGGAAATTGCTTGCTGCGCTGTGGACTTCTTCTGTTTGTCACCAGAAATGGAATATTGCCATCAGGAGAGACCAGTGGATTTAAATAAATAGTTCCAGGCTGTGCAGTGAGCAGTTTGTTTCAGGTAGTTAGCTGCTGGCAAATGCCACACAATTAACGTGAAAGTTTACACGTTAAACTATCACGTTCATTGTGTGACTATGAATAAACGCTAGCAAACTTACATACAGTCTTAACCTTCGCCTCATTTCCATCCGTCCAGGTGATTATTTTAGTTTTTTGTTCATTATATTTTAGGATCAGACAGTTCTTGAATGCTCTTGGGGCTTCTCCAATGCGCAGAGCAGCTGTGGATGAGTTAGTCTCCGCACAAGTTTGTTATGGTAAATTTTTGCTTCTTTTAAATGATGTCACTGACTCACCTGCAGCAGAGAAGGCTCAAAACCCCAAACTTCTGTCTTCCTGAAGTACTATCCACACTTATGTTCTTAATACAAAAAATAAAATAAATAAAGAGATGTATTTATCTTGTTGTCATGTTTCGACTGCTTAACTTCGAGCAATCTTCAGAACTGTCACTGATGTTGGTGATGTGTCACTGATCAGTTGATGTTACTTCCTGAGGCGTGGTCAGCCTGATGGACCTGGCAGTTCGCTCAGACTGACCACGCCTCCTGTCCCCCGGTGGTCTCTGGAGTAGCGTGTCCCATGTGTGGGACAGAGGGAAGGCTCCGTCGTCACGGTTGATGCTGTCAGTGCCTTGCTTTCTGATTTTAATCGCCTTCTTAATCCAGCGTTTGAACTTGTTGGTCTCTGCTCCAATGATATCGCATATGGCTGATTCAAAAAACCACGTTATGGACTGGGGCGGGGCTTGAGTCATCGGAGCAGACACCAACATAATAAAACATTTAAGTTAAAGAAAAACAGATTTGAATGTACGCACAGTCCCTCAAAAACTCTATGCACCATTTTCGTTCATTTTCCTAATCTCGAAATCCCGTTCCACGCTGACTTAACGTTTTCCTTGATGCAAACTCCAAACACCTTCACTAGTTTTGGCAATAAACTCCATTTGCACAGGGCCAGGTCGCGCAGGTCTGAACCCTCCGACAGGTCCGGCTCCTAAAGTGCTCCGTGTGACAGCAAGTAATTTTACAGCCACTGTGTCGAACGATGAAAGCAGACAGAGAGAGTTTGTTTGCCGAGCCGAAAAACTGCATCAAAGACGGTGCAAGAAGAAAGTCAAACGGCAGAAGTGCAGAGAGAACTGGTTTGGCTTTGAAAGGGTTAATCGCCTTTGACAACACACAACAAAGAATAATGACTCCAGAGCTGCCCACTGCCGCCTCTGTTCACACTCGTGACTCTTGTTTTTGAGGCGTTCGAGCATGGCCGCCGCAGCACACTGCACAACTTAAGAGTTTCTCGCTAAGAATCATCATATACATGTGTTTTAAAGCAGTGTTTCCCAACCAGGGGTACGTGAGTAATTACCAAGAGATACTTAGAATGGTTTCAAGTTTTAAAAGAAGATTAAATGTACTTTTATCTGAATAAAAATGTGTTCATAGTTGTAAATTTTGCATCTTTTTAGAGTATCTTGGACCATAAAAATAATTAAAACTAAAATATAATAGTAATAATAATAATAATTGACAATATGTGACTAGTAAACCCACTTATTTACCTGAAACTCAAGTTATGGTGTACTCTGAGTGACAAAGCTTAGGGCGTACTCGAGACAAAAAATGTTAGGAACCACTTAAAGGACAAATGATCTTGTAAATCTGAACGGAACTGGAAATAATGCAGGATTAAAGCTTCATTATGCAATTTTAAAATAGTAAAAGAGGGAAGTAGGTATTGAATGTAATGTAGTTTGTTCCTAGTTCTCAACTCTTTGTCACATTGCTTGTATTCTCATGCATTCCTTTTCCGGGAGCCTGCACAGCTTTAAAAAACTGTTTTTCAGGCGGAGAAGTGAAGCAGGATGGACCACCAACCCACAGTCCATCCTAGTGACGCTTACGGCTCTTTCTCCTGGATTTGTGATGGATTAGATACTTAGATTTTTTTTTTTTTTTATTAGATGTAGACAGCATGCAACTCTCACATTCACACTGCAGGTCTTAAAGGACAAATATCATGCATGATTGTATTGTTATTAGTCTTAAAACATGTTCTTGGGTATCTTTACTTTGACATCACATGTTTTACAACTAAAAATCAAATATAACTTTATCACAGACGCTATTGTAACTCAGCTTTGGCTCCATCTACTGGCTACAGAGGCAAATACACAGTTTTATATACAATGCTTTGTTATGCTAGCTGTGCTGAGCAGTCACGCAGTAGTAATGATCACGTTTAGTCGCCAGAAAGGCCCAGAGCGAGTCTGGAAATGATTGATGGACTGGACAGAGCAGAAGATTCTCTGAGCCATGTCACACATCGAAGGAATTCAGAACGGAGTGTTTTTGATCGTCTGAGGAGGGAGGCTTTACAAGGATTCCAAAGTGTGACTGAAACTAAATGCAATTTAAATGTTTTTGACGACAGAACAATGTTAGAACATGGTAAAAAGTTCAAAAAAGTACATTTTACATAATACACTTTTTTTTTTTCCCAAATCAGATTTTTTTGCAGAGGTGGTCACATTGTAAATAAAATGTGACTCATTTCAGGGTGAAGTGACCTGGACAAGAGGACAGGACAAAACCAGAAGTCACTTGCTATTTCCGGGTAACTGCACTGATACAAGAGACGCGTGTTTTTTAATTAAATAACTATTAATGTTGCAGAACGTAAACTAACATAAATGTTCTAAAATGTTCATAAATGAGAAATATAGCAAATTATGGGACCTTTAAGAACTGAAGGTCATCAAATGTAGCTGAGACCGATGCCATGGCTAAACCAGATTGAATCAAGTCCAAGCTTTAAACACTTTCAAATAACCCCACCTTTAATTAGCCTTCATAAATAAGATGTTGTATAATAATAGTAGGTCCTATGCACATAGCATGTCAAACTGTTTCATAACATCCCTGTTATATGTCAAGTTTTAGCTAATAATTGCTTCACTGCACCTCTGGTTAGATCACAAACTGCATTCGTTGCACTGTACTGGCAATTAAGTCTAATCTAATCTAAAGCTCGTAGAAAAACCTAATTCATAACAAAAGGTTTTTTTATTAAGAATGATTCGAGCTTAAGGAGTTAGGATAGAGCATTTACAACTGAGCTCGAATAATTCCTAGTAAACTACACTGTAAAAAATGTGTATCCAGCTGATCTTAAAATGACTTAAATTTACTTTTTTTTAATCTGGATTTGAGTAGATTTGACTCAGTGATCTTAAATTTCTTACATGATGCAGAATATCACAGGTTTCAAGGTATTTCTACCTGATTATGAGATAATTTAGCTCAAAATAAGAAAATAAACATGCCAATGGGGTAAGTAAAATAATCTTAACCCACTGGCAGATAATTTGGCTTGAAGTAAGAAAGTAATGTATTGAAACAAGTCATAAATGGGTTAAAACAAGTAAAAATCTTGTTCCATCAAAGAAATACTCTTAACTAATCGTAACTAGTCAAAACACCTTAAATTAAAGATGAATATCCTGAAAACAAGACATTTTAAATTGTGTAGAAATTCATTTTTGGCAGTGTATATGTTCATTATTAAAGGGCCTATGACAGGTTGGACTACTCATTTGACAAAAATGCAGTTGAGATAAATATGTTTCAAATTGTGTTAAAAACTTTACAAATTTCACTGCGGTTTAGCAATTTTTTAGGTTTTTTTTGTCTTATTTCCTGGTTGTAAATGATGACATCACACTAGGAAATTACCTAGCAACCATCCTGTACAGTGGGCCAAAACTCCTCAGATGTCACAGATTTGTTTATTTTACAAATAAAAATACATGTTAACACCTTTATTTTGTTGAATTCATGTATAAAGGTTCAAAAAAAGTAATTTATTTTGAGTAAATTTTGCATAACCTTTGTCTCCCTAGTGTGATGTCATCAGTTTGTTTACTTCCTGTAATTTTGAACAGATTTTTCAACTTTTCTCCACAAATAGCTGCTTGATTAGTGTAAAACTATAATTTATATTTACAACAGGTATTAATACACTGAATAAAGTCAAAATTAGGAAATCATGAATCATCATGAATCATACGCACTTTAAGTCTTTGTTCATGTTTAATTAAGGCTATTAAAAGTGTAGTTATTATAAAGTGTTACCCGCTCTTTGGATGACTAAACCAGGTCTAGAACTGAGAATCAAGCTGCCACTAAATGAAACCAGGCCTAGTCCTCCTAAGTTGCACCGTGCACCACCAGTTCTTGTCCCCGCGCCACATCTTTCAAACCTCGGCTCTATTGTTTACACCGCTCCGTGTTTGTTTTGATTGCGAGCACATGTGCGTCTGGTTTGACACGTTTTAGCGCTCCGGCGGCTAATCTGTCTCAGGCGCCGCGCTGAAACGTGTCCGCCTGCAGCGCTGCGGCTCAGGTCCCGCGCTTCCTGTCACTTCCTGTCTTTGTGGCGGGTTCCTGACTCCGGGCGACAGTCTCCTCGTTTACCCCCGGGGCGCTGGTACCTGCCGCACCTCGCCTCCGGATGGCGCCACCCGGGGTCCCACTGTGGAAGTGTGGGCGGGTTCGTTCGCATTGTGCTTATTTATTTGGTGTTTTGGATTTTATGATTCGTGGCCCAGAATAGAAATGCTGCCCACGTCCGCGACTATCGGGTCTGTTGGAGTGAAACGTTCTGATCAGGAGAGGAAATGCTCTAAGCCGATCTATAGTAGGCCTGTCGCACATTAGAAAATAACACATTTTGATGAGCGATGCATCGTTACAGAAAATACCACGATCAATGATAATAGCGAAACCACTTTTTGTCACCGATACATTAACTTGTAACTAAAAAATACAAGCTGTAGTTTAAAAAAACGAGCAGAATGAAACCCTTAAAGTGCCTATGACAGGTTGAACTACTAATTTCACTAAAATGGATTTAAGATGAATATATTTCAATTTCTGCTAGAATCTTAACAAATTTTACAAATTTTAATTTTTAGTATGACATCACACTAGGAAATTACCATAGCAACCAATGAATGTTGAATCAATGTTTAAAATGTCAAAAAGGTTGTTTATTTTGTGTAATTTATGCATGACCTTTGTCCCCCCAGTGTGATGTCATCAATTTGTTTACTTCCTGTAATTTTCAACAGATTTTTCAACTTTACTCCACAAATAGTGACATGATTGGTGTAAAACTATAATTTATATTTATTCAATTATAGTTATTAATACACTGAATAAAGTCAAAATGAGAAAATCATAAAAACCTGTCATATGCACTTTAAGTAGTTTTGTTGATATATTAATTATTTATCTTTACGGCTAATATTTGAATATAATAGCAAAAAACAACAAAAGGTTTCCTATTTGTATAAATAAAAGATACACACGAGAAATACTGAGGCCCAAAAAATATTGTTCCAGCTTTTGTTAATTGAACAATAAGTCAATATAGGCAAGACAAGTTTATTTGTAGAGCACAATTTGTACACAATTCATACGCAACTTTATCTGTGGAGCACAAAGTACTTTACACAACAGAATAAAATCACATTAAAATCCCAAAACTGATTAAAACGTACAATTCGTAATTATCGTGACAGGCCTATTGTATAAGAGCATCTGGACTTTAAAGAACACATATAAGGCATTATTTGTACTGTTATTGGCCTTTAAGTACTTTTACTTTGACATCTCATGTTTTAATACTAAATATATTCATTGAAAAGTACACTTTACTTTCTATCAGTCAGGCGTTTCTTCATCAGGATTTTGTGTTAGCCTGATATCTACTGGCAGCAGAAAGAATTACCATGGGGAAAAACACAAAAGCAAGCCTTGACACGCTAATATAAGCATCCAGTTATAATGAACATCATTTGACAGCAGAAATGCTCAGATCGAGGCAGGCAGTAATTTATAGACTTAAAAACGACAAGAGAGCTAGATCTCTCACTTTGACATCAGTAATCTGGGAAATTTGAAACAGAAAAGGAGCACAGAAAACTGTCTCGAAAACATAAATACAATTCAAGTTATGTTTTTGATGAGGGAACAATAATGCAGCAGTTCAAAAAGTTAAAAATCTAATCAAAATCAAATCCAAGAAAAGCTGGAAAAAGTGAATTTTACATAAAACTGCATGTGTCCTTTAATTAAAAATGCACTATATACTTCTCTCATGTACACTTTTTTTTTTTCACGCTCAAACAAACCAACACTATGACATATTCAAGTATTCCTTTCCTTCGGGTCACACAGATCGTCGTGTCACTCTCCCTCGCTCTCACACAGCGCCTGTTGGCAGAGGATTATTGTTTTTCTGCAGATTTCAGATTGGATCCGCTCCAGGGGCCCTTACCGTGTGGCGCGAGGGGTGTTTCCAAAAACTAATCGAGCCGAGCTGAATTCATTCTACCACAGACCGCAGTGACATGCTGCACATCTGAGGTGAGCAGACAAGGGCGTAAAGTCCCCCTTTTATGTATGTTTTCACGATTCAATTCAGGACAGCTCCAGATATGAACGATATCTCTGAACGGTTGTGTTTGACAGGTTTCCCCGGTGAGAAAAGAGAATGGCTCCAATGGCGTATATCAATCTGAAAAGCAAGAGTAACTTGTAAAATGCAGTAATTGATTTTCTTATTTCATTTTCAAGAGGTTTCTGTATCAAAATGAGCAGAAAATGTAACTATAATGTTTGCCCTGTGCCCTTTTGGTTGTTAAAGGCATCACTAAACTGCAAATCCAAAATCTAAAATTATACTGATAGAAAATGTTCTCTGTGGCACTGTTTTATTGATTTTTTTATTCAGTTCCGTTTATTTTGCATGTTGAGTTATACTTTACTTTCACGATGAATTAGTTGCAGACTTAGAGCTAAAAAGGAGAAGAATGATAACCCCGTTTTGCTGTTTCAAGTGACAATTGCAACGGGAAAAAGTCTAGTTTTGTCCTGTTTACGAGATCATCTTCCCCAAATCACTCTGTTTGAATTTTCCCGGGATTGTTGCGTAAAAATCCAGACATCTCCTGCACAGTTTTAAGTCCATAAACCATCGCTGGACTCGTTTTGTGATGACATTGTGCGCACGCATGGCTCTATTAGCATAGCAGTCACGTTGCCTAAGGGCTAATTTTTTCATTGTTCATTCTCACTGCTGACAGAACACAGTGTTCCAGTGCAATGTAAGGTGTGTTTTCCAAATGCACACACTATTTGAAGTCCTAAAATGTGAAATACGAAGGCAAAAGTGACCAAAAGCATGTTTAAAAGTCACAAGAACGAATAGTATGTCAACTTTATAGCTCATATCCCATTATCACAGTAACTCTTGAGGGCCTCCGTCGGCGCAGATGGTCAAAGCTGCGTCACCCGCGGCAACACGACGAGGCAAAGTTCACGAGGAGGAGTGAGGACAACACCGCGGCGATGAACAATCCGAGTGAGAAGGACGAATGACGGAGAACCCAGAAGTTATTATATGGAAATGATGACACAGAAAGAAAGGACGAAAATGATTTATTTATTAGTCCCGGCTTGGTAATTTCACAAACAGGATTGCACAATTGACTCACCGAAGCACAAAATGATGCAGCAGAACCAAGAATGGCAAGAAAAACTGTAATATAATCAGTAGGACTTCCATGAATCATTTTAATATATACTTACGTACTTTTAATATAAAAACGTAATCTATTTATTTTTATTTATTTGATATGGGTGCACGGTGGCAGAGCGGTTAGAGCTTCTGCCTCTCAATAAGGAGATCGTGGGTTCGAATCCCGCACCACCCCAACATCGTGGTTTCGAATACCGAACCACCCTAACATCACACGATCTCTCTGGGTGGAGTCTGCATGTCCTCCCTGTGTTACCGTGGGTTCTCTCCGGGTTCTCCGGCTTCCTCCCACCGTCCAAAGACATGACTGTGTAGGTTAATTGAGAACTCTAAATTGTCCCTAGTGAATGAATGTGAGAGTGAATGGTTGTCTGTCCTTGTCTCTGTCTCTCTGTGTCAGCCCTGCGACGAGTTGGCCACTGTCCAGGGTGTACCCCGCCTAAGGCCCAAAGTCACTGGGATAGGCTCCAGTCACCCGCGACCCCTAACGGGAATAAGCGGTAGAAAATGAATGAATATTTGATATGGACATGGCAGTTACAACAAACCAGGGCTTTTAGAGAAATTCAATCCAAAAACATTTAAAAATTACTAAAGGTAAGTGGACAATATTAGTATTAACAACTAGAATTTCACTCAAAATGATTTCAGCCACAGTTTCAGATGATTGCTAAAGAAAAACTATTGTGCATTTTTTTCATATTGTTATTAGCCTTTAAACATGATCTCCAGTACCTTAAATTTGTCATGTTTTAGAAAAAACAAACAAAAACAAAACAAAAAACAGTGTAGAATAAACAAAATACACAACTGAGTTTTGGCGCCATCTACTGGTTGCATAGCTACTCAAATATGTTACTACTCAATGCAGTCCTTTGAGTTTGAGAGATGCTAATTACCCGTTAGCAGTTGCAGCGATCGTGTTTGGAGGCAGAAATCCTCAGAACGAGTCTGATAATGATTTAAGGACTTAAAACCGAGCAGAAGATTCTCCGATAAGAGACGTCAAGAATCAGAAAAAACGTCACTCATCGAGGAGATTTGGAGTGTTTTTGATGCTCGGAGGAAGAGGATTTTCTAACCAGGATGGATCAAACTAGCGTGAATGAAGCTAAATGCAAGTCTATGTGTGTTTTTCACGATGGAAAATTGTTAGAACAGGGTTAAAAACTCAGAAAAGTCACTATAACATAACAGTGTATACATGTGGTCTTTAAAGTTGTTTGGCTCAGTCTGCAGCTTTACGTCAGGGGGAAGAGAGACACTGGACTGTCAAAAGAATGTTCTGAACTTTACAACTCCACAGTCTCCACTGACAGAAGCTCTGGTCTTGGTCCTCTCAAATCTAAACCGACTAAAACCTGACCGTATTGACTTTCACATGACGTCGATGACATCTTAATCCTCTCCGCGTCCTGACCTTTAGAAAATTGTTTTATGTTTCTAATCTACGACGAGGAAACGCGAACAAATAAATCGTTTAATGCACGTCCCTAAATAACTCCTTTTTCCTGATGCTCTTTTCAGGCGACGCGCGGGGACGGGATCGATCAGTCTCCAGTCGACTTTATGCACTAAATCTACGGCTCTGTTTCATATTATTGTCGCTAATCCATGACGCTTGTTGTTCCCCGTTGTGCTGAAGGGGACGTCTGTGAGAACAATGACGGAAAAATCTATTTAGATAAACAAAGCCAGGACACAAGAAAGTGCAGTTTCAACAACACCATGACAGAAAATATGGGACGCCAATAGTTTGATAAAAAATGTGTTGTGGATGCTAATCAAAAATCTATTTTCTTTATCTAATCCACTTTTTAAATAGCACATTTAATGAACAAAGATTTTCCAAACTGCTGCACAGAAACAGAGTGACAATAATAGTAAACAAAAGGGATGCATGCGCAGTTAATTTTACTTATTCTAAAACGAGATAAAATGAGTAAAATTAAAAAGGCATGCAAACACATAAAATAGCAATAACTAAATACCACACAACTCACACGGTGTTCAAAGCCAGAGAGTAAAAGTGGGTGGAAAACTTAAACCTCTCCACAGCTGGGGCCGTTCTGAGGCAGGGGAGGCAAGAGTTTATTGCCGATCACAGAGAAAGTAGAACCCCCCTAGGTTTTAGGTCACGTCTTGCACCGGGAGCTGGAGCTGGTCCTTGGACCTCACAGTGCGCGTTGGTGTAAATTTGTATGAGGTCTTGGATCTTTTTTTTTTTTTTAATCTTAAAATGTATTCTAAAATGAAAGGTGAGACACAATAGGCAAAACCATTTTTTTCCACTTTTTTGTTTTTTGGTCACTTTGCTTTCTCAGCTTTCATGTGGAAACACCACACGTGTCCAATCTGCTCTTAAAAGTGTTTTATTCTTCTATTTAATCCCCTTCATCCATAGATTTCTCTGGGACATTGAAAATTCAAAGGCCGTTTTCTTCAAACGCATTTTTCTCCCACAGAGACATAAGGATCACCACTTAAAGGTCCCATATTCTGCTATTTTGCCCTTTACACAGTCTATTCTAAGGGCTTTGTTGATAAAATTTTGCGTTGTGCAATATCCATAACATAACAGTTTCCAAAAAACACCCATTTCTTGGACTGGCCCCCCTCCTTGCAAAAGCAAACGGCTCACTCTGAGATCTGACCCCCCGAACAGAGAGCAGTCTGCTCTCGATTTTGCATGTTAAGGGACCTTTAAAGCAGCTCCTACACACAACACTGTACAATCTTGGACTCAACAAGATTTTGATGAAACGTACTAGAGGATTCTGTGGTATTCATTCATTCATTTTCTACCGCTTATTCCCGTTCCCGGGGTCACGGGTGACTGGAGCCTATCCCAGTGACTTTGGGCCTTAGGCGGGGTACACCCTGGACAGTGGCCAACTGGTCGCAGGGCTGACGCAGAGAGACAGAGACAAGGACATGGACAGACAACCATTCACTCTCACATTCATTCACTAGGGACAATTTAGAGTTACCAATTAACCTACACAGTCATGTCTTTGGACGGTGGGAGGAAGCCGGAGAACCCGGAGAGAACCCACGGTAACACGGGGAGGACATGCAGACTCCACCCAGAGAGATTGTGTGATGTTGGGGGTGGCCCAGGATTTTAACCCACAATCTTCTTATTGGGAGGCAGAAGCTCTAGCTGCTCTGGCACTGTGCACCCGGATTTTGTGGTATCTAATTCTAAAAACGGATTTATTGAAGTTTTAAGTCAAAAAAAAAAAAAAAAATGGGGCACAATTTTCACTCAGATCTTGTTTACTTAAAAATTAAACTTTTTTTTTTTTTAATGTGTATAAAATTAAACAAGAAATTTAAACCTGGTTCTGTCCATTTTTCAGTTTTAAATGTTCCAAACATGTGTATTTTTGGCCATTTTTACACAAGTGCCTTATTTCTACATGAAAACATGACATGACATGACATGAAAACTTTATTTTCTTACATTTGTGTGAGAAGGAGAAGTTTCAAATTGTTATATGTCAATTTTAGATTTTTTCCTATTCACCTGCAGCATCTCATGCTTTTCTTTGGCCTAATTTTTGTCCTTGGAGCTTTTATTTTGCTCAAATCGACGTTATACAGTAAAATGTAAACTGAAAGTAGTGTCCCGTTGTTGCTGCGACTGTGTAGAGCTTAGCGAGCTTGTTTGAGAAAGATAAATGAGTTCAACTGTGTGTGATCTAAAGTCTGAACTAGTGATAAATGTGAGCGCAGCTGCAGTGTTTTGTTGTTTTATCTGGTTTTCTACAACTGTTTACTTGATTTTCTGCTTTTTAGATGTCAGATACAAACTAAACATTTACCCGAGCTGTAGACTTTTGTATTTGTTATCAGACTTTAGCAGCTTTTTCACCTTTTTAGTTGCGTTTTGAGCTTTCACAGGCGAAAATGTCATTACTCACCATGGACTCTTTGACTCTGATGCCCTTTAAAACTTGTTATTGTGACAGCCCGCGCTCACAGACTGCAGTTGTACCGGAGCTCGCAGATGGAGCAGAAACGGTCTGATCCACGGGGCGCAGCTGAAGTCCTGCTCGACAGATGTCCCGTCTCATCGAGGAACACACTTACATTCCTCTCATAGTTTGGACGGACCACTTTCACAACAACCCTCTCTCTTTTCCTCTTTCTCGCTCCTTCTTTTACTGAGGGAGGGAGTTAACGGGACATAAACACGGATCAGCTGTATCATATTTCATTCGCTTTGCCCCCTTCCTCTTCCCTCTCTCTAGGATATAAACACTTATTAAATACATCTCCCCTCTGTCTCCGAGTTTGACTTTTTTGCGCACAAAAAATGTACACTTCTCTTTCAGATGTGAATTCAACTAAAGACATTCTTGTTTGACTTAAGACATCACCTTTGCATTGAGTAATCGTCTAAAAGGGGACGTGGCGGGATGGTAACGCTGGCAAAAGCTCTCAAAATGATCAGAGTCAGTAAACAGCATCTAGGCCTATATAACTGAAAATGCAGATCAAACTGTGAAAGATCCATGTGTTCTGCTTTTTGCTTTTGCCCATAAAGCAAACCTGGCATTTTTTAATCTACTCACAGCACATTTTGATAATAATTGTTGCTATTTTTATATTTTGAATTGCTTTAGCTGTGGAATATTTGTCTGCAGTTGAGTTCTAAAGAAAGATTGCATTAAATATTAGATGTGCTTTAATGGTGAGAATTTGTTACACCAATGATCATGACCCGGCCTTTCGCCTCTTGCCTGGATTGGATTAGGATATGGCCCACTCTGAAAGCCTTATGGGCAAAGCCTTGTAGTTCGAATTAAATAATTGGCCGCCAAAAAACCCCCCCAAAAAAAGCTGGTTGACTAAAACAGTGTTTCCACTAGACCTAGTCCCCCAGACCAATTCATGCCGGAGCGCCTTCTATTAATGGCGGACTGTGTTTCTGTGCTGAGGTCCAGGGGCCCCATTATGTGAGCAGCCAAACATGACTAACATTTTCTTAAAAAATAACATCTTAATTGTACCTGAATCATAGTTTTTACATGTGGCCAACATCAGCAATCCACAAAAATATATTTAGTATAGTCTCTTTCGTGACATTAGGTTTCGGGTTAATGTTTAGGTTAGGGATGTTGATAAAGCCAGAGTAAACTAAACACAAGTTCCAGTTTATTGTCAGCATTCTCTGCATTTGTTTCACCTCTGCACATCTACGCCCCGTTTCACCTCTTTATGTGCTGCATTGGGCATTATGACCTTGAATATTCACTTTGGTGCAGTGGAAACATCATGGTCCGCCCCGCTCTGCTCCCATCAAAATGTCCCTGAAGACAGTGTTTTTCAACCTTTTTTTGGGTTATGGCACAATTTTTGGGTTTAAAAGCTACCACGGCACACCAACTTCTACAAAAACATTACCAAAACAGACCATTTAGTTAAAAGATATGGTCTATAACAAGCCAACTAATGTTTGTGTCACTGTCTGGTTCTTTAAATTTGATAATCGTGATGGTTTTTTGTTATTTTTTAGTGCAGAAGTAGCTCAGCACACTCAGGACACTCCAAAAAAGTAAATCAGTCAATTACGTCCACATTTGTCAATCTGTTAACTCAACTGAAAATTTTTTCAAGGCACACCTGGTAAAACCTCAAGGCGCACTAGTGTTCCCCGGCACACGGTTGAAAATCAAGGCCTTAAGGCACAAGGGCTGCAACTAGTAACGAAAGCTTCAGTCGACAAGTGAAGCGTTTAATTCTATTGAGACTTTTTAAAATACAATATCAACTAAATAAAGGTTGAAAAATGGTGACTGAAGGCTTCGAGATAGAGAATAAATACAAGTAAAGTCGATTATTGAGGATAATCTGTCTTTTTTGACATTTTGATTTAATAGTGCCACTGTCTTTGTTAAAATCGTTGCAAAGTTCAGGTCACAATCATCAATATAAGTCTACATTTTTTTATTTTTGTACAATCGACAAGTCACGATTAGCCACATCAACGTTGCAGCCCTGTAGGACACCATCTACCGACTGATCAGCTGAAGGTCCACTCTACCCCCCCTCCCGCTCTCCGACTGTCCCTCTCTCCCTGAGTTTGTGACGGGGCATAAACACTGGTCTCATCTCTCGTCCTCGTCTAATGCCACAGCAGTGTGAACAGCAGCGGCACAGTGTGAGGTGACACAGATCCTGTAACGCCGTACAGTTCTGGTGACGTGACTGTAAACACACACGCGGACGGGGCATGACATTCTGGCCATCTGCCTCCGTCGTTCTCACTCAGCAAACTCTGATTTATGGTCGACGCCTAGATCCAGCCTGAAACTATATTAGTAGGGGGGCGTGGTTTGGCGTGACTCTCTGTTCATTCAGTTCAGCACAACACAACTTTTCCCCCTCGTTTAAGGTGTTTCCTGGTGAATATGTATATTTTAAGCACAACTAATTCAAGTGGAGACACAACCGAGTCTTAACGGGGGTCGACGACACAGGATTGTTCTGTAGATCAGTGGTTCCCGACCTTTTTTGTTTCGAGACAAATATAAGTTTTGTCTCACACACACAGAGTGCGCCTTAACTTGAGTTTCAGGCAAATAAATGGGTTTACTAGTCGCATATTGTCAATTAATATAATTATATTTTATATTTTAATTATATTTATGATCCGCAATCCTCCAAAAAGATGTTAAATTCAGATAAAAGTACATTTCCTTTTAAAACCTGAAACCATTCCCCTGGTAAATGCTCACGTACCCCTAGGGATCCCCGTACCTTGGTTGGGAAACACTGCTGCAGATGTTAAAATACAGCAGGTGGCACTAGTATTACGTTAGCATTTAGCCCGCAGCTACTTTTAGAATTCTTGGATATTTGCTTACATTTTTGCAATTGGACCACTAACCCTTTATTCTTCTCCATTTACAAATAATTTCAAAATGCACAGTTTTTGCTCTTATTTTTCATGAGCTGAACTCAAAGACCCATTTCTCCAACACTGTTCACACATCTGTCTAAATCTGGGTATCTCCATTGCTGAGATAATCCACTCCACCATATCAAGATGCTGATTAGACAGCATGATTACTACACAGATGTGGCTTAGTCTGGCCTCAATAAAAAGACGAAGACGGCGTTTCAGAGTATTTGGCAGTACATCCAACCGGGCTCACAACGGACCACGTGTAACCACACCAGGCCAGGACCTCCACATCCACCTCGTTCACCTGCATTTTCCTCAAGCTCATCAGGGTCACAACCTCACCGCAATCCGTGCTTGTAACCGACTTGAGTTGGCAAATGCTCACATTCCCTGGCGTCTGGCGTTGGAGAAGTGTTCTCTTCACGGTTTTCACTGTTCAGGGCAGAAGGGAGAAATATGGGAGCAAAAACAATAGTGTTACTTTTATATTTTTTTTCAGTATAACTACTAAAGTCAACGTTTGCTTTTGTAGTTGTTGAACATTGGGTGACAGAGCATCTCTTCTACATTAAAATGAATGGATTGCTTCCCTCACAGAGCTCCGTTTGTGGCTGACTGTAGCTATAGTTGCTGATATTCATTACCTTTACTGTTTAAATTAGACATTTTGAGGACTTTTTCATGAAATAATAGCAATATAAACACACGTAATGTAATAAATCCAAAATAGCTAAGTTTAATGCCATATACTGGAACATAAACAATTCCACAATTTCCACCAGAAAAGTTAGGCGGTGCACCTTTAAGTGGAGTTATCCTACATTTTCCCAGCATATTAATTCCACTCTCCAATAAAACTGCTCTGTTGAAAATATATCCTTTCTTTTAAACATCCTCGTGGCTTTTCCAGCAGACGTTGAACAGAACAGAGCTGGAGAGTGGGAGTTTAATGCAAGAACGTTTGGACCTCTGTGACCAAGAGTTGTGCTCAGACTGATAACTTACCGATAACCTGCACATTTAAAGCTCTGTGTAAACATTATGGCACTGCTGAATGAGGCTGACATGACATATTCCCACATACTGTTTTATCATTAGTCATAGAAGCACTGAGCTCCAGAGAAGACGTGTGTTGACTTTATGGAGCCTCTCTTTCTTTCTTTCCCTCTCTTTTCCTTTTCTGCGGTAATTTATGAAGTATTTTGACGCGGAAAATGTTCGGCATGTCGGTGCAAAACAGTGAAAGCGTTTCAGAAAGAGGAGACAGCAATGTTTCAGATAAGGCTGTGTTATGACAACAACAAAAAAGAACAAGAAAAATCAGTTCTTTTCCTCGTATTGATCAATTTTGATTTTTAATTTGATTTTTGTGTGTCATGTTAAAAACAAATAAAAATGGCTTTCAGACTTTTAATCGCTTTCATCTGAATGCACTTTACGTGATTTTACTGTCTTCAAAACATGAAAAGTGTTGTTTTAAATGCTTTGCAGCAGTCCAAACTTATTCATTATGTTCCTTAACATTATATATTTTCATTGCAAGCGGTATATAAGCGCATTTCACTCATTTCAGAGGCCAGAGTGGATTTTTTTTTAACACAATAAGGCTGACAAATGTAGCTAACAGCACACTTCCTGGTTCTCTGATGGTAAAATAAAATAATAATTTGATGCAGACAGCACACAATAGACTTGTTTTGATCCTAAGAGCTGCTTTTACTATAAATATGCACTAAACAAACTACATGGATAAAAATCGAGCACAAAAAAGTAGTCAAAGTAACTCCAGACCTCATGCTTTTACTGATTGACTGTAAGACCTCTCGATTACAAGACATTAACAATTAGAAATAACTGAATCTGGATCTTGATTAAAATAGCATTCATTCCACAGAGATGGAATTATTTAAGCTTAGATTGGACAAAAAATGTGTGTAAAGTTGTGTGTGATGTGTTAGTTGCCAAACATAATAGCATTTAAATATCGTTACAACCAGGCATATGATTTGATTTTAAGATTTGCAAAACTCCTCACCGTGTTTTAATTTCACCAGTCTCTAAAAATGTTAAACTGCTGACACAATGTCCTCTCTTGTTCTTTGTCTTTGTAAATTAAACCAGATGACGCCGAACAATGACTGACTCAGAAACAACGAAACAAAAATCTTAAACAGATCACGGTGGCTGAGAGAGAGCTCATGCTTCAGAGCAAAAAGGTTGGACTCAGGCCTTTCCTGTGCAGAGTTTACATGTTTCTGCCTGTGTCTGGGCGGGTTTCCTCCAGGCTTCAACTCCACTGCTCCTGACTCTCAAGAATGGGTCAAATGCAGGGGGTGAGTTTCAAGTCAGGGAATTAATAAAATACACCTTAACCTTAAAGGATACATATTGTGCTACAGTGACTTTTTTGAGCTTTTAGCCATGTTCCTCATCAAAAACATACCTGGAGTTGCATTTAGCTGCATTCATGCAAGTTTGAGGAATGCTGGTTAGAAGATTCTCTCCCTCCAACCGTCAAAACCACTTCCTGCTGAACTCCCGCGATCCCTGACTTTTTGTTTTTATGATTTTAGACGTCACTTATCCAGGAGTCTTCTGCTTTTTTAAGTCCTTGAATCATTGCCAGACTCGTTCTGAGCATTTCTGCCTCTAAACACGATCACTGTAACTGCGTCATAGCTTAGCATACCATTAGCACATCAAACCAGTGTGTATATGCATGTTTAATTGCCTCTGCAGCCAGTAGATGGAGCCACAGCTAAGTTAATATGGCATCTCCCAATATTGTGCTTTGTAAAAACATTTTATTTTTAGTTCTAAAACATGAGATGTAAAGATACTCAAGAAAATGTAAAAATAATGCATAATTTTTGTCCTTTAAAGTGCATTAAAAAAAATATATATATCCTCAGTTTGATAATTTTTGTGAAGTTTATGTTACTTCCTGGTTGGACAGGAGGTAATTTCACAACTGTTACCTAGCAACAAGACTGTAAACAAGGCCCAACATCTGTATAAATTACACAATAGTTCAGCTAATAAACCCGAGTAAACTGATCAGAGCAGTGAAACCTCGAGGTCGACTGATTTTAGTCCAAATGTGTCTTTTTTATTGTGACTATGGCACCTCCGAGAGTTTACGTGCCTTCATCAAAACATTATAAAACTTTCTTAACAAACTATACTTATTTTAAATGACAAACAAAGGCTTCAACAGACAGCGAGTATTATTTCTGGCTCTTTAAATAATGAAAATATAGTCAAGCTAACGACTTGCATGACTGACTCAACACTACTCCCTGCAATTTTCAGCTTTTACTTTTAAATGTTTTCTTTAAAAACAGCTGCTTGACTGATGTAAAACTACAATAAATATTTACCTCTGACATGTTCACACCAAACAAATAAAAACCTAAGAACCTGTCATTTGCACTTTAACCTCAGTCAATCAATGCTGCAACTCCAGTGTTGTTTCTTGGGCAGCGAATATCAAATGGAAAACGATGGTCAGTTCGGAGTAAATTGCCGCAATTGCGAATTCACCGGAGTGGTTTTTAACACTAGACAGCCGCCTCTCCTGTCAGCTGTTTGTTTTCAGACACATGTAACGTGCCCTGGTTTGTGTAAAGCCCAGAGCGGCTCCTGTGTCTCTGCTCAGGGAGTGTTTATTCAGCCTGACATTCTCTGCTCTGCATAAACTGGAGAACCATATCTGTCTCCTCTCATCTCCTCCGGTGACACCTTAACGTTTGCCTGAAGCTTCTGAACGTGTTCCAGGATTACAGGAGGTGTCCAGGGATGACGGGATTCAGTGTCAATGATTTCACTGTTGATTGTGATAGAAAGTGAAATAGGACAGGAGTTTTATGAGAAAAAGCATCTGACGTGTTCTTAAAAAAAGTTAAAGGTGCAATAATGAATGCACAAATCATGACTAGTTGATTATTAAAAAAATATTGTAGTTGCATTTAGATAATCATCTGGACTAACAGACTCTTAAACACAAGCAAAATACAATGGCATTCATCAATAATTCACTTTTTTCCGTAAATATTCTCTGTCTAGAAGCCTTCAGTCCAGAGCTGTAGTCGACTAAAGAAATTCTTGGTCGACTAAAGACCCGCTCTATCCGATTAAAAGGGAGTATGGCAAAAAAATATATCAAAACTACAAAATATCTCCATGTACTGAGCCAAACTGCACTCAAAAGGCCACAGCTGCACAGGAGTTCATACAAAAACAAATATTTATACAAAAAAGTGCAAGGATACTGTATTTACATGTTAGACTCCAAATCTTAAACTACCTCACTCCATATCTTCTTGTTTTTTGTTTTTTTCCGCTTTAATCTAAATAAAATGAAAATCTTGATTGACTAAGACACCATCAGATTAACCAACTAAACAACTAAAGAATGACAGTATATTTCAACCTTTATTTGATTAATGTATTTTTAAAAGTCTAAATTTACAACAGAAATAATGGTTTGAACAGTTCACTAATCACTAAAAAAACTTGTCGATTACTAAAATAATCATTAGTTATAGCCCTGAGGTGTAACTTTTCTAGTATGCCATTTGTCTCCATGGAGATGTTAATACTTTGCCACAAATGTATGCCATTAAACTTATCTTAAATTAATCAATTATCGCCTCCCCATAAACCAGGGGTCTCATTTATAGAACTCTGCGAGGAATTCTTGAAATAGTGGAACAAAACTCAATCTGCTCAAACATTCTCATTTCTTGTCTCTCCAAGCACCGTTTGCCTTCTTCCTCGTCTCTAAAAACATGAAAGTTCAGGAATTTTGGAACGTCATTTCCCTGTCGAGTTGTTTATAAATCACAAACTTAACTTGGAGAGTCACGTATGCAACATTTTTGGACGTACGTACACTTTATCAATGAGACCCCCGACGTGGAACTTAGTGCAGTGCTTCTCAAACTTTTTATCCCAAGTACCACCAAAGAAAAGATTTGGCTTTCTGAGTACCACCAAATCTAAATCGGGTCTAGAACAGGACTATTTCAGGTCTAAATTAGGGATAAACCAACGTAGGAACACACCATTGCCACAGTAGTTTTGATAAGAAACTTGCCAAAGAAAGAGCTAATAATAAACAAACAAATAAATGAATAAAATGTACTATATTAAGCAAACATTACAATTGAAGAGGTGTCCACGTACCACCAGAAGAAGTTTGCGTACCACCAGTGATACACCTACCACAGTTTGAGAAATGTCTGGTGACATCATTTGCTTGAAGAAAGGTTTAATGCCATACTGTGACGGTGTTCTGGCATTAATTTTGGCCTTAATTTTGTCTTGTAGCTGCAGTTTATCTTGCAACGATACCATTCTAGTTTCCCAGGGCCAGACTGGCTTTATTTAATAGAACAGTGTAGTCATTTATAAAACTTTGAGTGGAATTCTAACAAGAAATGTGCAGACAAAAGTTTAATTTGCACTTCTTAATTATTAGAATAGTTTAGTTGTTTCTTCTATATCCTCAATATAGAAAAAAACAGGTGGAGGAAATTATTGCACTTTCCATTCTATTACTATTCCATTCAAACTGTGACTACAAAAAACACATTACCGCCTCCAAATTTCACATTCTTTCTTTGCTTTTTGGAAGTATTTCTTATCGTCTCTCCTCCTCTCTTGGATCTTTTCGCCCAAAGGTTCTGGCATTTTTCAAACTAAGAGCAGAGCGTGTTTTGAGGCCTGAACTTTGGCTTGACTCTTGAACATTTGATAAATCCTAAATCGTGGTTTTGCCGTTTACAATTCATTTTCTCCGCCCAGACACTTGGCCGCCGTGTTACATTTCTCCTGTACCTTTTAGCGTCAACAGCCAATTGTTTTATCCGTCTTGGAAAGTCTTAAACGGCATATTTCACTCCTGTTTTCAATTCAAAGCCAATAAAAAACACATTGCTTCGCTGAAACTTCTTTATTTATCGCCGTGCAGTGTTTAGTGTACGGGCGTCAGATTTGTGTGCCTTTGTGTGCAAGGGATGAAGTAAAAGCTCTTGCAGTATTTGTTGTTGTATCGTTTCGGGACCGGCGTGTTTAGAACAGTTGTGCACGCAGCCTGGTATTCGTACAAACGTTCAAGCCCATTTGTTTTAATGTGGCAGCAAAAACACATGCATTTTGATGTCTGTAGACAGCGCTGCGCAATATTTGGTGTTTATACTGTACTTTAGGCTTAGTTGAAAGCAATAACCATCAATATAAAACTTCCAGCTCCAGTTTTTACTGTTCTAATTCAAGTTGTCCGGTGTAAATGATTGAACTTTTGAAAATCATGAGGCTTGACTGAACTAAAATGTCATTGTCAAACTGTCGTGACGCAGTATGTTTATGATTTACAATAAAAAGAATTACTAACAAGCATTCATTTCAGACAAATACATAGCAACTGGGGTGTTCGTTTCTGCGTTCCAGTCGTCCTCGGACGTTGGATTTTCCGAGTTCGGAATCGCACAATTCCTATTTGGAAACTCGGGCAACATTTCAGAACCTCGAGTTTATCCGAGTTAGCCAATACGACACGGCTGCACTCGGCGTTTGGATAAAATTTTACATCCGACAGTTAAAATATAGCTAGTTCTGGTGTTATTTTCTCTTTAGATGCTCTCTCCTGCCCCCTGCTGTTTGTGTCAGTTATAAATGCATTGTTACGCTATTGGCGCTTACGTGTACACAGAGACAATGATAACAAAAGCAGAAAATCACATTAAAATATTGATCTATCACTTGCACATGTAATACTATTGTCCGGGTTATTAAAGGAATTGAACTGGATCCATATTTTGGTTGATTTGAGCACCTTCTTGGGTTTTCTTGTTTGATTTGAGTCGTTACAGTCCAGACACAAGGGGCGGCACATCAAATTCTGGGCCCCATGTACAAACCTTCTCAGTGGGCCCCCAATACGTAATTTTATACACGATTTGTTATCATCCACTTTTGCTATAATATACACCCTACATTTAAAAATACCAGACCAATTTGAAACATTATTATAATCACTAGTTTTATTTTTTCTTTTGCTAATTGTGCACAATGATTTTTCCTCTTTATTGTATTCTATTCAAACATTTCATGGGGCCCTCAGATCTCGTGCATAATTGTATTTAGTCTCTCAAGGACTTTACTCAACCACACTGCATTTTATTACAACAAAAACTGATTAAAGCGGTAGAAAAATGCAACCATCACATGCTTTTGAGGGCCCTTCTCTGCCCTGGGCCCCGGGGAAACCAGTACCCTTTACCCCCCCATCTGACGCCCCTGCCATACACTGTAATGTATTGCTTATAGTTTTTTTCCTACTTGACGAAGGAACACAGAAAACGTTTCTCCGAGTATTGACCTCTGAGATCCATCACCCAGAAAGGAAAAGGTAGGGAACCACTTTTAAGAGATGTTTAATGATGTTAGCGTTCATGTGGGCCAGCCCTATGTCCCGATTCATCTTTTGACATTTTTAATAGCAGTATTTTTGTTTTTCAAATGAGTAAAGGTTAGGGTTAGGGTCAAGAACAGGTATGGGTTAGGTTTGGTAAAAGTGTCAGGTTTAAGAACAGGGTGGAAACATATAAGATATCTCAGGCAAACAAAAATAAGTTCATATTCAGGACAAAAGCGCAGACCCTAAAAACACACAAACCTGCTATTTCACAATGTTGGTCAAGCTTTTAATTTCTTTTTATTTAAAGGCGGTGTGACAACTTACCCAGTGCAACACGGCCGGTCTCCTCGGTTGTGAGTGATGTGTGTTCTGTGGTTGGTGTCTGGCTTGTCTCACTCAGTGCCTTGTCAAACCATGAGCTCTGTTTCTGAATTCCACCTTAAAAGCACACACAGCAGAGTGTATTTCTCTTTAGCTCACACAAAGTTGCAGTAATGTGGAGTTAATGCTGGCTCATGCTAAAAGATTTCTGAAATATCTAAGTAGCTACTTATATTTGATCTTGGTCAGTCCTGGGGTAAACCTTGTTACATCTCAGTGAATAAAGTCTGGACCTGCTCCTCTGCTCGAGGACTAGCCTTTTTTACGTTTCAGGTAGATGCTGAATCGAATTTCCAATCCACTTTATTCATATAGCACATTTTGTAAACTGAAACGTTTCCAAAGTGCTGCACAGAAGAGGAAAAAACAATTAAAAACAAATGAATTACAATGGCTCTACCAGTGCTCATAAAAAAAAATGAATAAAACCTAAAACAGTAAATAAATACTCTAAAACAGGGCTATTCAACTTGAGGCCCGGGGGCCAAATCAGCCCCTCCAAAAGATATGATCCAGCCCTCAACTCAGCTTCGAAAATATATAAGATATTAAAAATATATTTTATGTTATTGGTTTAGGTTTAGTCCTGTCTTGGTCCTGGTTCAGTCCTGGTTTAGGCCTGGTTAAGTCCTGGTTTAGTCCTAGTTTAGACTTAGTTTAGGGCTGGTTTAAACCCGGATTAGTCCCACTTTAGTCCTGGGTTAGACTTGGTTTAGACCTAGTTTAAACCTGGTTTAGTCCTAGTTTAGTCCTAATTTAGGCCTGTTTAGTCCTGGTTTAGACCAGGTTTAGTCCTGGTTTAGTCCAGATTCAGTTCTGCAGATGTTATTAAAACCCTTTGTATTACTTTTTTTTTTTTCATATTTCTAAAGCGTTCAACTCATTTTGGCCCCGAGAACAAAACCATCAGAAACATCTGGCCCTCTGTAAAATAAAGTTGAATAGTCCTGCTCTAAAACAATAAATATATTCTGGAAACAATAATTAAAATAAAATGCAAAAGATAAAAACAATAAAATAAATCAATCAATAACATGCAGAATTCCAATCGAGATTCAGTCATTTCTAACTCGCAAATTGTCAGATTGGCTCTTTTTAATCTAGAGCTACAATCCTCTGTCAGTAAAAGCACATTGTCTGGAGCAGAGTTCAGACTTTTGACATTTTGTGTGTTAACTTACAATGATTAAAAGTTTAGATCATTATCAAGGTGTTTTATTTATTTTCGTGTAACATCACATTTTAATCTGAAGTACAAAACCCCTCCAGGCGCAGATAGAACATGCAAACTCCTCTCTGAAAACCTCACGCGATCTGGGGATTGAACTGGGCACCCTCCTCAACCCAAACAATGAAACTATCACCTTAAAAATTCAAATACACTGAATGAAAAGCCACGTTCTGTCAAGTAAAGATGGTTGTATCTGTCAGCGTGACTTCCATTTGAAAGCATGCACCACTTTCTCTTTTTAATGTTTCGAAACGCAGTCTTCTTCTGTAAAGTTTAAAAAGGTGGAGAATATTGCTTGTGCGGCTCTTAAGTGGAAGTATAAATATTCTCAGAGTGGAGTGGTGTGAGCTCAGTGGAGCTTGGGTAACGTCCAGCACGCTCTTCACTCGTGGAGGAAGCCAAAGCGTGTGAGATTTAACAGGGAATTCCTCTCAGCTGTGGATCACTATTTTTATTACACCCATCACTGGCCTCCTGTGCACAGAAAACTAAACTCGGCCTGGATTCTTCTAGTCACATTTGCACTTTGTGAATGTGATAGAAACCTTTTTACAATATATTTTTTCCACAGGTAGGAGATTAGTTAGGGTTAGGGTTGGAATCAGATCATTTGGATAGGGGTTTTGGGAAAGCTCGTCAGAACTGCATTGCAGAAAAAAGTATGCAAGAGAAAAACAACTTTGAGAGTTGTTTTGAGGTATGAGTAACACATTTACTGGTTATAAACCTTTATTTTATTAAACTTTATTTTACAGATGGCCATAATTTTTGGATGGTTTTGTCCTCGGGGCCAGAAACATGTCCAAAGCTTTTGAAATATGAAAAAAGTTTAATACAATATCTGCAGAAGTGAACCAGGACTAAACCACGACTCAACTAGGACTAAACCAGGACTAAACCAGGTCTACACCAGGACTAAACCAGGTCTACACCAGGACTAAACCAGGTCTAAACCAGGACTAAACCAGTACTAAACCAGGTCTACACCAGGACTAAACCAGGACTCAACCAGGTCTACACCAGGACTAAACCAAGACTCAACTAGGACTAAACCAGGACTAAACCAGGTCTACACCAGGACTAAACCAGGTCTACACCAGGACTAAACCAGGTCTACACCAGGACTAAACCAGGTCTACACTAGGACTAAACCAGGACTAAATCAGGTCTACACCAGGACCAAACCAGGACTAAACCAGGTCTACACCAGGACTAAACCAAGACTCAACTAGGACTAAACCAGGACTAAACCAGGTCTACACCAGGACTAAACCAGGACTAAACCAGGTCTACACCAGGACTAAACCAGGTCTACACCAGGACTAAACCAGGTCTACACCAGGACTAAACCAGGACTAAACCAGGTCTACACCAGGACTAAACCAGGTCTACACCAGGACTAAACCAGGACTAAACCAGGTCTACACCAGGACTAAACCAGGTCTACACCAGGACTAAACTAGGACTAAACCAGGTCTACAACAGGACCAAACCAGGGACTACACCAGATATAAAGCAAGACTAAAAAAAGGTCTTAACCAGGACTAAACCGGTGACAAAAGATATAATATTTTCTATATTTTTTGCAGATGGGCTGATGGCCAGATCCTATCCTCTGGAGGGCCTAATTTGGCCCCCGGGCCTTGAATGGGCCTGATATAAGCTCACAAAAGTCAAGTTTGCATAACATAGCACCTTTAACTAAAGTACTTGTAGCAGTAGTGGCACAGTTCGGACTGAAAGTGGCTTGTCTAACTTCTTGCAAAGTTATTATGAACTTTGATACAGATTTGACGTCAACTCTTTCCACTGATATGCACCAGAGTCCATCTTTGAGGTTAGCGATCCATACAGTCTTTTGGAAGCGGTGCCTTTTCCCCAGTGTTCCCCAAGTGCTATTTAAATCTATAGGCTTTGCTGTGTAACTTACCTCTGGCTGCTGTCAAAAAAATCTCCAACCATAAAATAAATGTGACAAATTGTGACTTTTACGGTTGACATAGAGACATTTGCGGTTCGAACGGATATGCTCTGATTGTTTGTAACGATTCCAGGGCGATAGCTTGGCACTAGCGGTTAGCCACTCCTTGCTATTCTTGTCTAGGGTTTCAAGTGTAATTGTTTCTTCTTCGTTACCGATGTCTGAGGACTTGACGTATGTGCATTGACACTTTGGTATGTGCCATAAGATCCCCCCGCGGTCGGCTTCTGTCAGAGCGCAACTTCAGCCGAATCAATCCAGAGAAAGCAGGGTACGGACAGTTAAGTATTTTGAACTTTTTGAAGAATTTTGGAGAGGTTTGTCACTAATTCATTAACAAGAATGGTTTCCAAAGGGCTACACTTGAAAATTACACACAAAATTAACATAAAATGCACCTCTTTTTAACTTCACTAGTCAATAAAACTCGTTATATCAAATGGAACAACTCGACTGAAAAATGTCAACATGGAAATAACGCAACACATAAATGCCAGAGAGGCTGAGTCCTTGTTTTGTAAGTCTAAGCGTGTTGTCCTTTCAAGGTCTGTTTTTTACAATTTATATATTTGTGTAAATGTCCTGGTCATTTCAAATCCAAGTCCAGTCCTAAGTCATAATCGATTTTATCTCTATAAGTCATCATCATCATCATCAGTCTGAGTTGAGTCCGTGACTTGCAAGTCCAACATTTTTTAAGATTATGTTATTGGTTCAAAAGCATCTAAGTCTAATGATGCTAATGAGGACTACTTTAATGGGAAGGAAATAGTTAATGGCTGAATAGTTGTGAATAGAATGGGTTCAACCAACATGACATTTTTTTCAAGACCGTTGCTGATTGTTCTGAATCCAAAAAAACAACAAAAAACCATGGTACCAGTGAATAATAACTGCACCTTCATTAGCCTTAGCAAAGCATGAACAAATAATCAATTAGTCATGTACATATAGTTTATTAAGCATGATTCAGGATTAGTAGATTCATAATTAAGGTTAGAATTGGGAATTAGGGTTAGAGAATTAGTTAACTAGTTAAGCCTAAATTTATTTACTATGAAAAAGGTCTTTTTTCATGCTTTACTAAGACAGGTGTGTAGTGTAATTTGTGGAGTTCCCTCTTTGCATTAGAGCATTCATAAATCTAAACTAAATATCGGCCCAAACTGGAGATTTAAAGCTGATAGCCAATATTCTAAAAAGTGCAAATATTGACCCGATATTCAGGCAGTCACTAACGATTATTTTAGCAGTCGACTGGTCAGCGATTATTTGTATAGTACATTGACATTTTAAAAATACATTATCAGCCAAATAAAGGTTGAAATATGTCTATGTCAACTTTATTTCTAAAGCACATTTACAACAACACCAGCTGCCTCAAGTGCTCCACAGGCACGTCACGTAAAATCAACACAATACTATTACAAACACAACAAATAACTTGTGAAAAAACAATGCTAAGAAATGTGTCTTAAGAGCAAATTTAAAAGATTCTAGGAACAGCTTTTTGAAAGAAATATGCTGACTGAGGACAGAGAATATTTATGAACGAAGTGTATTGTAGATGATAATTGGCAATCATTTCTTCTTTCTTGACATTTTGATGTAATAACATTGCTGTCCTTGTTATAAAAAGTAGTTTGACATGTGTTTCGTAGTCCATAAAGTCCAGTTATCGATTACAGTTATTATAGTTGATTATTTTCACGATTTGTCGATCAACTGTTACAGCCCTGCCTGACTCAACCAGTTTTTTTCCTGCCGCGAAGGAGGGTCAAGGACAGGGGGATTCTCTGGCACAGTTATCCATTTTAAATTCTCTTGAACACTGTTTATTTAAATTGCTTTACCTGTGGCCCGTCGAGGCAACTGTTGTGGGCTCTGCAGAAATAAACTGAGCTGAATTGAAAGTTTAAACTCTTCTCCAAACCGTATGCTTTTACTGACAGAGAATTGGATGTGGACGGAAGACACAATTGACGAGTAGAAATCACTGAATATCTAAAGTACTATCTCTAGTGAAATAAATGCTAAATAGATACATTACATGCACCTTTGTTCTATGCATGGTCCATTTATGAAGTCATCCACCAACTACCCTTATTTTTTGTTAAAACCTTACCAGAAAAACGTCACCCAATCCACCTCACCTCTTGGATATTGAAAGTGACTGACACATCGCGCTTTAAAACTTCGCCTAATGCTGTGTGCAAGTCTGGAAATGTTATCACCGGGATTAATCAGATTACAAGACCTCGCTCGTACGTTCAAGCACCAGACTGTCCATCCGGTTGAACTTTTCCTCCACGGAGAGCACGAAATTAGCGGAAGCGCGTCGTCTTGACCCGAGCTCCCCACCGTCAGGCTCGTGTTTGACTTCTGCCGCCTCCGTCCAATCCAAACTCGGGAGAAGGAGTTAAGAAGGAGCTCGGGAGATGATGGATGGCTTTTCAGGGCCGTGTTTGTACAGAGCAGAGCTGGAACTGCAGACGCGTAAAAACAAGCAGAACCCGAACGCATGAAAACAGACGAGAGGGGCCACTGCAGACGGTTAGATTTGTATAATGGGCTGCTGATACTGTTAGCGAACGGGTTATGGAGGTAAATGTGTGCAACGCATTTGTCTAACAGCATTTCTTGAAGATAAAAACATAATTTGTGGCATCTGGTCCGACAAAGTGCATGACGCGCCATCACTGTTCACAAAATTGGGTGTCGTAATCACATACAAATGAAATAAATAAGTACTCAAAACTAGTTCTGCTTCAACAATGATGAAATAACTACTGCTATATTACATTTTTGTGGGGGAAAAAAATTGTAAAAGGCTTCTTCCCATACAAATCTGCCAATATAAGAGAGAAACAGAACTATACCAACTAAGTCTGAACCAGGACTAACCAGAATCAAACCAGCTCTATTCCAAGATCAAACCAGCTTTAAAGCAGAATTAAATTATAGCTCTAAACCTGGACCAAAAAAGTATTAACTAGTACTCACCCTATTAAACCAGTACACTTGAGAAAATATATTTCTTACTGGTCAGGACTGGATCGTGGGCCGGATCAGATCGTTCGGAGGGCCTGATCTGGCCCCCGAGCCGCAAGTTGAATAGCCCTGATACAGGCTTTCATGTGGAAACAACAAACTTCTGCTCCTAATCATATTTTATTAATTACATTTAATCCACCTCATCCATAGATTTCTCTGGAACATTGTAACTTCAAAGGCTGTTTTCTTAAAATGCATTTTTCTCCCTCAGAGACTTAAAGATCAGCCTTAAAGTAGTTCCTGCACACAACAAACTGTACAATCTGAGACTCAACAAGATTTTGACGAAAAGTACAAAAGGATTTGTTGATATCTAATTCTAAGCCCCTGATTTATTGACATTTTAATTTTAAAAATTAGGCAAAATTAGAAATTTTAGGCCAATTTTCAGTCAATTCTAGTTCACAAATCCAAAATCCCCTACAGTACTTTTTTTTATAACTAGAAATGTGTATGTATGGGTAGAAAATGAATCAAAAAATATATATAAAATATGAAATGTCCCAAATATGTGCAATTTGTACACATAAAATGCCTCATTTCTATATGAAAACATTACATGATGAAAAACTTGTGGGACAACTTGGGCGGAACAAATACATCTGACAATCTCAGACTATTTTGTTGGTATTTTTCTTGTTTAAAAGTACACTGCACCCCTTTGTTGTGACATTGAGAGGACTGTTTCAGTGCCTTGCGTCTATCGGAAAGAGCATCTTATTGGGGGCCCCTTCAGTTTGGGGGCCCCAGGCAACTGTGGCCTGTTGCCTAATGGTAGGTCCACCACTGTGCATTTTTACTGTATTATTTGTGCACCACCTGACTTTGAAACACCGGATCTAAGCCCGCACAAAAACTAAACCTAATTTATTTTGGAAAATGTTAAATTGGTCATTATTGAAACACTTGGGGCTTTTTTGCACACATTTGTTACTCTTCCAATCGGAACAACTCACCCCTCAATACGTTTAGTCGAAGATGTATTGACTAATCAGCTACAGTGGATGTTTTGCTTGGGCCAGTTCAAGCCTGGATGGAGGGTGTTTGGTCACAGTTCCAGGGCTTGTACTTCCTGCTCTTCTGCTGCATGTGTTTGCTTGTTTTCAGGTCCGGCTCAGGTCTCTCTCTGCTGCTGCGCCTCAGTAGCCGGACAGCGGGAGTCTAATGTCTGATCCAGATGTGCTGTGCCTCCTCCTGCGTGTCCTCTCTCCAACCTTTGCCCCCCAAACACTCACATTATCTTAAACAGAAGGTAAATACAGAGGAATGTGGAAAGTGTGGATCTATACGTTTACTTTTCCCTAACAGATGGCTATATGTACTTCCTTACTGTACTTCAATAGATTTTTTAAAGTGTGTATGACAGGTTTTCTTGATTTTCTAATTTTGACTTTATTCAGTGTATTAATACCGCTTGTAAACATACATTATAGTTTTACACCAATCAGGTCGCTGTTTGTGGAGAAAAGTTGAAAAAAAAATGTGTTGAAAATTACAGGAAATAAACACATTGATGACATCACAGACAAAAGTTATACATAATTTACACAAAAGAAACTACTTTTTGACCCTATAAACGTTGATTCAACAAAATAAAGGTGTTCACATGTATTTTTCTTTGTAATCTGTGACATTAGATGTGTTTTGGCCCAGTGCACAATGGTTTCCTGGTCATTTCCCAGTGTGATGTCATCATTTACAACCAGGAAGTAAAATTCAAGACCTACAAAAATGCTAAACTGTGGTAAAATTTGTAAAGATTTGAGCAGAATTTTAAATATATTTATCTTAACTGCATTGTAGTTAGTCATAGGCACTTTAACTTTTTTTTTAACTTCTACTCTTTACTTTTTTAACCCATGTATTTGTACTTTCTACTCCTTACACACTGTGGCGACGGCGCAGGAAGATGCAGACACACTGGGTCAGATCATCAGTTCATAAACACAGACAGGAGAATGATCAGAGCGGGTACTAGGCTCGTCAGGACGCCTAAATAAGAATTTTGGAACAGGATCAAGTCAGTCAAAAGCTGTCAAATAGATTTTCCTTTTATTTAACCTTCGTCATCAGGAGTTACCAAGCTCAAATGTAGAAATAAATCCATATAACTCCCTTATCGCTAACCTTTTTACAACTTCATTAAAGTCAAATGGATCTTAAATAATTGTCAAGTCAATAATAAGTCAAATATTCCTTTTACTTTACATTTACGATGGTATACTTTTGTACTTTTACTTTTTCAGCTGTTCTTTTACCAGTGTCATTTTTTCAGGCAATTATTTTTACTTTTACTTTTAAGTACTTTTGCCACCACTGAAATCTAGATATGTTTTGCCACACATGATATCTTGGGTTTATTTTGTGCAATGTTACCAGGTTTTTAGATGCGACCTTTCACTATGAATTACAAGAATAGCACATAACAAGTACAAACAGAGAATACCACATTTAATAAATAGATCCGTCTCTTTCCTCCATCTGAAAATATGACAAGGTATCTGAAAAACAAACAATAAAACTTAGACCTACAGATATGTTTACCAATTCTTTACATTTTCCTCGGGCAGAATATTACTGTTATTTTCGAGCAACTCTGACAGCTTCACTTTAAAGGTCAAGCTGCAGTCCACTCCAGCAGAGAGCCCTGCCACGTCAACAATACAACAAAAAGCAACATTCTTGTCCTTCACTTTTAAGTTGGAGATACTGTGAGCACTTACACAACCTAAAAGCACTGGTTTTACGAAAGGGCTGCACTTCTGAGGTTTTTAACGCTGATGTCCAAGCCTCAAACTGGCCTCAAACGTTGGTTCAGACTCCTTCAGGTGTGAAAACAAAGTTAATTTCTGTAAAAATGAACAACTCAAAGCTCAAAGTCCAACTCCAAGCCAAGCAAAACCAAAGAGCACATTTGAAGCTGTTATTGTGTCCTTGGGCAAGACTAACTCACTTGAGGCTGGTTGCAACTATAACATTGTCAAATTTTTGGGTTTAAACATTGCACTTTTACAGTTATTCACATTTACTTTTACATTTACAGCATGAACAAACAACATGGAAGTGTTTTTTCAGCATTTTTAAAGTAAAGTAAAGACATGGACGAGAGAATTAATTGAAACCAAATCGAAATTGCAATTTGAATGGATGCAATTGGAGAATCATAAAGGCTGCAAGTTTTTGAGAGCAATCATTTCTACCAAACAACAAATAATCCAGTTTTATTCTGCATGAAAACTGCTAACCCTGTAGTTTACATCTGTTAAAACATGTACATTAAATGCGATTAAAAAAGGACTAACAAGTGACTAAAAGTGACAAAACACAACTTCCAAAAATGCAAATTTAAAAGTTACAAAAACGTGTCTGAAGGTGTACAAAATTATACTAAAAGTGACAAAAAGCAACAAAAACATTCCGATCTTTTATTAGTTTGTCAGTTCATATTTCAGTCTTTTTGTCAATTCCCCTTTTTGTGTATAAAATGTGAACTTTGACCAGAATCGTATTCTTAAAACCAAAAATTGCAATCGCAATACTGGTCAGAAAAATTGCAATTTCACATTTTTCCCAAATCGTGCAGCTCAAATAAAACTGCCCCAAAAATAAAACAAAAACGGTTTGGGTTTGCTTTGTTGGAGCATTCACCCTATTCCTGAAGTTGCTGTGGGCGCCGCCATCTTTTTTCCATTGTAGTTTACATGGGGCAGACGAGGAAAATAAGTTCTACACGGACGTAAAAGCCGTTTTCAGGCCGCCCAGGAAATCCTGTACATTTTAGACAAATCAGTCTACTTTATATGTTTTAGCTAGAGACTTTTCCCTCATTTGCTATTTGCGCGAACACCGTTAGCGTCAAACCGGAAGAGTGCGGATCATAAACATAAAAAGAGGCAAAAGTGGGCGGGGCAGAATAAGGTGAATATATTAAACTGACTTTATTTTGCTTCCAACATTGTCCCCGTCATTTTTTATTCACTTTTACAGCTACATTGTGGCGTGAATAATCATGATTATTTATTAACAGATTAATCTTGACATCTTTATTGTGACAGGAAGAGCATCTGGCGTAAAAATCTGCCAAACGATCTCGCAAATATACAGCCCCCTGGTGAAAAGGACAGTTGTTCATTAAAAAGGAGAAAAACAATCTCCAAACAGGGAGTGAACGTTCTGGACCTGGCACTTGTAAACATTCCTCCGCAGTCTCATAAGTTAAACCGATTTGTGTTTCTTCTCAGGATGATTCACGCTGCTGCTCTTGCGTGCGGTCGGTCCCATCACAAAGGCCTTCAGTTGTGGGAGCACCCCTGGGTGTCGTCAGGGCGTCCTCGCTGACAGGGGGAGACCAACAGGACGGGTGAGGGCGGCGGGAGGTGTGGATCAGACGGCTCTCGTGATGTTCCTCCGGTGCCCCACACTTTGCTGAGGTTAAACAAATACTCTTCTGGGATTTACCTGCAAAAAGAGGGAAACGTAGGCGCGTGGAAGATGAGATGAAGTCAAAATGTCAATCCAAATTTGACAAGTTTTCATTATGGCCTGAAACAAGACGAGATTCTCCACCTATGGATTCCTTACCAAGAAGCTCCCTACTTCTCACTCTTTCCCTTCTCCCCCTCCTCCTTCTCCCACTCTCACTTTCTCCCTTCTCCCCCTTTCCCTTCTTCCCCTCTCCCTTTCTCCCCTTCTCCTCCTCTCTCTTCTCCCCCTCTCCGCATCTACACTTCTCCCCCTCTCTCTTCTCCCGCTCTCCCTTCAACCCCTCTTCCTTCCCCTCCCTCTCCCTTCTCCTCCTCTCTCTTTTCCCACTCTCCTCTCTCCCCCCCTCTCCCTTCAACCCCTCTTCCTTTCCCTCCCTCTCCCTTCTCCCCCACTCCGCATCTACCCTTCTCCCGCTCTCCCTTCTCCCCCCTCGCCCTTTAACCCCTCTTTCATTCCCTCCCTCTCCCTTCTCCCCCACTCCGCATCTACCCTTCTCCCGCTCTCCCTTCTCCCCCCTTTCCCTCCCTCTCCATTCTCCCCTCCTCCTCTCCCTCCCTTCTCCCCCTTTCTGCATCTACCCTTCTCCCCCTCTCTCTTCTCCTCTCCCTTCTCCCACCTCTCCCTTCAACCCCTCTTCCTTTCTCCCCCTCTCCCTTCTCCCCCCTCTCCCTTTCTCCCCCTCTCCCTTTCTCCCCCTCTCCCTTCTCCCCTCTTCCTCTCTCTCCCTTCTCCTTCTGTCTCATTGTTGCGTTATTATCTTATGTTGGTTTAATCAGAAGTGTTTGGAATGCCCTCTGAGACAGCTACTGTTGTACTGGGCTGTACAAAAAGAATGTGATTTGATTTAGTTCAGTTTTACAAGGGACCTTGGGTATATTGTAATAATACCAATGTAATGTCATGCAAATTGTGGAAATGTCTGAAGAAAATCACCTGAATTTGACCTGCTCTATCAGGAAACTCTGAGGTCTTCTAGTAATTTTAGTCCTGCTCATGTCTGTGCTTGCCATTTTTTGTCAATGCGCTGAAGCTAATATTTATTCAAAATCACTATACCGTCCATTTCACGTCCATATTTGAACAAATTCTCCAATTCTTTTATGGTTCTCATGCGATTACAAAGTAAAACTGAGAATACAAGTACAAACACAATACAGTATGTGGGGGAAGTCATTCTTGGTTTTTTTTTTTTTACTTTTAGACAAAATTATTGGTACCACTTTATAATAACTACATCTTATTTTGCCTTAATAAAGCATTAACAAAGACTTAATTAATAATAAATATATAGTTTATTAAATATGATTCAGGATTAGTAACTACTTAATAAAGGTTAAAGTGAGGGTCAGGGTTAGAAATTTGTTGATTATGAATTAGGTCTTTGTTCATGCTTTATTAAGGCATGAATAAGTGTAGTTATTATAAAGTGGTACCAAATTTATCTGCCTGTTATGTCAAATTGGCTGCTTGAAGTTCATAAATCAACGAACAATGGGCAAAATCTAAACTTGTCGTCATATTTTAACTAGACTCTCCCTCCTCCCTCTCTCTCAGAGTCTAATTGTTCGTACCTGTCACTAAATGCTCTTTATTCTCAAAGACCCATTGAGAAGTGTGTTGTTTTTGCCCTGTTTGGTGAAGCCCTCTGACCCAGGCTCGCCCTGTGCAGCTGGCTCCACTCTGCCCCGTGTTCAAGTCTTTTACAGGACCACCCCAAAACACACACCTACGTCAACAGGTCGTTCAAGACTTCTCCTCCAATCCTCCACACCACTGTATGATTAATATATGTAGGGGACCTGGGAGCCCTTCTGTTCAACCTCTACATGCTGCCGTCAGGTCAGTTAATACGCAGCACTAATGGGTCTTATCACAGCTCTGAAGACGACACTCAGATCTATGTCTCACTGACGGCGGGTGAATATGGACCAGTGGATTCACTCTGTCACTGCATCCAACAGATCCAAAACAATTTTCTCCAATTAAACTTGTTAAACCTGTAAAGTGTCAGCAGTCACTTCAAGTTACTCGCTCTAAGACGTACAAATCAAGTGAGAAATCTGGGGGTAATAATGGACTCTGACTTGAACTTTGACAGCCACATCAAATCAATAACATCAACAGCCTTTTACCACCTAAAAAACAAAATTAAAGGTATTGTGTCTAAACCAGACTTGGAGAGACTGATCCATGCGTCTCCAGTAGGTTAGACCAGTGGTTCTTAAACTTTTTGTCTGGGGACCCCACAAAAAAATCTTGTGAGGTCTGGCGACCCCACATTACTCCCACGCCGATTTTGGGCAGACCTATAGTTATTGACACTCCCTCAAAAGGTTTTTGTCATTCCGTCAAACTAAATCAACTAAAAACCAGCTGGCAATGTAAGAACTACAAGAATTTATTTCACAAGAAGTGGAACAAAGCGAACAAAGTGAACAAATAAACACTGAATAATTATGATATTAAATAATACACTAAATAATGTTGTATTTATGTCTATAAAATACAGGGGTCACTGGGTCAAATGCCCTACAAAAAAAGTACTGTGGGATTTTATTTTCTTTACCTCACTGTACAGCAGTAAAACTAACTTTCACTTGCACTTCACTGATGGCCTTATATCTGACAGATTCCAATGTCAACTATACACTTACAATGTAGATAAACTAAAACACTTAAAATTGTACATGAAATAATATGCTTAGAAATGTACATAAAACTGGAGTTGCAGGTCAGGCCGCGCAGGTTATAGAGAAAGTTAGTATTGGACACATCTCAGTCCTTGTCTGGGACAAGTTAGTTAGCACAAGTTAGTTAGGACGAGTTAGTTAGGATGAGTTAGCGGTCGAGCGCTTCTCGTCAAGGCAGTGAGCCAGAGCCCTCTGTGATTTTGTGAAGAGAGAGAGAGTAAAAGGCGTGGACCGACAGGAGCCATGAGGCCCAGCCTCAGGTGGGACTTTTCTCCATCATCTGAGTGAAATTGCACGCAAAAGGCGCTGTGAGGAGCGGAAGACCTGAAGCGCTGAAGCGGGTTTGAATGACGAACCGCGCCGTTCACGGAGCGCACGAGTCCCGCTCTGACGGCACGAGCCCCGCTCTGACCGCCTGAGCCCCGCTCTGACCGCACGAGCCCCGCTCTGACCGCCTGAGCCCCGCTCTGACCGCACGAGCCCCGCTCTGACCGCACGAGCCCCGCTCACGGACCGCACGAGTCCAGTTCACGGAGCTCACGAGCCCAGTTCACGGAGCTCACGAGCCCCGCTCACGGACCGCACGAGCCCCGCTCACGGACCGCACGAGCCCGGCTCACGCCCCGCACGAGTCCAGTTCACGGAGCTCACGAGCCCCGCTCACGGACCGCACAAGCCCCGCTCACGGACCGCACGAGCCCCGCTCACGGACCGCACGAGTCCAGTTCACGGAGCTCACGAGCCCCGCTCACGGACCGCACGAGCCCCGCTCACGGACCGCACGAGTCCAGTTCACGGAGCTCACGAGCCCCGCTCACGGACCGCACAAGCCCCGCTCACGGACCGCAGGTGCCCCGCTCACGGACCGCGCGAGCCCCGCTCACGGACCGCACGAGCCCCGCTCACGGACCGCACAAGCCCCGCTCACGGACCGCACGAGTCCAGTTCACGGACCGCACGAGTCCAGTTCACGGAGCTCACGAACCGCACGAGCCCCGCTCACGGACCGCACGAGCCCCGCTCACGGACCGCAGATAGGCAGAATAAGCGTTCTACCTGCACCAACGGGACGCCTCATGTCCCAGACGGGCCTGTTCCTCCGCTGACGCCGGCCCACATGAGCTCTCTCCCTCGCTCCTTTCTTCAGCTTTTTGGGAAGGCATCCGTGCTCTCTCCTCCTGTTCTTTTTCCTCCACTCCGCGCTAACTCTCTCTCTCCTCCTGCTCTCTCTCTCCTCTGTTGCGCTCTCTTTTTCTCTCTCCTCCGCTCCGTGTAGAGCCGCGCTCTTTCAGTCAGGTGTCTTGACCCCTTTATTCAAGGATGAGGAGGAAAAGAACACAGCACTGGCTGCACACCGCGCTCTTTCACCGTGGAGCGCGTGTTACGGACGCGGCGCGCTCTGCTTCAGCCGAGCCCGACTCAGCCCGACAGCAGAGCGGACGGGTCGGTTTCGGGCTGGCTCCGGCTCGGGACAAGAATTTAAGCTCTAAGCGGCACACACAGCGCCTAGGAATGCGAAAACAGCAGCTCTGAATTTGTATATATATGTTTTTTTCATAGTTTCACCTCACAAAATAGCGCGTTAATTCCCGACTGGAAAAAATTTGGCGACCCCACAAAAGTTTTCCGCGACCCCACTTGGGGTCGCGACCCCTAGTTTAAGAACCACTGGGTTAGACTACTGTAACGGCTGCTCACCGGCCTCTCCAAACGAGCTGTGTTGGTGCATTTACTATATATATTTAGCCTATTTATTGTGTTTACTTATTTTAGCCTTACCCTTTTAGAGGTATTTATTTATGTATTTATTTAGTTTTACTTTATTTCTACCCAATTCTTGACTTATTTCTTCATATTTACTTATCTATTCTTTTATCCATTTTAGGCTCTTCAGTGTTTCCTCTGAGGGGCCCTCTGTACCTGGAGCGGTGGTTGGCTGTGGCTGCTGGGCCCTGGCTCATGGGCCCCTGGTGGAGGTTTAGTGTGTGCCTCATTTCTCCTCTGGGCCCTGAGTCTATGTCCCGTGGCTTGGGACGACTATCTGCTCCAGGTGCAGACAGCTCCTCTGATGGTGCTTCTTCAACTGGTGCATCTGTACTCAGCCCCATGTATTTTACAACGTGTGTGTGTGTGTGTGCGTGCGTGCGTGCGTGCGTGCGTGCGTGCGTGTGTGTGTGTGTGCGTGAATGTACGGGTATGTATATGTGACTATCTATGGGGGGTTTTGGTAGTGGGTCAGGTTGGGTGGGAAACGGCATGTGGGAATGTTTTTAATGCACTGTAAAGCATTTTGTGTTACATTTTATATATGAAAAGCTCTATATAAATTAAGTTTGCTTGATTGATGATTGATAAAACAGCTAGAGTACATCCAGAACAATGCTGCTCGAGTCCTGACTAGAACCAGGAAGTACCATCACATTTGTCTGTGCTCAGGTCTCTGCACTGGCTTCAGGCTAGAGAATAGACTTTAAAGCAGCTCTGCTTGTGTTTAAGTCTCTCCAAAGCACCAGAGAGCATCTCTGACATGTTAGTGCCACATGAACCATCTCACACTCAGGACCTCAGGGACCGACCTCCTGCTGGTGCCAGAGTCAGGACTAAACATGGACCGGCCTCCTGCTGGTGCAAGAGTCAGGACTAAACATGGACGGGCCTCCTGCTGGTGCCAGAGTCAGGACTAAACATGGACCGGCCTCCTGCTGGTGCAAGAGTCAGGACTAAACATGGACCCGCCTCCTGCTGGTGTCAGAGTCAGGGCTAAACATGGACTGGCCTCCTGCTGATGCCAGAGTCAGGACTAAACATGGACCGGCCTCCTGCTGGTGCAAGAGTCAGGACTAAACATGGACCGACCTCCTTCTGATGCCAGAGTCAGGACTAAACATGGACAGGCCTCCTGCTGGTGCCAGAGTCAGGACTAAACATGGACCGACCTCCTGCTGATGCCAGAGTCAGGACTAAACATGGACCGGCCTCCTGCTGGTGCCAGAGTCGGGACTAAACATGGACCGGCCTCCTGCTGGTGCCAGAGTCGGGACTAAACATGGACTGGCCTCCTGCTTGTGCCAGAGTCGGGACTAAACATGGACAGGCCTCCTGCTGTTTCACAGAGTCAGGACTAAACATGGACCGGCCTCCTGCTGTTTCACAGAGTCAGGACTAAACATGGACCGGCCTCCTGCTGGTGCCAGAGTCAGGACTAAACATGGACTGGCCTCCTGCTGTGCCCAGAGTCGGGACTAAACATGGACAGGCCTCCTGCTGGTGCCAGAGTCGGGACTAAACATGGACCGACCTCCTTCTCGTGCCAGAGTCGGGACTAAACATGGACCGGCCTCCTGCTGGTGCACAGAGTCTTGACTAAACATGGACCGGCCTCCTGCTGGTGCCAGAGTCAGGACTAAACATGGACCGGCCTCCTGCTGGTGCAAGAGTCAGGACTAAACATGGACCGGCCTCCTGCTGGTGCAAGAGTCAGGACTAAACATGGACGGGCCTCCTGCTGGTGCAAGAGTCAGGACTAAACATGGACGGGCCTCCTGCTGGTGCCAGAGTCAGGACTAAACATGGACCGGCCTCCTGCTGGTGCAAGAGTCAGGACTAAACATGGACGGGCCTCCTGCTGGTGCCAGAGTCAGGACTAAACATGGACCGGCCTCCTGCTGGTGCAAGAGTCAGGACTAAACATGGACCCGCCTCCTGCTGGTGTCAGAGTCAGGGCTAAACATGGACTGGCCTCCTGCTGATGCCAGAGTCAGGACTAAACATGGACCGGCCTCCTGCTGGTGCAAGAGTCAGGACTAAACATGGACCGACCTCCTTCTGATGCCAGAGTCAGGACTAAACATGGACAGGCCTCCTGCTGGTGCCAGAGTCAGGACTAAACATGGACCGACCTCCTGCTGATGCCAGAGTCAGGACTAAACATGGACCGGCCTCCTGCTGGTGCCAGAGTCGGGACTAAACATGGACCGGCCTCCTGCTGGTGCCAGAGTCTGGACTAAACATGGACTGGCCTCCTGCTTGTGCCAGAGTCGGGACTAAACATGGACCGGCCTCCTGCTGTTTCACAGAGTCAGGACTAAACATGGACCGGCCTCCTGCTGTTTCACAGAGTCAGGACTAAACATGGACCGGCCTCCTGCTGGTGCCAGAGTCAGGACTAAACATGGACTGGCCTCCTGCTGTGCCCAGAGTCGGGACTAAGCATGGACAGGCCTCCTGCTGGTGCCAGAGTCGGGACTAAACATGGACCGGCCTCCTGCTGGTGCCAGAGTCGGGACTAAACATGGACCGGCCTCCTGCTGGTGCACAGAGTCAAGACTAAACATGGACCGGCCTCCTGCTGGTGCCAGAGTCAGGACTAAATATGGACCGGCCTCCTGCTGGTGCCAGACTCAGGACTAAACATGGACCGGCCTCCTGCTGATGCCAGAGTCAGGACTAAACATGGACCGGCCTCCTGCTGGTGCAAGAGTCAGGACTAAACATGGACCGGCCTCCTGCTGGTGTCAGAGTCAGGACTAAACATGGACCGGCCTCCTGCTGGTGCCAGAGTCAGGACTAAACATGGACCGGCCTCCTGCTGATGCCAGAGTCAGGACTAAACATGGACCGGCCTCCTGCTGGTGCCAGAGTCAGGACTAAACATGGACCGGCCTCCTGCTGGTGGCCAGAGTTGGGACTAAACATGGACCGGCCTCCTGCTGATGCCAGAGTCAGGACTAAACATGGACCGGCCTCCTGCTGGTGCCAGAGTCAGGACTAAACATGGACCGGCCTCCTGCTGGTGGCCAGAGTTGGGACTAAACATGGACCGGCCTCCTGCTGGTGCCAGAGTCAGGACTAAACATGGACCGGCCTCCTGCTGGTATCAGAGTCAGGACTAAACATGGACCGGCCTCCTGCTGGTGCCAGAGTCAGGACTTAACATGGACCGGCCTCCTGCTGGTGCCAGACTCAGGACTAAACATGGACCGGCATCCTGCTGGTGCCAGACTGCAATTATTTTAGCAGATTGAAAGATTTGGATTTTATTTACTTCTATTACGACACTGCAGTCAGGCCTATTTAGCTGCTAACAACTCCTGGGTGCAATCGAGCTAACAGCTAACTGACGCAGACGGTCATTAGCGTGAGGCAGCCACAATTAGCTGCAGATGAATCAATACACACAAATTAGCGGGCTAGCTGTGAATTAGCAATGTAGCTGACAGTGCGTTCAATACAACACAGAAAACACAACTGGACTCATGGTTATACTGTATTTCTTTCAAACTAAAAGTAAAATAAATGAATGGAACTTTAATCCTGCAATATTTTACACTAGGTTAGTTGTTAGTAGTGTTTTTAAGACGTTTTAAGTTTTAAGTAAAAAAAATGTGTACAGCGCTATTAATGTGATACTGTGTAAAATTTCAGGCAATAATGCTCATTGGGTTTTAGATGACTGTTTAGTTTGACTTATGCACTTTGAATCAATACAAAATCGCTTTCTTCATAGTTTAAATAAAAAAGAAATAGGTAAATCTGTGCAGGAAGCCTTACTTTGTCTAAACCACCGGTGCCCAAAGTGGGGCCCAAGCCAAATTCTGATTCACTCTGACTCTGAAACTTGGCCCTCTAGGGGGTATAATTTGGCTCGTGAAAGGATGCTGAATTTTGTAAGGAGCGTCTATTTTGATTCATCGATGCACAAAAATGACTCCTTGCAGACACACTTTTCACATGTAAAACTGGAACAGGTTTGGTCCTTGACACGTGTTCATCACGGCCCGCCGAGGAAAAAAGTTAGGGCACCCCTCGTCTAAACATCTAATCAAATTTCTTCTTCACAGAGGTTATGAGAAGATTGTTGGGAGTCATCTTGGGTTGTGGAAAATAAATTTAAAAAGTGAATTTCCTCCTAAGCCGAGTCTTTGAGTCTTTGGTTCTGGCCTGTTTCAGATTTATGTGTGGTTATATTGAGCAATAAAATAAAAAGTAAATCTATCAAATGTCTAAGATGTCTGCACGGGAACTGTGAAAGATCATGGAAATTCACTTAAGAACCAGCGCTGGATCCAAAATCATGTTTTTATATTTATATGTCCCAGCGGAGAGAGTTTGGGAGAGAAAAGAGACAATAGGAGCGTTTGGGAACACTTAATATTAACCACATTCACAAACACATTCTCAACACATTACAGTTATTTACTCCCATGATAAACACCAGAGAGTCCAGAATGCATCTGCTTAAGGCCCATAGTTGTGAACAGCGACCCCTACTGGTGACGTTTGATACAAGTGTCCTGTTATTTGTTTACATTGCTTGTTTCAAAAAAAAAAAAAAAAGAAAAATGACAAAAAGGACCAGAACAATTAGTGAGCAATTGGATGCAGCAAAAACAGTCTTTGGCTAAATTATTGCTGTTGCTTCTGCCAAAAAGAAACAAAGGCAGACAAAACTAAATTATCTGCAGGGCAAGCAAAACAGTTAGAGGTTAAACATGCCAAGAATAAACATCCTCAAATGTTGCAGGAAACTAAATGTTCCCAAACAAGTTATCGGAGTTTTGTACCACTGCTGTAGGACATACTGTATTTAGTTTAATATGGCATGATTTATGATGTAAAAGTTGCGATGTAAAGTGGTGGACGACATGCACATAAATGTTAAATATATTGATTTCTGTCTCTTGTTAGGTGTGTGTTTTTGTCACAATAATAGTTTTCATTAGTAGTAAAATCTGAAATAGAAAAACTGTGTCATGCTTTGTCAAACAACTTTTGTATTGTGCTACTTACAGCTTTTACTCACTCGTTACTCAACAGAATCGGCTTAAAAACTTTAGCTGGAGTCGATTATGAAACTCAGTGTCATGGACAAATGTAGTAAATTTTTGTCACTTTCTGAAGCTGATTTTGTTCATGTTTCTACAGCTCAATAGTACTGTATTATAGTATTATCCATGGGTTTCAGCCTCCTTATGCAACATTTAGAGGATATTTCACACTCAAAAAACATAATATTTTGTTTTAAATAGTTAAAAGCTGTGAATATGTGACACTTGTACCCATAGTTTTATTTTATGTGATTTTGGATCGTAGTAGTGGTGTTTTATTTTGAGAAATGGAATCTTGTAATACTAATTTTCACCACTTGATGGCAGTGCGCAGTGAGAGGGTATGGTGACGCTGTAGCCTCTGCTTCCTGTTAATGGCAGCAGCAGAAAGTTAAGACATTACAAACATGTCTCCGTCTCACTTTTGTTTCATTTCGGGTTGGTACAGTCCCATCAAGCATAAAAGTGACTCATATGAAATCTACACAATATAACTTTTGTTGTAACATTTGTTGGTCTAAGCTGGACTTTGGCAATTTTGTGTATCTTGTTGAAATCTGTAATTAGCTTTCACATGCTAACTCCCGCGCTAGCGCTTAACCTAGACCTTTCCATTCTTCGTTTGGCTCGTTACTGTATTAGTATTTTTGGTCCTCACCAGTCACATTTTGAATTGTTACAGTTATGTATGTGTGATGAGTTTGCGAACAGTTGTAAAATAGGTTTATACAGAAAGTGTAAAATGATGACAGTGTAGTCTGGTCAAGTAAATGCTTGTTTATGACACATTTTGGATTAACATTAAAACAAAGGTAATCAATGTTATGAATTTATGGTTATAGGTTTGTAGGCTGAGGCAAGTAAAAACATTTGTTACTGTCAAGAGTATTGTAATTACAAAGACAGAATTGTGAATTATTATGTAAAGTACACTGTGTTTATTATGCAGTTAAAAGTTAAACGGCAGCAGCAGAAAGCCAATACAACACGAAATGTATGTCCCAGTATCACTTTTGTTTGATTTCAGTTCCCAATCCCAAATATTTTAGACTAGCAGTGATTGGAATGGCCCGATACCTGCTACAAAAACGGTCCTAATTTTTCATCTCTTGATTAGACAGAAACGTAACTTGTTGGCATGGCTAAAGCGTGCCATTGCAGCAGACGCCTCCTCCTTAACTTTAATTTCATTAGATGTGTGATTTGTCTTGTTTCTTCGCCACAGAGTCGAGAATGGAGAGAAAATGAGGATGATGGAGAGAAGAGAGGGAGATGAATGAATGATAATGAAGAACAGAAATGCAGGAGCAACAGAGAGATCCATCATGGCCGCTTTCTTCTGGTCGAATTCCAACAGATGCTGAGAATATTTAATCTGTGCTATTAGCAGACTACACTGATAGAAACAAATGACAAACTCTGTGCCACAAATGGAACACTCAGGTAAACTACACAACTAAATAATGTTCTCTCATAGCTATAGCTACATATACGACTAGTAAATGTTCTTTGACCGTTTTCCTGCAGTACGTGGAAGACATGAAGGCGTCCCCTCAGGAAGTCTGTGTGCAAGAACAAGACTGAAGATTACCAGCAGCCTTCTGGGTAAATGACAGGTAACATTTTCCCTCATACTTTTCTGAAAGTATTAATAGGAGTTTTTCCACATAACATAATAAATAAATAATCCTGAAATTCCTATTTAGTCAGAGGAACCTCCCAGTCCCCCGTGCTTCTGTTCACACAACAACAATGGCTCTAGTGGACAATAATATTTAAATATTCAATTAAGTTTGAAAAAGAAACTTTTTTTCTTTCATTCAACTTCTTTTGAGCTCTGTAAACCATGCACAAAAAACAATTACATTAATTCAATCAATCAGAATTATAGTAACCACTTACTAATAAAAAATTCCAGAGAAGCGGTTTCCATTTTGCATCAAGTTATAAAATGAATGAAATGTATATCCCAATAAAGTTAATTGTTGTAAAAGTACATTCTCTGGCTAGAAAGTACCTGTCAGCCAGAAGTTTAAAAAAAAAAAACTCAAAATGTATTTCTTTTCTCTGTGTGAACATGCATAAAATGGGGACTGGAACAAAAAAAAATAGATCCATGAGCTGAAAAAGGTTCCAACTGTGGGAAAACACCTCTTAAGTAAACCTCTGTATGTTGTGAGATATGTTTGATAACTACACCACTATGAAGTCACAATAAGACTGCACAATACATAACAGAAATAATGATATTGCAATAATAACGGACGCAATAATCAATATCACAACAACAAAATATATCGCAGTAACACCAAGGTCCTTTTGACCAACAATTACAGTTTTTTAAAGGCAAAATGTTTTTTATTCATGATTTTCCTTGGTTTGACTAATATATAAAGTCATAAACACATTTCTTTTATTATAACTGAGATTACAGTGTCAAAAAGTATATTCAAATTCGTTAATATCAATACTGGATAGCTGCTTAGCCTCCATTATGCCTTCAAACTCTTTCGTATCTAAAATGTTCAAGAATAAACGGCATTTTCTTCCTGAACTGCGGCGGGGTTCAAAGTTGCTCCAGATCTGCCTCTCTCCCTCAAACATGTGACCGGTTCACAGCACATTGTCCTGCTCAGTGCCATCTTTTGCAGGTGGTGATTTATAACGACAGAAAACCCCCCAAAGCCAATGGCACCAAAGCAGTGCCACTTCCCTTCTGTTCGACTTGGCTTCACACGGGACATAAATCCTTCAAACGTTTCAACATCGGCCAAAGAACTTTTCAGTCTCTGTCGTTGCATTTTGTCAGTTTCTACTTGGAGACATCAGCTCTTACCTCTGATTGATTTCATCCCCAGTCTCTCTCTTGGCTGCGATCATTGGCAAAACAAACAGACGGGGGGAAAATAGTAACTTTTGCATCATATCTTTGACAGATGATATTTTTGTTCTAAACTCTAAAGTTAAATGAGGTATGACTTTGCTCTCCGTTTGTTGATTGGAAAACCCTGAAGCTATAATATACATTTAAAGATGCATTAATGAGGGTACGCCACACTGAGTTATAATAAGGGCTAGAGAGAAAGTTGCTATGGTAACGCACAGTAACCAATGTCTTGCTCCGGCAGCCATCTTGTGTTGTCAATTTCTACCAAAGAACACATACAAGCTAATACTGAGCTGCACTTTTTAATCATACATTTGTAATAAATACTTTGATAATTGAACACTTTTATGTGTTTTTACTGGGGCTGCAGCGATTAATCGACTAATTGTGTCAACTATAAAAAATAATCAACTATAAAAATTGATAATCAACTTATCGTTAACTGAATGTACAGACATACATATAACACATGTCAAGAGACCTTTTATAACAAAGACCTTGACATTAATACATCAAAATGTCAAGAAATAATAGATTATTGTTGATTTTCATCAATAATACAGTTTATTCATAAATATTCTCTATCCAGAAGCCTTGAGTCACTATATTTCAACCTTTATTTGGCTGATAATGTGTTTAAAAAGTGGAAATATACAATAGAAATAATTGTTTGACTTGTCGACTAATTGATAAAATAATCACTGACTAGTCGACTTCTAAAATAATCGTTAGTGACAGCCCTAGTTTGTACTTCATGTTCGTCAGCTCATGTTCTACCAAAGTAATGTGAAAAATGAATGAAAGAAGAAATTGTATAAATTCTTCTTTAATAGTAATGGTTGTGGAATAAACAGAATCATATTTCTAGTCTGAATATTCATTTTCATAATTCAGAAATTGAAAACCCAAACTGTACACGCACGATGATGACCAAGCACAGAGAGGTAAATACTGTCTTCATAGAAACAGTGAGATTAGCTGCACTGATTCAGGTCAGGTTATCTTGGCCAAGACTCCCCTGAAAAAGAGATTAGTAATATCAATGGGACTTTTTCCTGATAAAAAAGGTTAAATAGAAACTCTCTCTAGTGATCTCACCCCATGCCATGTTTTCCTTTCTACTGTAGCGCATGTTTTCTTTTAATGTTAATAGTTGAATAATATACTACTGATGGATTAAGTAAGATCATAATTGGCTTTCCAAGTACAGTGATCCCTCACTATATCGCGTTTCATCTTTCACGGCTTCGCTGCTTCACGGATTTTTTTTACAGTGCGGATATTTTTACAGTGCATCCACTGAACTTCAGCGCACGCACAAGAACGGGACCCTTTGATGAGTCGTTCATTGCAGTTCTCAAATATAATCGAAGGTGGCATATCCGTTTATAAAAATCGTCTTGCTCAGAAAAAGAAAGAGCGCCAACAACTAAAGAAAGAGTCGGTAGAAACAGAGGCTACAGCGGAGCGGAGTCAGGACGAAGAGGCACAGACTGTGAAACACGCGAGTGACAATGTTTCCAACCTTGTATTACTATATTAAAATTATTGTTTTAAACAAATTTTGGGCTTTAAAACAGGTTTTGATTTTTGGTTTCATTCCATAGTTCAGTATTGCATTGTAAAATAATAAAAAATAAAGCTGTGACTACTTCACGGATTTCACTTTTCGCGTGTTATTTTTGGAACGCAACTCCCGCGATAAACGAGGGATCACTGTACCACCAAATACAGTAATATTGTAGAAACACTGAGAAACACTGGTCTAAAGACTGACGGCCAACAACCCAAACTGTAACATGGCTTTTATTTATGCTGTGTAACTTTCTAATAACGCAATAACATCTCCATGGAGACAAGAAACCCTCTTCCAGAAATGTTAGAGAAAGCACTTTTAAGTATTTTGCTTGATTATGCAAAATTGATTTCACTATCTTCTGCAATAAAAAAGTTTGCTTATGGATTTTCCTTTTATCTATGGAACTGTTATACTCTTACCACTAACGCATAACTAGTTTAGCAGGATTCAAGCTTTCATTTAGAAAACGTAATGCCATAATGTGTGTATAACCTCTCAAAATCTTGCTGAACAAAAGACATTTAAGGCAAGAACCCTGACAGACTAAGCTACTTAGATGAGTTTCTCTAGATCAAATTTATTTATATGGCACATTTAAAACCAGATACACTGCCCCAAAGCGCTGCACAAGTTCAACAACACAAGACACAAAAGGAGTTTAATAGAAAAATACAAGTTAAAAACACAATCTAACATATTCTCTCTTAAACGTGTTTGTCAATTTGTCAGAATTCTGTTTTCTTTTGCTATTTATCACCATAATGTGAAATATTCAAAGATTGGATCACATAGTTTCGTACAGCAGTATTTCCTTTCTTCCAATACAACACGATCTCTAAACTTCCATGTCTTTTTCCTAATATGTTGCTCATCTCCATCAGTCTCCTTCCCAGCGGCGTCCTAAACAACGGCACGGCGTAATTAACCGTGTGTCAGACGCCACACATGACCCACATAGAGGATTTATCCATTAAAAACTCATCTACTCTTATGTTGCTCTGAGCTAAGGCTGCTCTCTCTGTTATGCCCAAAACCTCATGATTACAGATGGAAATTTTAAGCTGCAGCCGAGTGACAGTGACTGCGGGTGAGAATTAACCGCGTGGAGGATGGAGATTTGGGACACATATATGCATTTTAATTCTGAAGGCGCAATTTTGTACTGTTTTGCCTAAAGCAGTTGTTCCAATCCAGGTTAGAATCACAGCGCATCTTTATTTATTGTTCTCTCTCGCTCTCTCTGTTCATTTCTGTCTGTTTGATGTTTGTAGCTCTGACATAGCGAGCACACACCCTTCTCTTCCGTTGAATCCTAATGCACTTCACGCTCCTCAGTGTCTCTGGAGTGTGCAGAGGTTTTCATGTCAAAGTAAACAAGTAAAGGCGAGTAAAAATTGAAGTCATAATACACAAGAAATGAAAATAAACTGAGTGCATTTGACAAGTTTGGCAACGACAACAGAAAATTATGGATTATCTGTTGCTGTAAAATGGTCAAATCAGGTAAATTTATAACAAAAACTGACAAAAAATGCCATGTGGAGAGTCACAGCATAGAAGTAATTTGGGCAAAAAAGACAAAATCTTGAGGCATAATTTAATCCAGGGGTATTCAACTGGGATAAGAGCCGGCCCTCAACCCATCTGCCAAAAATATAGAAAATATTTTATCTCTTGTTATTGGTTTAGACCTGGTTCAATCCTGCTTTAGTCCTGGTTCAGACCTGGTTTAATCCTAGTTTACTCCTGGTTTAGACCTGGTTTAATCCTAGTTTACTCCTGGTTTAGACCTGGTTTAATCCTAGTTCAGACCTGGTTCAGACCTGGTTTAGTCCTGCTTTAGTCCTGGTTCAGACCTAGTTTAGTCCTGCTTTAATCCTGGTTCAGACCTGGTTTAGTCCTAGTTCAGACCTGGTTTAGTCCTAGTTCAGACCTGGTTCAGACCTGGTTTAGTCCTAGTTCAGACCTGGTTTAGTCCTGCTTTAGTCCTGGTTCAGACCTGGTTCAGACCTGGTTTAGTCCTGCTTTAGTCCTGGTTCAGACCTGGTTTAGTCCTAGTTCAGACCTGGTTTAGTCCTAGTTCAGACCTGGTTCAGACCTGGTTTAGTCCTGCTTTAGTCCTGGTTCAGACCTGGTTCAGAGCTGGTTTAGTCCTGCTTTAGTCCTGGTTCAGACCTGGTTTAGTCCTAGTTCAGACCTGGTTTAGTCCTAGTTCAGACCTGGTTCAGACCTGGTTTAGTCCTGCTTTAGTCCTGGTTCAGACCTGGTTCAGACCTGGTTCAGACCTGGTTTAGTCCTGCTTTAGTCCTGGTTCAGACCTGGTTTAGTCCTAGTTCAGACCTGGTTTAGTCCTAGTTCAGACCTGGTTCAGACCTGGTTCAGACCTGGTTCAGACCTGGTTCAGACCTGGTTCAGACCTGGTTCAGACCTGGTTCAGACCTGGTTTAGTCCTGCTTTAGTCCTGGTTCAGACCTGGTTTAGTCCTGGTTTAGTCCTAGTTCAGACCTGGTTCAGACCTGGTTTAGTCCTGCTTTAGTCCTAGTTCAGACCTGGTTTAGTCCTTCTTTAGTCCTGGTTCAGACCTGGTTCAGACCTGGTTTAGTCCTGCTTTAGTCCTGGTTTAGTCCTAGTTCAGACCTGGTTCAGACCTGGTTTAGTCCTGCTTTAGTCCTAGTTCAGACCTGGTTCAGACCTGGTTTAGTCCTACTTTAGTCCTGGTTCAGACCTGGTTCAGACCTGGTTCAGACCTGGTTTAGTCCTGCTTTAGTCCTGGTTCAGACCTGGTTTAGTCCTAGTTCAGACCTGGTTTAGTAAATTCTGATTCAGTTCTGGATTGGTAAATGTACACATGTTAAATCCTTTTCCTTTTTTTTATTTTTATTTTTTTTCCCATATTTCAAAAACTTTGCATATGTTTCTGGCCCGAGGACAATACCACCTGAAAAAGGGGGCCCTCTGTAAAATAAAGTTGAATAGGTCTGATCTGATCTGATCCATAGACATTCATAGATGAGAAATTGCTGTGTCTCTTCTGTTGCAACGACACAGATCACGTGCTGCCATGTTGGTCCAGTGAATATGATGACACAAATCAATTGAACACAAAAGCGTACATTAGGGATATTTGTAATTCAGTCTGCGTGTAGGGTTATTCTGTTTTAGCTGCTTAACTTAATAACATAATAAATGATTCTTATTCTGATTTTGATACTCTGTCCATAGAGCAGAGCAGCACTTTGTTGTGATGACAGTTTCGCTTTCTTAAGAGGCAGCAGCAATCAATGTCGTCAGCGGGTCTGTTTCTGATGTCAAGTTGTTTTAGATCAATATTGCAATTTTAAATGTCAAAAATATAAAATAATGATCTTTGGGTGTCGTAAATTATTATTATATAGCAGAAAAAAGCATAAATGTCTTCTTTAAACAAACTTTTTTCCCCACATGCACAGGTTTAGCAGATCTCCACACTGTATATACAATGATAGTAACAACAATGAAGCTTATTGCAGTAATACTAGGGCTGTCACTAACGATAATTTTAGTAGTCGACTAGTCCGCGATCATTTTTCCCATTAGACTAGTCAAATGATTATTTCTATTGTTTATCTTTATATCTTTTTAAATACATTATCACTCTCCAATAAAGCGGATTTATGGTGACTGAAGACTTCTAGATAGAGCACATTAATAAAAAATAAGCTATCGATTGTCCTTTTTTGACATTTTTGATTTCATAATGTCGCCGTTTTTATTTTTAAAAAATCTCTTGACGTGTTTTCGAGTCTGTATAGTCCCGTTAGCGATTACGATTCTTTTTTTTTTTTTAGGTTAGTGCAGTCATTTAAAGAATTTACACCGCACTACAAATACTACAAATTTAGATCTCTGGTTTGAATCTGTACACTATCCGCGCATGACGTCACTCCCACCAGCTCCGTGTTGACATCACCCAAACGCTCTCTCCGACCCGACAGGAAACGGGAAGACGTCGAACGAATGCGGATACAAACAGCCTCGCGTCTAATCCCCCCGCACACCGTGTATCTGTGCATACGTGGGGGAGTAGCGAGGGGGGGAGAGCGAGCTGAGTGCACCGGGCTTCGGGCTCAGGCTGCACATGTCACTCAAGCAGCTGCAGCTCAGCGGGGAGCCGGATCTGAATACAGTACTGACTAATACACACGCACAGAGAAAGTACTTCCACCAAAACACGAGCAGGGCCTTTGGGACGCTGGGAGGACAGAGAGGACACTCGGTTATCTCTTTTTAAAGTGTTTTTAATAATGATTTTGTATGTCTTAATCTGTCGTGTAAAGCAGTGGTTCCCAACCTTTTTTGTCCCAAGTACCCCCTTAGCTTTGTCTCGCACTCAGGAGTACCCCTTAAGTTGAGTTTCAGCAAAAATAAATGGGTTTAGTAGTCGCATATTGTCAATTATTACTATTATCTATACATTTTTAATTGCTTTATGGTCTAATATACAACAAAACATGCTAAATTTACAACTAATGACACATTTTAAATTCAGATTAAAGTACGTTTCTTCTTCTTTTAAAACCTGAAACCATTCCAAGTACCCCCTGGTAATTGCTCATGTACCCCTTGGGGTCCCCGTACCCCTGGTTGGGAAACACTGGTGTAAAGCACTTCCAATCGCCTTCTGTATGAATTGCGCTCTAAAAATTAACTTAGCCTATCCTAGATTTTTGGTAAATTGGACAAAAGTTCTTAGGGCTAGACACTAACAGCACTTTTTATTTTTCAGTGTTTTTTTTTTTTTTTTGGTCAGTTTGCTCTCTACATATTTGCTTTATGTGGAAACCTGTCCAATCTTCTCTTAAAGATGTTTTATTACTTCATTTAATCCACTTCATCCATAGATTTCTCTGGGACATTGTAACTTCAAATGCCGTTTTCATGAAATGCATTTTTCTCCCCTCAGGACATAAAAGATCAGCCTTAAAGTAGATCCCACACACAACAAACTTTACAATCTTGTACTCAAGCAGATTTTGATGGAACATACAGATTGATTTATTGATATCTAATTCTAACCCTGATTTATTAAAATTTTAAGTCGTCTTGTTCTTGTTCTTGATCTTGTTTACTCAAATACTAAATAAGAAATCCAAAATCCCTTCTGTACTTTTTTTTATAACTAACGTGTACAAATGAAACAAGGAATTTAAATGTAGTTGTTATATTAAATGTGCAATTTTGGCCTTATTTCTACATTAAAACATTACATGATGAAATCGCATGTGAGTAAACTACAGGAGAAGTTTCAAATTGATATCTTTATTATTATCTTTTTCCTATTCACCTGCAGTGCCTCACCTTAAGGCGTAGACCTGATTTTTATTATCTTTTGTAATTTACTGTTAATGTATGAATCATTTTCATCATTCATCATCGTTTCCAGAGTGCGACACAGACACAAAACATCGTTTAAGGGATAATAAACGCTCAATTTGATCTAGTAAAATAAAATCAAAGCCATAGCTGAACTTTTGTGTTTTTTGCACCACTTCATCAGATATGGTTTAGTTATTCTCATTTTTATGTCTATTTGTCCATTTTTAAAACATTTTCTCCTTCCAATTACTAAAACTTCAGATTGTTACTCTACTACTCTTGCTTGATTAGTTTTTCCAAATATTTGTACTCTTTCTTGAGTAATTTCATTGCTCATATATTTTTTTTCTAGTAATTAGATAAAATGTTTTGACTTCTACACTAAACCTGCATTTTATGTTGAAACAAACAAACCCACAGAGAACACATGCACAGTATTATTACAAATATCCAAATGAATGACTAAAAGATCTTTCATCAACACAAATATTTGTTTTTCTCAAAACCTGGATTGATTTTATGTTGAATGAAGCTGTCTGTCATGCTGGCCACATATTCCCCAATAGAGGGCACTGTCACTCCTCTGTGGCCTCTCCCTTTAAGCTCTTACACACTTCCCCCTTGTGCCCAGAATTCCTTTTTCTCTCTGTTTTCCTCAGCCTTTGTTTTGATCTGGATTTGGTCGTTTGTGACTGTACAAACTCCTACAGGCTCCAAACTCCCACATCTGCAGTGTTTTCAACGAGTCTGTGCACGACTGACAGGAAAGTGTCACGTCATCCTTCACTCTGTGCATCGTCTGTCAGTGTGAGGCATTTAGTGTTGTCCCACACACAGTGTGTGGGGTTTAACTCTTGTTGCAACAGTGCACACATTTGTGTTATTGAGCAAGACACTTCACTCACTGTACTGTACGTCTGTGTTAAGGGACTGTGTTTAGTGGCTTCTTAAATTTTAATGGTAGTCTTAAGATTTTTTTTAAATTTTTTTATCCACATAGTTCTTTTTAGCCAATAAAATGGCATGCTAATAACAAATTTATTCAGTGGCCATTACCCACATGTTTTTATGTTACACAATTTTGTGCACTTAATTGAATGTTTTTTTAAATATATATATTTTTTATAGAAGCAACATAAAAACTTGGCTGCAATATTCCACAGTAATATTCCGCCGTATGGAATAAATCCTATCTATCTGCATGGAGAATGTTCTAAAGTATGATTTTAACCTTTAACCTGTTTGCATGAATTATGCAGGTTATTTTCCTCTTCCAGATTGTTACATACTGTGCCTTTCAATGTAGTTCTAGGCCACATGGTTTGAACTCTGAATTACCTCTGCTGTAGAGGCGTCCTCGTGGTATTTTCTGGCTGTGAAGGAGATGAAGTTAACACTAGAAAAGACACATAAAATGACTAATGTCATTGTCATTGAGTAAACATTCATGTTGAGTAACTTTAAGTAATAACTATCTGAAGTTACACCAGCAGCTCTCAGATGTAACGGTTACTGTTTGCATTTTCCCCCAGAATTTTTGCTAAAATACTTCTTTCTCTCTCTCTTTTCACTGATCTTTTGAGAGGGCTTTGCTCCATTCCATCTTTTGTGTCTTAAAACATCCTTCACCCTCTCACTCGTCTCCCTTTCTCGCTTCTCGCTCTCTAATTACCCACAATGCTTTGAGTGGCTCCTCCTTCTGAGCCTTTGAAGTTTATTTTAGAGCAATTTTGACTTCGCTCCGCTGCAGACCAAACAAGGAATGACTATGTGCTTAAGACCTGGAAAAATGTATTTGTTTATACAGAAATTGCACCATCTTGGGTTTCATATATGTTTATATGTCAGTCCATGTGTGTACGAGAGAACAAGCAGACCAGTGCACTTGTTTGTGGATATGTTCGATTGAAATATGTTGACTTTTGCCTCCAATAGTGTAAGATTTGCTTTAAAAATGTGAGTTTTCAAATTGTAGTTCAAGTACCAATGGAGTTTTTTGCAGTTCAGTTCAGAATTGTGATAAACTGCTTGGATTGGATATTAGATTTTAATGTTTTAGATTTGAATGAGTTAAATTAGTTCTAGATCGAAAAGTATATCTATTTTAGACCTGTCTTGATTTAGACCTGAGGTAGTCCAGTTTGGTCCTTGGTAGTTCTAGTTTAGCCCTAGATTAGGCTTGGTTTGTGGATTAGTCCTGCTTTCAATTTAATCCGATTAATTCAATTAATTTAATTCATTTCACAAAATTGTCGATTTTACCAACAGAAAGTTAGAAAAGGTGTTGAAAAGACTGTTGAGTTGTGTTTAACTCTAGTTCAATAGCTGAAGATGTTCTGCCGGTGGTACATTGGACTTTTCTTTCTTTCTTTCCTTTTATCCACCGTCTGATAAAAGGAAACCATCAATCTGCTACAAATAGACATAAACATAAATCTGTAAATAAGAGGGTTACTCTTATTTACAGTCAAATCAACCATTGATGAATCCGGGTCAGTTTGTTCTCCAAACCCACAAATAAAAACATACCCAAAAATGTTTAAAAAAATTAATAGGACTATATGAATTCCGCCTGGACTTACTTTATTATAAATCCCTAAAACTCATTTTTAGTTTAAATTAGCTTCAGTTTTACAAAAGGAATTGTTAAAACCCAACAAATGCCCAAACTAGTGTCATTCCAGTCTCACCTCCAGACTCCAGCTATCATTCATATATTTAACAAAGAAAATGTAGGTGGACTTTAAATGTTGTTTTTCCACTGTGCAGAGCTTGTTTCCAAGTCTAATTAGAGTAAATCAGACACAAGAGGTCAAAACTACAGAGTCTCAGCTTCATAAAGGGTCCAGACATTTGTTTGTGCTCCAAACTGTTCAATTGGGACTCATTTTAGTCAGACATTTTAGGAAAAATAGGGCTTCAGTGTAAGGGGTTAAAATTGAATTATTTTGCGCACTCTTTTCAAAATATAATCTGGCTCAGCCCTGGTGTTGTTCTACTAATTTAGTCCAATTAGAACCAACTGAATGTTTACTTTAACAGTTTGGGCTTAAAGGAGACATATTATGCTTTTTTCAGGTTATTAGTATTGAACAATATCATAAGTAGATAATCATTTTACATTCTACATCAAATATGAATCTAAAATGCCTTAATAATAGAGTCAGTTCCATTGGCTTTCTGTTCAAAACTGCAGAAATGCAAACCCCGCCTTTTCATAGTGACATTTCATCGCAACAAGCGCCTTAAGTTGAATAGCCCTGCTGTAGTCTATAGTCAGAATGAACCCATGCACCAAGGCTTGATGTTATCAGTTTGTATGTTCATTCCTGTGTGTTTGGTTCATATGGTAGAGTTTTGTCGCGTGCACATCTCCGAGGAGCTGTGCTTGAATGCTGCCCTCTTGTTTGAATGGGCCTATCTGCTTCACGCTTGTGTTGAACTGAACGGTCAGAGCGGCACAAAGAGTGAACTGTGTCTCCGATTATCAGCAGTTTAGTCCACAGCCTCAGAACGCAGCCTCAACACTCAGACCTAAGCCTCATTGTGTCCACTGCGCTTTAATTTTTCTTTTGTCTTATAACATTTATGGATGTCACACAACAAGGAAGTAGGAGTATAATAGTAAGATTCTGTCCACGGTGCATTGGACAGCAGTTGCAGTTATAACCAAAGTTTGTCTGTGCAGATATCAGGCTCTAAACGCCGTGTGGTAACATGATAGTGGTTGTACTGGTTAACTGAGGCTAGTGCCAGGGGTGTAGCATCAAATTGTGGACCCAAAGTTCAAACCTTCTTGGTGGGCCCCTATATAATTTTGTGTATGATTTATTTATCCCAGCAAAGAATGCTAGAATATGGTCCCTACATACAACTAACAGTAACTCGCTAATTTATAGACATTCTTTGTAGTTACTGGTCTGTTAGGACACACTGTTTGTTATTGTTTGTTTTTGCAATAACTACGAGACCAATTTTACAAAAATCTCAAAATGTATTGTAACTATAAGAAAATACACCAACTGTTGATTATAATCACTAGTTTTATTTGTTAAGAAGTTGGCTAATATGTGAGCAATGATTTTCCCCTCTTTAAAGGGTGATGGGCCCCCCAGATGTCATGTATAATTGTTTTTAGTCTCAAGGACTTTAATCTTTTTTTGTTGTAGTAAATGCATTGTGGTTGAATAACGTGTGGAAAAATGCACCTGAGAAAAAAAAAACTTCACATACTTTTAGGGCTGCAACTAACGATTATTTTGGTAATCGATTAGTCTAGCGATTATTCCTCCGATTAATCGATTAGTTGTTTAGAACGCGAAAGACCCTTAAATATGAGAATTTTACTCAATTTTACCCAAACAAAGCTGAAGTGAAGGCGTTTGACAAGGATTTTAATCAAAAACACAGAATTTAAATGCTTCCTGTTTGTTTTTTGTATCATTGCTGCTCTGTATAAGTAATAAATCCTCTTCTTTCAGTGCATACAATGCTTTGAAGTCTGTGTATAGACCAGTTAACGATTAATCGATTTTTTAATTAGTTGACAACCATTTCTATAATCGATTAGTTGCGATTAATCAATTAATTTGTTGCAGTCCTACATACTTTTGTGGGCCCCCTCCTTGTCCTGGGCCCCGGGGAAACCAGTACCCTTTACCCCCCCTGTCATGCTATAACATGGTAGAAAGTTCCAAAAAGTTGATTTTGCCTTAATTGAGTGTGTTATTTTCCTAGTGTGAGAATTTATATATAATCATATCAGCATCGAAATATGGATATTTATTTGGTATTTATCCTTCCATCATTAGTTCATTCATTTTCTACCGCTTAGGGGTTGTGGGTGACTGGAGCCTATCCCAGTGACTTTGAGCCTTAGGTGGGGTACAGCCTGGACAGTGGCCAACTCGTCACAGGGCTAACATACAGACAACCTTTCATTCTCTCGGGGCAATTTAGCGTTGCCTATTAACCTTACACAGTCATGTCTTTGGACGGTGGGAGGAAGCCGGAGAACCCAGGGTAACACGGGGAGGACATGCAGATTCCACCCAGAGAGATCGTGTGATGTTGGTCTGGTCCGGGATTCGAACCCACAATCTCCTTATTATATTCACCCTTCTCCATCATTAGTTGTCAGGACAAAAGTTTAATATTTTCTATCAGTGTAAACAAACAAATGTGATTTTTTTTGTTTTGTTTGTACCACTCCTTCAGAAAGAACAGTGCCATTTATCTACCCCAAACATGTGATTGTTGTCAGTTGAAATGACTTTAAGCCCTAACATTAAAATACCATGTTTGTGGAGCCTGTGTCTAACAAATAATAATGAGGTTCAACATTTGTAAGATCATAATTTTGGATGTTTCGGTAACACTTTATTTTAGGGTACACTTATTAACATCTAACTAGCTACTAATTAGCATACTAACAACCTGTTAATTAGTGGTTAATTGCTTGCTTATTAATACTTATTAATGCCTTATTCTGCATAAGCTTATTTTGCTGATAATTAGACATTTACTAATAGTTTTCTATGAATAAACACCTTTTTACTGCTTATTAGTATGATGTTAGGACCTTTTTCAACATGAATTATGATCCTAATTGGCATTTGGTAATATGGGTGTTGTTAAGAGCTAATAGCACAAGAAATGTTGTTTTTACTTATTACCACTTAGTAAATATAGCTTATTTTTATGTAACTACACACTCCTAGTAGGTGTTAACAGTGTCTAACTAACCATTAATTAAGTCGTTAAAGTCTGAATATGTTCCCCATTCTAAAGTGATGTTCTGATCATAACTAATAAATGACTAGTTTGACACTAACTAATATAAAACTGGTCCCTTTTCTAAAGTGGTCACTTCTTCACACTTTGATGTTAATAAGTGTACCCTAAAATAAAGTGTTACTGATGTTTCTTTCAAAAACAATGATTATCTCTCTCATATTTATAAAGGTCATCCATCTGAAATCATGACATCATCAAATCTACAATTCTTTTTCTATTCTCACAAAACATGTCTCTCCAGCGGCCCCTGCTCCTCACTCGATTGCAGCACAGGCCTGAGCTAATGACTTCCTAAAGTGAGTGTGAGTGTTTGGTCTAGACAGACTGGCAGACGGCAGGGAAACGCTAACAACTGTGAACCAAAACAAGAGAAAACTGGAGGTAAGAAATAAGTGACTCACTCTTTGTTAGTGTCTAACATACTTTTACCTGTGTATATTTCTTTAAGCGTCTACAGTCACAGCTGCCGTTGGGCTGAGTGACATACGGCAGCCATTCTGTTCCGTATAGACTTAATTGATCAACACAGAATCACATTAATTAGCCTGTTCTATCTAACATTGTGGGTAATGTAGCTGGGGAGCTTTTTTGGGATAAAACTGTCAGTATTTTTACAAGTATGACATGATAAGGAGGCATGGCAAGCCTCTCTCAGTTTCTTTTTTAATTCAGGATGGTCTCGGATCAGGTTCATCATTTCTCTGACAATTTTTTTGATGATCCAGTCACAGATTTATTGTTTGGTTGAAGTTTAGGTTAAAAAAAAATATATATATATATATATACACACACCAATCCACTCTGCTAGACATTTATTTCTCTCGCTTCAGATATACACTGTTTTATTTATTGTTAAATACACATGTTTGTAAAGTGTGTGAGAAGAGTGCAGTCATGGTTGGCCAGGTTAGCTGAAGTTTAATGGACACAATTAAGTATTTTTGCATAATAAGTGTCCTTTAAAGGTGACATGAGTCAAGTTTATTTCGTGGCATTTCTGTGTTTTTGCATAATCTATTGATGTTTATGTTCTATATTACTGATAAAGCGACATTGTAGGACAGAAATTGAGTCTCCAGTCGTCACGCACTAATCAGAAACACAAACTCTCTCACTGTGGCCCGCTCTCCAGCCCAGCACGGCGCTCTGATCTGGGATTGTTTCCAGACGTTTTCCCCTCTTTTCCCTTTCCTCCAGTGACTCAGGCAGGAGCTGCACTTACAGTAACAGAGTGTCCCCAAAGAAGGGCCGAGCGCGGGGTTATTAAAATGGGGTGGGCCTGTTTGTGATCTCAGGGCTCGAGTCAGTCCTGATTTATACCTGGTTTAGACAAAGACTTTATTTGTGAAGTATTCATTTATTTAAACCAGTTTTAGTCCTTTCCATCTCTGGTCTGGCTTCAGATTTGTTATTTGCATTCACACTTCTCACAAAATTGAGCCCATTGTAATCCTGTTGTGGACTTAGTTTGGTCCTAGTCTAGTCCTGGTGTAGTCTTAGTTAATTTTAGAGTTTAGTCCTGGTTTAGTCAAAATTTTCACCCTTAGCCTTGGTGATCTGGTTCATTTTTGTTTGGATGTAGAACTGGTTTAGTTCTTGTTTAATTGCATACTAGCCTTGGCTTTAATTGTGACAGTTTTTATCTAGTCCTGGTATAGATGTGTCTGGTTTAACACTAGTTACATCTGGTGTAGACTTGGTTCAGTTCTGGTTTAGTCCTCGTTTCATCATGTAGACCTGGTTTACTTTGATTGCAGACCTGGTTTTGTCACGGTTCAGGCCTGCTTTATAGACATTCAGCATGTCCTTATAGATGAAAATTTGTGTCTTAATTGTAATAATTATGATTGTCTCCTGTGTCACTTGTCCCGTGCGCATTGTCCAAGTCTGTAAAATGTCCTTTAATAAATTCATCAAATTTTAGCTACTTTAATTCAGCAAACTCAGAGTCCTTGGGTGATTTTCTCGTGTGATGCTCATGTCTGTGATTTGGGCTGTTTTTGGTTCGTGCGTTGACGCTTACATCGATTCAAAATGTCTGTTCGTCCATTTTACGTCCAAATTTGAACTAGATTAATGTTAGTTATTTGCCATGGAACCTTCACCTATCCAATTATTGTTATTTTCTAGAATGAAAAAGTAAAAAAACATGAAACAAACCGTGATAAAGACGTGACCCCCAGAAATACAACCCAGTCATCGTGGCAACTATGAATCTAGCAACAGGAGGCTCTTCGGGGAACGTTTAGGTGCTTTTGGTGCAAAGTTTGGATCGAGGGACTGAGTCAGTGTGAATGGATTAACAGAGAGAAGCCACGGCTGTTTCATAAAAAAATCTGATCGTGCAGATGTCATTCTGATTGCAACAACATGGTAAAAAGGACATCTCGCACAAGTACATAACGCAAAAACAAACCTAAAATAGAGGCAATGCTTGCAACATTCATGAATTAAAAGGTTCTTGTCATATTAAATGTGTCTGCCATTTTCAGAATAAAGTCAGTGTAAAAAACAATTACACATCTCTAGGTAAAACTAACCCAGTGGGAATAGGGCTTTAGACTGCCCAAAAAGCGATAATTTAAGTGAACTATTATTGATTCCTTATATATCTGTTTTACTCTTTAAATGTTTCAATAGTTTGTAACATAAACTGCACTCATTTCAAGTTGTACACACCATGTCACTTGCTAACACTCCCAGAGACACACCACTCCAGCAGATTAACATTCTGTGTCACACCCACAGACCCACGCGCAGCACACATTTCAGAGTCATTCCCCGAAGCCTCGCAAACTGAACACTGCTGGTTCAGAGCCACAGCGGTGCGAAGCCAGAGTGATGGATTTCTACTTTTCAGACAAAAAAAAGGAACCGGCGCTGGAGAAGTCAGATGTGTCGCGGTGGAGCTGGTCACCTTTTGAGCTCATATTTGGCTGCAGTTGGACAATACCTCATACGAACATAAATCTCATGGGCAGCTTCAGTGTAATCTATCTTCAGTTGGACGGCTCGGCTCATGGTGTACAGTAGTAACTAAAGGCAATTTTGACATAGACATTTTAATTTGAAACATGTTATTTGATAGGGAAATTCGAAATTGCAACTATACGCGGCAAAAATGTGACTTAAAGTGTCTAAAATTTCAATAAACTGTCAAAAAACATGACTAAAAGTGACAAACATGCATCTTAAAGTGTCTAGAATGTGCCTACAGGTGACAAAAACGTGACTAAAAGTGTCAAAAATGTGTCTAAAAGCAACCACGTGACTAAAACCGACAAAAAGGCACCTAAAGTCGACTTGAACGTGACAAAAACTTGATGGAAAGTGACAAAAACTTGACTACAAGCTGTAAAAATATAACTAAACGCGGCAAAATGACCAAGTGTCATGAGTATAAACAGCGAAAATGTGACGAAAAGTGACAAAAAGGTGTCTAATAGTGACAAAAAATGTAACGGGTGGAGTCACCTTTTTGAGCTCATATTTGGTTGCAGTTACCTCATACAATACCTCATACAAACATAAATCTCACGGGCAGCTTCAGTGAAATCGATCCTCAGTTGGATGGCTTGACTTATGGTGCACAGTTGTAACTTAAGGCAATTTTGACAGACATTTTATCTGAAACATGCCATGTGATACAGGAAAAATAACAGTCCTAAATGGGGATTCAAAATTAATCGAATTCGCTATTTTAATGGTGTAATTATTTCCTCCACAAACAACAAAATATTCTGTAATTTAGATTTGTTAAAACATGTTTAGAAATAAGCGTCAAAAATGTGACTAAAAGTAACAAAAACAATGAAGTGACTAAAGTTAAAGTAGTTGGAAGCAAGAAAAAATGTGTCAAATCGCCTAAAACGTGAATAAACTGTCAAAATGTGACTAAAAGTGACAAAACACAACTAAAAGTGACAAGCAGGTGCCTAAAAGTGACAAATACGTGACTACAAGAGACAAAAACATAACTAAATGTGACAAAAACACCACTACAAGCAGCAAAATGTGACTAAAAGTGTCAAAAACCATGCCTTAAAGTGACTAAAACGTGACTACAAGAGAAGCGACGAAAACGTGATTTTAAAAATGACTTAGACACACCTAAAAGCGTCAAAAATGCTATTCAAAGTGACAAAAAACATGACTTAACAAACTGCGGCTAAAACTGACAAAACATGGCAAAAAGTGACTGAAATGGGACTAGAAGTGACATAAACACAAATGAAAGTGGCAAAATGCGGCTAAAACTGACAAAACGTGTCTAAATTCGACAAAAACGCAATCAAAAGCAACAGAAATGCTATTAAAACTGGTAAAAAATGCAATTTAAAAGCATCAAAAACGTTTTGAAACACATTTATTTTATTAATTTGTCAGTTTATATATCATTTCTGTTAACTTTCCTGGTTGTGTTTTAAAATATGAACAGAATCCCATTGATGAAAGATAAATCGTAAATATCACAATCGCAATACTGGTTGGAAAAATCGCAATTAGATACTTTTCCCCAATTGTGATCTCTAATCCTTAATCCATAACACTAGAAAACAAGATTGCCTTGATTGAATTAAATAACATTTGTCAATAGAAGTGTGTTTTTTCCCCTATTTCGAGTATAGTACATATGTTTTTTTCTTCATTTCAAGTGTTAAAAAAAGTACTAACCTTTTTCAATTTTAAGACTTTACTAAATAAGATATATACTACTAAATTCAAGTTCTCATTGTTTAAGATGGTCATTTTTTGCTTATGTACAATTTCCAAAAAGAAGTTAAAGCCCTGATCCTTCTGTCTGATTAAATCCACCTCAAATTAAAATGTTAGCTGCTTTTTAACCTTTTTGAGTATTGTCTGGGCTCTTTGTGAAGCTGATACTGATAGTTTTGCCCTCTGCAGTTCCATTTACTCTAAGTGAAACTGGTAACAAGTTAATATGCGAGGGGGAAACCCGATTTTTAAAGATTTTTAGGAGAAGTAAAGCCGTAGCCGTGAGTTATTGACTGGAAACACAGCAATTTGAGCATCTATTGGGCTTTTACAACTTTTATTTAACTTGTAGTTCAAAGTTGAAAGCAAAATTTCCCCCCAAAATGTTAGATTTCTGGATTTGTTATTAAGTTAAACGTCTAGACAGAAGGTCAGATGAACGACAAACGGGAAGACGAGTGGGATGTTGTCATTTTAAAAGGATAATCATTAGATGGAGCAGCAGTGGGAGGGTTTCTGTTTGTCGTCGTGTCCTTGACGTGAAAGTGGTGTGACAGAGGGATTTGTTGGTGTTCAGAGAGGTCAGTGGCACAGACGGGCAGCCTCAGTTTCACCAGTCTGCCCCGAGGCACCTGTGGCTCCAGAAATAGCTGTCGTGAATGTCATTTTGTACACAACAAAGATCAAATAATGGAACCTTTTTTCCCCATGATATTAATGCTGAATGTAGAAAACTGTTCAACTGATTCTACAGTAAATGTTGTGTGTTGTATATTGCAGTGGCCCAAAAGAGCAAAATGGATGCATGTATGTACAAATATTTATACAAAAATCTTAATATAAGATAAGATAAGATAAGATAAGAGATCCTTTATTTGTCCCACAATGGGGAAATTCCACTGTTGCAACACACAGTTTAGGACAGGAATGAAAGAAATAGGTGCATGCAATAAAAATAGGATAAATAAACATGGTCATAAAAAAATACAATATAAAGTATAAGGTATAAAGTGCACACTCTTATTTACAGTAAAAATGGTAACTAAAGTGGCTTAAGTGTATGTTATATACAGTAAGTGACTATGGTGAGGTAAGAGTCTATTAATAGTATGTTAAATTATATTGCACATGATTATAACAGGTGACTGACACATGTTACAGTATTGCACATGATTATAGCGGGAGAAAAAATGAATGGCACATGTTCAGGGCTAACAGTGTTCATTGTAAAGTCTGACAGCAGCAGGAAGGAAATAATATATTCATTAAATGGTAACAGCATTTCATCAAAAGCAGATCATTTTTATCAGAGTGGAAAACATTTAAAGGACAAATATTTTGCATTATTTGTGTTGTTATTGGGCTTTAAACCTGCTCAATATATAACAATATAACTTTATTACAGCCTTTGGAGACGCCATATTAACTTAGCTACTGGCTCAAGAGGCAACATACACAGTGTTTTGTAATGCAACAGTCCAGAGATGTGACGCAGTTGCAGCGATTGTGTTTAGAGGCAGAAATGCTTAGAGCGAGTCTGGCGATGATTTAAGGATTTAAAACAGCAGAAGATTGTTGGATAAGTGACGTCAATATAGATTATAGAATTATAGAAAAATGTCTTCAGGACTTCAGTGTTTTTGACGGTCGGAGGGAGAGGATTTTCAAACCAGGATTCATCAAACAAATGTCAGTGAAGTTAAATGCAGTGTTTTTGATGACAGATCATTGTTAGAACACGGCTAAAAGCTCAAAAAAGTCAATTTTGCATAATATTTGTCCATAAACAAAGTGGAAAACATTTGAATGCAATAATAATGATCTTTTAAACAACAAGCAGTGGAGCTAGACTTTGCCTGTGCTCTTTATTACGTCTGATCACACTTTTAGTATCCAATATTTTTAATATAACCTCATTTTATACTAACAGTCATGTAGGACATTGAATATTTGGCTGCAATATAAGAGTAATTATATTCTAAAACAAGAGAAATTCTGTGCGTAAGAACACGTTTTGTGAATGACAAAAACGTAAGAAGGCCTTAAGTTTAAATTTGTTTGTAAGAACGCTTCATGAATGAGGCTCATTGAACCTATTTCTATCACTAAGCCATTTGTTTACAATTAATAAAAAGTAAAATGATGATCTATATGTTAAAGTTCAATTCTAAGAATGTGAAAAAAGCACAATATCCTTTAACAAAGAAAAACATTTAAAACGTATGCAGGGCAGTTTTGGCTAAATTTGTTTTGCACTTCTGTAAATGATATTAACATAAATAGTATATTACTTAGTTTATTGATTTAAACATTTACATTTCCAAATATTCACAGTTTTACATTTTATTGGTGGGTATTTTAAGGTTCTTTGAGCAGATTTATCTTCATTTGGTTTAAGTGCAGTCCTTGGTTTAAGTTTATGTTGGTTTGGTCCTTGCACGTGGTTTGTCTCTTCAAAAGGGTCTGGACTTGGGCTATACTTAATTAAAATCATTTTGAGATACGACCAAAAACACTCGTCTTGTGTACATCTTTGATCCTCATCATCTCTCCTAATTTATGTGAGCAAAAGAGAAAAAAAGTTGCAGTTAAAAAACAGCAAAGGCAGTAAATCTTCCAGAGCTTTGAGCGTGAGGGCATCGGGTTCCTTCTCCTCCTCTGTGTTAAATATGCAGATGTAACAGCAGCGTATGAAGGCGGCTCGCGGGGCACAGCGGAGAACTGGGTCAGCGGTGATGTCACAGCTCGTCATGTGCGGCGCGAGGTGCAGGGGGCGCTGTGTTTTTGGGGATAAGACCGAGAGAGAGAGAAAAGTGGAGCGATTTAAACAGCAGGCTTCAGTCAGAGCTGTTCAACTGACGAGAGCTTGATGTGTCAAAGGGCTGTCATTAAGGCCAGACACTCAGGTGAATGGGGAAAAATCTTCAATTTAAAGATATCAATTTGACAACTTCAGTCACAGAAATGTAAGAAAAAAAATGTTTTTCATCATTCAATGTTTTCATATAGAATTAAGGCATTTTATGTGTAAAAATGACTAAACCACATTTAAATGGTTTGTTTTTTTGTACACATTAGTTCAAAAATTAGAGAGGGGATTGTTTTATTTCTTAGTTTTTGGACTGAAAATTGACCTAAAAATTCAAATTTTGCCAAATTTTTTTAGATCTAAAGGACACATTCTGCTACAGCGGCTTTTTTGAGCTTTTTTGAGTTAACCATGTTCTATGTTCCGTCATCAAAGACATACCTGGAGTTGCATTTAGCTATATTCACACTGTGACACCAAACGTCAAAAATACTATCTGCTGAACTTCCTCAATCAGTGACTTTTCAGATCATCTGCGTCAGTTATCAGAAAATCTTTTGCTGCTTTGAGTCCTTAACTCATTGTCAGACTCGTTCTGAGCATTTCTGCCTTTAAACAAGATGACTGCTCCTGCTAACCCGCATCATAGCATCTGTTAAGCGCTAACTTCACTAGATTGTATATAGTGCTGGTGCCATCTACTGACTGGATGTACTCAGTAAGTGTCATGCAAACAGGCTGAAAAATCCGGTCATTGAATCATTGTTTCAAAACATGACATGTTAAATTAAAGGTACTCAAGGATTTTTAAAGGCTAATAAAAATGGAGAATATCTTTCCTTTAAAACTTTAATAAGTCAGGATAAGAATTAGATATCAACAAATCCTTCTGTATGTTTAATCAAAATCTTGTTTAGTACAACATTGTAAAGTTTGATGTGTGTAGGAGCCACATGCATTTCAAGAAAATGGTCTTTGAAGTTACGTTCAATAGAGATTTTTGTCACTTTTAGTCACGCTTTGTCAATTTTACTCACATTTTTTGTCAATTTTAGTCACGTTTGATGGTTTTAGCCTCATTTTGCCATTTTCAAATTGAATTTTTGTCACTTTTAGTCACGTTTTTGTTGCTTGTTTCAGAACAAATCTAAACTAACGGATTTGCTGTTCTTGTGCAGAATAAAACAGGATATTTTATTGTTTGTGGGGAGGAAATGATTGCCCTTCAAAAATCGCAGCCTCGCTAATTGTGTCTATTAAAATTGCGATTTGGATTCAGTTTCGATTAATTGTGCAGCCCTAATTTAAAATGATTCATGCTTGAGTAATGTTGATTCAGCTACATTCAACAAAGCGCCTGCTACAAAAAAATGCTGTTTTCACTGATGACCAAAAACGCGCCCACTGCTCATTACGTACTTCGTCCCAAAAAAGAGATAATCAGGCAGTTATACACAGCAGCGTTGTGTAATCATTTTGTTACAAATGGAAAAAGATGCTTTTTAGGGTAACTGTTGTACATTTACAGGCATGGTAGTGAATGCACATTGTCCCTGTTAAATAACTTATGAATAACTGACAAAAGGCACTAAAGAACAATTTTGACACTGAAATAAACAAGCTAAACATAGAAAGCTGTTAAAAAATATAAATATAAGTGCTAGATTTTGAAGTTTGGCCATTTGTTTTCATTATTGACACAAGCATACACGTTCTAAAAGCTCTTATGTTCCTGTAAAACCTTGACATCACCTTTAGACTCACACAACCAATAACAGAAGATTCCCTGTGTTACTCTCCTCTCTCTCGTTCTCTTGTGTTATTGATCGCGCTGCAGTGATTAGCATTGATCACCGCGTTAACACTGACCCTCACGCTGACCTCCGAGCCGTGATTACAGAGCGGCCGCTTCAGAGCCACAAGTGAGAGGCGCACGCTTCAACAGATCAATCGAGACCTTCGCAACATCCAGAGCAGACAGAGGCGCCAACACTGAAGCTCCTTTACTTGTGACGCTGATTTGTTAATGATTTTCTCTGCTGAATCTCACTTCTCACATTTATTTTGGCTCCACTTGTGTTTATTTATAGTTTGTGTTACGAATTAATTATCACCTATTAAAGCTGTAGATCAGGGTCTATTCAACTTTAGTTTATTGAGGGCGATGGTTTTGTCCTCGAGGCCAGAAAAATGTCCAACTCACCACCAGGTCTACACCAGGTCTACACCAGGTCTACACCAGGTCTACACCAGGTCTACACCAGGTCTACACCAGGTCTACACCAGGTCTACACCAGGTCTACACCAGGTCTACACCAGGTCTAAATCTGGACCATACAAGTTCTAAACCCAGGACTAACTGGACTAATAAGATATAAAAAAATAAAAAAATAACTTTTTTTGTCATATCCTTAATTTAATCTGATTCCAGGTAATATCTTCAACGTAATGAATTACTCTGCAACCAGTTCCAGTTTAAACATTTATTGATGGTGTGATGAGAGGGGCATTGGTGGTTGTGGAGCAAGGAGTATGGAGTAGTGTTTTTTCTACAGAAGACAAGGACAAATGTATTAGTGGTGAATGACAGCGGTAAACGATTAAACCAAATTTAGCAGGAATAAGGCATAGGAAGAACAAAATTATTACAGAAATAAAATCAATGTCATCCACGCACTATTCCATTTGGACGAAGGAATTCTCCAAAAATTGCAGGCAGCCTCAGCTCAGCACAGGACAAAGGATGAACAGGTGAATGGGCAAGGCAATTATACTCTAGGGGCGGAGCAAGGTGCAGCCCAGAGGCGGGCCCAAGGCAGGGCAATGGGTGGGACTAAAGGGGAAACGGTGTGAGACACTGAGGGATTTTGTACATATATTCTATATTTTTGGAAGATGGGTTTAGGGCGGGATCATGTCGCTTGGAAGGCCTGATTATTTATGTTATACAATAAATGGAATTAGAAACCATTGTGCATAGAATTAAGGCCAGTAATTGGTTTAGTTAATTGCAGCAACACATTTTGAAACTAACAGATTATAGAAATAGTTCTCAACCAATAAAAAAAAAAAAAGAAATGTCATCTGGACTGTACACAGACTGTAGAACATGCCATGAGTTGAGAAAAGAGGTCTAGTGACTCAGACAGAGCAAGAATTACGCAAACGTAACATGGGAAATGTGTAAATTCAGCATAATTTCAGCTTCGTCTGGAGTAAAAAGTGCACATTATGGAGCTTTTCGCATTCTAAACAACTAATCGATTAAGGATCATCTCTAAAATAATTGATTACCAAAATAATCGTTCGTTGCAGGTCTAGTTAAGTTTGTGGGAGAATACTTGACAAGAAGTACATTTGAATGGGCAGGACTGAATTAAGATCAACCTGAGTGTTGACACCTGACTTTGTTGTACTCAAGAGTGTGTTTCACTGAGTACAAAAGTGATTGGGAAAAGGCCTAACGTTCCGTCGAATACTTCACGCTGATTGAGCAAAGCGTCACAACAGCAGAAAGAGCTAATAAATCAAACTTTTGTTAAGTCCAGTGGGGAGAAAAGCGAAGTTAGTCAGTGGCCTTTCCGCGGTGCTGCAACTGAGCCCAGAAATAAATTTCCCATAGAGCGTGAGGTTTTTTTGTGTGAAATCAAACTGCTCTTTTTCGGTTGACAAGGCTCTGGTTTGCACAATGGTTGGATGTTGAAGGAAAATTTAAATTAGCCTCACTCGCATCGCGGCGACTGTTGAGACTGATCACACTTCTGTCGTTGCACGGTGGGTGGCACTGGGCAAGTACTGAAGAAGTAATGAAGGAAACGTTTTTCTTTTTGGCGTCATGCCCATGAGAACACATTGCTTGGAAAATTTAAAATAATATCTTTCAGCATTATCATACACATCAATATCAGTCAGGTCACTCTGTAATCTCCGTGAGTTCAGATGGCCGTGATCGACAGGTGGATTAGCCAATCAGGGACATGTTATTGCGCTTGATCACGCCAATCCTTTGATAGATTCAAGCCCAAATTCAGCAGCAGGATACATTTTAAAGTGATTTCATGAACCATCATATATCTCAAGAATTCCTTTCTTGAGGTAAGCTATAATAACCCCTTTCCCTCTAATTTTCCATGATTTACTCTAATCTTAGTAAGTAATGGAGCAATTGGTCAGAGCAATATATATCAAGCCCCTCTCTTTGTAACTATTATAACATTATTCCTTCATAACTGCATTTACAGAGTTACCTTAGCCAGGCCTGTCTGATGGTCCAGCGAAACCCAGCGCTTCCCCTTTACCACATGATGGATGTTAAGTTTAACGCTTGCATTTTCACGCGTCATTTAGCTAAAAGATTACAACAGCAAATCCTAACAAAGCCAGATGTTGCTTGGTTTTAAGTGGACACACTAAAGGTGCAGGTAATGGAGTGAAAAATGTGACATGAAATCTGTGCAGCGTGCTGGAAAAAACGCTGCTTTAACGTTGCAGAGATGCTGTAACAACTTACCATAACTCCAAATAAAAAAGAATTATAGGTGTGTAAGTGAAGCAAGAGAGTTGATTTAACAGATTTGAAGCATTGAAGGGCCTGATTTTGAACCGTGGAACATGTTTTTGTTTGAACCGTTAGCCCCGCCCACATAGTCCTTCCTTTCACATCACTTCTTTTAGCAATTTTGAAACTGCACCATGGCAGAGAATCACATGATTCATAGTGAACAATATGCCTAATTGGCTGAAGAGAGGTGACCCTGGCAAACGCTTCGGCACTAGTTCTTTCCTAACAAACAAACTATCAAAACAATGTGTAATCTGAAGAGAATTTATCTTAAATAGATTCAATAAAAATCAGATACAGGCCCTTTAATACACAAACATTGGCTGATTCGGGATGTAATTTATACTGTTATTTAAGAAAAACGTTAGTATTCATGGCCGTGAGTGTCCAAGAGCAATGCTTTTTGATTTACTAATAGTTTCATTTACGTATTCATTTAAGTATTTTGTAAAGTGGAGGAACTATCAGAGTAAAAAGGAAGGATTGGAAAGACAAGGTGTTAACATGATTTAACACCTCACAAATAAACAGAGAAACCAATACAATACTCTTATGAACATTGAAAATATTTATTTTAATCATTTTCTTCTTGCACATACACTTATCTGTATATTGTACATATTTTACTACTTTTACATTATTTTCTTATCACATATTTATTTGATCAGCTTATTACATTGCATTATGTAAGCTACTTTCCCTTGTGGATCAATAAAGTTTGTCCTAGTCCAAGTCTGATAACGCTCTATATTTTATCAAAAGATTGACTATGCACTTTGATATTACTAAAACAACCCAAATGGGACCTAAGTTAAACAAAATCAAACTTTCAAATCTCTAGCTATAACACGGCAGGTGCTAAAACTGAATTTTTCATAAAAGTAACACATTTTGCAATCCTCGCTTACAGCAAAGTAACCAACCCCAACTTCACAGCCCATTCCCAGACCCCTCTTTCCCTCAAACTCGGCTTATGAATTATGGATCAGAAGCTCTGGTGAGTCTTTGGGTCTTGACGGGTTTGGTCTAGTCCTGGTCCGGCCTTTTGGAGTCCTGGTTTAGTCCTGGCCTTTCTGAGGAACACCAGATGGGCCGATGGGAGGCGGGCCAATTCAAACAGCACCCCTCCAAGCAGAACAAATCCACACATGTACAGTATATAAATAAATATTCATCAACATGATAATGCGATGGAGAAAGGGCCAGAGAAAACAGAGCCGTGTCACCGGACCCCCTTCAGTCTCTGACACGACGCTGCATGTTTTATTTATGTACTTTCAAACTCTACAACTCGAAATCTCACTCTGTTTGTTGTTAAGCCAATGGATTTCCAACTATATTACGCCGTTTAAAGTGCCTATGACAAGTTGGACTACTCATTTCACTAAAAGGTCGTCTAGATAAATATATTTCAGATTTTGCCAAAACACTTAACAAATTTTATCCTGGTTTAGCCATTTTTATTTTTATTTTTTTACTTTCTGGTTGTAAATGATGACATCACACTAGGAAATTCCCAAACAACTCTATCAAAACTCATCTAATGTCATAGATTTTTTTTTTATTTTACAAATAAAATGCACATGAACACCTTTTTTCTTGAATTAATGAATAAAAGGGTCAAAAAAGTGGTTTGTTTTGTGTAAATTATGCATGACCTTTGTTTCCCTAGTGTGATGTCATCTATTTGTTTACTTCCTGTACACAACGGCTTCTTGATTTGGTGTTAAACTATATATATTTTTTAAATTTACAAGTAGTAATATATCATAATACCATTTCCTGATGCCGACCCGAAGACAACTCTCCTGAGAAATCTTGGCTCTCTTTTTTATATTTGGCAACATGAAATGCTTTTGTATGTGATTGTACTTCCTTATTTCAATAAAAACGAAGGGGGAGTGTATTTTCACAAGAGCCAATAGTCAATGTTAGATCTCCTGTCTGTAGTTGGCTGTTGTTTACTTGTGGTTTAGGGTTTAAAATACAAAAATAAGTAAATGCTGTTTTATACTCCCAAAACGCACCTTCCAGCAAATCCGAAAGCTCCTCTTCCTCAGCTGTGTGGTCTTCACTGAAGTATCCGGTTCTTTCTGAGACCCGAGGACTTGTTTTCTGGCTGACTTTCGGTTCGCTGTCCCTAAAGATCCATATTTGCAGCCAGTTTTTCTCGTGTTTGTTCTCAGCCAGTCCCCATCTCCACAAACCCAAGTGCATTCATCAATATGTCTTTTCTCTTTACAATTCTCTGGGAAAATGCAACGTAAACTGATGATTGCTTGGATGTGAAAAGGATATTAATAATTCATAACTTACATTCCAAATTGATTGAACTTTAGACCCTCAAATCAGTCACCCATTAAACTGTCCTGAAATACTTTTTCCATACGATAGATTTATGTTTATCTTTTTATATTATTATTATTGTTTTAATTCCAATACAATAGAAAAGAAGAATTCTACAGGTTTGTATTCTCATTTTGGTGTTGGACAAAAACTTTGTGGTACATGGTGAACACAGTAAATCTCGACAGTTGCACACGCCTCGAAGTCTTCAGAGGTTCTGAATTCATTTTGGAATTGGTAAAAATATATATATATATATATATATATACATTCATAAAAAAAGAAAAAAAAAAGAAAGAAATATTATAGGACACACATCTTACAATTTTGACTTTTTTGAGCTTTGAAAGGACAACTTTTTTGAGCTTTTAACCATATTCTAACACTGCTCCGTTGTCAAACACCAACCTGGAGTTGCGTTTAGCTTCATTCACGCTAGTTTGATAAATACTGGTCTGTTCTGAATTGCTTCCATGTATGTCATTTTTCTTATAACTGACCTCACTTACTCTGAGAATCTTTGGCTGTTTCTTAAATCATCGTCAGACTCATTCTGAGCATTTCTGCCATCTAAATATGATCACTGCAACTACGCTACTCGCACTGGTTCCAAAGCTCACTTTTAGCTTGTATATATGTATGCTATGTATGTAGATATGTGCTGTGCGCCTAAACTCAGTAAGTGCCATGGGAAAAAGCTGAGGGACAGATGTTCATTTTATTTTTATATAAACAACATGAGATGCCAAACTTAAGGTACATGCAAGTAGTATGTTTAAAGGCTGATAACAACACAAAAACATGTATGGTAGGTTTTCATTAACCGTCTTTTGCTTCTCGAAAGTTGATCTTAAGCTTTTAGACTGGCCCACATTACATCTCGGACCTCTTCAATCGGTCCCAATTTTTTCATTATTGTTTTACTTATTCATTTCTATTCTATGGGTTTTTGATTTTTCTTACATTTGATTTTACTGTTTTTTTTTGTGTTTTGTTTTTAGTTTTTATCTTGCACTTGTTATATGTTTCGTTAGTTTGATGTTTCATGTCTGTGCAGCACTTTGGAAACAGTTCTGCTTATAAAACGTGCTACATAAATACAATGAGTTTAGTTGCATTGTTGATGCATCAAAACACATACCTGGAGTTGTATTTTTCTTCATTTTGTTTCATTAATGTTATAACGACGTAATCTTCTCTGAACTTCACCATTGATCGCCGAGCACCGTATTGTTCGGCGTGCTCAGTCTACTCTATTGTCCTCAACAAGTTATTTATCAAAAACAGATGTAGACGGTGAAAATGTTGGCTATGATATTGTTAAACAGAATGTGTTGTGTGTAAGTCTGAAGTGGAGGAATTTGTACGCAGTCTTTTTCACTCTGAAACTTTGCACCTCATTGCTTTGTCCGCAGCAGTTTTCCCCGAAACCAAACTTTTCTCGAGGTGTTAACGCCGCTAACATTTCCAGACCACACTTTCCATGTTGAACTTATCCACTCGCTCGCTCCTAAATCTCTTTATTTTTCCCACACCAAAGCTCAAATGATACCTGCTTCACAATGGCACCTGAACAATATATTTTTGTATGGTTTGTAAGGTAAACTTTATTGTCCCCGAGACGACATTTGTCTTGGGTTACAGTGCCACTTTAGCTGCTGCATGACAAAAAAATTACGATCATTCAAGACATTCACACATGCAGAGTCTGCTTTCGGGTAAAAATTATGAACAATTAAATTAGAGACGGCAATAAATTTACCACTCACATTTGCGATTGCATTAAAAGTCCTATAGATCCACTTACAAGGACACAAGGAAAATTAAAGTCATTGTGCAAGAGCAGTAACAATATGAGCATTTTCACTACGCGTTTCATATTTTAAAAAAGTTCAAAAATCAAGGCGCAAATGTGTAATTTGAACTGATATCCCGCAAGTTGCCGTGGGCGCCACCATCTTTTTCCGTAGCACTTTACATGGAGCAGACGAGCTCAACAGAAAATAAGTTCTACACGGACTACAAAGCCGTTTTCAGGCCGGGCTTCTGCTGTAGGAACAGAGAAGAATCTATAATAGTTTCATTTATATTTAATTGCTTTAAATCGTGTCTAATTGTTAAACTGTTTCTGAGTCACGGTACACTATTCCACGGGGCACATCTTCTAAAATATTACAAATGCCACCATTTACAAAAGTGGATCTTAATTCAGCAAATATTGTCCATGCCGTTTCTGTAAATTTGGCTTATATTTTGTTATTTTTATTTGGTCAGGAAGTTGCTCACAGCACTCCAAAATAGTAAATTGTTCAACAAAATCCATGGCTATTTGACGTTGACTAATATTCCTTGAGGTGTTTTTCCCAGTAGCAGCAGTAGAGCCTTGATGGGCCAGTCCGTAGTATTGACTTTGAGTGTTGGGAAGAATACTTTAAAAAGGTTTAGTTTGCAGCCTGCATAAAAATGTGTTGAACTCAAGAGACATCACGGAAGCTGAGCAGGCAACACGCAAATAATATCTTATAAATAATTTCACATGGAAGTCTGGTTGCACTTGCGTATTTCTTCGAGAAAGACAGACGATGCAAAAAAGCTATAGGCTTATTTGCCTTTTTCTTTTGCATCATTGAGAAAAACTCAAGTTGATAGAAGACAGAATTAATTGTCCAAATATATATATATTTTTTCGATACACAGTTTTATTTAGATTACATTTTATTTCAAAGATTAAGTATGGTCCTTTCCTGTGAAGTTTGGACGGTTAAAGCTGGACTGCTTTGATTTTCAAGCAGTGAAATAAGGAAGTAGGTATAGGCCTATTTAAATTTCTAACTCATCCTCGCGCTCACAAACTCTTTGGCAAATCATTAGTTTTCACATGGATTTTTGTCCACTGGAACAGCTTTAGAACAGCTTTCTCAGACACTGAAGCGAAGCAGGGGTATAATGCCTGCACAGCCAATCTGCTCTCATCCCAAAGCATCATAATAGTGACTCATGTGGCTCTTTCTTACAAGTTTAAAAAGATAATATCATGAAAACAGCATGTAAAGCTGCTTTTACAATACAATTTCTAGTGAGGAAAATAAAACGTACTATGAAAAAAAGTTGGGTATGCTTTAAATATAATCTTGGCCTGCATCTTTCCACCCAGTGCCTAGTTCTTGGAAAATACTACTTATCAAACTAGCTTTCTATTTAAAGGTCCCATATTCTGCTATTTTGCCCTTTACACAGTCTATTCTAAGGGCTTTGTTGATAAAATTTTGCGTTGTGTAATATCCATAACATAACAGTTTCCAAAAAACACCCATTTCTTGGACTGGCCCCCCTCCTTGCAAAAGCAAACGGCTCACTCTGAGATCTGACCCCCCCGAACAGAGAGCAGACTGCCTCCCACGCCCAACTCGCGCCTCCCGCCCAACCCGTGCCGAAGCCTAGAGCGGAGATAGTGCGCATGCGCGTGTGCTCGGTAAACAGCGATACACAAACACGGAATAAACCTTTTATCCGTCCCTGACGGTGCGTCGTGCTGAGTCCTCGTCCTGGATCTGACCTGGAGTTTGGCGTGCTCCAGTACCTCGACGGACGTTGCCGTTTGGTAAATAACAAGCTAACTCTTGATCTGTCGTATCCATCGTGTAATTACTGTGTAGCATTAGCATTAGCTGTTTTTATTCTGCGGCTGCGCGCTTCCCGGAGGCATGGCTTAAACACCGCGTCATACGAGTGAAGCGCGTCATCCTTGTGAGGAGCCCCCGTCTGCTGCTCAGCCGAGGGGGACGGAAAAGACAGTTCTCTAGCGAAAGCATGCGGGAATCAATCAAAAAAACACTTTGGGCACACATACGAGGCCCAAATAGCACTGTAGGAAGGTTAAAACCTCTGAAAAGTCGATTTTGCATGTTATGGGACCTTTAAATAAAGATGAAAGAAGCCAGTCATTTAAACTCCTTATGACTAAATAGATTCCAAAGCTCTGCCTCCCGTTGGATCTTAAAGTCCCATCTCTAATATCTTTAAACAGAACCAGCCTGTGTCCTGCGAGAATGACTGATCTGCGAATGAGGTGTCACTTTGGCTTGTGTGCGCAGGCTTCTGTGTCCCGGTGTTTCTTTGCTTTATTATCGCAAACACACTCCCAGGATGAAGAGGACAAACAATGGGAGAGTGAAAGGTGAGCTGGAAATGTTTACTTTGTGTCATAAGGATTTACAGAGGACACAAAGGACACAAGGAGAGAGAGAAAGACAAAGCAGGACGTGTGCAAATCTGAAAATGCTGAAACTAACGTGTATGAATGATTGAAGAACTGAAACTAAACCAAATAGTTAAGGTGATAAACCAAACGATAATGACTGATAATTTGAAGATAATACATGTTATGTCTTCATTACGATACGCTACATTACGCTACGTTCACTTTTGTTCTTATTCGCTCCCGATTTACTCCTGATGCATGTGAAATAGGACAAATACAAAATAGGGATTCCTCCATTGATGTACCTGTATTTTTCCACTTTCCTTCCCAATCTGCCACTCCATAGATGTAAAACTACGATAAATACAACCCTGTAAGTAGGCGATCGTAACGTTTCGCTGGATCGCCGTGTACTTGCGCTGTAGACTGAATGTTTCACTAATTCTATTCTGACTCAGCCTCTTGTCTTGTCTCTGAAAGCCCCTCTCAGCTCGGGAATAATTAGACAGCTTACAGCTCCACTACAAAGCCTGCGCACACTGTTGCCATCCATTGTCCTGCTCTGAGTGGAACAGGAGAGAGAGAGATGAGAGAAAAGGCCAAAACACCTGCGCGGCATCGCTGAAAAAATGACAGCGTTTGCATGTGAATGTATTGTGCTCCATTGTGTCTCCTCGATGCAGAAACGTGTGTGGACGGGTATTTATCACATAGCAGGGACTAAAATTTGTGTACACTCTCAATTCATGGACACAAAAATCACATCCCCAAGACGTAAATCCTTAAAAAATTATTAATTCAACGATAAGGTTTACATTTAAAGAACATTCATTCTGCAAAGTTTCTTGAGCTTTTAATGTTATGACATTGTTCCCTCATCAAAAGCATACCTGGAGTTGTTTTTGGCTTCATTCACTCTTGTTTTATTAATCCTGTTTACGAGGTCACCTTGTCTGTTTTCAGTTTCAAATTTCCCAAAATTGTGACGACAAAGGTAGAGTTCTGGAGGTCTCATGCTGTTTTCAAGTCCATAAATAATGCCATCAAATCATTTTCATTAAATATATTTATATTTAAATATATTTAGCTACAGAATACTGAATACCTAGATTAAAATTTGTTTTGTAACATATTTTGTTGCATGGTCCAATCAGAGTACAGTGTTTTGTTGCATGGTCCAATCAGAGTACTGTGTTCTAAATTCTTAATACTTTAACTTTTTGGTTTGTAAAAAACTTGTTTATTTATCATAATTTTTGAAGAAAAAAAAAAATCACACTTTCTATTTTAACTTTACACTAAATACCACCAAATGAAATAGTAATGAGCTCAGTGAGCAGCAGCAGTTGGCTAAGCTAACCGTTTCTCACAGGTATTGAGTTTATTAAAACATAAAATATAAAGAAAAAAACAAGTAAAATGTATGGTAAAGAGTACCTGATTGTTATTACATATAGATTACTTCAGTTTTGTAAAATTAAAATGTATTTTTACCTTTTATTATGCTTCAAAATTAGCACTAGCATTAGCATCGAACCACAAACGCCTCCATTTATCAACACAAAAGTGTCTCTGTATTTGTCAAGTCTTTAACATGTTGTCAGTGACATCCACCTCACTGTTCACTGCATCATCTTTAAGTAATACAAGAATATTTAAGTTTATAAGTAGTATAAATTCTGTGCTCACAGCCTTTTATACCAGAATACAGTTACTCAAAATGTGTTTTCTGTATTGACCTTATTCCGGAAGTTGCCTTATGCGCTGCCGTCTTGTTTCCGTTGTATTAGTTCACACGGAGCAGACGAGCTCAATAGAAAATAAGTTCTACATGGACTAAAAAGCCGTTTTCAGACCGCCCAGGAAATCGGTGCGTTGTTACACAAATCAACCTACTTTATGTAACATTTTAGGGGCGAAACTTTTCCCTCGTTTGTCATTAGCTTTAACAGAGTTCTCGTCAAACGGAAGTGCGTTTACAGACGGAAGTGTAAAAAACGGCAAAAGTGGGCGGGGCAGAATAAGGTCAATATGTACTGTATTCAGCTACTTCCCAACACTGTGAAGCAAACTAGCTTTTATTTATTTCCCAAGAATTCCTTGTGTAATGTGTCATTTTAATAAGTTCTAAAACATGAACAGGCAACGTTAAAGTTAAAACTGGTTAAGGATAGTAGTGGCTAAGGATCAATCTGAATGTATGTGAGCGTAATGTCCCCGAGAAGCGTGTAGATATAAATGTGTGTGCGGAGGCCTGTCGGAGAGCATTAGCACAGAGAGAGTAGCTCCTCTGTATCTCAATGAGGGGATTAGAGGCCTGTTCATTAGAGGAGGTTTGATAGGTGAGCGCCAGGCCTGCTCCATCCAGAGCCCGGGCGGACAGGCAGAGGAGGTTAATGCAAAATGTCCACACTCTCTACGGCTCCTGTCTATTTCACCCCTCACTCTTTCTCCTCCTATTCTCCTGCTCGTCTGTCACTCTTTCCCTCTGTTTCTCTTTCCTCCTCTTTTCTTCTCCGTCTCTCCCTCCTCTCTCTCATCGTCCTTATAGACTGACATTTTTGGAATAGTTGCACACAGCCTGGCTCTGAGAAAAACGTTCTATCCCATTAGTTTTAAAAGGACAGCAACATTCATTCTGTAGTTTGTGAACAGCTCAGATACATGATTGTTGTTTAAATATTCATTACATTTGCCAATAAGGGGTAACACTTTATAATAATTACACTTCTTCTTCCTGTCTTAGTAAAGCATGAACAAAGACTTGATTCAAAGTGAAGGAATTGTTTATTAAGAATCATTCAGGTTTCTCCTTCTCCCTCTCTCTCTGTTACACACACAGACCTTGATATTTCTCCCCCCTTTTCTCCTTTTTTTGCTCCTTCTCTCGCTCTCTCACTTTTTTATCTCTCTCTTTCTTCCACCTCCTTCTCTTTCTTCCCCTCTCCTCCTTTGCTCTTTCTTCTTTCCTCCTGCTCTATCCCTTTTCCTCCTCTCACCATCCTTTTTGTCCTCTCTTGCCTCTCTCTCTCTCTCTCTCTCTCTCACTCTCTCTCACACACTTTCCTTCATTTCTCCCTATCTCTTCTCTCATCTTCCTCTGTCTTCTCTTTTTTTTCCATTTCCTTTCTCTTGCTGTCTCTCTCCCCTTTTTTTCTCCACCTCTCCCATCTCTTTCATTTCTCTCTCTTCCTCTCTTCTCTCACCTCTCTCATTTCCCTCTTCCCATCTTCCTTGTCCTGTCTTTTTTCTCTCTCTTTCTCTCCCTTTTCTCTTTTGTCCTCTCTTGCCTCTCTCTCTCTCTCACACACCTTCTTTCATTTCTCCCCCTCTCTTCTCTCATCTTCCTCTATCTTCTCTTTTTTTCCATTTCCTCTCTCTCGCTGTCTCTCTCCCCTTTTTTCTCCACCTCTCCCATCTCTTTCATTTGTCTCTCTTCCTCTCTTCTCTCACCTCTCTCATTTCCCTCTTCCCATCTTCCTTGTCCTTTCTTTTTTCTCTCTCTTTCTCTCCCTTTTCTCTCTCCTTTCATCTCTGTCTCCGCTGTGTCATTGAGGAGAAGAGACTTTTCAAAATGGAGCTGTCAGAAACAATAAGCGTGTGGTTTATCAAAGTCTAAACGAGACACTGAAGTGGAAATCGAGGAGAATCACAGCGGTTTACCTTTTAAACGCATTACAGTTAAAATATACCAACCACCAGCATCACGACTGACAGGTGAAGTAAACAGAGCACACCTGGAATATAAAGGCAGCCACTGGACATTTTATACTTGTTTGAAGCAGAAATTCAAATATTGGCGGTTTGATCTCATCTCTAACCAGTGGATAGTGTTGTTGTGTCCTTGGGCAAGACATTTCACCCACCTTGCTTTTGTGGTGGTTGAGTAGGAATTGTAGGTGCAGAGTACGAGGAGTGGATGAGTGATGCTTGAAATTGTGTGTGACTTTGGATGTCTGATTTAGTCATTTTTAAAGGTGCACTACTATCAACATTTCAAAGCAGTCAATTATGGAAACAGTGTTTTTCTCTCTCTTCCCAAATGAATAGGAAACACTGACAATACACAACCCCAATGCAATGTTTTAATTGTCTTGCGACATTGGTAAAATTATGTGTAGCTTAATGTAAGTCTTAATTCGCTGTTAACCCGTTAAATTCCAAAAGTCCACTTCCCCCGTCAATCTGGTAAAAGGCTCTGGCGTTCCTCTGCCCTCGATAATTTGAACATCCCGGTGCTCAAAAATAATCCACAGGCTTTGAAACTACGATTAAGTTTGTCAATTAAGGATTTGCCCCATTTGAGAATGTTGTAGATCATAATTCAAATACATCACAGCTAGTGGTGGAAAAAATTACAAAAGTAGTCATATTTTTCATCCAGAAGTAATTTTCAGTCTAAAGTTCCGGGCTGAGAGGCTAGAAATGTATTTTTTTTCCCCAAATATGGACTGTTGGTTACTGGAAAATGGGAGATTACCGAATCACAGTCAGTGTCATGGAGGATTGTAGAATTTCGTTTCTGGTGGTGACCTGGTTGTCTTCAATACCATGAAACATTTCTTCTGTTCCACAGTATTGCATTGAAAAAATCAGTTTTGAATGAATTCAATAACTGGTGTTTTTATAGCTCAACATGTATACAGACCTGACCTGTATGAGGAAAAGAGCAAGGGGACCTTCCCAGACAAAGCATTAGCATCACCATGGAGTCCAGCAGATGGTGACCCTTCCACCAGAAAAGATATAATTCACCAGTGCAGTACAGCAGACATGGGGTGAAACTGTGGACTCATTTGCCTCATACTCACTAAGTTCCAGGCAGTATTTGGAAGTTGCTTGCTCTTCACAAGGGCCCAGATCCCTTGGAAAAGCATGTTTCTGTGAGTGAAAGGATGCATCAGATTGGGCCGCGTGTGTGTCCGCTGTGATGTGATCCAGACAGGGGCCTATAGGCTTTGAATGGGCCGACAGCATCAGTGAAGCGGAAGGAAGATAAGCTCTGCCTGAGTGAACCTGCGTTTCCAACAGACAGCCGCCTCCTGTATACAGTGTATTTACCCTGCGCCGCTATCACCAAAAGTTTGCTCAAAGTACACAGCAGCTCACAGAATAAGCACAGATAGGTTTGTGTGGAATGAAAGAGTCTAGACACCGGTGGGATGAGTGAGAGACGGCCTTTCAGAATAACAATTTTTGGTGTAAACACAGTATATATTGTAAATCTGATAAAAATGGGAGGTAAATTATTTGTTTTTAACATTCAGGAACATGAAAAATCAATGATAACGTGTCCTTTTCTTAACTGCAAAACTAGAAAAATCCAGATACTGATTGATACTAAAACATGTATAAAAAATAGTATCGATACTTTAAAAATAAATCTCTTAACTGCACAAAATCTGACCTTTGCTGAACAGTTATAGAATGACTTTGAGCTTTATCAGAACTAATATGATACCACAATGTTTAAGAAACTATTATTATTTTGTGTTGAAAATGTCAGTCCGTATTGTCTAAAACCTTGACACAAAGAAGCAGCATTTGTAATTATCCATAACTTATTGATATGGGCATTGAGAATAGAGTATATTTGTTAGTAATCTAGTGAGTATGAAATAGTTTAAAAAATAAATGTAGTATTGCAACACTAACACAAACATCATTTTATAGTGGTCCCCAAGAGCACCTAATAAACAAAGCAAAAGGCAAAAAAATGTGTTGCTCCAGTGTATAGATGTACTGTCCCAGATACAATATAAAAGCATCTATTCAGGTGAAAATGAGACCACAGCCCTTTCTCTGCATCTATATATAGTGTGTTTTATTCTACGAGAAGCAGGAAGTGCTCTGTTAGCTTGCTAATGTGTATTTGCCATAGAACTATAATAAAACCTGGAAGATGAATCCAAAATGGCTGCCCTGTTTATCCCTATGGAGTGTGCTCATTGGCGCATGACCCCAAAAAAGTTTCTTACTTCCGCATTTACTTCCTGATACGGAGGCTGACATCTTTGTTTTACTTCCTGATACGGTGGCTGCCATCTTTGTTTTACTTCCTGATACGGTGGCTGCCATCTTTGTTTTACTTCCTGATACGGAGGCTGCCATCTTTGCTTTAGGGCGCCACGTGACAACAATCCCCCACTTCATATAAAAACGGTAATTTTGGTGATTTTAGAAACGGCAGAAAAGAACATTTCCTTCTATTTTATTTAAATACCGATAATAATTCAGTACTGTCTGCAATTATAATGAGCAATTTTAGAAAAAGGCTGGTTCCAAGAGGCTGCAGTACCTCGCACGGCCACAAATCAATCTGGGACCACAGACAGAGGGAGCATACCTTATCCAGTTCTTTTAATACATCCATGGTGTTAGCTTTACCGTGACTCACTCTTGGGTCAGAGTGACGTAAAAAGTGCTTTTAAACTCATCGTGGTGAATGTTTAGGAGGCTGGGAATCATCAGGTAAGGGAGCGATACATGTGGACTATTGCAAAGAATGTAAAATGAACTAGTTCTGTTTTTCATGTTTTAAGACAGGAATAATCAGGTACAGTGCCTTTAAGAAAATGTTGCATTTCATTGTAACTGGATAACATTTCAATTACAATCACAATCAATCACAACAAAGTATCTTATGTACCACCAGTCAAGAAAAGAAAATTGCAGAAAAAAGTAGTTTGCTTTTTCCCGTACATATTCTTTTGAGTCCCAAAAATGTGACCAGGGAAAATTTCCAAATGACCCCCACATGTCCAAAATTTTAACAGTGTTGTGTGGGCCCCTTTTCTTCGTTTTGGCTACAATCTTCGCTCATCACCAGCTCATGCTGCGTGTGTCTTCGCATCTTTTCCCTCCTCGCACCTCAGCGCTCTCACATCGGAGACAGCGAGCGGACAGGCTGCTCTAATCAGAAAATTGATTAATTCTGTTGCGAAGACAGGTAGTTTCTATGGCTACGTTCAATGTCCTAATGGAGTGCTTCATTTATCGAATTGTACACTTGTTTTTAGATGACAAAAAGTGTTTGTGGAGATACCTGCATAAATCTGGGATGAAAAAGCGTGTTTTTTGCGATTCTCCGCCAGCAAACCAGGTGTCCTGCTTTTTGATAACCAAATCTAGGTAGTGGGTGCGTATCAGTGGTTGGTGAAAACAATACTTCTCAGAGCAATGACGCTTTGATTGCAGGAGAATAAAGGTTACTCAAACATGCATGAATCATTAATACAATTTGAGTGGATTAATGATGAGGGAAAACCTGAAACCTGATTTAAAGCTTGTAAAATTCAATTTGGATTATGTCTCCTTTAATATTTGCATTTAAAATCATTACAATAGGTCTATAATAATAATTTGGCCAGTGAATATAGATCAAACCAGACAGCTCTTCTCCAGTGAATTCATCTCACGAAAAATAAAACTAATAAAACTTTCCAGACATTGTTTTAATTGCAGATACATTGGAGACTATTAGATTACAACCCAGTCAATTACACAGGGAGCAATCCTTCAGTTGTGCAGAATTAGCTTCTTCTTCTCCAGCGCAGATCCTCAGTGCAATGATTCATCTGTACAGCCCATGACACACTTTGTGAATAATTAATAAAGTAATTGAATATGACTTCATTGGGAAACAAAACAAGGCGTCAGAGGTGATTTTTCCCACGGCGTGACAAACCTGATTATGTGTTTACTCGCAGGAACACTGGCTGTGACTGAACCCATTTTCTGTTTTTGAAATAATGACTCTAATCGTGTTGTAGACAGAGGCTGTGTTTTCCCTAAAGTGCTGTTTTTATGATAAATGTCCCCGCTCTGGTCGCAGTTATAAATCTGTTTAAGCTTGTTTTGACTTTTCTTTGTCTCTCTTCTTCTAGGGATATCAACAAAGAGTTTTGTACCGCACAGTTTGTACACAATGTACTTCACAGGGCGTTACAGAGCAGGAAAAGATGTGTTACAATCACAAAACAAACAAATAAAACAAGAATAATCAATACAGAAAGGCACTCTGGCACCAGCAGGAGGCCGGTCCACGTTTAGTCCTGAATCTGGCACCAGCAATAGGCCGGCTTATGTTTAGTTCTGACTCTGGCACCAGCAGGAGGCCGGCTTATGTTTAGTTCTGACTCTGGCACCAGTGGAGGTCGGTCCATGTTTAGTTCTGACTCTGGCACCAGCAGGAGGTCGGTCCATGTTTAGTCCTGACTCTGTGCACCAGCAGGAGGCCGGTCCATGTTTAGTCCTGAATCTGGCACCAGCAGGAGACCGGTCCATGTTTAGTCCTGACTCTGGCACCAGCAGGAGGCCGGTCCATGTTTAGTCCTGACTCTGGCACCAGCAGGAGGTCGGTCCATGTTTAGTCCTGACTCTGTGCACCAGCAGGAGGCCGGTCCATGTTTAGTCCTGACTCTGGCCTGTCCAGAGTCAGAGGCCGGTCCATGTTTAGTCCTGACTCTGGCACCAGCAGGAGGTCGGTCCATGTTTAGTCCTGACTCTGTGCACCAGCAGGAGGCCGGTCCATGTTTAGTCCTGACTCTGGCCGGTCCAGAGTCAGAGGCCGGTCCATGTTTAGTCCTGAGTCTGGCACCAGCAGGAGGCCGGTCCATGTTTAGTCCTGACTCTGGCACCAGCGGGAGGCCGGTCCATGTTTAGTCCTGACTCTGGCACCAGAAGGAGGCTGGTCCATGTTTAGTCCTGACTCTGGCACCAGCAGGAGGCCGGTCCATGTTTAGTCCTGACTCTGGCACCAGCGGGAGGCCGGTCCATGTTTAGTCCTGACTCTGGCACCAGCTGGAGGACGGTCCATGTTTAGTCCTGACTCTGGCACCAGCGGGAGGCCGGTCCATGTTTAGTCCTGACTCTGGCACCAGCGGGAGGCCGGTCCATGTTTAGTCCTGACTCTGGCACCAGCGGGAGGCCGGTCCATGTTTAGTCCTGAGTCTGGCACCAGCAGGAGGCCGGTCCATGTTTAGTCCTGACTCTGGCACCAGCAGGAGGCCGGTCCATGTTTAGTCCTGACTCTGGCACCAGCAGGAGGCCGGTCCATGTTTAGTCCTGACTCTGGCACCAGCAGGAGGCCGGTCCATGTTTAGTCCTTAGTCTGGCACCAGCAGGAGGCCGGTCCATGTTTAGTCCTGACTCTGGCACCAGCGGGAGGTCGGTCCATGTTTAGTCCTAACTCTGGCACAAACAGGAGGTCAGTTCCCCATGTCCTCAGAGTCCAAGATGGTTCATTTTTTCTTTTTTTTTTTTTTTTTTTTACAATCATTGCATTGTTAAAAAAAAAATTATAATAATAATAAAGTGAGCAACTGACATCACCCAAACAGAACAAATGTTTTCTTAACAAATACAATCTGAATTGTAAAACTGTACCAGAATTACACTTTTTCTTCTTGCGGCTGATCTCCCTGATTCACAAAAAACATTAGTAATTCCAAGTTTGTGGCGCTGAGATGTGGGTAAAGCTAGAATAAACAAAACACAGCGTCCATTTTTTGGCCGCTTTTTCTGCATTTATTTCACTTCTCGTCTACGTTTTAGTGTCTCTTTATGAAAGAGGTTGGGTTTGGATAGAGTTGGCCGCAGTCTGCACCGGAAATATAATTTAACTTGGGTTTGATGCGACTGCCTAATGCACAAATACTATATATTCCCTCTGATGTTCAAAAGTGGAAAGCGTTTATTAGAGCTGGGTTTTTTTTAATCATTATTTCATATTGTGGGGTTTTTTAATTGAAATTGTTGTTTTACTAACCCTGTCAAACGTTAAACCACATGCATCCTTTCAAACAGACCGATGCATACTGTACATAGTTCTTTATTGTCAAAAATATGAGTGAGGTGTCAAATAAAACAGGCCCTCATTTGTAGACATCACCTCCAAAGACACAACACATGTGCTCCTCCAGGTTATAAATCTGAGCTGTGTCACATTAACCTAATGAAAGTCATAAGAGCTGTGTGGATGATCTACACCTGCAGCGGCCCCAGCGCTGTGTGAGCTGTAGGACACCAAGAACCTGAGTTATAGGAACTGTCAGGGGAGAGAACCATAATGCATCTATCTCATATACATGGACACACGAGCAGGAGACACAGAGGAACCATAAAACTGTATATAATAAAAAAATAAGATCAGCACATTGAATTGTAGGCTATTGTTATGAGCTGCTTAGGGTAAAGATTTAGAGAAAGGTTAAAGAAAAGAAAAGAAGACAAAAAAAGGACTTTTTTGTAATTAAATATATACACTATGATAAATTATGCTAAATAAAATTGATTATTTACAATAAATTAACTCAGTGAATTACAGCAAATGTTTGCAACATATACTGTCTATAAAGTAACCATAAAGTAACCATCAAGGAATTCGAAACGAGCATGAGAAAATAAATATTATGTGTGATGTCCTCTTGTTTCCATTTCATTAATTCAAGTTGGCAAATAAGTTAGATTTTGGTTTAGTAATTAGTTTTAGTAATTCAGCATAAAGATTTAGATGGAAAGGACTGGCATTATTTAGGGTCAATTCATGTAATTACTCTTAATTCAAGATCAGAAGACCAACTGAGGAAAGTATTCAAACTAAATTAACATTCTCATATTAATCATAAATGACGATTGTAATTAAAAAAATATGAAGATTATAATCAAAACCGTTATACAAATCATAGTAAACCAAAAACAAATGATCTAAATACTATAAAAATAAGCAAATCATTTAAAAATTTAGAATAAAAAGTACTTTTATTTGTGATAGAAGTACATTTGTGATTGTGTTATAAAAGTAAACTCATAACCATAACAATAAATTAAAATGTATAAAGAAATAGACATAATGAATTCATAAATAAATCAGTTAGAAATCGGTATTGTTTTGTTTGTCAAATGTTATTGTCGTCACTTAAAAAAAGCAAAAAAACAATTGATGCAATGATTAGTTTGATATGACATCTGTGAAGTTGCAGTTTGTGAAGAAAAATAGAAGTTTTTACAAAACAGGAAGTACAAAACGGAATCCTTCTGTGACGTCATCAAAAAGCGACATGCCATTGAAAATACAGCGGCAATTTACATTCAACTGACACAACAAACTAAAGTTGTTATCATATATCATCATAACTATTGTGTAATGGATTTTGGCCCTTGTTTTCAAAATGGTTGCTAAGTAACAGTTGTGACATTAGTTCTCTATGTCATATTCGCTGCCCATGTTCAACCAGGAAGTACAATTATAAACATTACAGAACTGTCAAACTGGGCACAAATAGGAAAAATGTTTAGTAAATTCTTAAATATAATTATGTTCACTACGAGAGTGGTCTAACCTGTCATATAGACTTTAATATTGATATAGAAAACTTTAACGCAACTTTAAATTGATCTTTTAGTGAAGTTTAAAATTGTTTCTAATTTACAAAGCCACTGAAGGTAATCCATATCAGTCTTTACGGCAGTGCATTTGGAGAGCAGCTTGATCCTCTGTAACAATAAGTGTGGCAGACTGATCTGGCAGCAGACACAGAGAGGACAAATCCAATACGACTCAATAGTGGCATTTAGACAAGAGCTGCCAAAAACGTCTGTCTAGTATTAATGAATGACACACCCACACACTTTCTTAATTTGTCTGATTAGATCGTTACCTCTGGATGTATCTTGTGGCTTTGCGTTCTGGAAATATAATTAGTATTTTCAACTTTTTTTTCTTTATTTTCAAGCTGTCTTCGATCACCCACATATCGTTAGAAGCTTTTGTTTGCTTTATAGTTAATCTAATCTATGGCACCTGTGGATTATTTTACATTTTGGATATTGTGAATCGTGATATTGACTTCTTGTTGAAAAATGCTGCGCTGATTTCTGCTTGCCTTAATGGTACGTCAGTGTAAATGTCACTGCTGGACTCCGACTATGGAGAGCAACAGTTTACGGTAGCAAGCAGCAGATATGTATATTTTTTTCACATGTGCCAATCCTAGGTGTATCATCAAGAAAAAAATCCAAATAAAAGTAAACTCAGAGCAGTAGCGTGAATCGGAGGTCGATGAAAACATGGAGCCCAAATCCAACTTAACACTGGGCCGGGCTCAGGCCCAATTTCCCCCTCTGTTGTCAGGCCCAGCTCGGGCCCAGCGTCCAAAGTCGCGCACTTATGTTTTTTTGTGTGTCACATGCTCCCCTGCGGAAGAGTGCAGAGCTCCGCGAGTGCTTTGTTCTTTTCCTCCCCAGACCATAGAACTATAATAAAACCTGGAAGATGAATCCAAAATGGCGCCCTGTTTATCCCTATGGAATGTGCTCATTGGCGCATGACCCCAAAAAAATTTCTTACTTCCGCATTACTTCCTGATACGGAGGCTGACATCTTTGCTTTACTTCCTGATACGGAGGCTGACATCTTTGCTTTACTTCCTGATACGGAGGCTGACATCTTTGCTTTACTTCCCGATACGGAGGCTGCCATCTTTGCTTTACTTCCTGATACGGAGGCTGCCATCTTTGCTTTACTTCCTGATACGGAGGCTGCCATCTTTGCTTTAGGGCGGCACGTGACGACAATCCCCCATGATGCTTTGAGCGATGTGAACGACCACCCAGCTTGCAAGTTTTTGTGTTAACGTTAGCTTGTGTGATTGTACTTGTATTCTTCATGTTAGAGCACACTTAGAGGTATTGCTTAGTCGAGCCTTTTCCACGAGCTTCTGTTTGTATCGTCCGACGTGCTCGTTCACGTGACTCGCACATGTTTGCGGTGACGTCACTTTATATAAAAACGGTAATTTCGGTGATTTTAGAAACGGTAGAAAAGAACCTTTCCTTCTATTTTATTTAAATACCGATAATAATTCAGTCCTGTCTGCAATTATAATGAGCAATTTGAGAAAAAGGCTGGTTCCAAGAGGCTGCAGTACCTCGCACGGCCACAAATCAATCTGGGACCACAGACAGAGGGGGTGTACCTTATCCAGTTCATTTAATACATCCATGCCCCAGACAAAAAGTTTAACTCTCAAGATAATAAAGTCAAAGCCAAAATATGTGACAAGGAGAGAGAGCCACGGATTCCCTCCCAAAAAGCCGAAGAGAGGAGCGAGGGACAGAGATAATGTGGGCCACTGTCAGCGGAGGGAACAAGAGCGTCTGATACAATGACACACAGTTAGAACACAAGATGGCGCACTTATTCTGCCAATAAAACTCTGCACGGAACTCAGTTAAGGTAACTCTGGTTCTATGCAGCTGCTGACACTCAAATGACTATTGCCTGGGTCGTGTTCAGACAGTTCATGCTCGGGCTGGATTTTTTTGGGCCGATCTAAACTCTAGTGTCTTTCCATCAATACAGTGATGTGCCAGGAAAGGTTTTAAAGCTCAGTATTCTATTTTTACTACAAAAATATCAGCATGGATGATCAATAAAACGTTTTTTTTTACCATCGCAAGAAATCTTTGACCTTCATTTAACCTTACATTTTTGCCCCAATGTCTGATACTCAGGCAAGTCCAGTCGGACAGAGAAAGAGAAAAAATGCTATTGTTTTCACATAATTCAATCAACATCTCCTGAAACTTACCATCCTCTGTTTTAAATAAAGACAGATGTATAAGTGATGTATTTTCCAGACAGCAGATTAGGTCCAAATCGTAAATCTCTGATCACTGATTCCTCCTGATCCACCAAATCTTCACTACACCTTTTCCCTCATCGCTCCATAAATCCTTCAGTGAGTCTCATAAATGCACGTTCACACACACCACAGAGGAGCAGGCACAGGCTCAGGGACCGCGCACTCAAACGGGGCAGAAGGGAAGTTCAAACAAAGCAGAGTTGGAACAAAATATAGATAGAATCCAAATCTTTATTTCAAATACTGTTCTGAAGACAGTTTATTAATATTAAAACGTTGCCTCGTTTATATGAAACTAATCACTGAGAGAAATAACCGAGTTAAAAGTCTGTATGACAGCTTCTCATGTTGGTCTAATTATGACTTAGTTTGGTGGGATAGCACCTGTGGTAAATATGTATCATCATTAAAGATACAGTTTGTGAAGAAATTTAGAAAAAATAAAAGTTTAAACTTACACACATGAAGTAGTGCTGAGTCCTAAAACCATGGATGTATTAAATGAACTGGATAAGGTACGCCCCCTCTGTCTGTGGTTCCAGATTGATTAGTGGCCGTGCGAGGTACTGCAGCCTCTTGGAACCAGCCTTTTTCTAAAATTGCACATTACAATTGCAGACAGTACTTAATTATTATCGGTATTTTAATAAAATAGAAGGAAATGTTCTTTTGTACCGTTTCTAAAATCACCGAAATTACCGTTTTTATTTGAAGTGGGGGATTGTCGTCACGTGGCGCCCTAAAGCAAAGATGGCAGCCTCCGTATCAGGAAGTAAAGCAAAGATGGCAGCCTCCGTATCAGGAAGTAAAGCAAAGATGTCAGCCTGCATATCAGGAAGTAAAACAAAGATGTCAGCCTCCGTATCAGGAAGTAAATGCGGAAGTAAGAAACTTTTTTGGGGTCATGCGCCAATGAGCACATTCCATAGGGATAAACAGGGCGGCCATTTTGGATTCATCTTCCAGGTTTTATTATAGTTCTATGCCTAAAACGGAATCCCCCTGTGATGTCATCATAAAGCGACGTGCCCTTGAAAATATAGGAACAATTTAAACGCAGCTGACCCATTTTCTGACAGTTTAAACCATCATTCAACAAAATACAGGTCTTATCAAGTGTTATTTATTGTCATTTCCTAACTATTGTGTAATGTATGTGGATTTTGGCCCTTGTTTTCAAAATGGTTGCTTGGTATGTCATATTTGCTACTCAACCAGGAACTGCACTTAAAAACATTATAAAAACTATCAAACTGGGGACAAACGGGCAAAATGTTTGTCAAATCTTAAATATAATCATGTTCACAACGTTTAAGTTATCATGTAGACTTGAACACTAGATTTAAATTCCAAACTTAAAGGTGCAGTATGTAACTTTTGTGGTGAACCGTTAAACTTACCAGGCCAAGTTACATATCAGATCTGCTTAATTACCCCCCCCCCCCCCCAACCCACTTATGCCACACGACTGCCACTTTGCTCTGGTTTATGATTGTTTTTGGGGTTTTTTACAATATATTTAAGGTGAGGGTTAGGTATAGGAGCAGTTAATTTGGTTAAGTTTAGGGATTTAGATCAGGTTAGCCAACAGGGTCTCAGAAGAACTACTCTGTTTTTAAAGATCCCTCCAAACAGCTATGAAGCATGTTTTTCCAAGTGATTTTTGAGAAATGAAAATATTAAATCAGGGCAACAACTTCTTCAAGGAGACAAAAACATGCTGGATCAGAACCTATTCACCTTATTCCCGAAGTTGCTGTGGGCGCCGCCATCTTTTTTCCGTTGTTTTAGTTTACACAGGGCAGGCGGGCTCAACAGAAAATAAGATCTACATGAGCCGTTTTCAGGCCGAACCAGGTAATCAGCGGATTAAATATTTTACACAAATCAATCTACTTCATACATACATTTTAGCTGTTTTTTCCTTCCTCCATTTGCGTAAACCAAGGTCAAGTTCGCAGTTCGGAATAAGGTGAACGTGGTAGAACAGTCTCACATCAAAGTTGCGTAGCACATTTTTGCCGTGGGACTGATTTTACCTTTTCAAACGTTATATTAATGTGAAATCTAAACAAAACTTTGTGCTAAAAAGCAAACACGTTATTGCCTACTCTGCGGTTTCTTGCGGTGTTCAGTGCAAAAGGTGTAAAACTACGCACAAGTAAATACTGCCTGCTCTTTTCTAAACAGAAACCTGGTTGGAACCGCTCACGTCCGGGAGCCGTCTCGATCACAGACATCACAGACAAAGCTCGTCCTCTCCTGAAGAATGAGAGGCATGTGCTGAGTAACTAATGGAGCAGAGAGAGTAGCCGGCTCGGGTTCTGGCAGGGACCTCGTGATATGAAATACTGCCGCTCTTAATAGACTCGCTGGCTCACAAATATGCAGCCGGGCAAATGAAACAGTCCTCCCAGACGCAGACAGACAGAATTGAAAACCAATTTAATCAACCTCTGCCTCCCTCTGTCGTTTATTCTTTCTTTCATTTGGAAGGATAACCTCGGAGCTCGCGGAGGAGAAACTAGCGTCGACATCTGGGTTTGACTGTCTGTAAATCGAATGTATATAAAACAATTTCATTTGTGTTCTGCTGAACTAAAGTCATTTATCACAATAATCATTCAAGCTCCATTTGCAGGGATTCAGCCTCAATTAATAAATACAATAAATAACCACACGTGTATTTCATCATATACTGTATCAGCTTCTTCTATCATTTTTCTTCCCTGTTCTACCGTTATATGTCCTTGGCAGAGCATGTAAGGAGAGAAACACGCAAGACATGCACACAATAAATTGATTATTTCAAACTTTATACTAGATCATTTGTTTCCCAAGTACTCTGGAAATGGGTAACTAGCATTATTTAAAGTCTATATGACAGGTTAGACAACACATTTCACTAAAACGTAGTGAACATGATTATATTTAAGATTTTACTAAACATTTTGCCTATTTGTCCCCAGTTTGACAGTTTTCATAATGTTTATAATACTTCCTGGTTGGACATGAGCAGCAAATATGACATTGGTGGAGGCAATGGCACATTTGTTACCTAGCAACCATTTTGAAAACAAGCTCCAAAATCCACATAAATTACACAATAGTTATGATTTGACTAATAATATCTGATAACACCTTTATTTTGTTGAATGACAGTTTAAACTGTCAAAAAATGGTCAGTTGTCTATAAATTGTCTTTTTACAATGGCGTGTTGCTTTTTGATGACATCATAGAGGGATGCCGTTTTAGAACTCATTACTACTTCCTATAATTTTAAGCTTTTATTTCTCAAAATTTCTTCACAAACTGCAACTTTACAGATGTAAAACTGTAATAATAAATAATTGCCACAGATGCTACCCCATCAAACTAAGTCATAACTAGAACATTTTGAGAACCTGTTATTTAGACTTTAAACTCACCTTAAGTCTATATAAGAACCTGTTATTTAGACTTTAAACTCATTTAAAGTCTATAAAACAAGTTCTCATGATATTCTAATTCTGACCTAGTTTGGTGGGAGGGCACCTGTGGTGAATGTTTAGCATAGTTATATGTTTGTGAAGTACCAGTTTGAGAAGACATTTTGAAAAATAAAGTTTAAAATGACAGGGTGTAGTAATGATTTAGAAAACAGAATCCCTCTGTGATGTCATCAAAAAGCGAAGAGACAATTTACACACAACTGACACATTTCTGACAGTTTAAACAGCCATTCAACAAAATGAAGGTGTCATCAAGGATTATTATTTGTCAAATCATAACTATTGTGTGATTTATTTTGATTTTGGCCTTTGTTTTCAAAATGGTTGCTAGGTAACAGTTGTGGAATTAGCTCTATCTATGTTATATTTGTGGCTCATAGAAGTACACTTAAAAAAACAATATGAAAACTGTCAAACTGAGGGCAAACAGGCTGAGCATTTCCAATTTACTGTTGTGTCATTACCGAATGGCCAAATCGAGAAGCTCCTTTTAGTGACATTTGTTACATTCTTCGACGTCCTTTTTCTTCTAAAAAGACAAGGGCCGACTTGCCAGGTCCATCACAAGAGACCACGTGTAATGGAAAAACACATTCTTCATAAGATCATGTAGTTCTATTCACTTTTACAATTGTCACTGCAGCTCCACTTCTATCTGTCATACAACCTTGACATTTGTCTGTTGTCTTGTGGTGGTTTTAATCTTTGGCAAAAGAGGACTAACACGGTCACTGGGTTTCACTGAACGACCGTTGTACCTTCTGCGTTAACCCTATTTTGCAAAGGATTAAAGCCACCACAAAGACAACGTTTTGACTCAAGATCGCTTATTTCAACTGTACTACAACAACCACCGATGATTTCACGTTATCTTTAAGTATTTGTTGATTCTAGCTCAACACAGCAAAAAAAAAACATATAGAACAGGAGCAGAAATGGTGACGATAACTGTGAGCTAACCATGTGCTGTTGAGGCAATTGTCACTGATACATAATATACAGTATATATACAATAATAATAACGACTATGCAAGGTTATTCTCCTTTCAGTTCTACTTCTACTTGTTGTTTCTACCATTACTACTACTATTCTAAGAACCTTAATCCTACCTATACATTCTAAAATCAGTGCTATACTTTGCAGAGTTTTGGAGAGTAAGGCGAACTGGAATCCTAAACCCTAAATAGATTAAATTAATTAGATTTAATTTTGACCTCCTGGCAATCCTTAGACTTGATCATTTGTTAAAGACTTAAACTCTGACTATGACGGATGTGAAGAGTAAGTCCTGTCTCCTCCAGAGTTTAGACAGATCCCGTTTGGAGCGCTACCAAAACCTCTCCACCTCCTGATCTGACGGAGCGGGGCCGTCTCCCGTGCGAGCTGCTGATTAGGAGAAAATTGTTGATTTATGGATTTCTCTCCGTCTTTCTCTCGCTGATATGAATCTGTTCCAGGGGTCGGATATTTGGAGGCTGAGCACGTTTTTTGGAGCTGGATAAAGAAAATCCAATCTGGGCCCAGCGTGGAACTGAACTTCTCCCAATTAATGCTGATATATGACTTATTGAAAACTATGAGGGGGGAATTTAGAAGGTATTTGCACTGATTTTGCACAAATGGAGTGGGCTAGATAAGTTAAAATGGATTACCTGAAAGCTGCAGGAATCCAGAGACAGGAAGAAAACTTTTCTGCTCACTTAAAAAAAACTAAGTTGCATTGCTTTATTTAGAGAATGGGACAGAAAGTACTTAAATTGAAAGGTGTTGTATAACTTTATCGTGGAGGGTTTGCCACCTGCTTTTCTCGGGGTTCAAACGAGTGCTTGAAAACCTCGAAAAGGCTCAAAGTCATTGTTTTCAAGGTAAGGAAAATGCTTGAAATTTGGAAAAAGAAATTTAAACTTGCCAATGTGTACTAAAGGTATTTTGACAATAAAAAGCGTTAAATAGGTCTTCAATTTGTTGTTTTGAAGTACTCGTGCTATAACCCCTATAAGTCGTCTTTAAAATTATTTTTGTGCCTGAGCTGCTGAGAATTAATGACTGAATGGGCAGCAGTAAAATAATGGAAATTACTTCTAATTGGCCCACCAAGCCCATTCCTTGTGATACTTTTAATTGCATTCTCCATACAAAGAGAAATATATTCAATTATTTTGTTCGTTTCAAAAACTAATATATATTTCTAGGTTTGTTACCTTCCTGAATGCAAAACAAAAAACAAACGCTGGTATGGGTCCAAGATAAGTTTAAATGCACTGGAATAAACTTGCATGTCTTGAAAAGTGCCTGAATTTTACTTTTAAAAAGGTGTTCGAACCTCTCCGTGGAGATGTTATTGCTGTGCCCTAACATCTGCCTTCTGTCCTCCATATCAATGCAACTTTTTGTTTTTCTGCTAAGTTTTATCAAACATTAACGTGGACAATCGCACACTGGTTCTTGCAATGTTTATTCATCTATTCATGCATTTATTGCAAAATACTCCACAATTTATCTGTCACCGTTTGTGCTTGGTTTGAAACGGCTTTGTTCTGTTTCACTTTTTTTGCTGTGCCAGATTATTTGTAACAACTACTTTCACTTCCAGGACCAGTGCTGAGTGCGGCTGGGTCGGCTGTTGTCAGGAGGAGGAGTCCGTGTGCAGCCGGCTCTGGTGCCGATGGAGCATGCTGTGCGTAAGTCAAGGCCACACACATGCATGATTAGCCCAACATGTAAGAATGGCACATATTTGGACATATTTTTTGCATTAAAGTGCGCATGACCGGTTTTTATGTTTTTCTAATTTTCACTTTATTTGGAGTATTAATACCTGTACATATAAATTATAGTTTTAAACCAATCTGGTATCTGTTTGTGGAGAAAAATGTAAAAATTTATTGAAAATTTTAAGTAAACAGATTGACGACGTCACACTAGAAAGACGAAGGTTGTAGCATAATTTACAAAAAATAAACTACTTTTTTGACCATTTAAATATGAATTCAACAAATTAAAGACGTTCACATATATTTGTATTTCAAGTAAAGTCAAGTCGAATTTATTTATAAAGCACATTTAAAAACAACCACAATGGCCCAAAGTGCTGTACACAATATAAAATACAATAAGACAAAATCAGAACATGCAGAAACAAGCTAAAATAAAAATGCAATACAAATGTTCCGCTCAGCTTGTATTAAAAGCCCGTGGGTTTTCAATAAAGTCTTAAAAATATTCAGAGATTGGGCTGTTCTAATGCTCAAAGGAAGACTGTTCAGAGTCTGGGACCTGCCACAGAGAAAGCCCCTCGGGTTTTTAACCGTGATCTCAGGACGCCTAAGATCATGAGGTTTGCTGATCTCAACGCTCTACATGGAGCATGAACAGACAGAAGCTCCGAGAGATAAGGAGGAGCCAACCCATTCAAACATTTAAAAACCATTAGTAAAATCTTAAAATCAATCAGTATTTGTCAAGTTAAAAAAAGCTGTGACATTAGATGAGTTCAGCCACACCGTCCATGCCAGACGCACGGAGGGAGTGGTACATCATGCTGAATCCAACCTTTTTTTTGACACTTGATGCAAACGTAGGAGCGTATCCCAGTCAAAAAACATAAATCATGTGTTTGTTGTTGTATTTGTGCAATTCTCATCAGCACAACACACTCCTGGGCCTGTTATGAGTTGTGTGAGGGAGCCCGGCTTGTAAACTTCATGTTTGCCGTGCTCAACCTAAGAACCATGGTGAATACAAGCCTATTCAGTTATTTTCACTTTGTACCTGTCACAAATGTTTGCACACGCACTGACAAGTTTGATCAACTTTCCCATTGAACAACACAGCCAGTGCCACGCGACCACCCAGCTCCAGCGCACAGACCTGCCGATGTGGCGTGCAGTGTGTCCTCGGCCTAAAGCGCCACGACATGCTTTTGTTTCACTTTTCCTCATTTATTTATTTCATGTGCTCTTTAGGTTGTGGACATGTGGTAAAAATATCAGTGTTTATATCGCAGGCAGTGCAAAGAACCAGTTTATTTTCTCCGTTAGCTTTGAGGTGTTAGCCGCCGTTCCTCCCGCACCACAGGGGTTCACTCTTCTTGTGGACAAATGCAAAATACAGAAGAACCGTGGAGAATAGGGAAAAAAAATCTTAAATTTAAAGGTATCAATTTGAAAGTTCTCCTGTAGTTTACTCACAAAAATGTTACTAAAAAATGCTCAACAAATGTACATGTTTTTCATGTAATGTAATGTTTTCATATATGAATAAAGCATTTTAAGCGTAGAAATGGCCCAAATTGCACATATTTGGGACATTTAAATCTGACAAATGGAGAGAACCAGGTTTAAATTTCTTGGTTCATTTTGTACATATATTGGTTACAAAAAGCTTTACAGGGGAGATTTTGGATTTCTCATTTAGTTTTTGACTAAACTAGATCTGACTGAGAATTGTCCTAAAAATCCTTTAGTATGTTCTGTCAAAATCTTGTTCTGCAAAAGATTGTAAAGTTTGGTGTGTGGAGGAGCTATTTTAAAGCTGGTCTTAATGTCCTTACGGGAGAAAAATGCATTTTAACAAAGCGGCCTTTGACGTTACAATGCCCCAGAGAAATCTATGGATGAAGTGGATTAAATGAAACAATTAAACATCTTCAGGAGCAGATCAGACAGGTTTGTCGTTTCCAAATGAAAGCAGATATGTGGAGAGAGCAAACTGACCAAAAAAGAAAAAAATAAAAAAAATGCAGTGTCTTGCCTTAATTGACATATACTTCACAGAGCAGGAGATGAGGCAGGGACAACACCCACAGATCAACCTTGTGCTCTGTTCGTAAAGGGCTCTAGTCAGTCTTCATGTCTCTGCAGAGCTCCCCGCATTCATATATTTATACTCCAGTTCATTCACCATCATGCCCTTTAATATCTTTAGTGGATTGACATAAGCCGTTAGCCTAGCATCCCGCGCAGTAACCCCGTGTCGAACACAGCCTCAGCTCCGCGGTGTCATTAGTGTCTTGTCATTACACTGAGTCCGCCCGACCTCCATCTGCTGCTGCCCCGCCCCCCTCCTCTCCAGGGGGCTTCTGGGATAGCGTCCCGGTGACCTGCGAGCGGAGACGAGCGGCTTAGCGTCGCCCCCCGATGGTCACGTACGGCGCAGGGACAAATCTGCTTTTACCTGAAGGACATCCGTGCGTCGCCGCTGTGTTTGGTGATTATAGACACACAGTATACACAGGGCACACAGGCAAATACAGGCGTGCGAAAAGACAACGTCGACAAATAGAATTAACAATATGCTCTGGTTAGAGTTGAAAAGTGCCGGTGGTGAATATTCATCATAGTTTTACACGAGGCAAGTGGCAGTTTGTGAAGAAAAACTGAGAAAGAAGTCTAAATTGCAGGACAATTCACAACATTCCTTCCATTTTTTCATATTTTGAGAGAATAGTTTTTGAGAGACCAGTATAAAATTATATTCCTTAAGTCAGTGGTTCTCAAACTTTTTTCTTTTTACCATATCTAAGAAAACATTTGGCTTTCTGTTCCAATACCACTAGAGGCATATTCATGCTATGGCCCGGGTGCCAGATGCGGCCCTCAGACCAATTTTTCTTGGCCCGGTGAATTGTCCCATATTATCCTGAGAAGTATTTTCTACAGAAATGTCAACAATTATAACCTAAATAATTAACATTTTGGTGCGAGACCTGATATTAAGGCATTGAGACTGAATTTAAGTGTGATGACACTTAAAACATCAGCTAAATACAACTTTTTGGAACGTTTCACGGATGATTTGTGGCCCTCCGCTTGGTTTACATTTCCTTCGATGGGAAAATGTTTGGACACCCCTGCACTAGATCTACACCAGGTCTGAAAAAGGAATATTCTCTGTCTAAACTATACTTAAACCAGGTCTTAAATGAGACTATTCTTTGACTAAACTAGGATTAAATCAGATCTAAAATATAAACCAAGTCTAATATAAGACTATTCTTTGACTAAACTAGGGTTAAACCAGGTCTAAAATATAAACCAAGTCTAATATAAGACTATTCTTTGACTAAACTAGGGTTAAACCAGGTCTAAAATATAAACCAAGTCTAATATAAGACTATTCTTTGACTAAACTAGGGTTAAACCAGGTCTAAAATATAAACCAGGTCTAATATAAGACTATTTTCTGTCTAAACTAGGGTTAAACCAGGTCTAAAATAGGAATACACACATGCTCCAAACTGTCTTACCCGATGGAGGACAGATACAGTATGTGGATTCAATTAACTCGGCAAATATTTGAACGTCAGAAGATTTCGTGGGCCACCTGGAAGATCTCTAGTTGTACACATACACTGCTTCAAAGGTCCCACATTTTGCTCTATTTCCCGTTTCATAGTCTACTCTAAGGCAGTAGTCCTCAACCTCTTTCAAAATAACAACAGTTGGCATTTGCAGCCCCCAAACACACAAAATAAATTGTCGATAAGTGCCAGAGTAGCTGAATGTCTAATGTTTCATTTCACTTTGAGAATATAGATCTAGATATGTTACTTTGGTGGATCAAGCCTTGTTTAAGACTTTTATATCAATTTTCCCCCATATCATCTGGGCACCCCCAGAAATCATTTATGATAATATTTTGTGCTGTGTAACATTCATCTAACAATAGTTCTGCACACTTTCACGGAAGTAGAAAACAATTCTTCTGTCTCTGCTTTAAGGTTCAAGAAGAGCTGCAACTAACAATAATTTTACAAATCAGTTAGTTTGGCAATTATTCTATTAGTTTGGATTGCAAAAGTCTTGTGAATATGAGGTTTTTACTAATTCAATTAAGTGATTTCGCTTGAGGACATCTTGATGCACAATATTTGTAGAAAAAAATAATTATTTCTCAACAAAAAACACTAAACGCATGTTTCCTGTGTCATTCCTGAGTCATAAAACCTCTCCTCACAGTTTGTTTTTGAGTTCAGACAAAAAAATGCAATTAGTTTCCATTAATTTCAATACTCGATTAGTTGCAATTTATCAATTTGTCAACTTGTAGACACTTAGAGGATTAAGCTCACAAAAGTTGGGACTTTGCAGTGAAAAATGCACTACGTAACTTTTCAGGTGCCCGAAATGTTGCAAAAGAACACTTATCTATCTTACATTTATTCAACTCCAGGTTTTTATTGCTCAAAACTGCCTAAAAAACATGAAGTCTTAAGTGTAATGCCTCACTGTGAAACACTCCAGGCAACATCTCACAACATCTCTATGAAAACAGCAGGTGGAGGACCCTTTAATGCACCTTTAATACTCCGATGACATTTCAGGGCAGCAATCGGACTTGAAACTTTGAACATTTCTTCTCAGCGCAGAGTTGTACCTGAGTTTACGAACACTGTCAGAAGAAAACCAAAGTGCTCGGATCAGAGGAGACGAAGGAGAAGGAGACAGGGTTTGACAAGGAGCGGGAAGTGAGAGGAACACAGGGATTTCCCAAATGACATAACTGTGCTTCTGAAGGAGACAAAGAGGAAAAGAGCGCGCAACAAAACAAACTGCAAAAGTGTAGAGAGGTCGGAAGATTTATGCTTTACCCAGAACATTTCTAGGTGGAAGATAAACTGTTTTACTACTACACACAACCATTGTCCAAATATGTGAACATTTAAAGGACAAATTGTATGTTTTGTATTGTTATTATCCTTTAAACATGCTCTTGAGTGTCTTAAGTTTGCCAGTTTATTTTTCTTTTTCCTCTCTTGGTCTCTTTTACTCACCTCTTCCTTCTCTCTCTCTCTCTTATCTCTCTTTTGTTCGCTCTCACCCTTTCTCTTTTTTCTCTTGGTCTCTCTCATTTCTTGCTTTTCTCTTTTGTTTGCTCTCCCTTTATCTTCTTTCCTCTCTTGGTCTCTTACTCGCTCATCTTTTCCTTCTCTCTTTCTCTATTTAACTCTCTCTCTTTTGTTTGCTCTCTCGCTTTATCTTCCTCTTTCCTCTTCACTCTCTCTTTCGTTAACTCTCCCTTTCTTTTCCTTTTTCCTCTCTTAGTCTTTTGCTCACCGCATCTTCTTTCTTTCTCTATCTCTCTCTCCCTTCCTGTTTCCTAACTTGGTCTCTCTTTCTCTCATCTCTGCTTATGTCTTCTTCTCTTTTCATCGTTTGTTTGCTCTATTCCGCTTTCCTCTTTTGGTCTCTTGCTCACTTTCTCCTCACTTCTTTCTTCTCTTTGTCTCTCTCTCTTTTGCTTGCTCTTTCTCTTTTCCTCTCTTGGTCTCTTACTCACTCTCTCATCGCTTCCTTCTCTCTTTTTTATCTCTCTCATTCGTTTACTCTCTCTCTTACTCTCCCCTCTTTCCTCTCAGTCTCTCACTCACCCCGTCTATCCTTCTCCCTCTATCTTTCTCACTCACTTCTCTTCTCCCTCTTTCACTTGCGCTCTCTTGTTCCTCTTTTCCTCTCTCTCTCTCTCTCTATCTTTTTCCCTCCCTCTCTCACTCACTCTCATCTCTTTCACCCCCCCCCCCCTCTCTCTCTCTCTCTCTCTCTCTCTCTCTCTCACACACACACACTCTCTCTTCCACCCTCCCCTCTCTTTCTCTCCCCCTCTCTCACACTCATCCCCCCCTCTCTCTCTCCCTCTCTCTCACTCACTCACTCTCCTCTCTCTTCCACCCTCCCCTCTCTTTCTCTCCCCCTCTCTCACACTCACCCTCCACCCCCTCTCTCTCCCTCTCTCTCTCCCTCTCTCTCTCTCTGTTTCTGGTGTCTGTCACAAAGCGTCCCTGGCCCCAGTGGAGTTAAAATGGCCGCCTCCGACAGAGATGAGGATTCTCAGAGGAACAGGCTGTCTCTGGACTATAGAGTGGTTGGGGCTGATAGAGGGATACAGCACCCACGGGAGACGCGCTCACAGCACCCAGGGGACACGGGTTCATCTGACCTCAGGGATGTGCAGCTTGTGTTTCTGTGAAGGAACTGGAGATGTATTGAGACACAAATGTGACAATGAGGTGAAAATAGTTGTCTGTTTCTATTAAACGATTTCAAACACTACAACGGTTACTTTTATCCAAATCCTCTGCTTTGAGTTTGAAGTCCTTTTACGTCTTTATACCAAATTACAGAGTACAGCTCATATTTTAACAATTTGTAGGATTTTTTTTAATGGTCTTCCTTAAACAAAAGTCCTAGTCACAAGTTGTGAAAAAGTAGGGAGGGACATGTTCAAGCTTTGTGTCTGTAAAATCAAACTCTGAAAGTATCAAACACGTGTATTTATTTATGTATTTATTTGAGGAGAAACATTAAGTTGTCTCAAGTCACAGAGCTCAAAGAACAAGTCAAGTCCCGAGTCATTGGCATTTGAGTCCAAGTCAAATACCAAATTTTTGTCCAACTCGAGTCCAAGTCACGACTTGCAAGTCCACACCCCTGACTACTACAAATACCCTTACTACTACTACTACTACTACTACTAACAACTATGTCCTGCTGTTTCTATCGCTGCTACTACAACTCCTGCTGCTTCTGATACTCCCACAACTACTGTCCAAATCATTGCATCCACAAATACGGCTACAACCTCATTGAACCAGGTTAATGTGAAAAGTTCATAACTCCTCCAGAGTTTGGGATTGAATGTCTAAAACATCAAGTCACTGGCCAGATTTGCAAAACGTTGAAAGAGATACAGAACATTGGCAAAAACAGCGTTTAAAAACAGCACACTAAAGAGCCGTGGAATAACTGAATAAGCTGCTGGATCACTTCTGACGTCTGACACTGCATTCATCACACTAAAGAGAATACTTTTGAACGATAACTTTGGTATTTAGCATCTTAAAATCTCATTAGATGGCAGAAGTCCCTGTGTGCATAACGTTCGATGTGACCAAACAGCTGCTCCTCCTACCGGCAAAGTCATTTCCAGTCCAGAACTAGCTCTCCAGAAGTTACAATAAACAATGTGTTAGTTGTGTTAATAAAAAATGGTTATTAATGAAGGCTAGCTTAAAATTGTCACATGTTACCGCGTCAGCAACGCCAGCACTGCTCATTAGCATAGCCCACTCACCCTTGTAGTTGTGGTGTAGCTGGAAATGTACAATTTAAATCCCTTTTCTCGCTTACTCAGGGAGCAGGAGAGAGGGAATCCACAAATCTATGGCCCTAGAGGCATCTTGAAAAGCCCAACACCGCAACGCATCAGCTGGGCTATAAACTGGACTAGAAATGACTTTGCCGGTTGGAGGAGCAGCCGGTAGGTCGCGTTGAAGGTTATGCACAGATTGAATCACAATTGCAGTATGTTCTGGTAAAAAAAAAAACATAAGAATATCAAAGCGTTTGTTGTCTTATGCCTGCAAAAATGTAAAATACTAACAAGCAAATACTGAGGATATAGTGCACTTTACCGAAAACATTCTGAATATTCCCAGAACCCTGATAAAGTACGTTATGACCTTATTAGCTGCTGCTCTGGACAGCTCATCCACCCAGCGCTCTTCTGAGGTCAAGCTTGTCCAGCCCTGATTTTTTTTCCCATGATCCTCTGCTCTCAGTGGAGTGGTAGTCTGAGTTGGCTTGAAGTGTGTCCTCAGATAAAATGAATGGGTCTGTGAAAGGCCAGGACAGATCCAGACGAGGAGAGGACGGTCACGAGGAGCAGACGAGAGTCCAGAAGAGCAATGATTCTCAAGTGGAAAGTTATAGATGGGTTTGGAGGAGATGACGAGTGCTGTTCAAAATGATTAAGAGAAATGGCGAGAGTGAGACAAGTGAGAATATGACGGCTTTTCAACAATACTTTGTGTTTTCAGTTCAGTTACGTTTCGCAGGTGGTCGCATTGTTGGCGTGAAAGAGGCTCCGACAACTAAAAAGCCTTCACAGTTTGGAGTATGTCTTTATCATGCAAATGGAGATCGGTTGTTTCTAGGGCTGCAACAATTAATCATCTAATCGTGACTAGTCGATCGTAATGTTAACTGGATTATACAGACTATAACACATGTCAAAACACTTACATGAAAAACAGAAATGATATTACATAGAAAAAAAAAATATTGGAATTGGATGATTGCTGATTTCAATCAATAATACACTTTATTCATAAATATTCTGTACCTAGAAGCCTTCAGTCCCATATTTAAAACTTTATTTGACCAACAATGTGTTTCAAAAGTCTTAATATACTACAAAAATAATAATTTGACTTGTCGACTAATCGAAAAAACAGTTGCTGACCATTCGATTTCTAAAAAAATCAATGGAGACAGCCTTAGCTATTTCCCGCTTTAGTAACTCGTATGTAAAAGTAAAACTAATGTCTTAATTAACCGACTATTGTCAAATTTAAGCTCTAACAACAACCATCCAATCCCTAAAAAACGGTTCAACATTTGTGCAGTTTGTTAATTTCTTGCAAAAACAAATCCACACCTCTTCCTGAAATTATGATATTATCAAACTTGGAAAACAACTTCTTGGCATCTCCTCCTCTGCATGCGACAGTTGTGTTTGTCGAACTCTCACGTCTTCATTTTTTCATCCTGTTTTTCCTACAATCTTCTGTAACTGCGCTGTTGGGTCATTTTGTGCTAATTGGGGTCAATGCAGAATCCAATATGGTTTCATGCGGGTTAATTTATATGTCTATTTCAGTTGGCAGGCGAGCAAATGGGATTTTGACTGCGCTAATCCCTCGTTGGGTTTGTGTACGGCTAATATAGTGTGAACTGTCAGGTTTAAGCCCTTTCATTTTGAGCTCAACTTTGCAAAGACCAATGTAACGGATTATGACAGAGCGAATTAGCACTTTTTGGGCAGTTTCTGATGTGTAAGCCACTGGAGTACAGTTCTCTTTCACGATCGTCACCTCTCAGTGACTTTGGCTGCGTCAGAATGCCCACACTATTACCTTTATGGCACAATTTAGGAGTCACGTCATTTGTGGTGGTGTTCATCCAGCAGGTGAAAGAATAGTGCACTCCAAAGTCCCTGAAATGCACCGTGAAAAGTGGCATCCAGAGTGGGTCAAAATGCATTACGAGCCATTGCAAACAACATTGGATAGTGATATGTATTTCACTCAACCCAACACGACTGAATGAAAGCAGAAGAGCTGTTTTATGGACAGCTAATTGTAAAAATATATAATTAAACTATCTTAAAGAAATCTTTCAAGTGTAGTGTTAGAAGCTTACCTCAGCTTGAGCTTTAAAAGTTCGATAGATTTCTATCTCATGCAAAAAGATGTATAATCCAGTGGGGACCAGGGTGCCAAAAATAAAGAAAACAAACAAGATGGAAGTACTACTAAGTACTGCACTTATAAGTAGACTACAGGCACTTTTTTTTTTTTGGTGGGGGGGTCAGTTTGCTCTTTCAACATATCGGCTTTCATGTGGAAACAACAAACTTGTCCAGTCTGCTCTTAATTTTTTTTTAATTCCTCCATTGAATCCACTTTATCCACAGAGTTTTATGGGACATTGTAACTTCAAAGGCGGTTTTCTTAAATGCATATTTCTCCCTTAGGGACAGAAGGATCACCACTTAAAGTAGATTCCACACACTCCAGACTTTCCAATCTTGGACTCAACAAGATTTTGATGAAACATATAGAAAGATTTGTTGATATCTATTTCTAAAACAGATTTATTTTAGTTTTCAGTAAAAACAAAAAAAAAAAAGTTGAATTTTTAGTAATAAATTTAGTCCAATCTGGTTTACTTACATACTAAATAAGAAATTTAAAATCCCCTCTGCAAATTTTTTTGTAACTAATATTTGTACAAAATAAACCCAGAAATTTAAACCGGGTTCTGTCCATTTTTAAGATTTATATGTCCCAAATATGTGTATTTTTGGACATTTTTACACATAAAATTCCTTATTTCTACATGATGAAAAACTTTTTCTTACTTTTATGTGAGTAAACTACAGGAGACATTTCAAATTGATATCTTTAAATTTAAGATTTTTTCCTATTCACCTGCAGTGTCTCACCTTAAGGTGCACATATGTAAGTGCACGTTAAATGCATTTAAAAGGAAATAATCTCAATTATTACTACAGCAATAATCTGAATTTCATTTGAAAAACCCTAACAGCTGGAACAACAGTAGTGAATGAAGAAGGGGAAGGCAGCTTCTGTCAGAGGGGAATAACCAAATTGAGTAAAATTGAGTACAGCTACTTTTTATGATTTCAATTACATGCAAAATGACAGGAAAAAACAACAGTCTACATAACAAAACTAGTGAACTAGAGGTTTAAAAGGACTTCAACTGGTTTCCTTTTGGCCCAGTGTGTGGCATACAGAGTTGTGTGGCAGACATTATTGAATGTAGCCTGGCTGAAGGACTCGGTAAGGACCTTGGTGAAATGAGAGGAAGTTAACATTCTTGTGCAAATTTCCCAAATCCCAGTGGCACTTTCAGCAGCTGGTCCAGATGTCCAGAGCCCACCTGGCCGGGCCCTCCTCTGCCTGTGTGTGTGTGTGTGTGTGTGTGTGTGTGTGTGTGTGTGTGTGTGTGTGTGTGTGTGTGTGTGTGTGTGTGTGTGTGTGTGTGTGTGTGTGTGTGTGTGTGTGTGTGTGTGTGTGTGCGTGTGCGTGTGTGTAGGTATTGAGTATCAGAGCCTTAGCACTCTTTTGGCGTCCCAGGACATTCAGTCAGTGTTAAAGACGACTTTGAGGTTTCACTTATTGATTTAGCTGTGACAGTTCTGTCTCCATCTGCCATGAATGTGTGAAGGAGTTTTTTTTAAGCTGTTAAAGGTGCACAGTGTAACTTTTTCTCCCAGCTTCATGTTCCACAATATGCATTAAATATTTCCATGGAGGAAGCAGTTACTTGTCAATCCTGAGAGTCAGTAAGAATGCATATTTCCCAGTTTTTTTTCTTTCTTTTTTTTTTGTAATAAACACATTGATTGATAAATGGAAAGATGTACATTTAATGCCATACTGTGTAACTTTCTGGAAGATATATACTGTATCTTTAATCCTCCAGGTTTTACTTTTGGATTAGATAGACTCATATTTACAGTACAAACAGCTTCATAGTTTGGAGTAGTGTAATGAGAAATTAAACTTCTACTTTATTTTAAGACTTTTCCCAGTTATTATTATGTATATTTTCAGCACAACAAAGTGAAGTTAGAGTTACATTAGAGTATTAACAGACATGCTACTCCGCCAAAGTTAACAGACCATTTTGTTAAAAAATACTGCATGCGATAAGGCAGAGCTACCTTTTACATTCTTGGATCTTCAAATTTGGCACCTTTTTCTTCTCCATGTCTTCATATTTGTATTTATTAGTAGTTGCTGTTGCTCTTGTAGTTATTGAACAGTGGATGATAAAGCAGCTTGTCTCTATTTAAATAAATACTTTAATTACTTTTTAAATATTTCCCCCCAGGGCTATTCAAATCTTCCATTCCATCAAGTCTTCCCTCAAATGCTGACTGCATCCGTGTAATTTCAAGGCTATTAATCACAAACTGGGTCAACAAATCTGTGTTAAACAGCAAATTCCACCTGCCCTAGTAATGCTGTAGGTGTGATGTTTATGATTCTCTGTTTAGATCCACATCTGACCCATGTCCGCCCTGCTGAATGAACCCATTGTCTGATATGAGCCACATCTCTCAGAGCCCGGCCCATGTTTGGACAGACACGGCCTTTTCAGACACGATGTAAATTCCTTCAGCGCTCTGTCACACCCCACCTCCTCCTCCTCCTCCTCTTCATCAGTGCTGTTTAATTTTCCCCTGAGCTCAACTTACTCTGCACCTGCCAGACGTCCACTCATCCACTTCAGAACAGGAGAGTCCAGGCAGCGAGAGGGATTATTGTTAGCTCAGACTTCAGAATATAAGGTGAAATAAAACTAAAAGATCCTACAAGACACATTACGCAGGATTGAGCACCCAAAACATATCTGAAATTATTTTTTAGCTTCACTACCTCTGCTTTCATTAATCCTGTTCATCTTCTCGGAGCCTCACAAACACTCAGTTTGAATTTCCTCGGATTGTTGCGTCACAGGTTAAAATCTGCTGTACTTCTACACAGTCAAAGATCGCTGGACTTGTTCTGTGATCAAAATGTGTTCACAATGGGCGCATGGTTCCATTAGCATGTTAGTCATGTTGCTTAAGGGCTTCATTTATCTAGTTTTTCCATAGATTATTCTCACAGTTGACAGCAGAGGGTGCTTCAAGTGTGTTTTCCCAAACGTAGACATCTTTTTAAATTAGAAAATGTGAAATACTAATCCTAATTTGACTCAAAGCATGTCTGAAAGACAATCAAAGCTACAAGAATGCATCATTTATCCACTTTAAGCCTTTTAAAACTTTCACAGCAACAAATTAAAAATAATATTTTGTATTTTAGAATTAATTTAAGGCATTGTATCTGTATGTCCTGAATTTTGCAACATTGTATTGATACGAATTGAATATTAAAGCATGTGTTTTTAACATATTTTTATACAGAATTTTAAGACATTGTATTCATATTCAATGGATATTTTACTTGATTGGATGATAAAAATAATTTAGTTTGCATAAGTCAATGCAAAAAAAAAAAAAAATTAATTGTAAAATAAAATCTTTGCCTATATTTGTTTAAGCCATCACGCAAAGTGCGAATGGACTCTAATAAACCAAAAGTGCAAACTTATATCCACTTGTTTAAAAATGTATAGAGTAAGTGAATTTTATATTCCTTTTAAAAGTTGTTGGTTGTTGATCACAGAGAGTATATTCTACTTTATTCTATACTTTTTTTTAATGTTCTAATTTGTCATCTACAAAACAAGTGCATTATTATTCCATTTTTTATATATTTCCCTCCTCTAAGGTAATTCACACAGTGCTACACCAGGACTAAACCAGAACTAAACCAGGAATACAAGTGCTAAATCTAAATGAACCTGACTCTTACCCTCAAAACGTGCCCACGCCCTTCACGTCGTCCTGATCGCAGCCTGAGAACCTCCCTGGTGCTGAAAAGGAGTGGTCAGTGATTTATGCCCGTGCTCTGAGACCGCTGCCTGCTCCTGTCAGCCCTCCTCTCAAAGCCCACTCCTCTCTGTGAGCGTAAATATGGGCCGCTGCAGCTGTGGAGAGATGGCTTCCAGATGTGAGTGCATTTGTCTTCAGGTAGCCCACACTGACAGGTGAACTCTGCTCCGTCTGCAAACCGCCGCCCGCCATCACTCATACTCCGGCGTTTAACTGTCCGACTGACCACACACCGATACCAAACATAAAGTCCAAATGCAAGAAAAAAATCTGAAGCAAGATCTGCACGTCATCTCGAGCTTGAAACTGGAGTGCCCTAAACATGAACACGCACTTTGGGATTTTCGCTTTTCCATGGATGATGAGGAGGTTTTGCTTCTCTCTGAACCCCCTTGACGTGAGTTACAACATGGACAAATTCTGGGGGAAACAGTGGAGCAAGGAATTAAGCAATCACCCCCGAACAGAAGTGTTGCCAGTTCAAATCCATTCATTCATTTTCTACCGCTTATTCCCGTTCCCGGGGTCACGGGTGACTGGAGCCTATCCCAGTGACTTTGGGCCTTAGGCGGGGTACACCCTGGACAGTGGCCAACTCGTCGCAGGGCTAACACAGAGACACGGACAAGGACAGACAACCATTCACTCTCACATTCACACACTAGGGACAATTTAGAGTTGTCAATTAACCTACACAGTCATGTCTTTGGACGGTGGGAGGAAGCCGGAGACACGGGGAGGACATGCAGACTCCACCCAGAGAGATCATGTGATGTTGGGGTGGTCCGGGATTTGAACCCACGATCTCCTTATTGGGAAGCAGAAGCTCAAATCCATGTCTGAACAAATGCGACACATTGGCACATTAACTTCTCTTTGTGGGCTTGTGGCTATAGCCAAACAACAAACCATAGAGACACTGTAACTAATGTTATTGTTTCATCACAGTATTACGTTAAATATCTATCTTGCATTTATACAATAACGTGTATAAGTGATAAAGGAATACCATGAGTGGACTCGCACAGATCTAATAACACATTAGATTTATATGGCACCTGTCTTTACAGCAACCAAAGCCTTTACAGCGCATCATTCGTTCTTGTCTTACTCAATGTTCAGTTCAATTTTCACCAGAGCCACAGCTGCCCCAGTGTGACAACCGGTGTTCCCAGTGGTCTCCCATCCAAGTACTAACCAGACCCAACCCTGCTTAGCTTCTGAGATAGGTCAACAACAGGCAGGTATGGTTGATTAAACAAATATGGCAGACCCACCACCAGAAAGTTGACCACAATGATATCTCTGTCAGTCTGGTCACGGTTTTTCATCTCCGCGAGTTCAGATGGGCACGAATTAGCCAGTCAGGAACAGGCACAGTCAGCCTGTATCAAAACAAACATCGCGGCTTACGAGGAGAAAGGAAAGAAATAAAATCAAAGAGGACTGAAAAAATGTGCAGATTCAAACAGAATCAATGAGCGAGGCACGAAATGATTTTAATCTGAGGTGAGAACATTTTGATGATTTTGTTCTAAAAGATGAGCAATGAGCTAATTTATTTCGTATCCCTCAATGAAGTAAACCAGTCTGATTGCACATTTCTGTTTGAGTTTGGCTCGAGACGCAACGAAAGGAGTGAAAACCAAATGCACGTTAAGTATTGGAGAAGCATGTGTTCTGGATCACAAGCAAACAGACTACACCTTTAACAGCAAATGGCAACGACAACATGATGAGTACAACAAAAGTAAGACAAAGCAAATTGAAATATGAGTTAAAACATGAATAGTTTGTCCATATACATATTATATTATGGATTATGTCTCTGTATGTATGTCTCTGTGTTGAAACATTGAAACAAAACCGCAGAGTCTGAGCCGTAACTCAACTTTAGCACCTCCAGTTTTTCTGTCTCATTTCCAAAACTGACGGAAAAGTGTTGGAGCATCGGCCGAGCTCCACTAAAATGTGTGTGATGAATTGGTCTCCTTTGGCTCTCACTTATTCTCACATAAAGAGGCTTCACGCTTCAGGAGAGAGAGGGAGAGACAAAGAGAGAAAAAAAGAGAGAGGAGAGAGGGAAAGGAGAGAGAGAGAGAGAGACGAGTGAGGGAGAGAGACAAAGAGAGGAAAAAAAGAGAAAAACTTTGTGGTATTTCTTTATCTCACTTTGGAGAAAAAAACAGCATTTGCAGAGATGAGTATCACTGACCCGCAAGTCTGAAGTCTCATAAGAAATCAAAACAGTCTGCCAAACAACAAGAGGTGACTTTTCTATATTTTTGTCATGAAAAAAAAGGGAAAAAAAACTCATTCATATAAGAAATGTGACAAATAATTTGACAAAGAATTGATTTGTCAACTTTTGTTCAAAGAGTTTTTTTTTTTGTTAAAGAGTTAATTGAATCATGAACATTTAAAGAGATGTGCCAAAAAGAATGAGAAAAACTTAAAAAAAGACGCAGGAGATAAAGATTATTCAAACATAAATTACTCTAAAAACAATTATAACATGATTAAAAGTTCCCATCAGTCAGTTTTGCGTAATATAACAATTACACAAACTAAAAAACAAACATACCACAGCAAAAACTTTAAACAATCACAGGTCCAACACCTTATTTTTGCAATTTAACGAATTCCCAGCTTGCAAAGTCTAATAATCAGCCAAAAGTGTAATTTGGTCTTTAAATCTGTTATAGTTTGACCGAGAGATTGCACTCTTGATAGAGCTGATTGCTTTTTAATCTAAAAATCTCAAAGAAGCTGTTTAAAATGTGAAGATCAAGAAAAATCTCCACACGCCGGGGGTAAATGTAAAACGTGATTGAGCTGTCAGTCAGATCTGACTCAGGCAAAACAGATTATAATGTATCTTTACATCTGGAATAAAAGAGTAAAGGTCAGATTCAAATCATTGACCTTTGAAAACACCAATTTCCTAAAGGTGCATTGTGTAACTTTTATGTTGGAGGGTCCTCTGTCTTCAAGGAGATATTGTTTAAAATGAAACATGAGAACTCCCTGAACTTCTGTAAGGTTCTCATGATATTGTAATTATGACTTTGTTTGGTGGGAGGGCACCTGTGATAAATCTAGGCTAGTTTTACATCCATGAAGCTGCAGTTTGTCGAGAAATTTCCAAAATAAAAGTTTAAAATTACAGTAAGTAGTAGTGCTGAGTTCTAAATTCCTCTGTGATGTCATCAAAAAGCGACGTACCACTGAAAAGACAGAGACAATTTACAAACAATGGACACATCTTTTGACAGCGTAAACAGTCATTCAACAAAATAAAGTTTCTTGATACATGACGTACCTTGGCATGAACTGAACTTTACAAAAACTGGGGACCAATGGGTAAAATGTTTAGTAAAATCTTATAATCATGTTCAATAAAATGTGAAGCCTAACCTGTCATATAGACTTTAACCAAAAAAGGAAGATAACTTGTGCTATTAACGGCTCAGTTGCCCGTGGTGGGATTAATAAATACGGGAGCTTGTTAAATTCACATCAATAAAAAAGGGTTTCTGTTTTAATGAGAAAAGTGTCTGTTTTTATGAGAAAAGTTTGTTTTTATGAGAAAAGTTTTGGTTTTCAATACTAAAATAAATTCAGGTTTTTATGAGGAAGTGAATGGTCAGTGATGATTGGAACATGATCTTCAGAGTTTCTTATAAAATCAAAAATATATCTACCTTATTTGACTCATAAAAAAAAATCTTGAATGCAATAAGCTTCTGTAAATAAAGTTGTCTGAATCTGATATATTTATTATTCAAGAAGTAAAGACACATTATGTCTTTCGAATGTAGAATACGTACAAAACATCTTTATTTATTTGAGTCAAGTCGGCCTGTCATGATAACGCATTTTAAACTACGATGTTTTGTTACAGAAAATATCACGATAAACGATGATATTGAAATGACTTTATGCCGCCGACAAAATGAACTTTAACGCAGGAAATTCCCCGTAAACTCCATTTAAACGGCACCATATTGTAAAATTCACAAGCTGTAATAAATAAAGAGTGGCATGAAACACTTTAGTAGTTCGCTAGTATAATTTATGAGTCTAATATATTAATTATTGAACCCTCTCCAACGGAAATTTTAATATATTTCTGAAAAAGAAGAAAAAGTTTCCAATTAGCGCAAAGAAAAGATACACACGATAAATCTTGAACCCAAAAACATTCCTACTTTCATTTACAGAAGTTGATATAGTAATTATCATGACAGGCCTGGAGTCAAGTTTTTTTGTACTTTTTGTGTCTGTCTTTTATTATTATCCCCACATGTGTGAACAGAGTCAAGTCCGTGTGTATATTTGAAACGTTCTGTTATACTTTGTGTCCTGTATATCCCACTGTGGCAGATGCCTCTAGGCTGCGGCCAACTGATGGAGACGATAGCTAATTGCCCAATCAGAGAATCTAATCTGGCCAATCTCATTTTCAGTTTCCTCCCGCTCTCCCTCCTCGCCGTCCTCCCCCTCGTCTGCAGCCTCGGCGTGCATATACTTCTTGAACAATCTGTCCGGCAGCTGCCCGAGAAAAGGGGGGAAAAAAATGAAGAAATCCTTGTAAAAACAGTAGTGAGAGGCAGAAGCAGAGGTGGTGCATATAATTGGGAAAAGTATAATTCAAACCAGACCAAAGTGACACAAATCTGATGTTTCGGGATAATTTGAGACTTAATTCTGCTTCGGGAGATGTGTGAACAGAGAAAAACACATCTGGCTCCTGTAGATGTTGAAGAAAGATATTGCTTAAATGACAGTTACACGTGGAAAGTTTAGCAGGCCACGAAGCAGAGTTAAAGGTGTTTTATGATTGTCAAATTTCGGTTTTATTTGGTGTATTAAAACCTGTTGTATGTATAAATTATAGTTTTACACCAATCAAGTAGCTGTTTGTGGAGAAAAGCTGAAAAAGCACTTTTAAAATTACAGGAAGTAAAAAACATCGCACTAGGGAGATTCTATCCACATTTGGTTATGCATAATTTACACAAAATAAACCACTTTTTTAGTCTTTAAATATTTTATCAACAAAATTAAGGTATTCATTTGTCAAAGTCATAAAAATCTGTGACATTAAATGAGTTTTGGCCCAGTTTACAGTGTGGTTCCAAGGTTATTTCCCAGAGAAGTACAATTACTAACTTTTTTGCAAATTTTAAATATATTTATCGTTCTTGTATTTTAGTGAAATCAGTAGTTTCCAGTCACTTGCGACCCCTAACAGGAACAAACGGTAGAAAATGAATGAATCTCTATGGAAACAAGCAGGTGACGACACGAAGCTAAGGAACAGGTCACATTTGTGGAGAGGTGAGCCCAATCACAGTAAGAATGTATGTCATGTTTTCTCAAAATATGGAAATAAATCCTGTAATTTAATGAATTACCAAGGACTGAACCGAGTCTATCCCAGATTCATACCAGGTCCAACCCAGGGGTAAACCAGGATTAATTGTTCTGTATGTTTTCACAGAGGGATCTCAAGTCTGGTCACCACTCCCTCAGTCACGTCTCAAGCCAAACTCAAACTGAACTGTGCAATCGGATTTGTTTATTTCATTGAAGCTCATTTAGAACAAACTCAATTAATTTACATCGTTGACTGATTGATCACACATAAATCAGCAGTTTTTTGATTTGGACGGACAATGCGTGTCCCTGATTGGCTGATGCACCTGTCAGTCACACCCATCTGAACTCAGAGAGATGAAAGCTGTGACCAGACTGGTGGCTTCGTAAAGTTTTGGGGAAGTGTGTATTCTGGATCCCTGGCAGTAAACCAGGCCCAACACGAGATTGAACTAGGACTGAACCAAGTTTGAACCATTACTTCTACCTTGTCATCACAAAAAAAAAGTAAAAAAAACTATAATACACATTTACAGTTAGAGAAACAAGTAGTCAAAATCACTCAGATCCTTTACTGACAATAAAACTATATACTGCCTTTTAAACCCTTCCAAAAGTTTTTCTGTTGTTTACATCACCACACCAATCCTTTCTACTTCTACAACTACTACAATTACTCCTCTTTCAAGTATTTGTAAAAGTACTTTGAAACTTCTGCCCTTTATGAACCTAAGTGCACTGCCAAGCTTTACTTTAGCGTAATTACAAAAACAAAAGATGTGGTAAAAATGGCATTCCCAGAAGAACAACATTGGACTTTTTACATACTTTTTACTGCTTCCCGACTAAATTATATGGCAGCCCACTTAGGCTCTTCAAAGCACTCGCACTTTTATGACGGGGTTTAAAATTGTGTTTAAAAAATCCCACTCATTTAACAGAGAAAAACAAAAACAGATGCCTGAGAAGTGCATGGTATAGAGAATATACTGCATTACATTGTGGTTTGGGACTGACTAAGGACTCTCAAGGTTTTGGCCGTGTTTTCTCCCAAAGAACAGTTTTAGAACATTCTGGAAAATAAGTTATAATAGTTAAAATAAGGGATCCTGGTTTGCAAGATAAAGACAGGACATTAACCATAAAACTCAGACTCAAAAATGTTGTGTGTACATCTTTCAAACGTAAAAGCACAGTAAATTAAAACCTTGCCACTTTGAAGAGGCGAGGCAAGCAGATAAGTGCCGTTTTTAACAAAGTCAATGGCGTTGTTTCTATTATTATTATTATGGGAACATCGAACACAATTGTACAAAATTGGTGCTCCAGTATGTACTCCTGAAGTTATACATTTGTGAAGTCGATGTTTGTGAAGAAAATTTGAAAAAGAAAAGTTTAAAATGGTGTGATGGGTTCTTAAACAGAATCCCTGTGTGATGTCATCAAAAAGCGACGTGCCATTGAAAATACAGAGACAATTTACACTAAACTGACACATTTTTCTGACAGTTTAAACAATTATTCAGCAAAGTAAAGGTGTTACCAATTGTTTGTGAAATCATAACTATTGTGTCATTTAAATGGATTTGGCCCTTGTTTTCAAAATGGTTGCTAGGTAACAGTTGTGGAATGACCTCTAACTATGTCATATTTGCTGCTCATGTCCAACCAGGAAGTAACATTTGAAACATTACAAAAATTGTCAAACTGGGGACGAATAGACAACATGTTTAATAAAATCTTAAGTATAATCATGTTCATTACATTTTAGTGAAATGTGTAGTCTAAACGAGTGTTTCCCAACCAGGGGACCCTAAGGGATACGTGAGCAATTACCAGGGTTTCAGGTTTTAAAAGAAGGATTTGGATTTTAGTGTAATGAGTTGTAAATTTGGCATCTTTTGGAGTATATTGGATCATAAATCAAATTTTAAAAATGTATAAGTAATAATAATAATTGACCCATTTATTTGCCTGAAAATCAAGTTGGGGTACTCGTGTGAGACAAAGCATTGGGGGTACTCGAGACAAAAAAGGTTGGGAACCACTGGTCCAAACCTGTCAAATAGACTTCAAGTATGTCACTAGATCTGACCTGTACCTTTGACTTCCACCTGAAAAGTTACATAGAGCACGTTTAGCGACATGTCTTCACATTATCCTTGTTCAATCCATGTTTCATCCTACTCGCATGTGTTTGTGCTAAGGCTGTCATCAATTCCCAAAAATGACCTGTTGAATTTCCTCAGATTGTCAAATATTCTCCTGATTTTCATTGCACTTTTTTCAGAATCACAGTTGTACCTTTTGTTCCTTTCGTGGGCACAAAAAACAGAGTTCCAACTTTTGACCGTCCATTTTGGAGAGAATAATGCTCGACCTTTCCGTGGATATTTTCTGCTAAGTTGAACATTTTCCACTCGGCCGTGTCCAGAACGCTGCTGGGTTTTACAGAGCACCTTGCCGGCACTATCCCCCTGTCAAGCTTACATCTGCCTCTCCGGCTCTGAACCCAAAAACACCAGGGGAATGTGTATGAGCAAATGATTGACACCTCCTCTCTCCTTTGTTTTAAAGGGCTTACGGAGGACAAGCTGCTTGGAGGGAGATAGCATTTTCAGGTAAAGAGCTGCTTAAACTGTGGATTAGCATGTCAAGTCTAACGCTTTGAGCAATACGACAGGCTTAATGCTGCTCTGGCATAATGTGTGACGAACAATGGACTCGAGACCACAGACGATGTATGGAAAATGGAAAATGGAGGAAAGTGTACGTAGATTTATGCATGTACTGAGGTTGAGAAATGGTGGAGTTATAAATTAATGTTTTCAAGCACAGATTTGTGTTGTTATTGGCCGTTTAACGTGTTCCTGAGTACCTTTACTTTGGCATCTCATGTTTTACAACTTAATGTGTACTATAAAGTATACACTGTAAAGTACACGTGACATCAGTCAGGCGTTCCCTTACCAGGATTGGTCTTAGTTCTCCATCTACTGGCAGTAGAGGGATTTAGCATAGGTATTTAAACAAGATACCGTACCCTGACATGCTAATGAACGTGATTTGAGGCAGAAATGCTCAGCGAGTCTGCCGATGATTTACTGATAGAAAAATAGCAAGAGACTTCTGAATTTCTACGTTTGACATCACAAATCTGGAAACTCTAAAACCAAGTGTTTTCTAACCTTAAGAGGGAGAGGACCTCATAAACAAAATAAATGAAACTAATGTGTAGAACCAATCGATTAATGATAAAATCTTAGCCTACAACCACGGTTTTGTACCAAACAGCATCAACCTGAGATCTAAAGTCGGGATAACAAAAGGTATAAATGTTTTCTTTGTAAGAAAAAAATCTAATGAAAATCTCTCATATGTTAAACGGATCCTTTAGTTCGTAAAAATAATGCTTTTATAGGTATTTTCAAATTAGGTGTCATTACAGCAAATAAATTAAACAAATCTGTTACAGCCCTCTGACTGAAATCTTTATTCATGCATATAAATCTGTACTTTCAAGGGGAATAATATTTAATTATATCAATATTTAAAGGACACATATTCTGCTACAGTGACTATTTTAAGCTTTTAACCATGTTTTAACAATGTTCAGTTATCAAAAAAACAAAATACCTAGAGTTGCATTCAACTGCATTCACACTGTTTTGAGGAATGCTAGTCGGAAAATTATCTCCGACCATCAAAAACACTTCCTACTGAACTCCCTCGATCTGGGACATTTGCTGTTTTTTTTTTTCAAAACATGAAATGGCAAATTTAAGCTACTCAAGAGCATGTTTAAATGCTAATAACAATATGAAAAATGCATAATATTATTTAAATAATACTTTGACAGTCACTGTAATGTAAATGTATTAATGTTTTTTGTTTTTTTTTGACAAGCAAATATTGGGAAAATATACAGTATGTACACCACAATGGTGGACACAAAATCACATGTTTGGAGAGAATTTTGTTATTAACAATTCATTTTGTAAATGAATTATTATCGTGCCCATTACATACAAAATATGTTCTATGTTGCATTTGTTTGATGTTTAAAAAAAAACAAAAACAACGTGACTAACGTGAATGAAACTAAATATAACTCCAAATTTGTGTTTGATGACGGAACAATGACGACGATGAAATAGTATGGCTGAAAGCATGAAAAAGTACATTTTCATAATACATAGGGTCCTCTAAGCAGGACCACACCTCACACATGCCTAGGACAGTTTTTCTTAAGTGGATTGGATAACAGACCTATCACCTGCTCTTTTAAGCTACATTTGGGGGCCCTTCTCAAATCTCCGGGTCCCTAGGGTGAATCAGCGACCCATTAAGAGGCTATTAATTACTCCTCGTCTCTTAAGTGCCTTTGTAAACTCCATATGGACTCTGGAGGTGTGTATGACCCTAAACATATCATTTTATCACCAGTGCAACTCTGTGAGGTTTGAGGCATTCATGCGTTTAATTCAGTTCACGACAGATGTGGACAAAAGTGACAGGCATTAAGACATAGTACTCAAACTGTGGGAGAAGTAACATACAGTCCTGAATAACTTCGGAGAGTTCATTGCTGTTAAAGTTTTGACCAGTGTTTTTCCAGCGTTGGACATGGGCAGCAAATATGACATACAGTAGTAAGAGTTAATTCCACAACCGTTAGACCATTTTGCAAAAAAGGGCCAAAATCCACATAAATGACACAGTAGTTATGATTTCACAAATGATAATACTTGACAACACCTTTATTTTGTTGAATGATCATTTAAACTGTCAGAAAGTGTCAGTTGTCTGTAAAATATTGTTCTTGAAATACGCAAAAATGTAAATATTCTAGAATTACCAATTGAATATCCATACACTTTCAGGTATAGAGGTACATTAGGACAGTGTTTCCCAACCAGGGGTACGGGTACGTTACCTGGGGACACTTGGAACTGTTTCAGGTTTTAAAAGAAAATTAAATGTACTTTTATCTGAACGAGAAAGTGTCACCAGTTGTAACTTTATCATCTTTTTGGGCATCTTGGTGCATAAGTATAATTAATAAAAAATATATAATTGTAATAATAGACAATAATAGACAATATGCGACTAGTAAACCCATTTATTTGCAGGAAATTCATTTTGAGGGGTACTCTGAGTGTGAGACAAAGCTTAGCTGGGTTGGAAACCACTCCAATATGAGCTAATTTTTGTACTCAAATGTATAAATCTAGAACTTCGTGACCATTGTGACAATTATGGGAACCGTTGGATGGTAAAAAGGGTACAATTAAATAAAAAAGCACATAGACATACCGTTATGCTTAAAAGGGTAATTTATAGGTACAAATTGAGGAACTACTTTGATACAAGGGTCCATATTTGTATCCAGCATTACAAATGGCGTACTTTCTTTTCTGAGAGTGTATAGACACCAACGCATTTTTTTCCTTCACTTTCAAATTGACGTACATCTCATTTTTGTTTTCTCTCTACAACACTATAGTGCAAAGTGTGTATATTCTCTTTTACATTGACTTATAAGTTCATAAAGTTTGAATGCTGATGCAGGAGTGCGGACACAGACAGACCAGAGCAGAGCTAACAAGGCTGGAGGGAGGCATCAGTCACCAGTGTAGAGGCCCCCGGACGCCCAAACAGCAGTGTGAATCTGCAGTCATTTCATCACAATGACACTGCTCCTTATGGGGCCAATACACCGGTCCAAACACTCTGAATTATTAAAATCCTCAGATAAAAGTGGTACCACAGGCAAAAGTGCAATATTTTCTCACTTAGAGCGTGGTGTGGTGCTCGGGGACGGAGCAGAAGACTTCATAGAGACCCAAGCACAACTGTGAGAAGGATGTGGGTTTGGCTTTTACCTGCAGGGGTCAAATCAGAAAAAAGAAATAAGAATGGCTGATGATCTTAAACAATCATAAATCCTAAACATGTCTTTGATGGAAATAAGTAGTAAAAAATAAGGATTATATGAGAAATTAATCTTGCATCTACATTTTTTTTTGTCAAAAACCTTATATAGAGCATATTATTTGTGTTTGCTGACAGACTGGGTGGCAAATAAACAACAGTTTCTCTCATTTAGAGCTGGGAAGACATTTTTAGCCTGATTTTTCTTCTTTCTTCTTTCTGCCAGTCAGTCTGTCGTCTCTAGTTGAAGTCAGTGGCAGCCGCTTCAGTCTCGTAGTGGGGAGCAGTTATGACTGGACTTACATCTAGATCACAAAGTGTGCGCCGCAGAAAGACACGACTAGAGACCAGTCATTCAAACATCTTAGAGGTTTAAAGTCAGTTTCTGTCGTGCTCCGGTACCATTTACTGTTTACAGACACTTTCACACACGAAGCTCAGCGTCCTATGGAATCAAGCGGGGCTGAAACTATCTATTTTGGTCTTTTCAGAAGAGAGATGTGCACAGACAAAGATAACAGGGTATTATTTAGCTTGTATGCGTTTTTATGCTAATTCAATGTGCTAATCGCTGCACTTAAGAGGCTGTTACGCTAATGTTTTCACAAGGTCATGACATTTTACATATGTCGCAAATGTGGCTAATATCCTGATTTTATTCATATACATTTCCTGAATAAACTTCAATCAAAATGTAAAGTGCTCCACTAGGTACACATATATATTATTCTGCAGCTGTTTTTGATGCCTATTCGCCTGGTTTTCCAGTTTGTTTGTTTTTTCCCCATCTACCAGGACCTGATTTTATTTATAATTTCACACTTTACAATGTCCGTCCATCCATTTTGACTTTATTGATATTATTTTGCACACAAAGAAAAGTTTTTAAAGGACACATAATAAGTAAAATTTACTTTTTTGAGATTTAACCCTGTTCTAACTTCTTCTTATTCCGTCATCAAAAACACACCTGGAGTTAGGTTTAGCTTCATTCACTAGTTTGATGGGTCCTGGTTAGCAAGTCCTCTGCCTCTGACCGTCAAAACCATCCCTGCTGAATTCTCTCCATCGATAACGTTTTTCCAATAACTGGGGTCATTTATCCAAGAATCTTTTGTTGTTTCAAGTCCTTAAATCATCTCCAGACTCGTTCTTTGCATTTCTACCGTCCAAACACGATCACGACAATTGCTAGGCTACTTGCGTTTCTCCACAAATGCTTCGTAGTAACATTTTTAGCTTTAACCCTGTTCTAACTTCTTCTTATTCCGTCATCAAAAACTTCTTATTCCGTCATCAAAAACACACCTGGAGTTAGGTTTAGCTTCATTCACTAATTTGATGAGTCCTGGTTAGCAAGTCCTCTGCCTCTGACCGTCAAAACCATCCCTGCTGAATTCTCTCCATCGATAACGTTTTTCCAATAACTGGGGTCAATTATCCAAGAATCCTTTGTTGTTTCAAGTCCTTAAATCATCTCCAGACTCGTTCTTCGCATTTCTACCGTCTAAACACGATCACGACAACTGCTAGGCGACTTGCGTTTCTCCACAAATGCTTCGTAGTAACATTTTTAGCTTGTGTAAGCGCTATGCAACCCGTAGATAAACTCTGTAAGTGCTGCGGGAAACAGCTGAGATCATTTTATTTTATTTTTTAGCCAAGCTTAAGGAACTCGAGAGCATGCTTAAAGGCTAATCACAATTTAAAAAAGCATAATATTTTAAGTTTCTTGAAGGTGAGTGCAGGAGATATTGAAATCCCCAGTTCATACACCCTATGCAAGAGTTTCGGAGTGGCTCTTTCAATCGACTATATTTACCTCTATACAGTATGCGCCTCATTTTCCGCAGGGATATTTGAATTTCGCCCGTGCGTTTGTGTTGTTTGCGAGCGCCGCTGCCACAAACACCTGTCTGGGGCCAAACCAGGATGTGATCAGGAGCGTTTCCAAATGCCATTCTGTCGCAGCGCTGAGGGGCGGCTTACAAACGACACGCGCTAACCTCGCAGGACAAGAGGTCTGCGGGGAAATTACCGCCTCCATGAATGTGTATGAGAGAAAGAGAGTGAATAAAAGAAGAGCGGAGAGAGGCGCGCGAGAATCCCCGGTGCCAATCTGTAGTCATCATGTTGTTTGTGCATCGCAAACTCGTGCCAAGCCTGTGTTTTTCTGCCTAAATGTATTCATCACCTCCGCGATTTATTTATTTATTTTCCCCCACAAAATGAGCATCTGCAGTTTCTATGCGTTTACCATTCTGTGTGCGGTATAAGAACGGAATTAGAAAACAGCATCAAAGTGTGATTTACACCTAACAACAACAATACATTTTGTTGTTGCTACTGTCTGTACAAGTTTAGTCCCTGGGCGTTCTTCTCTAGTCCTAGTTGGGACCTATTTTAATTTAATTTTTATTTCTTTTTTAATTCTATTTTAATATTTTATTTCTATTTTTCATTTTTTATATAATTTAGTTTATTTCTATTTATTATTTTTTATTTAATTTTATTTTATTCTATTAACCATTATTTAACCTGGTAGATTGAGACCTCTTTTTCAGGGATTACCTGGGACAAAGTGAAAATGGCACTATAGCAGCACGAAATGTAAAAAAAAAAAAAAAAAAACATCTGCACAATTAAGAAACATTTAAAAAGTTATAAACAGAAATTAGCATTTAAAAGCACCGATAATTTCTCTCTTCTCTCTCTTTGTTTGTTTGTTTTTTTAATTGAGCAAAAACCCCTGAGTGAGAGCGGTTCACCTAACCTCAAGTCCGACTGAAGGAAGTTCCAAGCTACAGGAGCAGCATATGAAAAAGCTCAGTGAACAACAGTCTGGAGCGAGGGATGGAGAGGAGCAGTTGGTTAGCCGAGCTCAGGGTTCTACTGGGCAAGTGCAGCTGGAGCTCAGTCAAGTAAAGCCTGGGCTGTGTAGGGTTTTAAAAACAAAAAAATATTGCTTGTGCATTTTTTATATTGTTATTAGACTTTAAACATGCTCTTGGGCATCTTATGTTTGGCATCTCATGTTTTAGAAGTAAAAAAAAAGAAAAAAAGAAAGAACATCTGTATCTGGTTCTGTTTGCCCTGGTACTTACTGAGTTTATGCGCCATCTACTGTCGGCATAGAGCTTCTACAAACTAAACATGTTATTACTCAAGCCTTTATGAAGTGCACGATTTATGCTAGTTGTTACATTACAGTGATCGTGTTTAGAGGGCAGAAATTCTCAGAACGAGTCAAGCCGAATGATTCAAGCCCAAGATTCTCTGATTAGTGACGTCTGAAATTGGAAAAAAGGTAAGCGGTCAAGGGAGTTCATCAGGGAGTGTTTTTGACGCTCGGACGGAGAAGATTTTCTAACCCGCATTCCTCAAAATAGCGTGAATGAAGCTAAATGCAACTCCAGGTATGTTTTTGATGACGGAACATTGTTAGGACATGGTTGAAAGCTCAAAAAAGTCACTGTAGCAGAATATGTTCCCTGTAAACTTGATCTGAAAGTCACATGGAGCCAATGAAAAGCAGCAAGTATTGGGCTATTATGCTCCTACTTTCTAGTCTCTTGGTTTAATCCTGGTCTTGTCCAGGCTTAGCTCAGGCTTTAGTTCCAATTTAGTTGTGGTTTGGATTGTGCGCATAGTTTAGGTCTGATTCCTCTCTACTTAAGTGCCATATTTTGATACATTAAAATGCATGTTTTCATATCAAACACTTACTATTCCTGCTTGTTCGACATCCACACTTTTTCTTCAATAACACAGGTCTATTACTCCATCATAAAACCTCTGGCACGTGTAAAATAAACTCTCCCTGATGACATTTTGGAATAATGTTTTCAAAGCACTGCTAACTGTACTTTTGAAAAACAAACTCCAGCGTCGTATTTCCAGCGTCAGCCTATTCAAATGCACCTCGTCGCCGCTATAACTCTGGTCGGCCATCTTTGATCTCTCCTCCTCGTGGGTCGGATCAAATTCAGAACACAAATCTGACCCCGTCTCTGTTTTTGTTATTGTTTTGGGGGAAGCTAAGATAACTTGGCACTTTACATCCGAAGTGTTAGAACAACAGGAGTGAACCGAGCGCTACTGTACTCATGCTAACGTTTGCTAACGGAAACGGAGGTGAAAGGGGCCTCTGTGTTTTAGCGCTGGAGGAAAGGTGCTGAGAGGGTTATGTGGGTTACATGGATTTAAAGTTCTCGCGATATTCTAATTATGACTCAGTTTGGTGGGAGGGCACCTGTAGTAAATATTTAGCATAGGTTAACATTTACATTTATTAAGAAATTTTGAAAAATAAAAGCTTAAAATTACAGGAAGTAGCGCTGAGTTCTAAAACGGAAATCAAAAGCGACGTACCGTGGAAAATACGTCAATTTACACAAAACCAATGACATTTTAATAGTTTTAACAGTTTAAATGGTCATTCAACAAAATAAAGTTGTTATCAGGTGTTATTATTTGTCAAATCATAATTATTGTGTAATTTTTATGGATTTTGGCCCTTGGTTGCTATGGTAACAGTTGTGGAATTACCTCTAACTATGTCATATTTGCTGCTCATGTCCAACCAGGAAGTGACATTATAAACTTTACGAAAACTGTCAAACTGGGGACAAATGTTTAGTCAAATCAAATATAATCGTGTTCTCTACGTTTTAGCGAAATGTGTTGTCTAAACTGTCAGACTTAATTAAAAAAGGCGCCATATATCTACACCAATCCCCAAATCTCACAGCTTCTCCAGTTATTTAGGAACGCGTCCAAAAACATGTGCGCGTTACATTTATATTCTCTTCAGTGAGCCGCTGTCACGCTCCGCTTTGCTCCGCACAAAAACGGTGAGCTTGATTGATTTTGGCGCAGCGTTTACCACCGATCAGGTTTGATTTTTGTACTCTTCAAAACAAGGTGATGTAACACGCATATTCTGTTCAGTTCAGACTCCGGGACACTTAAATGGCCGATAAAAGAAAAACAAACCTTTTTATTTTTTCATTTTAGCTTGCCACAGTTAATTTTTCAAAGCTTTTTATATTTGAAAGCAATTTAAAACTTGCCCCTGCAACCAAGTAACATTCAATAACCCTGAAAAACAACAACAAATTAACTTAAAGAAATAAACTAACAAAAAAATAAATAATATCATATCAACATCATATGCTGTTATTTACACCAACTTTTTCTACCCAGTTATTTTCTGTTCATCTAAAGCAAATTTGGTGATTTCTTTTATTCCTACATTTATATCAACATTTGCTTTTTCTTTTAAGCTTTTTATTATTTGTCTGAAATGCCATTCCCATCTTCTTAAAACTTAAATGTTGTCAAAAAAGCCTGGAATGTTATTGTGTTGAAGATTGATTTAGTTAAAATGGTGAAGTGTCTTGCCCAAGAACAAAGCAACATTATGCACAACTTCCATTTGAATGCAGACTTCATAGAGCTAAAAAGAAAAAAAAAAAAACTCACTTTTTAGTCATTATTTATGCATTTTCATGACAAAACACAATCAAATCTCCACATTTCTACACATAATAAGACAAAACATACATTTAAATGATACAAAACAGCAATAAATGACTTCCTTAAATGCTCTAAAAGTTCCCCGTATAAAATCTTTTCCATTCGACTTGTGTTTTCTTTCAGTATTTGTCACACCTCTGGTCTCAGACTTTCTCAGGCGGTTTCAGCCCTGTCAGTCTGGTCCTGTCATGTCTCTCCCCTCTGTGTTTATCTGTCCACTTTAGCGACAGCATCACTCCTCCACTTCCTGCTCAACCTTTGACCCCACAGAGTTTTGGTGCTGACAGAATCCAGGCTGAAATGTCGTACACACATCGCTCTCTTTCTCTTTCATATTCAAATGTTTTCTCTGTCATTCAGGACTTTTATGAATCTTAAACTAAAGCCTTACTTCTGCTTTTAAAACCAAAGTAATTAATTCAGCAAAGGTAATCAGGAAAACCAGCTTCTGTCTTAAAACCCAGCTGTAAAGTAAGTTTCAGTCATTTACAATCTAAACCAGGTGTAAACCAGGTCTAAACTAGTTCCATACCAGGACTAAACCGAAACTATGTTCAAACCAGGTGTAAACCAGGTCTAAACCAGGTGTAAACCAGGTCTAAACTAGTTCCATACCAGGACTAAACCGAAACTATGTTCAAACCAGGTGTAAACCAGGTCTAAACCAGGTGTAAACCAGGTCTAAACTGGTTCCATACCAGGACTAAACCGAAACTATGTTCAAACCAGGACCAAACCAGGACTAAACCAGGTGTAAACCAGGTCTAAACTAGTTCTATACCAGGACTAAACCGAAACTATGTTCAAACCAGGACCAAACCAGGACTAAACCAGGTGTAAACCAGGTCTAAACTAGTTCTATACCAGGACTAAACCGAAACTATGTTCAAACCAGGACCAAACCAGGACTAAACCAGGTGTAAACCAGGTCTAAACTAGTTCCATACCAGGACTAAACCAAAACTATGTTCAAACCAGGGCTAAGCCAGATCTAAACCAGAGGCCTGTAATACGAAGCTGGCTGAACTTATCCTGGATTCCTTCCTCCTACCTGGATCAACTAACCGAGTGCCTCTGGATATTCTGAATGACAGTGTGCGCGTTCACATAAAGGGGCGGAGTTAGCGCCCGCCGGCCAATTAGAACACTGGACAAGGTAAGAGCGGCGTACTACTCAAAGAAGGAACAAGCATCATCCTCAATAATAATAAATAGTTAGTTAAATTTGGCAATTGTGATGATTTAGCTTTGGTTTTTTACTGCAGAATAATGCTCAAGACAAGCCAAAAATGTCAATTATTCAATTAAATCCAAAGAGATCCAAATGGGTCACTGGCACACTGGTTGAAAATCAAGGCTTTATATTATACCTTTGAATTTTTTTCTACAATAGCTCACTCCAGGACAAATGAGGTATTACACCAACGTCTTAATATCAAATTACTGTATTTTTTATATATATATTTTTAAGAATAAAACAATTAAGATTTTTTATTGTCATTGAATACATTGAGCATGTGTAATTCAGACCCAAGACTCTAATTATCAAATCTAATAATTACACCTGCAGCAAGTAACTTTAAATAATGTAATGTAATGATCACAACAATTGCAGAGTTTGGTATTGCCAAAATTACCTAAATGCAATAATGTCACTTTTAGATGTATTGTCAAATTGAGAAAGTCCTCCTGCTGAAACATGTCAGGTAAAATGAGCTTATAGCTTTTTACAACTGTCTTATTAGAAGAAACTCACAAGTTGGAGAGAAAAGCCATTCTAAAATATTTACCAATTCTCCTAAAATACAAAGAAAGAAAGAAAGAAAACTACTAAGTAAACTACTGCTCCAATTCATTTTTACTAGAAATTCATGTAACTTAAAAAAAACTAATAGCCTACTTAGTACTTATGTACCAAAATAATATTGTGATATAGTTTTATCACAAATCTTACAACCATAAAGTGAACTGTCACAATATATATATATATATATATATATATATATATATATATATATAACTTATTAGGTTATTTTTATAATGCGTTGTTTTGTTGCAGCAACAGCAAAAAAATAGAGGTAAGTACATTTTTAAACAGCATTTTTAAAAATCGTAATCTTTGAAAAATGACATTAATGATTGGCACTCAAAGCTTGTGGAGGCATTTTAAAAGGAAAAACTTTGCACATCGTTACATCAGGCAAGGCAATAGGCCAATAATTCCCATGATTCTGTTCACTTCAACTTAGCAGGAACAAATAACATCCTTAACCCAAGTGTTTATTGTATATATTTTTGCACCGCTGCTCTCCTCATTTGTCCTTCTTTTCAGCAGGTTCCTGGTTTCTCGGCCCCTGAGAGAGTGATGGCTGCTGTGAGTGAGCGAGCTGTTCAGTCAAAGAAAGGAAAAGTAAACTCCCTCCTCTGGTTCAAAATGGCCGCCGCATGGTGTTGAAATGTAATGAGGCTGAACAGTGGCTTCCTCCTCTAACCTCAGCTCTGGGATTGGATTTATTAATGCCACAGTCAGTTTGGAGCTGTCATTTCACAAGCCCCAGTTGAAGGAGAAAGCTACAGATTTGAGGTGAGAGATACAATGAATATTTTTGTGATAGCTGTTTTGGATATATTCAAAATTTGAGGATAAGGTAAAGGTTGTTTAAATAGTTTCAAAAAGAGAAGATCGAAGTAGGCGAAATGGTTTTAGATCAGGGCTATTCAACTTAAAGGTCCCATAACATGCAAAATCGACTTTTCAGAGGTTTTAACCTTCCTACAGTGCTATTTGGGCCTCGTATGTTGTGCCCAAAGTGTTTTTTTGATTGATTCCCGCATGCTTTCGCTAGAGAACGGTCTTTTCCGTCCCCCTCGGCTGAGCAGGCAGACGGGGCTCATCCCATGGATGACGCCGGTGTTTAAGCCACGCCTGGAAGCGCAGCCGCCGAATAAAATCAGCTATTGCGATTGCTACTCCGTACTTACACGATGGATTCGACAGATCGAAGAGTTAGCTTGTTATTTACCAACGGCAACGCCCGGCTGCCGAGGTACTGCATGAGCGTCAAACTCCAGGTCAGATCCAGGACGAAGGACTCAGCACGACGCACCGCCAGGACGGATAAAAGGTTTATTCCCGTGTTTGTGTATCGCTGTTTACCGGAGCACACGGGCGATGCGCACTATCTCCGCTTTGGCTTCGCCACGAGTTAGGCGGGAGGCGCGAAGTTGGGCGGGGAAGCAGCCTGCTCTCTGTTCGGAAGTCGGATCTCAGAGTGAGCCGTTTGCTTTTGCAAGGAGGGGGGCCAGTCCAAGAAATGGGTGTTTTTTGGAAACTGTTATGTTATGGATATTGCACAACGCAAAATTTTATCAACAAAGCCCTTAGAATAGACTGTGTGAAGGGGAAAATAGCAGAATATGGGACCTTTAAGGCCCCCCAAGGGTTATGATCCGACCCTCAACGCATCTTCCAAAACATAGAAAATAATTGATCTCTTGTATTGGTTTAGTCCTGCTTTTGACCTGGTTTGGTCCTGGTTTGGTCCTGGTTTAGTCCTGGTTTTGACCTGGTTTAGTCCTGGTTTGGTCCTGGTTTAGTCCTGGTTTGGTCCTGGTTTAGTCCTGGTTTTGACCTGGTTTAGTCCTGGGTTAGACCTGGTTTAGTCCTGGGTTAGACCTGGTTTGGTGTATGTTTAGTCCTGGGTTAGTCCTGGTTTAGTCCTGGTTTTGACCTGGTTTAGTCCGTGGATAGACCTGGTTTGTCCTGGTTCGTTGTATGTTTAGACCGGGTTTAAACCTGGTTTGATCCTTGTTTAGACCTGGTTTAATCCTTGTTTAATCCTGGTTTAATGCTGATTTAGACCAGGTTTAGTCCTGCTTTAGACCTGGTATTGCTGTAAATACTGGGCCTATCCGCTGGAAACAAAAACTGGCACAAAGTTGGACATCTTCTCTGGCAGCATACACTCTTATTTATGCTTTTTTCCCCCAAACAAATAATGACAAGTTTCAACACTTGATGATCATTTGGATATTTCTTTCAAAAACAATAAATGTTCTAGTTTTTTTCCTTTTTGTGTGACAACCACAACATTTAAAGACACATTTCTGTAGGATTGTCTGGTTATTGCCATCCAAATTAATAATAATAATAAAAGAAACATTTTTTGTCAATATCGCCCATGGCCAGCCCTACAACAGTCATTGTAGGCCACATCCACATGGAGACAAGACGGTTATAGTTTCTAAAATGAATTGCATAAAACTGGAGCTGGTTTAGTAAATGTGCTCCACGTGGAGCTCCTAAAACACCTGAAATTACTGCAAAACATATTCCAGGCCAGCGTGTGGCGCTGTGATGCTGCTACAGAAGGTGACAAGAAGAAGAGAGTGCATTAAAAAAAAAAAAAGAAAAGTACACAGAGTATGGACAGAAAAGTTGCAAAATGTGAAAGAGAGCGACTTATGCTTCAGCCCTCTCTGGAGTGTAATGACAAAGCTTCAGAATGGACTTGGAACGCTGGTGGATTTATTTATGTCTCCGTGTCACCTGTGGCTTGTGCTGCACAGGATTCTGCTGTAAACTCCATAAAGGTCAGGAAATTATACAGAACAGACAAAGTACTGATGTGTGATGCCATCGTCTAAATAAAGTGACAGATTTGCTGTAACTACGTAGACGCATAAAGGAAAATCTTTGCACTCTTGGACCTGGTTTCAAAAAGCGTGGTTTTCAGAGTCCTGAAACGCTTTGGATAGCTTGTTTTTGCGGATTCACTTGAGCTCCGCTCCGGGACTAACATGATACTTTTTTGTCTCTCATTGATTAGTCGACCACTGTCCTTAAACTGTTGATAATAAAGGGATGTTTTGTCTTCCTATTTCCAAAAGTAGCTTTATTTAGATTTCCATACTGGCAATGCCTCTTGGATAAACATAGTGCAACATTGACGAAACTCTGCTGATAAGAAAAACTTGCTTTTGCTTTTCTGGAAACAAATAAATACTTTAAATTAGGGAGCTAAGTGTTATTTTTATTGTTGAAGCTGTCTTTTTAATTAGACAACAACTAGCAGCAACTAGAGAAAGAATCTGTCTTTGTTTAGTCATGATTTCACAAAAGTAAGTTGAATTGCAGTGCCAGAGTTGTAAAAACACATGAAGATTATCATAAAAGTCCTCATCATTTTCCCCACTTCACTTTCATTTACGGCTTAAAACACTTTTACTCAGACAATAGCCCAACAGGAAACTGAACCAAAAAGAAAAGCACAAAAAACTCACCACTTCCATTAGTTTAAACGATTCCAAAGACTAAATAACACGGTCGCTAAAGCACGCCTGTTCAATTGTTCATGATGTGATCAGGAAGTATGGCACCTGCTCAGATCTACAGCACTTGATTGCACAAAAACAACAGAGTGAGACAAAGCCCGGTCCTGTCACCACTGCGGCACTGTGAAAAATACAAATAAAAATCTCGCTGCAAAACTGGCACAAGAAAACCCCCCCCCAAAAAATCCCGCTCGCTTTCCAAGTCCAGTGCGATAATGATCTGATTTGGCCGAAGAGTGGCATAAGAAATAAGCCAAAAAAACAGAGTCAAGTGTTCTAGTTTTAGAGAAGTGGCTCGTGGAGAGAGGACATGCATCTTCTTTGCCATATTTCACACTTCTGGCATTGAATTGTGGGTTTTAATATTTATTTAAAGGAGACGTATTATGTGAAATCGTCTTTTGCGATCTTTTAGCCATGTTTTAAGAGTTTTTCCTCATCATTAGTTCAGTCAAAGTTGTATTGTGATTAATTCATGTATGTTTGAATCCTGCAACTGAGACTAAGAAAATTCCTGTTTTCACCCACCCCTTATCCCCGCCCACATTCACATACTTAGTAGTGGTTATTACAAGAAAATCTGAGTCTAGAATTGAGGAATAAAAATGTTGAATAGACATTTTTGAACAATAAAAACACGTAAATGACAATCTGCTGCTTGTGGTGAAATGACACTATAAAGAGGCGGGGCTTATCAGTTCTGTAGTTCTGAACAGGAAGTCAGTGGATCAGTTTCTATTACAAAGCCGTTTTAGATGAATGTTATAGTGTAGAATGAACAAAATGTAAAATTGTGATCTATGTATATGTTATAGTTTAATGTTAAAGACTTAAAAATTCTGATAATGTCTTCTTTTGAGAATATTTGGCTTTCTGTTAAGGCTGCAACAATGAATCAACTATAGCGGACTGTCTATATAAAAAAAAACAAAAAAAACATTACAGTTATATTTTTATATTCATTACTGTTAACACAAAGATCTTTTATAACCAAAACTGTATCAATACATCAAAATGTCAAAAAAATCGATAACAATTTCATCAAAAATACACTTTTGTAAATATTCTCTAATTAGAAGCCTTCAGTCAGAATAGTTCAATAATTCAACAAAATAAAGGTTTTCTCATATTTTTATTTGTCAAATAATAATTCCTGTAACAATATAATTTTGGCCCATGGTTGCTAGGTAAATGTTATGGAATTTCCTCGTGTGATGTGATAATTTACAACCAGGAAGTGAAGTTTTAAACCTGAAAAATGGCTAAACTGGGATGTAATATCTATTTATTTATTTGTTAATCATTATTATTATTTTTTAATCTTCATTATAATTATCTTAACTGTGTTTTAGTAAAATGAGTAGTTCAACCTAGACACTAGACTCAAAAAAAGATAAATCACAATGAATAAAAAGTACAATTTAAGTAATTAAGTAGTTAGTGAGTATTTATAATACATAATACAAATTATGTATTCAACTTTCTACAGTTCAAATATTGTTGTGCTTTACAAATGTTGCAAAAATGTGCAGCGAAAAAGTTACATGATAAATATGGAGCCTCAAAATAGATTGATCTATGTATCTTTTATTGAACAATAGGTCGATAAAGTAATTCTTTTTGAAAGCTGTCTACTTTAATTGTCTGTTTTGTGAAGTTGAAAAGAAAATGTAATATACAGTGGACTTATTTAAATGTGGTTATTTCCATTTGGCTGAAAATCTCTATTGGCAGAGTGTCTTGAGAAATAAGAATACCAAGTATTTTGAAAAAAAGGCGTGAAGTGAATCTCATTTTTGTCTTTTTCCTCTTCCACTTCTCAAACTTGTCACATTGTGTCGTGTCGTTACAGTATGTTTGCGGCTCGGCTCTGCACAGTGACACTTGCAAATGGGACGTGCAGACTGTAAAGTACCTAAGGCCACGCTTGTCTGAAAGAGATAGCACCATTACTCCGCTCCGGATCCACGGCGTGTGAGCGAACAGGAGCCGCCAGGGGCCTCATTTGGACCCACATAAAGCATAAACGGCTCCAGACAAAGCTGCGTCGCTTCATCGCCATCTGCTTCACTCGGATCGTTCTGTAGAAGGAAAGAAAAGAGCAGTTTGGTGTTTTAAAACTGCAACTTTGAATGATACAAATGGTATTCATAATATTCTCCGTCTAGAAGCCTTCAGTCAGCATAGTTTTATCTACATCTTGTTATAAGCATTGCAAATTGTTCATTTACAAAAGAAATAATAATGTGATCAGTTGACAAAAGCTCTCTAAGACGATAATCGTTACAGCCTCAATTTCAAGACAATTTAAGGGAAAGTGATATCATAAAATACATTACAGCATAATCAGTGATAATAAAACTTGTCAAAACCAGTTCAACCATGTATAACATCATGTCATTTTTAATCTTATGGTGCCTTATTTTGATTTTGTTGTGTTATGTTATTATTACACATTATTAAATTGCTTTAAGAGGTGAGTGGTAAAATGTTCAACTTAGTAATTACTTAGAATAATTGTTGCTTGAAGATAACAGATAATCAAGTAAAATAATAAATAAGTAAGTAAACTTTATTTGTATAGCACTTTTCACAGATCAAGGTCACAAAGTGCTTCACAAAACAGGTATTATGTGATAAATGTACTCTTACAAGTACAGCTCTACAGTAGAAGTTACTCAAATACCTTTAAAGTATTATAAAGAGCACATTTTCTATTCAGTGTACCACAAATTCAATGCCAGACACGAGGTCAGTTTGTTCTCAAAACCAAGGTGGAAACAACAAACTTGTCCAATCTGCTCCCAAACATATTTTATTACTTGCCTTAAAGTAGCGCCTACACACACCAAACTTTACCATCTGGGACTGAACAAGATTGTGATGGAACATACAGGAGGATTTTTTGATATCTAATTCTAAGCCTGATTTATTTTTAAAAATTAGGCAAAATTTGAATTTTCAGTAAGATGTAGTCCACAATCCTCCCCATTTTTTTTAGTAATTAACAAGATTAAAAAATTAACCAAGAAATTTAAACCTGGTTCTGTCTATTTGTAAGATTAAGAATTCACAAATATCTGGAATTATGTGTTTTTTACACTTAAAATGTCTTATTTTTATATAAAACGTATATACACAGTGAAAATCTTTTAATACATGTTTTTTCTTACATTTATGTGAGTAAACTACAGGGGAAGTTTCATATTGATTGTTATCTTTACATTTAAGAATATTTCCCCCCCTTTTAACTGTAGTATGTAGTATAAATGATGTGTTTGTGTGCCATGCTGCGTAAACAATAATTTTGCTTGACTTTGAGTCTTGTGCAGATAAAAGATGCCATGATGTCATAGCTCATCTTGTTTTCCAATGAATCAGTGTAAACAGCCAAATCGTGAAGGACAAACACATCAAGTTCAGGATTATTTACAGTTTTCCCTCCATTAATCGGACGTCGCCAACTTTTCTCCTTCAGTATTTCTGAAATATGAGAGACAAGAAGCTGACATAATGTTGCATGATGTCCTTTGGAGATAAATCTGTTTCCTTTTGGAGCAAACAGTTTAGAGCCTTTACCAAGATTTGTGTAAGAGAGAGAGGGGCGAGGTTGTGCAGGACATTCTTTACAGAGTTTTTAAGCTCGTCACATCAAAATACCACTCATCCACATGTCACATTTTGCGGCCGATACTGCATGATTCTCCTACAAACTTGTTGGCCGGGCCCTGGTCTTATTTCTATAAACCAATCATTGAAACACATGGTCCAAACAAAACAACAAACAGAGACTAATGACACTTGTGTGAAGTGTGAATGGAGCTCACAACCTCCAGGTTATTTGGCAAAAGCTTTATAAACTATTGGCATGGTTTAAATTCACATCTAACTCCTAACTTTGAATTACCAATCATAGCAGACAGTCCCTCCAGAGCCGGCATTAGCATTAACCTTCAAGCTGAGGTGGAGCAAGAGGGATACTCTCTATACACCAAACCATTCTTTATAGTTGGGCTGCAACAATTAATCAACAATTAATCAGCCAATATTTATTTTTAAATGATTCTTTGTGTCTTTTTGTGTTTTGTGATTTTAATGCAACTTTTCCTGTTATGTAAAGCACTTTGAATTGCCCTGTGTACGAATTGTGCTCTACAAATAAACTTGCCTTGCCTTGCCAATAGTGACTAGTTAGCTATAAAAACTAATCTCAGATGGATGGATAGATATCTTTATTGCAGACTCGTGGTCCATAGTAAAAAAGACAAACACACAGACAAGCAATATAAACAACTCTACCAGTGTTTCCACGTCTGAGAAAAATAGTGAATGGCACTGTATTCGATATTAGAGAATGATAAAATCACAAAATGTTCTGAATTGTTCAGACAATACATACATGTATGCATTAGGTGAAACAGCTTGCAGTGGATTGACTCTTAAAGACATGAACAGTTCATTGGCACTGGTCCATCTGGGCTGTAGGCCACTTTCAGTCTCTCTGAAGTGGATTTGTCATAGTTCATCCACAGGTGTCCCGTGTAGTGCGCTCTAAAAAAGGCACTTTCACGCCAACAGAACTGCATACTTCTGGGACAGAACATTGGCTGGTGCGTGCACTGACCATACATGTCCTCATCATCTGACAGACAGTCAGACAGGATATGCCCAAGATAGTTTGATTTCAGACAACTTAAAGTCAGGGTACACCAGGGCCTTGTCCTCCTTTGTTCGACATATCATTATGACACTCTTTGCAGAATTGTATTGTACATCATTTTGTTCTCCAAATCCAGAACACACATTAAGCAACAGCTGCTTAATATAGTCTCAAGTCATATTTTATATAATAACTGCACTAACAGATACAAAAATACCTTTTTTATAGCAAAGACTGTGGTATTATTAGATGGAAATGTCACTTTCAAAAATACACATTATCAAGAGACTTTCAACCTTTAATTGGTTGACACTGTAATATATTTAAAAAGCTTCAATGTACAATAGAAATCATTGTTTGACTAGTCGACTACTAAAATGTTGGTTGGAGCCCAGAGAACTTTCAATGCACTGTAAAACTCAGTGGCACTGGAATCGCACACTTGCCGTAGTATTGGGAATACATAGAAACTAAAATCCCTGGTATCATCCATTATTAATCCTCGACAAACTATAATATCTCATCTCTGTGGACTAAAACCTACAAACATGTTCGTCGTGTGATTCTTGTCATGGTTTGACATGTTTAAAATGCACAACCTGAACTGTTTCCATCTCACACAAATCTAATAGCAATTGCAATATTCCGCATTAAAAAAAAAAATGCAATTAGTAGTGTTCCCAGCCTGGTTTCAGCCTCGCCGGCGCTCGCTGTGATGGATGGGACACAGATTGGGAAGTGTCTGGCATGAGGCTGCTGCTAATGATTTGAAATGGGGAGAAACACATTGAGGGAGCTTGGCTTTAGTATTTGGACCAGGGAACGTCGTCTCCTGTCTGCACCTCGCGGTCTGCTCCTCCATCTGTCCATCAGACAACCAATCAGGGATCCAACGGACGTTTCAGCCAATCAGAGCATGTGCTTTTATTCCAGGAGGTAAAAAAAAATTGAAAAAAGGTCCTTAAAGTACAACTGTGATAGAGTACAAGTAGTAAATAGTGATTATATTCAAGATTGTATTCATTTTGCTTATTTGTCCTCAGCTTTGACAGCTTTTGTAAAGTTTATAATGTTACTTCCTGGTTGAACATTTGCAGCAAATATTGCTACATTAATGTGGTCCTAGGGAACTCGGGAAAATGTTTTTCTGAGTTAAAAAATGCACATGAACTCTTGCACAAGTCGGAAAAACAACTCGGGTCAAAAGCTATTGCCTGACTTCAACCCCTAACGTCCTCTGCCGTGTGGAGATGGACGAAAATCAGCTGATTTATCAAATGATCTTAATAATTTGAGGTCATTGATTGACGTTACTGCAGTTAGAGGTTTATTGTTTGTCGTTTATATCATAAGAGCAGCAGATTTGCACAAAAAAGACCCATTGCTGTTTATGTTGCCTGCACATTATTTTTAACACAAAATTTATTGTAAAGCACTGTATTTGTATTGGGTCACTGTATATTACAATATTTATTCTTGCTAATGTTAATAATTCACCGTTTTATCATTCACCATCATTAACTTCCGGGTCACAGAGCAATTGGACACGTGACTTCCAGCTACTATTTAAACCTGCCAAAAACCTCATGTTAATTAGATGTGGCAGTGACAGACTTGTGTCTGTATTGATTGGGACGGTTCATTCACTAATGCTGTAAGTTTTATTCTCAGTTTCTTTATATCCAAAAAAAAACTCTAACTATATTCACTACAGTCGTTTTTGTTTTGTTTTTCACCAGGGCTCTTTACGTTGTATTTCATGTGCACCAAATAAATGGACAAAAAAAAGGAGCTCCTCTCGTGTGTCATTTGAGGTGTGCAAAATCGTGGTGTTTCTGCCCGGCTTGGATAAAGAAACGGAGCATCGCCATTGTCACGGACTACCGTAGTGGATTACTACGCAGACCCCGAGTGAACTTTATGAATGAACTGCTACGAGCTAAGCTAACGGAGCTAAGGCTACAAGCTACCACGCCAAGCACCTGAACGACCAAGCTCAATCAACAAGCAAGGCCGAGGTAAAAAGATAATTCGTCAATTATGTCTACCTCACAACAAATGTCTACTGCGTGGGAAGACGTGTATGCTGAAATTGAAGAAAAGTTAATTACCTTACCTGTATTGGAGCTTGTTGATCTTTGTACCACGCTGGATATTGATATTGATGATGAAGATAAGGACTTACCTCGCAAAGTAAGGAGGATAATTCTCCAATATCTAGAAAGTAGTGATGTCACTGCGCTAGAAGATGAAGGAATGTCCTTACTGCTAAAAGTCAACGATAGAATTGATGAACTAAAGACGCTGTCAAAGTCTGGTCCAATGTCGCCACAGCACACTCTTGTGGACAAAGTGGGTACTGCATCAAATATTGAAAAGGCTGCAAACCAATGTACTTCTGTTCCTGTTTCCACTGTTGCAGTTCATTTGCCGGAAAGAACTTTTGTCCAGCCAATGTACAGAAAAGACTTTAAAATAATTGGACAAATTGGCGAATATAGTCAAAAAGATAAACTGGGATTTGCAAGTTTGGACAGGCAAATTACAAAAGCAATAAAAAGAGGATATGATGAATATGAAATTGTTGACGCTGTGATTCAAGCTATTGTCCCTGGTACGAAGCTAAGAAGTTACCTTGAAAGTAGAAATGATTTGTCACTGCAGGCTCTGAAACAAATTCTAAGAACTCATTTGGTTGAAAAAGATGCCACTGAGCTGTACCACTCCCTCACTCGTGCTGCCCAAGAGCCCAGAGAGACTCCTGTACAGTTTCTGGTACGAGCCATGGACCTGAGGCAACAAATACACTTCGCCTCAGAGAGGGCAGACACAGGACTAAAGTACAGCCCAGAACTTATCCAGAATCAGTTCCTACAAACAATGCTCACTGGGCTCCAAGACGACACCATCCGCACAGACTTAAAACCACACCTGCAAGATCCAAACATCACAGATGAAGTCCTGCTGGAGAAAATGACAATTGCCTACAACCTGGAGACAGAAAGAAGGAGCAAGCTGTCTACGTCGAAGGCCAGAGTCAAGGTGTCAGCTGTGAGTAATGATCCATATCCAACTGTTTCAGAGAACCACAGTTATCAAAGTGACTTCAAGACCTCACAAACAGTCACAACCAGTTCAAAAACGTGACACACTGCTAGAGAAAGTCGACCAGGGGAATAGAGCCATCTGCGAGGCCATCCAAAACCTCACCACCCAGCTGTCCAATCTGCACGAGCTTCCCAGACAACAATCACTACCACAAACTAGGGGACAACCCAGACAGCGCTACAGCAGACCACAACAGGGAACACGTACCAACAGGCAATGTCGACAGTGCCAGCGGACCAATCCAGGTGGAAGGTGTGACCACTGTTACAAATGTGGCAGCACTGACCACTGGGCCATCGGCTGCCGGAGAGCCCCCAGGAATACCACGGCTTCAATCAATAAAGTTGAAAGCTCGGTACATCTTGGTAAAATTCAACAGGACCGGTTCTTGCACCACAGCGCCCCTCACTGGCAAACAACATCAAACAGCCAAGCTAGTGGGGAGGAGGTGTCTTATTCGAGCCACACTGAACAGGGTGGACACCAGAGTGCTGTGGGACACCGGCTCACAAGTTTCCATCATTGGGGCCGAGTGGAAGCAGAAACACCTACCGGACGTTGCAGTGAGGCCTGTGGAGGAGTTACTGGGGGAAGGAGGACTGGATCTGTCGGCGGCAAATGGCACTGTGATTCCATATCAAGGCTGGATTGAAGTGGAGGTTACACTGTCACAGAATACTGTCGCTGGGATGAGTGAGAAACCGGTTGTGGTCCCAGTTCTCATTGCGAATACTGAACTCGACTGTCCCATCATTGGATTTAATGTAATTGAAGAGCTGGCATTAATAAGTGAGAACTCTGAGAGCTGTGGCCCCGCTGGTCACATGGTGAGAAAACTTTGTTCTGCACTGGAGGTTGGACAGAAAACTGCCAGAGCTGTTCTATCAGTTTTGAAGAAACAGTCACCTGCAGACCAGCCCCACATTGCACGTCTGGGAAGAGTGTCCATCACTGTCCCAAAGAAAACAACTATTCAAATCCAGTGTAATTATGTGCAGAATGGTGCATTCAGGGACCTCACGCCATTTTGGAGCCCAATCCAGAGACTCCATGGCCCACAGGAATTAAAGTAAGAGATCAACTCATTTCACTCCCTGAAGCAAACACAAGAGTTAAAGTGACTGTTGAAAATATCACGGACGCTGAAATCACACTTTGTGGCCGCACAACACTTGGCTGGCTGCATGGTGTGGATGCAGTGTACCCACTGGAAGCCAAGCCACCAGACAGCAGCACCTCATCGCTGGAGCAGCCCAGTCAGGTACCACAGGGGGAACCCTGGGACCCGCCCGTGGACCTGAGTCATCTCTCCGCAGAGCAGCAGCAAAGAGTGCGCCAGATGCTAAGGGAGGAGTGTGAAGTGTTTGCCAAGGATGAGTGGGATGCTGGCTGTATTACTGACTTACAAATGGATATTAATCTTAAAGACAATATTCCCGTGCAAAGAACATACAACGCCATCCCACGACACCTGTATCAAGAAGTCAAAGCCCACATCCAAGATCTGTTAAATCGAGGCTGGATACAAAAATCATATTCTTCCTACTCGTCACCAGTTGTTTGTGTTCGGAAGAAGGATGGAAGTCTTCGATTGTGCGTTGATTACAGGCTGCTTAATGAGAAGACTCTGCCAGACCGTCACCCGATCCCCCGAATCCAAGAAATCCTGGAGAATCTCGGAGGAAACTCGTGGTTCACTGTTCTGGATCAGGGTAAAGCATACCACCAAGGCTTCATGAGCGAGAAAAGCAGACCATATACAGCCTTCATAACACCGTGGGGACTGTATGAGTGGATCAGAATCCCATTTGGACTCTCAAATGCCCCGGCTGCTTTTCAGCGTCACATGGAGGGATGTCTGGGAGACCTCAGGGATGAAGTCTGTGTGCCATATCTGGATGACGTTCTTGTTTTCAGCTGCACATTTGAACAACACATGCACAACGTCACCCAAGTCCTGCGGAGACAGCAACAAAGTGGGATCAAGCTAAGAGCAGAAAATGTGACTTTTTCAAACCACAAGTCACCTACGTGGGACGTGTCGTCTCAGCAGAAGGCTACCAGATGAATCCGAGGGAAGTGGAGGCAGTGAAGGCGCTGGTTCACCAGACCCCAGCCACCGTCAGAGAGGTGAGAAAACGTCTTGGTTTTTTAAGCTACTATCGAGCCTATATCCAAGGTTTCTCAATAACTGCTAAACCTCTGTACGAGTTGCTTACTCTGCCCAAAGGTCAGCCGAAGCCCATTCCGAGGAGGAAGACGACAAAACGTTCCAGTGCACAGCTTCCACCCTCCCATCCTGTTCAGTGGACGGAGAGACACAGAGAAATCTTGGAAACTATTATAAACCAGCTGACAAATCCACCTGTCATGGCATATCCTGACTTCGAGCGGCCTTTTGTACTGCATGTTGATGCCTCTGAAGATGGACTTGGTGCAGTGTTGTATCAGCGTCAAGGTGGGGTCCTGCGTGTGATCGCCACGGATCCAGAACCCTTTCACCTGCTGAAAAGAACTACAAGCTGCACTCGGGAAAACTGGAGTTCCTCGCACTCAAATGGGCCATCACTGAGCGCTTCCGAGACTACCTTTTCTACGCACCCCACTTCACAGTCTACAGCGACAATAACCCACTCACCTATGTCACAAAGTCTGCAAAACTCAACGCCACCGGACATCGCTGGGTCGCAGAGCTGGCAGACTACAGATTCACCCTAAAATACAGACCTGGAACAGCCAACAAGGATGCTGACTTCCTCTCCCGACAAGAGAGGCCCATTGAAAACATCATGCGAGAATGCACAGAAGAATGTGAGCCAGAAGTCATGGAGAGCATCAGGAAGGCTCTCAAAACCAGCCAATCAGGTGAGATAAACTGGATTTCTGCTGTCACCTGCAATGCGGATGTCTTCCTTCTAGATGGCGGCCCTCTTCCACCTGTCCAGTCTCTCTCCACTGAAGACATCAGAGCCAAGCAAGACACAGATCCAGTCATCCAGCGAGTTGCCAGCCTGAAGAGAAACCATACTTACTTGAAGTATAAGGACAAGGCAGCAGAAAGTGAACCAGTTCGGACTTTGTTGAGAGAGTGGCCAAAACTCCAGCTGGACGAAGATGGACTCCTATGGAGAAAAACATGTGGCAGGACTCAGCTGGTGGTGCCAGAGTCCATGAAGCTCCTGGTGTACAAGTGCCTCCATGAAGAGATGGGACACCTGGGAGCTGAACGGATGGTAGCGCTGGCCCGAGAACGCTTCTTCTGGCCAAAGATGAGGCAAGAGATGGAGCACTATGTCACTAAAGTTTGCAGCTGCATTAAAAAGAAGAGACCAAACCGAATCACCAGAACACCATTGCAAAGCATCGAGACTTCTGCACCATTTGAAATGATCTCTATCGATTTTCTGCATCTGGAGAAATGTAAGGGAGGTGAGGAGTACATCCTGGTTCTGGTGGACCATTTCACCAAATATGCCCAAGCATATGCCACCAAGGACAAGGCTGGGAAGACTGCTGCAAAGAAGATCTTTGACGACTTCATCCCACGTTTTGGTTTTCCATCAAAGATCCACCACGACCAAGGGCGAGAATTTGAAAACAAGCTGTTTGAAAAACTCCAGAAGTACAGTGGCATTCATCACTCTCGCACCTCACCATACCACCCCCAAGGCAACCCTGCAGAGCGCTTTTAACAGGACTCTGTTGAACATGCTGCGGACATTAGAGGAGACTGAGAAGTCAAGATGGAAGGAGCACCTGAACAAAGTTGTGCATGCCTACAATTCCACCATCCACGAGGCAACAGGCTACTCTCCTTTCTTCTTACTCTTTGGACGTGAACCAACACTACCAGTCGACCTCCTATTTCCAAAGACCACGAGTGAGACAGAAACAGACCCCATCTGGCTATGCTGAGAAGTGGAGAGAGGCAATGCAAGAGGCCTATGCCATCGCACAGAAAAACATGCGGAAGTCTGCCAGAAGAGGACAAGACCTCTATAATCGGGCGGGCCTGGAGTTCCACTCTCAGACCAGGTGACCATGTGCTAGTGAGAAACCTCACGCCTCGAGGTGGTCCAGGAAAACTCCGAAGTCACTGGGAAGAAACTGTCCATGTGGTTATTGAAAGCAGAGGTCCGGACAGCCCAGTCTACGTGGTGGAACCCCTAAACGCGGCAGGGAGAAAACGGGTGCTGCATAGAAACCTGCTCCTACCATGCCCATACCTGGTCGAGCCTACTCCTGTCGTCACCAGCCCAAAAGGGAGGAGCAGGAGAACTAGGGCAACACCAGAGAGGGGACCCAGGCACGACATCCAGCCAGGGGACACGGAGAGCTCCAGTGGTGAGGATTACCACATCTTCATCCCACCAAGACCAGCGCATCAAAAACTGAACCCCACTGCCGGTGAATTCCAGCCCAGAGTCCACACATCAAGGGAGACCGAACCACCTGGAGATGAAGTCACCGCAGAGGCCGATCTGGATGAAGAACAGGTGCTGGAAGCAGAAGTGTTGGAGGCCAAGACATCCTCTTCTGACACCTCTGACCCTGAGCCACAGCGATCCAGACCCATCAGAACTAGACAGCCCAGGCGCCTCTTCACCTATAACCAGCTTGGTGAGCCTACGGTCCAGGCCCTGCAGAGCTGTCCAGTCGGTGTATCCAGACCAGCGAGGGTTCGAGGCAGCTGCTTCTCAACAGCCATGCTATATCCTTTTAAGAACCAGTAGTCATAATGCAGTAATGAACAAGCACTTTAGTTTTGTACCCATTCTAAGCACTTTACACTTAGCACTTTAAAAAAAATAGTATCTTGTGCAATATAGTTATCGTGCAGTAGTTGTTTATATATCGTGTACTTTTATTATGCTCTTAATTAGTACATGGGTTAATTATATGGTTGTTATGGTCTGCATAATTATGGGAAAAAAAGGTTAATTTCCTTGAGTCAAACCTGAAGATTGGGAGGCCTACCAATTCTTCTGTGGACTGACCTGCCCAGCAACACAATGGGACTTTCTTAGTCTTGTGTTCTCATCATGGAAAACTCTTTAGAATGGATTCAATTAGTTTTGTGTTTTACAAGTGTTTCTGTGTGTTTACATCTCAGACTGGTACCTGGTTAAAGAAAAAGGGAAAATGTTGGCTTAACATTTTTTTTAGTGGGGGAGGGTGTTGCCTGCACATTATTTTTAACACAAAATTTATTGTAAAGCACTGTATTTGTATTGGGTCACTGTATATTACAATATTTATTCTTGCTAATGTTAATAATTCACTGTTTTATCATTCACCATCATTAACTTCCGGGTCACAGAGCAATTGGACACGTGACTTCCAGCTACTATTTAAACCTGCCAAAAACCTCATGTTAATTAGATGTGGCAGTGACAGACTTGTGTCTGTATTGATTGGGACGGTTCATTCACTAATGCTGTAAGTTTTATTCTCAGTTTCTTTATATCCAAGAAAAAAACTCTAACTATATTCACTACAGTCGTTTTTGTTTTGTTTTTCACCAGGGCTCTTTACGTTGTATTTCATGTGCACCAAATAAATGGACAAAAAAAAGGAGCTCCTCTCGTGTGTCATTTGAGGTGTGCAAAATTTACTTCATTACCGATGTAACGTTAGCTAGCTAAAATAGCAATAACATGTTTTCCAAAAGGTTTAAAGTTTTGAACATTTTTCTCCCTGTTAGCTCCATTAAACTATTAAAGAGCTCGATGATTGTATCATTATTGACATCAAGATCCCAATTTTCACAGAGATAAAGGCACATGAACGCAACGGAGTCGGAAGCTCGACATCTCATCTCGGAAAACCGTGTTCCCGAGGACCACATGAACGCAGCATATGGCAGAGTTAGAGGTAATTCACAACTGTTACCTAGCAACCATTTCGAAAACAAGGGCCAAAATCCATATAAATTACACAATGGTTATGATTTGACAATAAATCCTACCCGATAACACCTTTATTTTGTTGAATGATAGTTTAAACTGCCTTGAATTGTCCCTGTATTTTCAATTGTATGTCGCCTAATGAGATCCTCAGAGTTGGAGATCATCATATGGAACTAACAGAGATGTACTTTGGTTCTAGGCCATGAAGAAATAACCAGGAGGAGTCAATTTTGTGGAGAAGCAAGCCCACTCACTGTAAGGGCCCAATTTCTATACATTTATAGGGCAATAAACCATCCAAATGGAATAAAAAAACAAATAATATGCTTTTGTTTTAGTCTGAAAGGTTTAAAGTTGCACTGCATAACTTTTCTAGTGGGATAAATTGGCCCTTGCTTGTCTCCATAGATATTTTATTGCTTTAAATGTACTACAATATTGCATTAAACATATCTATCAAGCGCTTACTGCATTATGGATGTTTTATTGTTCAAAAATCCTGTTGAAACACAAGCATTCATACTTTACTTTGAAGAAGACAAAGTTTGACGTCTTTGTCCCATCACCAAACCGCAATTTTAGTACAAGAGTGAACAAATCTTTCAAAAGTAATGAAAATCCCTCTCTTCCCTCCAGCCTGCACACTTTTACAGCGACATTACTCGTGTTATTGGCCGCTTTTGTTGTGGGAGCAGAGCTTTACAGAGCCCTAACAATTCAACTGCAAAAATTCTGTTTCATCTTTCCCAGTTTTGAAGCGATTTTTATTGATCAAACAGAGCAGTGAAGTCTTTATGCTCTTGTGATATTTTTAAAGCTGTGTTGACAACTCCACTGAAAGTATGGCACCACGAGAAAACCTTTGGATGTCTTGTTTCAAACGCTGTGTGTCGTCATTTTACTGTTTTGTGAATGTTTTAAGGCCAAAACTGGTGCTTTTGTTACTCTCCCACTCTCTCAGTGAATTGAATGTGGCATATTAAGTGGTTTAACACAAGGTTATAAATTATGTGATGAAAGATATTTGGCATATTCAGAGTCAAGGCACAAAGAAGCTGGAGGTATTGTCTCATAATCCTCTTTGAGATTTCAAGCATCGGTGTAGTGTTACAGGGTGTTACAGGTCGACCTGTGTGACCCGGCAGGTCAGATAGCTCAATGAGAAGGAAGTGTTCTCCAAATACAGACTTTATTTTGAGTTAGAAAACATGACATACAAATTATACAGAGACACTTGTACAAGACTGAAGCTACAGCTATTCCACTTTCAGTCCTTTGGTGAATAAAGCAATATATAAAGAATATAAAAAGCACTACACCTCACTCGTAACTGAATCCTCCACTTGAGGCAAGGACAACATCGCAGATACAAGCGGACAAGGGATAGGCTAAGGAGCTCCTTCACACTGGAAGAGCTCAGAGTAGAGCCGCTGCTCCTCCACGTCGAGCAGATCCGCTGAAGTGGTTTGGGATCTGTTCCAGATCCTCCTGGACGCCCCAGAACACACTGGAAGGACTATGTCTCTCGGCTGGCCTGGGAACGCCTCAGGATCCCCCCGGAGGAGCTGGATGTGGTGTGCGTGGAAAGGGAAGTTTGGGCCTCTTTGTTCAGACTGCTGCCTCAGCGACCCGGCCCTAGATAAAGTGGACAAAAATGGATGGATGGAGTACACCTCACTCAGACTGCAACTTCAGACCACTCCACAGCTCTCCACAGGCTTTTTCCTACAGTATATAATAGTTAGTTATCTCCTGAACACGTGGTCTCACTTATTTATACACTTGCCTTACTGGGATTAGGGTTTAGTTTTAGTGACTTGGTGAGTGATGGGTTGGTACCAGCCCAAACCCTCTGGATTAATTTTAATTTGCCATTTTGCTAACAGCTATAGGAAAAAATACAGACTTGCTTTGTAATCAATAGCATGAGCATCAAACACTGTGTCTGCAAAATATATATCTATGTTTTAAATGGAAAAAAGTCCTCAGAATGTTGCGATGAGAAGCACATCAAATAAAACAAAATTACATCGGTCGTGGGATTGATATAAATAAAGCAGGAAAGACTCCACAAAGATGGTGTGGCTGGAGGAGGAGGAACAGGACATTTCCATCATTAGCATGACTCACGTTTGAGCGATGCGTTTTCATTCGGCGGTAGAAGCTGTAACGAGGCGGATCACTGACCAAAGACTTTAAACCGGTCCTATTAAATTATCCTTGGTCTGCTCCGGGTTTTTAATAGGCCTCACGTCGTCTGTAAATGAACTTTATGTGACGAGACGCACTTGTCCAGTATATCAGGGGTTTCAGTCTTTCAAAGTAATGAACCAAATAAACTCGCTCATTCTTCTAGTTAGCCCTCCTTGAATCCTGACGCTGACAGCACAAAGTAGAAATATAATGTTCTCTTCTTGCAAAAAAAAAATGCAGTAATTGAATAAATGCCAGTTTAATGCCACACTGAGGCAAATTCCAGGCAAAGTATTAACATCAATGGAGACATGCAGAAAAAGTATATAACTTTGTAACTTTCTTAAGGTGGCACGTCACCTACAGGATTCCATGAAAATATAAAGTTAAAGTCATACCATGGAGACCAGGCCATACTTAGGGCTGGGCGTCAAGCGATATTGACAAAAATTGAATATCTCAATATTTTTGGGGACTTTCTCAATTACGAAATTCAGACAATATTATCCATCATCCAACAGAAATTTGTTAAAACATGTCTTTAAACGTATTGGTTGAGGTTTAACTATTAGACAAATTCAAGATTAAGTCATACTCGTTCTGATCATTTCTGCCGTCTAATCAAGTTCATTACAGCTGCTCAATAACACAGCTAGCATTAACAAGCAAGGTGTATTTAAAATGTGTGTAGATTTTGGTTTGGCTTTCTGTTAACCTTGTAAATACCCTTTTTGTTTCAACCATGTTAGAGTCTTGTTAAATGTACCTTTGCATTCCTATGAAATAAATAATAACTTAAGTTTTCCACCTTCCATAATTGCAAAGTATATAAAAGCTTAACACAAAATATTGGGAATAACAGGTTCAATAGTGACATTCGCAGATATGGATGTTGATTCTTCAAGACACAGCACCACAATACAATCCAAAGAACATGCCGTATTTAAAAATCTTCCTGTAAGATAACCGTGACTAAGATCCTGGGTCAAGATCTGAAGATGAGTCCCTGCTGTTGCCCTCTGCTCCTGACAGATTTTGATGGTTCAACGACGGTCAGATTTCCCCAGCGGGGACATTAAAGTCTGCAGATAAATACAAATAAACTGACAATGTTTGCTTATTTATAAATATTTAGTCTGGCTTGATCTTTAATCACAGGCTTTTTAACTTTATTTGATTTGGCTACAAACTTTTAAACCAAGTGGATTTTATAGGAATGCTTTTGCTTTTTATCAGATTTGAACAGATTGGATTCTGCATGACTCAAGTTTCAATCACGAACATCTTGTTGGTCAAAACATCCTCAAATAACCCCTGAGTTTGATGGAAATAGAGTAAACTTGTCGTATTCTTTTACATTCTTCCGATAGCTATGTTTATAAATCAAAACCAACATCTGATTTGCATGAAAAATAAAAACAACTTTGCAATTATCTGAAAAATCCATAGAACCGAGCACTGGCAGAGTTTGTCATTTTCACAGCAACAAGTGAGATTTCCGCTTTCCGAGCCAAACTTGAACACATTGTACAAATTAGCCGCCGTTCTCCAAATTTGTCCACATGTAAAGTTGTTCGTGTCGTCCATTTTGAAAGCCAAACCGTGATTACGCTTTGAGGAAACTCTGGGGAACATTCGGAAACGTTTTCGTATGAAGCTCATACATGAACAAAGCCGCGTGATTGAGCCAAGACAAGGCAAACAGATGGCAACACTCCTCCTTTCTTGTCCCCCGTTCACCTCTTCATCAAATGTCAGTGTGGATTCTCGATAAGACCTGGTAGTTGTCTTAGTTTAGGACTGGTTTAATCCGGATCACTGTATCTGATCTAAAGGGGCTTTAACCTGATTTTTACTGTCCAAAAAAGGTAAAAAACAGAACTTAAAGTTCTGCTCACTTTTCTAATTATTCACTGTGGAGAGTTTCGTTAACTGGTCTAGACACAGGTTCCAAAACATGTCATGAGCTGATAGAAGAGATAAGAAGTTTTGTGACACAATTGCATGAAAATGATGCAGAAAATTTGATGACATCACAAAACACTCTTTTGTCCATAAATACACTGCACCAGGATCCTCATACAGCTTCATTTCAGCTTAATTTGGGCCAAATTTAGTAAAGATCTTTTCATTCTTAGACTTTTGAGTTAGAATGGTTGGTGGTAAATAAAAACGCTTTAAAATTAGATTAAGACAACACACTGCAGTGTAGTTTTCACCCTGAATGCTCCTCTTGCAATATATCTGGACTGAGAAAAACAAATTTCACTTTATTACATCGGCTCTTTTTCAGTCCTAGTTCCAACTTCAAGCAACCCACTTTCACTACAAACTAGAAATGTCTTGTAAAATGTCACTGAATGGGTATTTTGAATCTTTATCTGATATGGCTTAACTGGACTGACTTTATATCAACAAACAAGACAATCAATAGCAAACAAATAAATAAATAAATAAAAACATGAACGTACTTCTGTATATATTCTAGAGCAGTGATTCTTAACCATAGGGCCGGGGCCCAAAGTAGGGCCGCGAGCACCTCCTTGAGGGCCGCACGATCACTAAAATATAATACATTTAATATGAGATTGGGCCTCGAGTTACTTTAGACAGAAAAAGTCGGGCCTCAAGGTAAAAAAGGTTAAGAACCCCTGTTCTAGAGCATATTATGTTTAAATTATTTGAGTATAATGGAAGTTTGAGACATTCTTTTATACAAAAAATACTCATACTCATAATTTTGATTTGAGCTTATTTTTTGTCCATGGAGCTTTTGTTTTGCTCAAATCAGCTTTGTACGGTAAAATGTAAACTGAAAGTAGTTTCTCCATTGAAGTGACTATGGCTAGCTTGTTTGCTAACAGCGGTTGACGATAAGACACTTTAACTGCTGTAATTAATTTCCTCGACACTTTGACTCAGAAACATTTCATTTAAGGACAGATGTGTATGATCCCAAAGTCTGCATCAGCGATAAATGTGAGCGTGGCAGCAGTATTCCTGTTGTTTATCTGTTTTTCTACAGCTCTTTTGTTAAGATGTCCAAACTAAATATTTCGCAGAGTTGTTGATATAGTTGTTGATTTTATATTTGTTATGCGACTGCAGCAGCTCTTTCACATTCTAGTCGCGTTTTGAGCTTTTACAGGAAACCGAGACCATTGACTCTCGTGCGTTTTTGCAACTCACTGCTAAAATTCAGAACGCTGTGATGTCACCTGCGTAACCTCTATTTTTGGCTACTCAACTCCCCTCAGCTCTTTTGTCATTCGACTGTCAATTATGCAGTGCAGCGCGGTCTGTTTCCATAAAGTAATAGAGACCTTTAAAGTCTCATTTGATCCGAAACACATCCCTCCCTCCTTAAGTACTTTCCAGGACTGTTCATACCGGACGCAGCAGGAGCGAGAGTCCCCGCTGTTCGCTGTGGTTCAGGTGAGAGGTTAGCTCGGTCGGCCGCGGCGAGCGAAATGACCAAAGCAGCAGGCGCAGAGGAAGAACGCAGCCATTTTATTGTTAGCCCTGTGGTTTTAGCTGTCCACCATTTTATTGAGGGACAATCTCTTTTCAAAGTCTCGAAACTCTTTTGACGTAAACGGAATAATAGATGATGTGTCCAAATTGGCTGCCAGTGCTATCGAGGAATCGTGGAGTAGTCGAGGTCGAGTTTTCTTGTGGCAATTTCATTTTTTATAAACGCAACCACGCTGAACCAGGACTGGACAAAATAAGACTGGACAAAACTAACAAACAGGGTCTTAAAGATGCACTACGCAACCAGCTTGTTTCCATGGAGATTATATCGCTGTGCCTTGAATGTTCAATCTCCATTATAGCATTAAACATATTTATTTTGCATTTATCTTACAGAGTGCACCTATTTTTAACTTTACTGTCAATCAAAGCAGAAACCGAACCAGAACTTTTAGCCCTGCCGTTTAGAAATAAATCACACTGAATTCGTTTATGGTTCTAAAATGTACTAAAAACCCATGCCCTTACTGTGGGTGGGCTTGCATCGCCACAAAATTGTTTCTTAATTGGCTTGGATGAGCCTCCTCCTGCTTGTTTCCATGGTAATTTTGTTCTTTTAGCATAAAATGTTTCTACCTATTTTTTATTTTAACCTTTATTTATGCAGCTAGATTGTGAACCAATTCTCTCATCGAAAACCAATTAACTTTGTGCACAGAATTTGCTATTTATTCTTAAAATGGCTAGCTCGTTGTACTGTTGAGTACTTCCTGTCTAATTCTTGATCTCCATGAGGTTTTTGCAGAGTCACTGAATTGAATAAACACTTAAAGATCAGTGAGCTGCACAATACAGATAAAGCTAAAACAAAAAACTGAACTAATATATACAAACAATCAGGTAGTCTTTGCATTTGAATTGGTTGTTTCTTCATATTTATGTTTTTATAAAAGTTAGCATTAGCAGAATTTTTAGTTGGCCCAATGTTAAATCAATGGAGATTTTAAGATGCTAAATACTAAACATCAAAAGTATTCTAACACTATATATTGATAAATGTAATTACCAGATGTGAACCAGCAGTTTATCAGGTTTTCCATGGATTTTTTGTTCACTTTTTTTTTTTTTTTAAGATTGGTTTGACTAATGTTTTCCTATGTACGTTTAGAGCACCAACAGCAAACATGGCGGCTTTCCATGGTAACGGCTGTTTTTTGATGTTCTATCCTGAGCTCTATTCACCTTATTCCGCCCCGCCCACTTTTGGCTCTTTTTATGTCTGTGATCCGCGCCCTTGTAGTAGGGACTTCCGGTTTGATGCTAACGGTGTTCACACAAATGGTGAACGAGGGAAAAGTCTCTCTCTAAAACACTATATAAAGTAGATTGCTTTGTCTAAAATGTTTAATGTACACGTCCAAAAACAAGTCAGCAACGCACCGACTACCTAGGTGACCTCAAAACGTCTTTGTAGTTCCGTATAGAACTTACTTTCTGTTGAGCTCGCATGCCCCATGTAAACTACAACGGAAAAAGATGGCGGCGCCCACGGCAAGTCCAACCAAGTCCAAATCGGGACTACGCTTTGTTCATCTGACACTGACGCCAATCATGCAATAAGTTACACATGTTTGGTTAGTTCAGTCTTATAAATCCTGTCTAATTCTGTCCCTGTAAATTTCCCACTAAAAACATATGACATTTATAACTTTTTCCATCAACGCTGGGAAGTACTGTCTCACCCAGTCAATGCTACGTCCTTTTTGTAAATGACGCTTCTCTATTCCAAGGATTTACATCTTGTTTTCTTACATTAAATAAGTGATTAAACATGCTATAACTTCCTGTGAGGCTCATCAGCTCATGTTTCAGACGTAAAGAGTGATCGCGCACAGATGGTTCACCAAATCATTTCCCTTGAAACAGCTGCACGAGCTCTGATGGATGGGCGTTTGCAAAGACTGCTGAAAAATGTTATTAAGATGTTTGATTTGAAAATTATGAAATGCAACAATCTCTTAGGTGCAGGGCCGTTCTAGACACTTGGAGGCCCCTGGACAAGTTTTTGTTTGTGGCCCACCAAACACAGTTTAAAGGACAAATAGCAAGCTAAATAAAATTAACTTTGTTTTAACATTGTTCCACCATGAAAAACATACCTGGAGTAGCATTTAGCTTGATTCACGTTTGTTTGATGAATGCTCCTTTGTAAATCCTCTCTCTCCCACACTGTGCTCTGAACTCCTTCATGTGTGACGTAGAGGATGCTGACATCATTTATCCCAGAATCTTCTGCTGTTTTAAGTCCTTAAATCATCGACAGACTCGCTCTGAACATTTCTTCCGTCTAATCGCAATAACTACAATTCATCAGATCCACTGCATACTGCAAAGCATTGTGGGTATATATTTACATGTGTGTAATTTCCTCTACAGCCAGTAGATGGGGCCACTGCTAAGTCAAAATGGCATCTCCCAACAAAGTGATAAAGTAATAATTTCTTTGTAAAAACATGTTTGTTTGTTTTTTAAAAACATGAGACGTCAAACAAATAATGCGTAATATTTGTCCTTTAAATAATTGGACATTTCAAGGGAATATAAAATTAAGGCAAGAAATCAGGGTTGGACTGGGGAGAAAAAGATAGGTGTATGTAAAGGGGGATTTGAGGGTCCTCCCCCAAGAAAAATGTGATAAATCACATGTCATGTACTGTATTTAGGTGTATTTTAGCAGCCCACTCTCCAGAAAAATACGTACATCATTTATGTTAGCTATCGTACGTTTTTTGTTGTATGTCAGTGAAAACATACGGAAATTATGCTGCATGAGTACAGTAATGGAAAATGTACATATTTCACGTTTTGCAAATGTTACATAAGATTGTCAATAAAAAACGTACACTTGTTACAGTTTATCAATAATAAACTCAAACCCCAACGCAGACTCTAACACTAATTTACTAAAAGTAACATTTTCCACAAATGTACTTATTGAACGTATTTTGACAACAAAAATGTACAATAGCAATGCAAATGCAGAAATGTAAATAATGTGGGTATTTCGCTGGAGACAGGTTGCTTTTAGATTAAATATTTTATCTAATCAGCCATCAAAAGGTAATAAATGACACTATATTTGCTGTATTTTGTAAATTAAAAACAGTATCTTTTAGTGAAATAGGGTCCAATAAGACAATACACTACTCAAATAACCACTATTAAACCTGATTTAACACTTAAAATATTACGGACTCTTGTCAATTTCATTTCGCTTTGAGGGTCCCGGCTATTTTGGGGATCCTGGCCAAAAAAGTTTGGAAACCGCTGTTTTAGAGTAAAGTGTATTTGTACATAAATATCAATCTTACATTTCGTCTTGTGTCTGTTTATGTCTTTTACCAGAGCATGTGGCCCCCTATTGGTGGTGGCCTTAAACATTTGCTTAGATTGTTTATGCCACGGGCCGGCCCTGCTGTAGTGACAATTAAGTTGTGCAGAAGGCTTCTTACAGTTCTCGTAAACTTTGCCCTCTGCATTTGACCCATGTTTTAATGAATTCTTACAGTGGGTGACAGAAATGCAATGCCTGCTGATTTATCCATTGTGCAAGTAATTAACATTAACCAGTCTCTTAACGGCTTTTGGCTTCATTAAACTTTACAGACAAGGCAACAGTAGCAGGGACGTTTTATGGACCGTCTTTTCCCCAGTGTTATTTTACTCAGTTCCCATTCTTTCCATGCCACTAAGTACTTTGTCACAGGCTCTACACCCACCAGAGCCGCCCTCCTGGTCTGTAGCAGTGAAGGCCTTGGGTAAGCATTATCTGTATTGCTGTAAAGGAGATGCACAGGCAGCACAAAGCCACTGCCAGCTCCAGAGAGTGAATGAGGTAACTGTCCTTGCTCGATCCCTCGTTTTCTCTCCAAAAAGCTTCCATTGGTCTCCTTGTTGCCATGAGAAAAGAAACACTGCATATACGTCATAGGGTAGGGTTGTAGTACTAAGGGTTAGTCTTCATAGTGCGTGTATTTTCTATACATTCAGAGTGCTGTATTCTGAACACTTATAATACTTTCACACTGAATTGCATTACATTATAGTTTGAAAACACATAAGATTACAACACCTTTTTGTTTCTGTTTCACTGTTTGTTATGCTTTTTTAAATTTTTAAATAAGAGAATCTTTATCACAAATTAAAGAAGGAAAAATTGCACATGCACTCACTATAAGAGCTGCTATTTTCTCACTAATTCACTGCATTTCAAAGCCAAAATTTCAGTGTCAAATACAATTAAATATATTCCTCTCATTTTAGAAATGTAACTGCATTCTGAACATCACCAAAAGAAAGAGTTACACTGAAATGCAGTTACTCAAAATTAGTATTCAGAATATCTATTTTTGCTAATATGTATTCAGTTACTCCTCAACACTGTATTCACACATAATAATATTCAGTGTTTGATGGGTTATTGGATGGGTGCCGTAGTATTTGCTTGAGCTGTGATAGTTTAGATGAAGTATGTTGTGGTAGCTTACCCCCGACATGCTAACATAAGTATGCTGTTGTAATGAATGTCATTTGATAGCAGAAATGCTAAGGACAATTCAACAGTTGATGTATGGACTTAAAACCATTACAGTTGACATTTGGACCTCTACCTATGATGTCACAAATCTGGAAAATTTGAAATCTAATGCTTTAGAGGCACGCAGAAAAGGCGACCTCGTAAACAGGATTAATGAAAGAGGTGTGAATGAAACCAAATTCAGCTCCAGGTATGTTTTTGAAGGAACAATGGCGAAAAGCTGATATACTGTATGTCCTCACAGAAGAGGAATGGTGATTGGATGTGCAGGGGCGTCGAACTGGGGGGGACAGGGTGCTGGTTTTCTCGGGACCCAGGTTAGAGAGGGGCCCTGAAAAGCATGTGATTTTGTTAGTTTTTTTCTCAATAAAATGCAATGGAGTTGAATAAAGTCCGTGGGATACTAAATAAAATTATGCATGAGATCTGAGGGCCCCAGCACCCCTTTAAACAGAATATAAAAAAGAGGAAAATCTTTGCTCACATAAGTTGTTAACAAAAAAAATGTGATTATAATTAGCGGTTACACTTCGAGATCTTTGTGAAATTGTGTGGTACTATTTGCAAATACAAAACCGTACTGCATCAGGAAGGGAAAAAATGACAATAAATAAATATACAAAGTTATCTATCAGGGTCCTACTGGGAAGGTTCGTACCTGGGCCCCAGAATTTGGTGCTACGTCCCTGTGCAAGTGTAGAAGGATATTACATTTCATCAGACAAGAAACTCAGAGGAAAACCAAAGAGGAGATTTATGAATGTAGAGAGGATGTGGAATTTGTTGGTGCGAGCAAGAAGAGGACACAGAAGAGAGGGTCAGAAGAATTATCAGCATTTTGTTGAAGGGTCCAACACCTGCTTGTCTCTCTCTTTAACAAAGTGAAAATTCCCCACGAAAGCACAAGATTGATAGTATCCAAGTGTCCTTGTTGCCTCCCTCTCTACTCTCCTCGTCTCCTCGCGCTGCCCGGGCCGAGAGTCTGTGGAGGACTCGCAGAAGTGGGAGGAGAGGGTTGTTTTCGGGGAAGAGCAGTGGATCGATATCTCTCGTAACAGGGCCATGGATGTTGACATTTGTGCTCTGCTCCTCTGAGGCCGTTTAAGCGTCAGATGAATAAAGCTGTCACAGTCTATTCCAGCTCCCTCCTCTTCTCCAGCCCTCACACGCTGCCAGGCTTTTGGCCACGCTCCACCCACACAGGCCCTCTGATAGGTTTATGTGAAGTCAACGGAGAAATAATTTAACAGATACAGGGAAATGGGTGCAGTGAAATGTTTGAATTGGCAGACGTTGGTTCTTGGACCTTGGTAGGTAGAATGGTCAGAGATATGATGAAGGAAGGGTAAGATTTGTAAGGAAAAATGTCTTCCAGTGGGGCTTGGACACTGGTAGGAAGAAATAGCTGAGGTGGTTAATGGTTCTGCTCTGGTGGACAAAACTTGGGGTGGCAAAAAAAATAAAAAAAATACAAAGGTTCATCTTCTTTCTAATAGACATGAGAGGCATTTACATAAGTAATGTTAAGCTATACTTTTCAGAACTTTTTTCCCAGTGGGCCACATTTTGAAACATACTGAGCGGAGATTACATTATGGCAATGAAATTAATTATTCAAAAGTTTGCATTTGATGTAGTTTTGATGAGCCACCACACATTTAATAAGAATTGCAACACTAATCGTAAAGTCGTAGGAAAGGTTTCAGGGGTTGTCATCCGGAAGCTGTTTGAAGATCGAGACGTTTCGACTTCTATCCTGAAGTCATTGTCAATCACCCCACCCCTCCACCCCTCAGCTCCGCCTTTGGATTGACAATGACTTCGGGATAGAAGTCGAAACATATCGATCTTCAAACAGCGTCCAGATGAAAACCCCTGAAACCTTTTCAAAGATGAAACACACCTGGATGAATGAGGGATTACATCGACTAATCGTAAAGTCTGTATAGTATCAACGTGTTATTATTCAGATTATGATGGCAGAATTTTTCCACATTTTTACAGTAAAAAAGTACTAAGTTTGATTCTTTGATCCAAGCAGGAAGCCTGAAAGCCATCAAACATTGGTCTGAGGGTCCTGATCTAGAGTGTTTCTCTGCACCACGGGTCGATGCGAGCAGCCCAGTGGACTCATCAGGTTTATCGAGCTGACCTTGGAAGAGAAGCTGTTCAGATATGTCACACCCCAGCCACCGTGAGACGCTCCTGACAAAGACTCAAGCTACCATCGAAACATGTTACGCTGCTGTCACTCACACTCCGAGCCGAAACCTAAAATGTCACAAGTGTTGTAATTATGAATATAATTCACTCACCCTGCTTCCAATTCCCGGACAATTCAAGACCAAAGTAGTAATGACGTACCAGCTATTATCTTTTTTAATGGCCGTGCTGTAAAGTGAATTTTTTTCCACGTTGTTTAAAGTTTGGTTCTGACCAAGGGATGCAACAGTATTGGCCAAATCCTTGATTTTGTGCTGGGGAACACCAGTGTATCTTGAGTTATTGCCAGGTGTGCCTTGAAAAAATGTTAACAGATCTAAACAATTAATTTAATTGAATTAGTTACCATTTTGGAGTGTCTTGAACAAGCCTGAGAAAGCAAAACAATCAATATTGCCAAAATGAAAGAACCAGACATATCACATTATGTACCAATTATTGGGGGGGTCTGATTTGGTGAGGTTTCAATAGATGTAGTAAATTGTCGACCAAAAAAGTGTGCGGCAACTGAAAAAAGGGCTTAGTCCCTGGGCTAAACAATAATGATATTGTTGAACAGTTTGAACAGAGAAAAATCTACGACTATAACAATCCTTTCTGCTACTAATGCTGTCACTCAGTTTTGCTGTTAGTGCTGCTTCATGCCGGTGGCCCTGCCCTTGCACATCCGCCCGCACCGCTCTCTGAAAACAAACTCAGCTGATAAATGTCCACTGCTGATTGGCCGTGGTTAAACGTAGACCTTTAGAGACAGGATGATGAATGCTTTAGCCCCGCCCCTCCACCCCTCAGCTCCGCCTTTGGATCCGTGCACCTCCAAGTGATTTGTCTCTGGGTGTTTTCTCGTTGCGTTCGCCGCTAATTAAAAGTACCTAATCAGATAATCAGCGCTGGCATGTCTGAGTGGGATTAGCAGCGCTGTATCTCTGCTCCTCTGGCTCTTAAGTGCCCAAACAGCAGCAAACATTAATTGGATTAATCTTAAGCGGTGTAGCGCACTGGCCTCTGCTTGGCCTCTCTGCGGTCTCTTTTATTGACGTACAGATACATCACTGACCTTGGAATATCACACACTTTATGGGTGGTCATGTAGCTATTAGCATTATGGTACATTTGACCAATAAAAATCATTGGCTGAGTTTTTGTTTTACTTCAGAGCTAGGATGTAATTTATTTCATCCAAGTAGTTGTACAGTAAAGTGCAATAATTACAAAAAAATAAAACAAATGGTGGATCTCATTCAGTTCCCAATTTGCTACAATGAGAACCAGTTTTATTATAAAGATTTAGTTCTTGGTCTAAGTCGAGTTCAGTTCTAGTTGAGTCCTTCCTGGTTCCCGGGCCGTGCCTCAATTATGTTTCCTTGTCTTCTCAATGGCCCAAATTCCCCAGTTTTTACTCCCGCCCACGAAGGAGTGCGCCAGAGTAAAGGAGCTGTTGATTTCCTTCCTTGCCAAGATGGAGTGTCAAGGACAGGGGCGCTTTGGGACAGTTATCCATTTGCTAAAACACTGTTTGTTGAAACTGCTTTCTAACTGTGGCACATTGAGGCAACTGTGATTTTGGGGGCTACATAAATAAATTGATTTGATTTAACTTACTTCGCAGTTAACTTGATTGACAGCTGGAGAGTAAACGAGGCAAGGAAAAAGTAGTGCGATTCATCCTTGACAATGCCCATCCAGATTTGGCACATTGTTTTTACGTTAGAGATGGTCAAGACGATACCAAAATATTGATATTTCGATGTTGACAAGGTATCAAAGAGTATCAATTGTCATGCCAAAATCATTCACAAAAGAATTTTCCCAAAAGAATATGTTTCTTTTTACCATATTTTAGTTGCATTTTCCAAATACATTATTTATATTTCAGTTACATTAGTTGAAGCTATGGTTGAGCAAAAATAAAGATAACCTCTCAACTCTGATTCAAATTCCTCTCTTTTCTAAGTTTCAATGAATTCTTAAACTAAACCCCATTGCTATCAGTATTGGATCAATATCATTAACTTCTATACCTACTTTACCATTATACTTGGAATTGTATTGAGGAAAAATAAATCACTTATTTTGCCTATCACTCAGGCATCCTCCAATACAATGTATACAGGCTGTGCACAATAAGAATCTGGACATGGCAGCCCTAAGAATCTAAGGTTGCACTGAACACATTGAAATGTCTGTAAAGACTTTAGTTGCTACTACAAAGAGAACTCTTCTGGATTTATACCCTGAAACCAACAGAATTCCCTAGACTCAGTGATGATTTGGCTTTCACCCCTTTTTATGAGAGGGTTTCTCTGTATAGTGTATTGTGAATGTATATTATGAATTTGCTAACCAACTGAATGTAATTATTTTCTTACAGCTTAAACTTCTTTTTGTTCTTTTCACTTGCCCTGATGAAGACCCAGTAAGGCTTTTAGTCATTTTAATATTTTTCTAAATCCCTCAAGTGCCTCAGCTCTTTTTTGCTTTATACGACTCTGATCCCAAACCTGACAAGCACAAGGGTACAATATATTGCAAAACACTCTATATCCCATCACTATTTTACGTTGGATGCCCTTCCATATGCCACGTTGACATTTTTTTAGGCCTAATACAATGGATTTTGTCTTACCATTATGTGTTTGTTTTTTTTCCTTGACCAAACCTCATCTACTAACTTCATTCATAATACATTAGCCTTAAAATATACTATGTAAAACCCAATAATTTGCATGTTATTGCCTCAAAGCTCGGATTAGATCAACAGCATGCATTTTTACAGACTACAGTGTAAGTCGTTCTATATCCTTGCTCATGCTTTGTCAGTCAGCTTGTTAGCATTCTTAGCGTCCTATATCTTAAAAGTCAAACGGCTTTTACGGCCCCTGATTGAAACCAGAATGTTTTTCCTTGCAACGATTTGGTTATTAGCAGTTATTGTAAAGGGCCGATGACATAATGTGGTTAGACGGGGGACTCTCTTTCTCTCTCCTTCTCTATTTCTCTCCCATTCCCTTCGGTCAGAGCAGTGAGTAGTTGGCATTCCTTCGCCGCCCGTTGCAATAACAGCCTGGCGCTTTAAGCTAACTTTCCTAACCACAAACTCCCTCCTACGCTTGTGTCTGCTTTCTCGAATGTTCATTCCATCATCCAGCCTGATCGGACCTGATTTTGGGCCACTTTTATTGAAACCAACTCATAAAAAATTGCGGGCTTTGGCCACTCTCCAGAAGCTAATGCCGTATTTCCGAGACTCAGATTATAAAGATAAGTTGGACGACTGCAATTATTCTTTCTCCCTCTTGTCGTTTCCCTCTTCCATACCACCCGAGCCCGCAAGACCTGCCCCGCCCAAACTGCTTCATCTCAAAGAAAAAAGACCTTGGGAGAGGGGGTCACTCAGTGCCCAGATTTTGAAAGCCTGTGGAGTATTAAAGCCAATTTTACTGCTGCCGTTCCAGGGATCTGTTTCTTATAGACTTTTCAATCCCAACTTTCAGATCTACAATATAGTTATCTTTCATCTTTTGTTTCAATCTAAACCCAACATAAATGTCACCTCTTCATAAATACAGAGTTTTAGAGCTTAAACTGACAAATTTGTTCATTTCTCATTCAGCTATGGGATGTGTGTCTGTCTGAAATATTTAAAAAGAGACTGTAGACTCTGGATGTCTGACGGAGTATATGTTTAGCATCCATAAGTACCAGCACTGTAGTTATAATATCGGCTGACACTGGTTGTGGACAAGTTTAGTCACAATCCAGGACTGAACTGGCAATGTAAAAATTCCAACTGCTCGGCCCTATAAGTCCAGGGTCATAAGCAGGAGCCTGATCCCTTGGCCTAGTTGCTTTTATCATTGAAGGAGAGCTTAAAAGGACTTTTTTTTTAGACAAAAGTCGGATGTTTGCATTTCATTTTACACAATCAAGTCGCATACTATCAAGTATTATTGTTAAAGCACAAATACAGTCCTTGATAGTTGGTTCATTCTGTGTCATCCTAGTCTTTCTGATAGATGTTATTGTTGTTGCCAAAAGAACATCCAAAATGTATCCCTCTATAGATCCGTTGCAGGAGTTGTATGTTCCAGATACATCTGGGATCAGGAAAAGACAAAAGGTCAAAATGAGTGCTTCAAGCTGATTGGTTGAAGCAAAGCACAGACATATTTCCTGCCCATGAAGCAAAACCATAGAATTATAATAAAATCTGGAAGATGAACTCAAAATGGCGCTGTATTGATCCCTATGACATGTGCAATCCCCCATGATGTTTTGAGCAACGTGAGCGACCACGCAGCTTGCAAGTTTTTGTTCCAATGTTAGCTTGTGTGATTGTAATTGTATTCTTCATATTAGAATATATGTGAAAGTGTCTGAAATGAAAAAAAATACAACTTACAGCGTGCTTCTGTTTGTATTGTCTGACGTGCTCATTCACGTGGCTCGCACATGTTTACTTAATATAAAAACGGTAATTTCAGAGACTTCAGAAACAATTAAAAAAAAACATTTCCTCCTATTTTATTTAAATACTGAAAATAATGAAGTACTGCCAACAGTTATAATATGCAATTATAAAAAAAATGCTGGACCCAAGATGCTGCAATACCTCGCTCAGCCACTAATCAATCTGGCTCGCGGACAGAGGGGGGCGTGCCTTATCCAGTTCATTTAATAGATCCATGAGCACAATGTAGTTCCCTCTGTACAATTTTTATAAACAAAACAGCCCATTTGCGTTTCCATGTTTTTTTTTATTTTAAGTTTGAAGTCAAATGCAGATGCTTGAGCTGTACAGCATGGATTCTGGTACGTTTCTGAACTCACAAATATCTCAGGAATCCATGTTGATGTGCAAGATAAACCTGGTATGCCCATTGTAAAACCAGGAAGTTCAGTTTAAAGGAAAAAACTGCGTCAGAGGTTGGAGGACTGAGTAGAAGTAGATGTTATAGGGCCTCAGAATCTAGCGTGTGTGGCTGTGCTGAGGCTGTGGATCTCTTCAAAGACCCCTGCAGTTTTCCCAGTATGCTTCAGTGCCATGTCTAACCCAGTCCAGACCCTCGTTCTCTCCTCTTTCTCTCACTTTCTCTCCGGTTTCTCTCCCTCTCTCTTCTGTGCTGCTGTTTGTGTGCGCTTTCTTCAATAGTGTGATTAAGCCTCTGAAATTGGGGACAAATTGCTCTCAGGTGCAGATACTTACTTTGGGATGAGATGATGTTTTCGCTCTGTCTCCATCTGCCCCCTCGTCACGGACCGCTCCGCTTCTTTTTCCAAGATGCCCTCCCCCCAGTATATGGCTTTTGGAAAACACCAGAGAGGGTAGAAAAATCTGCAGTGATGTCATTCTTTTTGTCTTCTGACCAGAAAGCTTTGTTTGTGAATCAGCAGTAGAAGTGTTTTGTAGACAAAGATTTGCAGTTTAAATGCTTGCGAAATTCGGTCATAGACATCTCTAATAGCCACAAACATGCTCCGCCCAAATCAAAATGCTAGCTTTTGATTGGTCTCTCACAAAATATTGCAAGATATTGAAGAAGTTAGAAGTTGTCCTGCAAAACGGGTGAAGAATGCGGTAGAAAACAGTAACAAGGACCAGGACTAGTTCACTTTCGCCGATCTTTCTCTGTAATGGTTGACAGACTTTAATACGGGCTAATTTGAAATAAATGGCTGCAGTCTCATTTCCTTCTTGTACATACCATCACGTCCTCCTCTCCCCTCCGTAGACCCTCCACTGCAGACTGTGAAGAGAAGTGTCACTCCCCCATCTCTTTTTTTCTCTCTCGTCTCGCCTTCTCTTCCAGTCTCTCTCTCCCTTCTCTGCGAGCCAATCTTTCCTCATTCACCTCCCAGTCTTACTTCCACTTTCTCTTTTTCTCCGACGTGCTTCCCTCCACTCATCAGTCGTTTAGTCTCCTTCATGGCTCTCAACCCTCTCAATCCTTTCCTCCCTTTCTCTCTCTCCCTTCTCTGCCCGCCAATCCTTTGTTCTCTTTTCTGTCCTCTCTCTTTCGCCTCCCAGCTCTCCCCACTCCTCTTACACATCCTTTATTGCTGGCTGTTCAGGGCTGAGAAGTGTTCCTCCTCTCTTCATTTACTCTCTTGGTCCTTCTCTCCCTTCTCTACCATCCCACTCTCTCTCTGTCCCTCGCTCTTTACATTCTCATTCTCTCCCTATATTTTTCTCTCTCCTCAGACCATGTAATATAGAAATTTTACTTTCTTTTCTTTCTTTTGATTTCTCTCACCTCTTTATTCTTCCTCTTTCTATCTCTCCGCTCCCCCTCTTTTGGACTCTCTCCTTGCAGACTTTGTAGTGCGCTGAACGTGTGCTTTCTTCTCTTCTTTCATCCCTTCCATTTCTTTTCCCTCCCTTCTTCTTGTCCCCCATCATCGCCGTCTCTCCATTTTTCGCTTCTCTGCCACCACTTTTCTTTCTTTCTTTCACATTCTTTCTCTCTCTCCTCTAGCGCCCTTGACCTTCCACTTCAGACTATGTAGTTGTGGGCTCAGAATTGTCACCCTCTCTTCTCTCCATTTCTCTTTCTCAGCGTCACTCTCCTCTAATCTCTCTCTTTTCTCTCCTCTCTTTTTCTACCCTCTATTATCATTTTCCTTCTCGCTCTTCTTTGCCGAACTCTTCTCCCTCCTCTCTCTCCCCTCCCTCTTTCAAACCCTTCAAACCATGTAGCTAGGCTGAGAAGCGTTACTCTCCTCTCTTGTCACTTTGCAGAGAAGCATTATCCCCCACTCTTCTCTCTCCCTTCTTATTCCTCTCCTATCCTTTTTCTATCACCCCTCCTACTCTCTCTTTTTTACCAATCCCTTCTCCCTTTTCACTCTCTTTCTCCCCACCCCTTCTCGTTCCACCCCACAGACCCTCCGGACTATGCAGTTGGGCTGAGAAGTGTTACTCTCCTCTCTTCACTCTCTTTTTGCTCCTTTCTTTTTCTATCCTCCATCATTAACGCCATCTCTCCCGCTCTTTCTTCTTAGCCAATCCCGTCTCCAGTTTCTCTCTTATTCTCCCCCTTTTGTTCCATCCCACAGACCCTCCGGACTAAGTAATACTGGAGCTTAAACACGACACTCTCCTCTCTCTCCTTTCTCTCCCCTATATCTCTCTTCTTTTTCCTCCCTCCTCTTCCCCTCTCTCTTTCAGAATCCACTGCGGGCTGTGTGAGGCTGAGAAGTGGCTCACTGCCTCTGTGTAAAGAATAGATTACTTCCAACTGGGCTCCGCGGAGGGAACTCTCTCTGCCCCATCAAAACGCTTTGTGTCGCCACGGTTACTTCCACTCGCTCCGTGACACAAGAGCTCCTTCTTTACCCGCGGCTTTGAATGTGAACCGAAGTTTGAAGTGGTGCTCACGAGCTCTCGAACGCGTCTGCTGCAAAGTAATTAACACGACGTAATAACACGGCGTGGTTGTAGAAATCACAGTTGATGGATTAGCGTGGCCTTTTTATGGGGAAGAGCTGTTTATTTAAGCTAATTGTCCAATGCATGGGTTTGAAACTGGATATTAAATTCACAGTCGTGTTTGTAGCGTGGATTGTGGATAAGTATAAGCATGATGTCATCTCTGTGCGGTTTACAGACATTTGGAAATCATTAGTGAGACGCTTTGGCAATGTTTGAAACAAGTAAAATAGGTGTAATAACAGAGACAGAAAAGGATGGCTCATTTGTTCCAGCTAATTTTGAGGTACTTTACTACTTTATATTGTTATCATAATAAAACTCCAAAATCCTGTACGTACTTTATGACTGACCTGGAAATGCAATCATCGACCTGTCACTGTTTCAAGACGTGTGCCTAACATTGTCATGTTAATTGTCTGTTTTAAATGAAATGTTTTGTCAAAGGGTTGTGTTGTTGATGGGTCTTGGCTTGGATTCCCTTGTAAAAGAGATCTCTGAATGGGTTTTTTCTGGTTAAATAAAGCTTAAATAAAATAAAAACGTTGATGACACAATACACATTCTGTACAATGTTTATCTGGCTGGTCAGGAAGGAGAAAGTTCCAGGACTGTAGAGAGCAGAGCGGCAGAAACAGCAAATTGATGACGTACAATCTGACATTTTTTAACCTTGATTACCTTGAGGAGCAACATCAAACCAACAGTTGACATCATCAATTCATCAATTAAAGGTAGTGTTTTTTTTTTCTTTTTTCTTTAGACGTTCTTGATATCTGCACTTTCACACACATAAGGACCACATTCTTGAATTTAACGTGAAGATATTGTCAAACTGTCAAAAAGTCCTCAGTCTATATTATACAAACCCTGAGGCTGCACCAGGAGCTAACCGTGTTTACATGTCCACAGCAGCTCCTCTCGCTCTGTCCTCCATCTTGGCCTCTTCCTGTTGCTGTTTTGTCAGTGTGCCACCTTTGACCTCGGTGATCATTTCCAGCAGAGAGGTGGATTATGGGTATCGACTGAGGTGCAGTGGGTGGTCTGTTACCGGGCAGATTTGGCGGCCTGTACCTGTAACCTCTGTGTAATCCCAGTGCTCTCTGTTTACAGCGGGACGCCTGATGAGAACAAAAGGTCTCGGTGCAATGCAACAGAAGCCAATGATATCAACAGAATGGCTGGTGCATTGTGGGTCGTTGGTTCAATTAGCCAAGATAGTTGAACGATAGGCCAATGCTGTGGGCTTGACCTGATGGAGTCACCTGTTTGTCTCTATAGATAGATATGTTTCAAGTGGCTTTACCCAATTTTTCGTGATTGTAATTGAGCCAGATTTGTTTTTCTCCAGCTGGTTTATTGCAAAATCAGCTCTTAGGGTCAAAATAATATCACTGTGTGCTGTCTGCTTTTAATTATTAGGGTTACAGGTTAGAGTTTTTTTTTTTTTTTTATCATATGAGAAACAGGAAGTTAGCTTGCTGCTTGTTGTTACTAGCATTACTGTGATGGCAAAACTCTGCTCTGGCCTCTGAAAGTTTTGAAAAGTGCACATTGCGCTGAATAATTTGGATGGTAAGAATCTCGTAGGAAACTGAGGAATAATGCTGAACGACTGCAAACAGTTTAAAATGAACTAGATCTGTTTTTCACAGTTTAAAACGGTGCAACTGTGGTGCTGTCATGCTGTAGAACATTCTAGGTAAAGTAATAATATTGACTTGGCCAGCCATATTTTTGCGTTCACAAACTCTTGAGAATCCATCTGGACAGTGTCCCGCTGTTGTGTTTAAGCTGCTGTGTGTTGACCAATCACAGGGAAGTCAAATGGACAATCCTAAACAAACATGGTGATGCAGACAGATGTACTTTGGCAATTTTAGCAGATTTACAGATTATTTTGTTTTGAAAAACACACACACAGAAGTGCTTTGTGCACAGGGAAGAAGTCTGGGCTCTTCTCTCACCTGGATTAAACAACAGTGTGATTTCTTGGCTTATTCTGCTGTTGTGATGCTTTGACACATCAGCTTCAAATGTTCATCATGGCATTCTGCCTTTTCCTCATGGCTTTCGGTGAGAGATAAATGTGTTGAACTTAATCCAGACTGCTACACATAACAGTCTGGTGTGAGCCAGGTTACAATAATATATCCAGGGAGACAAACAGAGACACGTTACAAGTGCAATTTTTCTGTAACCTCTCTGTTTTACTTTGCTGCAATAATTCAGCAAACCGAGACACTATTTTGCTCTTTCATGATAAATGTGAAAATTACATTAAGGTTTAAACCTGTCCTCTTTTATCAAAGCAATTAGAGCTGCACAATGTATTGCAAACAAATTGAAAGTGCAATTTGAGTTGGCACAATTATCAAATTGCAAAGTTTGCAATTATTTTGGCAGTAGAATGTCTTCTGCTAAGAGAAAACTTTTTTTTTCTTTCATAGAAAAATCAAATTTTAACACAAACTTTGTGTCCACTCCTGGGCAGCGCGGGGCCTTTCTGTGTGGAGTATATTCTCCCCGTGTGGGCGTAGGTTTCCTCCGGGTGCTCCGGGTTCCCCTACCACTAAAACATGTACAGTAGGTGTGTGAATGAGAGTGTGTATGTGAGAGTGAATGCAGGACAATGGATGAAAATTAACTAATACCGAAGTTGTGTGTTCATTAACATGTACTGTCCTGACCAAATAAAAATTAAAAAAATAGATTAGCAACTATCAATACAACAAAGTAGCTAAAATATTCCTTCCAGAGTCTTCCTGTACCGATAAAACAACACGTAAAGCAGTAAAGTGGACTCAAAGTGATTACGAAGTTGTTTGAAAATGCACTGCACACTTGAGTTCATCCGTCTTGGGTTCATTGCGTTTTGGGACGAGGGCCAACCTCAGTGGCTTCATGTGCAGCTCTGGTGAGGAGCGTAGACCCAGGACAGACCGCCGTTCCTTCCTTCTCTCTGCCCACGGTAATTGAGTTTGGATGGATTAGAGATCGATGGCGACGAGGCCCTGGATCTCTCGGCAGTAAGAGGGATTAAAAATTGAAATCAATTAGTTTTGTGTCTGCGAAGCCTTACCTCGGCAAGAACCGGCAGATCAATTAAGGAAATTAAAAGTTGAACCGGCGACATGAGGAGAGTCATTTTAGTCGTTTTCTTATGCATGGATGAAAAGAGCGGCAGATGAATCGGATGAGGCAGGGTTTGGAAGCGGTATTTGGCCCCAGGTATCTGACCTTTGAACCCTCTGAACCCTCAGTGCACCTGGACTGTGATACTGGGCCACAGAAAGACATCTATGAAAAGTTAATGATGTTGGGGAGAATGATCAGTAACATTTTTATCTGAATATTCAAGGGCATGCACCTGACTTTTATTTCTTTTCAGTTCAGGAAAATATTTTTTACTCCATACGGTCTGATGATCGGGGAAATGAGCGCTTTGAGCTTTTCCGGCTGAAGTGGTTCAACTTGTCAGAGCTGTGTGAAGCGAAGGGATTGCCCCGTGATCCTCGGCAGAGTCTGTATTGGTTTGTGCTCGTCTTACATTATAGAACGGCTCTCAAAAGGTTTCATAAAGGTGTCACCACTTTTCAAAACAAAAAACATTTCAACAGTTAAGTACAGTATATATGAGAAGGATAGCAAGTAACTTAACTAATAATGGTGTTTAGCAAGTAGAGCATTTGTCTTTAGTGCAGAAAGAACAGAATTTGAGACTCACTCAGTCTTACTGCAGATGTGATGTCCATCCATTTGCATTTGTATTGCTTCAGAATATACTTGCAAAAAGTAATAGTTCTTCGTTTGTTACAGGGTTTTTTTTTCCCAATGAAATACCTTTTTATTTGATTTATGACACTGTTCACATGGTTGAAAGCTTTGAATGGTTCATGACGCCTCACACTTTTGCAAGTTTGATTGATCAGCTTGTATGCAGCTAGTTAAAGTTAGTTAAAAATAAAATAAAAACATATTCCGCCCTGTCCACTTTTATCTCTCTTTTTGTTACAGCTCTGCACTTCCGTTGTAAAGGCACTTCCAGTCAAGGCCAAATGAGGGAAAAGTCTCACCGCTAATATAATATATAAATTGATTTGTGCAATGTGCAATAACAACAATGCATCAATTCTCTGGGCGGGCTGAAAACAGCGTTGTAGTCTATTTATAACTTGTTTGCTATGGAAATCTGCTGCCACATGTAAGCTAATAGGGTTACAACTTCCAGAATAAGGTGAATACATTTTGTTGGAAGAGACCCACAAAGTACCACCTGCCAGAAACAGGCAATTAACCTCAATTAGTAATTTTCTTGGACGAAATCGATGTGGGGCCAATTCTGGAACAGGTTTCTTACTCATGGTTCAAAATCAATTTGAGGCCCTCAAATATATTCATTTGTGCAGTTTGACAAACAAGTTATTGCACATCTATTCACCTTATTGTGCCCCGCCCACTTTTGCAGTTTTTTGCCACAGATACGCACTTTTGTTGTAAACGCGCTTCCGTTTGTTGAGAACTCAGTTAAAGCTAATGACGAACGAGGGAAAAGTCTTGCCGCTAAAATGTTACATAAAGTCGGTTGATTTGTGTCAAATGTTTAATGAACACGAAAAACAACAAGTCAACAACGCACCGATTTCCTGGTCAGTCTGAAAACGTCTTTTTAGTCCATGTAGAACTTATTTTCTGTTGAGCTCGTCTGCCCTGTGTAAACTAATACAACGGAAACAAGACGGCGGCGCGTACGGCAACTTCAGGAATAAGGTGAATAGAATTGTAAATGTTACAATAATTTGGTTTGATTTGCAAAATTAAAATTTGCAATACTATGTTCTTGTGTTACTCCAGATACCTTCTCAATACATATACAATATATACATATACAATTCGCAAACCCAATACGAAAGAAAATTAGGTAATTCTACAAGATTGTGGTAAATTATACACTTATTTTGTAATTTAAAGTGATTTATTACCCAAGAATTGATTGAAATGGGTGATATATTCTCTAGAACATATTCAGTATCCTGTTCGTTTGCCGTTCCACCTGCTGTTTTTAGCCTCACAGACTCGCCGTGAACCAGCAGTGCAGCCACAGCTTTGATAAATGTTTGGAAACACAACCCGCTTTGTTCGGCTCTTGTTCAACGTTGTTCATGTAGAAAGTATTTGCACAGGCCTCTGCGTCACCCCGTTTTTCATCGTGTAGTTATTTTAGCGGTGCTTAATTTTAAAGGCTGTCTGAAAGTCCACTCGCGCTTTGGCAGTCGCCGAGTAAAATGAACCCAAAATCCAACGACTCCTCGGACTTCAAAGACCCAAACCCTGGCCCTGAAAAGCACAGAATGGATGTGTCAAAATATCGATCCTGTGCCGACTGTTACGACCATAAACAGACGGTGCTCAGTTACACTTACTAACGTACAGAATAACTGGTAGATTGTAATTGAACGACAAGTAGATTATCATTCTTGTCACAATATATTAAGAATAACTAACGAATATTAATCAGGTCAGTTTTAGACATAAATGAAGGCTAATATACTCTACTCCAAAAAGGTAAATTTAAATGTTAAAGTGCACTTTGATGTAGCTGTTAATGTCACCGTAACTTTTCTTTATTTCCCAGAGAGTTTGATTTTATGAATGGTAAGGTATTTGACATTGTGCAAAGCGATTGGACGAGATCTTATGCCACCAGCCCTTCTTAACCAGGTCGTTTTTTACATGTACCTAACAGTAACCCAAAATCTATGCTTACCCCAAAGAGTTTACATGGATATAGGCTTGTTGTGGGCAGTTTCCATGGTTACGGGTCCATATTCTAATGACTAATGGAAATGCAACCAGGCCAAGTAGGGCTGAGTAGAGTAGAGAATGATCTTATGACTTTTTCCCCCTGTATGCTTATTCACCTGATTCCAGAAGTTGCCGTGGGCGCCGCCATCTTTTTTTCCGTTGTATTAGTTTACACGGGGAACAGAAAATAAGTTCTACACAGACTTGAAAGCCGTTTTCAGGCCCCAGGAAATCGGAGCATTGTGACTTCTTGTTGCTGATGTACATTAAGCATTTTACACAAATCATTCTACTTAATGTAATGTTTTAGCGGCAAGACTTTTACCTCGTTCGCCATTTGCATGAATGGGATTCTCGTCAAACTGGAAGTGCGTTTACTACAAGAGTGCAAATCTGTGGCAAAAAGTGGCAAAAGTGGGCGAGGCAGAATAAGGTGAATAGTTCAGCTGAACAAAGGAAGTTAAAGGGGCTCTACCTGATTTTTACTGTTTTGAAAAGTGAAAAACAAAACTAGTTCATGCGTCCAATTTTTTGTTGCTCATGCACAGATAAAATGTAAAAGCATCTATTCTGGTGAAAATGAGATCACAGCGCTTTTTCTGCATCTATTTATTGAGCGTTTTATTCTATGAGAAGCAGGAAGGGCACTGTTAGCATGCTACATGTGACAGCAAAACTGCCTCTGAGCTTAGAGATTGGTGAAAAGTGTTTATAAAGTCATGGTGGTAAATATTTATGATGCATCAGGAAAGTGAATGACACATGTGACTGTTTTTGTTTTTTTTTTTTTTTTTTTACCATAATTTGTATGTGTGAGTAATAGCGTATACAAGTTTGAGCTACACCATTGCAACATAATGTAACAAAACTTCCATGTTTCTCAAATAAACAAACGGAACAGAACTACAGAACTTTTCATTCTCATAGTTTTGAAATACTCAAACTCATACCTGATTGAGTTACAATAAAACAGTTTAAAAACATTTAAATAGTCTTTATGGATGTCACCACATGGACCACATCATTTGTTATCCGCACACACATGATATTCCAATCCCAAACACGCTTTTTTCATATCCGTATGTGCATTTCTTCAGGATTTTTTTATTATGACTTTTTTTTTTTTTACATGATCAGGCATATGGTATAACAATAACCTCAATATGATTTTTATTCACTTTGCCTTGACTTTTGGAAACTGACCTGTTTATTTCTGTCTCTCTCCAGCAGTCTGTGTGGTTACTGTTTCAGTCCAGTCACATTAATTTAATAGCCTCCAAGATGCATACGTTCCCAGTGTATTATTTTTCACTACTTTTCCAATTGGCCTTTTACTTATGTCCCTATTTCTTAGACATATACTGTTAAAAAGCCCCTATTTCTGGAGTAGTCTTTCAGCCAGTGCACCGGTGTTCTAAATGATTTGTGCTCCCTGCCAAGTTGGTGATTGCCATCCTTCCTTCTCTCTCTCTGGTTACTTTGGGAGCGTCGGAAAGCGTGGGGCTGATGGATTTGACTCACGATTGGGGACGACAGGACCATTTTAGCTCCCCGTAAAAGAGCTGTCTGCGTAACTATCCCTGTCCTGAATACTGAAACCGCACATGACAGAACACCAATGCTATCAAATGGAGATTGGCAAGGATTCCAGGAATACAAGGCTGGCCATGAGAGTATAAAAGTGTTGTAATGGGATTCATATATCTTCTGTGTGGCGAGGTATTCCGCTTTTTACAGTCAACCTCGTAAAAAGAACAATAGAATAATTTTCCTTATAGGTGTGCTTGGCCTTTAACCTTCAGCCCAAGATCTGGAGGGCGTTCCACTGTCAGAAAGTACTAATCACTACTCAAGAACAACATGGTACAGCAGATTATTAAAAAGCTTGTGGCTTCATTTAAAGCAGAACTAAGTATCCCCAGCGAGTCTCTTGAGAAAATACACTGCCAGTAAAAAGACGGCAAGCTTTTTTATTGAAATAAGGAAGTACAATCACATACAAAAACATTGCATGTCGACAAATATAAAAAATAGAGCCAAGGTTTCTTAGGAGAGTTGTCTTTGGGTTGGCGTCAGGAAAGTTGCAAGCAGTGTCTGTCGCTTTGTCATGTGGTTGGACCTTGGACGACTGTGAGCGACATCAGATGCACACATCGGTTCAAAACCTGAGATCAGAGCATTGCAGTAACACAGTCTGGACACTTTTCACAAGACCTTTGGCCTTCGTCCATTAATGAAGCATCCCTGGATAGAATTCTGGGTTTAATTTGTAGCAGGTAAATTTGAAAGCTAGAGGGTCTGGGGGTCTTCCCACTGGAAATTTACAATAAAATGGATGCAATTTCCTGGGATTTGGGGTGCTTTAGATCAACGAATTCAAACGTTACAGTAATAAATTGTATGATAAGATGGGCAGATAAGATGGGCAGGTGGCAGACCTTCCACACAAAAGTTACATAGTGCACCTTTAATCATTCATTATAATTGCAGGCTACTTCTGGGCAAGATTCAAATGGAGGCTTGTTGCACAGTTGGGTTAATCTGTGTAGTTCACATGCTGCTCATCAGTTGTGTCTAAATCATGTCAGTGTTTCTCTGTGAGCTGCACTGTCCAGCTTTTGCTCCCCTCTCTGCTAATAGCCCCTGCCCTCCAGGGCCCCTGCCTGTGAGCTGCACTGTCCTCTGCTTCTCTCTCTGCTCACAGCCCCTGGACTACTGAAACTTAAAGCAGGTGTTGATCACTCTAAAACTCTACACCGTAAAAAGAACCAGTATCAAAAAATAGGTATCGGTAAAGTACTTGTACCTGAAAAAAAATGTAAAGGTACCCAGCCCTAATCATGATGTTAGAGAGAACATTCTTTGTGTGTATTAGATATAGTCGGTAATGCATTGTAGAGGGAGGCGTTGTCTGTAGTGGGTGAACATTTTATTTTGTTTCAATTATGTTTCTTGGCAAAACTGACTCTTTTTTTTTAGCTTTTAACCAAGTTCAACATTGTTCCATCATCAAAACATACCTGGAGTTGCATTTAGCTTTATTCACACTTAGTTTGATGAGTCCCGGTTGGAAAATCCTCTCTCCTCAGAGTGTTAAAAACCCTCAATTCTGAATTCTCCTCGACATTTTTTCCGATGTGTGACGTGCCTCTGAGAATAACCTGCTCTGTTTTTCAGTCCTTGAATTTACATCACGATCACTACAATTGCGTGATTGCTCTCTGACACGGCTAGCATAACAAGTAATGTGTTTTAAAAATTTTTATATTTGCCTCTGCAGCCAGTAGGTGGACAGCTTCACATTTGGACCGCTGAACCACTTCATTGTTCTCCTTGTCTTTATGTCTGTATTTAGTATTTACATGAACAGAGGGTGATAGAGCAGCACTTCTACATTAAAATGAATGGATTTGTGATTGCTCCTTCAGATGCCGTCCTTAGAATTTGATGTTTTTTGTGCAGTATTTTCCGATAATCCTAAAGACATTTATGTGCAGCGTCGTTGCCGTTCCAAACCTGTTCCCAATTTATTTTACTTATTTTCTTGGCATCGAGTCATATCAAATGAAGATAATATTACATTTATTGAGATAATCCCAGAAAATCTGATTTAAGTGACTCTGAATGTTCTATTTTGATAGCACTGAACACTCTCATATGGAAGCTATCAGCTCAAAACTGCTAGAATCGGCCAACTCTGAATCCAAGATTGATCCATCACAATTCTACGTCAAATTCCCAGCTCTGAAACGTCTTTTTGTTTTTCCTGGCAGTATTTCCGCGTGAGGCTCTGAGTGTGTGTGGGTGTAACTTAAGCCGTGGCCACAGAAATGCAAACGCTGCACACGGGGAATGTTCAGGCCGGACGTCCCGTTGAGAGAGGCGCTGGGAGCCCAGAGAACACGACTGTGGACAAGCCGGCGGGAAACCCTGACCAGAGCGCTGATGGATGAGCACTAAATGATGATATGACAGATGTCTCAGGACCACTTTAAAGGAGCGAGGAATAATCTACATGTTTTACAATTCTTGGGTGTTTTTGGCAGTAGTGGAAAGCAACTAGATATTTTATTTTACCTTTGTTTCGAAAAAGGAATTGTGGTGAACCTACAAGGCGTTTCTCCTTCAGACTGGAGGGTTGTGATCATTCTAGTGGTAAATAAGGACAAAACTAGACTAAATGTGAGTGGATCATCGGGTTAGGGCTGCAACGAACAATTATTTTGGTTATCAATTAGTTTGTCAATTATTTCTTTCAGTTTATTGATTAGTTGTTTAGATAGCAAATGGGCTGTGAACGTGAGATTTTTACCACATTTTATCAAGATGAAACTTAAGAAATTCATCTTAAGAACATCTTTGTAGATGTGGGTATTTATAAGAAAAAAATAACATTTTAAAATTAAAACACACATTTTACACATTTCTAGCATCATTTTGAGCTAATTGCAGCTCCAATCGATTAGTCACGATTAATCAATTAACTTGTTTCAGCCTTACTTTGGGTCATAAATGGTGCCCTGCAAGGTTGAGGACAGTAAGTGATTAAAACCGACTAGACTTGTTATTGTTACCAGTCGATGTGAAAGCAGTCAAGAAGAAAACCAAGGCACTCTATAAATTCAAAAGTTAAAACGTCGAAACGTGTCTACAATACATGCTTTAAGAAAGGACTTTTAGCTTTTTTACACTCCGATAACTCTATCTACATCATCTGTTTTACTAAATATTTAAGAAACTTTTTACATGCAAAAAATCAGGTACATGAACTAGTTCTGTTTTTCATGTTTCAAAACAGTAAAAATCAGGTAGAGGCCCTTTAACCTTTATTGCCTACAAATGATGATGAACCCCCTGATTAATAATAGGGCAAACGTATATAAAGTAAAGATGGAAAAAAATATGTTGCACAAGGACTAGGGCTGAGCAATATGGACACAAATCTCAATATATTTTTCCTTTTTTTCCGGGCTTCGAGCCGATGAGAAAGTAGAACTGTAACTCTCCAGAAACAGCTAGTTTTTGAGCCAGAGCAGCAGTGACACGAGTGAGCTGCAAGTCCTTTCCTTTTCCAAAAGAGAGTAAGGGAAGGAGGCGAAGACTAGAGATGGAGAAACCTACTTATTACTAATGTATTAAAAGACCAACATAATGCAAAATTGCCTTTTTTTGAGCAGATTATTATCATCAAACATACCTGAGGACAAATTGTTAACTTACTAACAACTTAACTTTCTATTGGCTTTATTTTAGGTCCTAAAACATAAGACATCAAAGCAGGGGGTCTCAAGAGCATGTTTAATGGCAAAAAAAAAAAAAGTGTCTTATAAATAATCTCCATATTTACAAAATGGCCAAATTCTTTCAGAAACCTATATCTAAATTAAAATATCTATATATCACCTCAGCTTCCTTAACAAGGTCACAGCATCAGTTTGCGTTGGTGCAATGAGTGCATATATAAATACCACTAACTTGTTAAAAAGAAAAAAATCATATTTCCTGTGTTTGGCCTGTTCATGAGATGGATATAGCACTGCATTTTACACAGAGCATTGAAGCAGACATGAGAGATGACAGAGTTTATGAAGAGCTTTGTGCTGTTCATGATCCAAACCCTGTGCAGCGCTTTCAGTGTCGCTGTCTCTGCATCTGTTATTACATTAATCAACTCAACATTTCAGGAAATATTATGAACATTTTAAGTTACGTAAACATTGATATTTTTATATAATTTCCACACATTTAAGTCTGTCAAATGACTTAACAGGTCAATAACTATAATTAGATTGAGGTTAGTTTAGACGTTTAAGACAGTATTATTTCTCAGTGATGATATTTGCAATGCTAAATATATTGAGCCAATAAAAAGTGACACTTTCCAGATTCCCTGTGAATATGGGATTAGGTCACGGACAGAAAAAGCAATTTATACAGCACAAATTTTGACTAAATTGCACTGCTCATCATTGGGACAAAAAAGGTTTCAAGAATTTGCCTTTTAGAACTCAACTGGAAAGTGTGCGGCCATAGTAATTTAAGGGCCTTCGTTTTTTGAGGGCCCTGTACAATATCGGGCCCTTAGTTCAGCAATATTATGAGATAATTATGAGATTCTTGAGATCCTAATTATCAGTGTTTGTGCCACTGTTGAGTAGATTGTCAAGATTCTTTTTTTATACGATATACGACATGATATTTTCAGTTCACAATATAATGAGAATCGTAGGAAGCAATTTCAGTTCAATCCATAATCCACGCAAATTACGTATAAAGTACTTTTTCTGTCTGTTTATGTATTCTGCAATTCAAAATGGATTTCTAATTTCTAATGAGGATTCAAATAGTGTGAATGAAGCTAAATGCAACTCTAGGTATGTTGGTTTTTGGGCTGTTTTTTTTATGAGGGAAAAATGTTAGAAAATGGTTAAAAATCGGTAAGTTCTGTGTAAATAAGACTCCGCTCACATCTGTGTCTTGTATGGTAGGTAGCATAAAAAGTCCACAGTGCACCTTTAAGGAATCCGATCACGTTTCGGCTTCTTGTCACTCACCGGTGTCACCTCCAAGTGACCCGACACGGTTCCTCTGTGACCAGAACATCACCGATAACAACAATGACGATAAAACATGCGCCGACCTTATGAAAACCCACTATTTGTCCAATGACGTGTTGTCTGATCCGGCCCAGGCGAGGTCCAAAGGCAGGGAGCGGAGGACGAAATGCACCGGGGGAAAAAAAAGCTATGGGAGAAAATATGGGAGCTATCAGCACCCACCTCGTTGTTAAAACAGGGCCGTGATGAAAACCAAGAGGAGATGACCTGACAGAAGAGAAGAGGTTAAGATGACATGGAGACAAGGGGAGCAGATCTGAGGAGCAGGCGGCGCAGGACGGGACAGCTGCAGAGAAACAAGAGACAGAGGGAGAGATATATGTCCACTGCACCTGGGACTAAGAGAAGGGACGACCACAGCGTAAAATGTGTTCAGAAGAAAAGACAGAGACACAAGAGCTGGTAAAAGAGAGCAGTTGGTGGTCAATGCGGGCAAGATGCAGGTCCTTTACCCCAGAGACAGAAATATACTACTATTATCAATATATTAGGACATACATAATGCAAAATTTACTTTTTCAACCTTTTGAGCATGTTATTATCATCAAAACATGTCTGGAGGAATGCTATGAGCCTTAGAAATCAACCTGTCTCAATGTTTGTGATGTCAAAGGAGTTTTTAAGTGCACAAATTATCGCCAAACTGGTTCTGAGCATTTCTGCCGTGGAATATCTTTAATTTTTTTCAAATAATCCAATCTAGTGTCCAAAACTAACAATAAATAAACCCATACAAAAGATGCAAGTACTATCAGTTTGTTATCAACTAAATGGACGTAATTCTTTGTCAAGCGTTATGTTGAGTTCCAACCTGAGGAGTCTGATATTTTATGCATTATTCATGGGGTTTTAAAGGACAAATATTATGCATTATTTGCTATTAGCTTTTAAATATGCTCATGAGTACCTTTAGTTTGGTATATCATGTTTCAGAACTACAAAGAAAGGTGTACAGTGATCCCTCGCTCTATCGCGTTTCATCTTTCACGGCTTCGCTGCTTCACGGATTTTTTTTACAGTGCGGATATTTTTACAGTGCATCCACTGAACTTCAGCGCGCGGCACAAGAACGGGACCCTTTGATGAGTCGATCATTTCAGTTCTCAAATATAATCGAAGGTGGCATATCCGTTTATAAAAATCTTCTTGCTCAGAAAAAGAACGAGCGCCAACAACTAAAGAAAGACTCCTGCGCCTTCAGTAGAAACAGACGCTACAGCGGTCAGGACGAAGAGGCACAGACTGTGAAATATGCGAGTGACAATGTTTCCAACCTTGTATTACTATATTCAAATAATTGTTTTAAACAAATTTTGGGCTTTAAAACAGGTTTTGATTTTTGGTTTCATTCTATAGTTCAGTATTGCATTGTAAAATAATAAAAAATAACGCTGTGACTACTTCACGGATTTCACTTTTCGCGTGTTATTTTTGGAACGCAACTCCCGCAATAAACGAGGGATCACTGTATACAAAACTTCGGAATCGCTACTGTTTCCCATGGCACTGAATGAGTTTTGGTGCCATCTACTGACTGCAGAGTGAATTACATAAATTAAAAATAAACAAGTGGAAAGTTACACATCAAGAAAACGTCACACATCGAGGACATTCAGAATGAAAGTGTTTCTGACCTTTGGAGGGGAGAGGATTTTCTAACCAGGATTCATTAAACTGTGTGAATGAAGCTAAATGCAATTCCAAGTATGTTTTTGATGACAGAACAATGTTTAAGGTTTAAAAGCTCAAAGAAGTCAATTTAGTACAACATTTGTCCTTAGAAACTATTAGATACCATATTGGCATTTCACGTTTTATAACTTAGAATTATGGATAGAACATGAATGGAAATCAAGTCAAAGTTCCCCATTTTTGTTTCATGCAAAATGCTGCTGTACTAGGACTCATGCTCAACACAGTGAAAATTGAGCAGGGGTTGCTGAAATGAAGCTAAAACCAAGATTGTGAGTGCAGTTTGAGGTGATTTTTTTTGTCTTAACATTGTTCCCTCATCAAAACATACCTGGAGTTGGATTTTGTTCCTTCATCCTGTTTACAAAGTCGTCATTCCATTGCAAATTTTCCCAGATTATTTCGGAAACACAGCATGTTTTAATCCATAAACAATCACCGCACTTGTTCTGAGCGCCTCTGAGCTCAAATTGCACCAACAAACAAATGGATAGCATGAGGTCGACATGGCTAAGTGACTTTTTTTTTCCTCCATTGTCCATGCTAATTACTGTTTTTGTCCAAATCAGTGCGTTTGTTTCAGTTCGAGAACATGAAGCATGAATGCCATTGTGGCCAACTGCATGTTTACAAGCCATTAAAGGTCAAAATAATATATGATAATAAAATAATAGTCTCTTTAAAACCACTTTTGAGCACTTTCGATGACACACCAGGTCTGGAAAGAAGCCAAGCCATCATTCATTCATTCATTTTCTACCGCTTATTCCCGTTAGGGGTCGCGGGTGACTGGGGCTTATCCCAGTGACTTTGGGCCTTAGGCGGGGTACACCCTGGACAGTGGCCAACTCGTCGCAGGGCTGACACAGAGAGACAGAGACAAGGACAGACAACCATTCACTCTCACATTCACTCACTAGGGACACTCACTAGTTGTCAATTAACCTACACAGTCATGTCTTTGGACGGTGGGAGGCAGCCGGAGAACCCGGAGAGAACCCACGGTAACACGGGGAGGACATGCAGACTCCACCCAGAGAGATCGTGTGGTTCGGAATTCGAAACCACGATGTTGGGGTGGTCTGGGATCCGAACCCACGATCTCCTTATTGAGAGGCAGAAGCTCTAGCCGCTCTGCCACCGTGCACCCCACCGTGCGAAGCAATCAACCAACGCTAAAAAAGAGGGAGATGGCCTAAAATTCTAGATCATTGGAACTTGAATGAATGAATGAAACGTGAATGAAATATAACACACTCTGAGGTATGTGCAGTGACAATGAATCAACAGGACACAGTTGAAAGATCGGTTCAACATGTACAAACGAAATGCAGTTCAGTTTTCAAGGTTCTTCCTCGCCACAATCGTTGGACTTGTTTTCAGACACCTGTTTTCACTGGGGATTCACACATCAGGTTAAATGCTACGTGCCAATTCTCACTCATTAGTCCAGGCTATTCAACTTAATTTTACTGAGGCCAGATTATTCAGATGGTTTTGACCTCGGAGCTGGAAACGAAATATGAACAACATGTAATATGAAAGGCTTTATCAACATCTACAGAACTGCCAATCCAGAACTGAACGGATTTATTAAACCAGGTCTAAACTTGGACTAAAACAGGTCAAAACTAGGTCGAAACAAGGACTAAATCAGATCAAAACCAGGTTTAAACCAGGATTATAAACCAGGTCAAAACTAGGTCGAAACGAGGTCGAAGCCAACTCAAAACAGCTCAAAACCAGCTTGAAACCAGCTTGAAACCAGCTCGAAACTAGGTCTAAACTAGGACTAAACCAGGTCAAAACCAGGACTAAACCACGTCTAAACCACAACAAAACTAGGTCTAAACCAGTTCGAAACCAGGTCTAAACCAGCTCAAATCCAAGTTGAAACCAGGACTAAACCACTAACAAGAGATAATAATTTTCTATATTTGTGGAAGATGGGTTGAGGGCCGGATCATATTCCTTGGGGGTTGAATAGCCCTGCTTTAGTCCATGCCATATGTGGGGACGTGCTTAATGATTATTATCCTTTTCCTCTCATTTCACGCACCTTCAATTTTCAATTCCCTGCACGTTTTAAACAAATATATCAGTTTGTATGACTTATTACTTAGAGCCATATTGTTGCTCTCATAATCTCAGACATGCTGGGACATCCTGAAAACAGCAAGCGCAGGACAAACCAATATTTAGCCTTGAGCGGTGTTCGATACATGGGGCAGTGGTGAGGGTTGGGTCCACACAGCGAGTCTCACTAATCTTAATAAAGAGACGAGACGTGCACACAAACAGTCACCTGACCCGCGGCGAGGTGCCATGGAAACTGGCCCGTTCTGTTTGGACGTAATGAATCAAATTGACAGGCCGCTCCGGACACATGGGACTCTGGAAAAGGGTGGAGACAACTTAAACTATTTCCAGAAAAGGATCTATGAACTAGTCAGACGGCTACAAACTCTCTTTGCTGTAGAGGTTATGCTATTCTTTTATTCGAAAATGCTTTCTTTGGTCTAATTTTTTTCTGTGGAGCTTTGGTTTTGCTCAAATCAACTTCATAAAGTAAAATTTCGTAAAAGTTGTTTTTCTGTTGCTGTGACATTTAGCTAGCTTGTTTTCTAGCAGTAGTTGGATATAAAGGACACTTCTACTGCCCCACAACAATTACTTTCCTCAACACTTGGACTCAGATACATGTTATTTAAAGTGCCTATTGCAGGTTCAAGTACACATTTTACTAAAACACAGTTAAGTTATTTAAGATTCTGCTAAATATTTAACAAAAGTTATCCCAGTTTGGCAATATTTTAAGTTAAAATTTTTATTTCCTGGTTGTAAATCATGACATCACACTAGGGAATTCTGCAACTGTTACCTAGCAACCATGCTAAAATTCCTCTAATGTCACATAAATTAGTATTTAACAAATATTGACAACACTTCTTGGTTGTAAATTGTCCCTAGTGTGTCTCCCTAGTGCTTGCAGTTATATTCTGTTGTCAATTATAGGAAGAAGGGGTCGCTGGGGTCACGGCGAACATGCTAGGGGGGTGCGCTCCTCTATTTGAGAAGCACTGCCCTGGTGTGATATCATCATTTTGGAACTGCCCTTCTTCCTGTAAATTTTAACATATTTTTCAACTTTTCTTCACAAACTGACTCATAAAAACATACGCACTTTAAGGCGAAAAAGGTAATGAGTTCAGCTGTGTGTGATCAAGTCTGTATATGCAGTGTTACATCATTTATCTGTTGTTTACTTGATTTTCTTTTTTTAGATGTCAGGTACAAACTAAATATTTAGCAGAGTTGACTTTTACATTTGTTATCAGACTTTTATGAGCTTTTTTGTTTTGTTTTGAGCTTTTACAGGAGAATTTGTCATTACTCACCATTGACTCTCATGTGTTTTTGACGTTCATGCTAAAATTCAGAATGTTGTGATGCCCCTGCATGACCTCTATTTTGCTGCCTCTGCTGGTTATCCAAATGTTGAACGCTTCTGAACTTTTGTTGCTAAATAGACCCATGTTGGTTTTTTTCTATCCTTGTTTTAGTTTTGTTTTTCCTGTGGGCTATTGCTTCCAACACACCAACTAACCTAAACTGTTTTCCTAGCCTTAACCATACTATGTTTATTTATTTATTCATCTTTATTTAACCAGGTAAAAAAAAAGATTAGAGCATACAATCATAAAAAAGCCTTAACACATCTATGCTAAATAAGAGACATTTAAAAAGATTCAAACCAAACCCAAATACTTGCCTTAACCTTAACCAAACCCTTGCCTTTACCCTAACCATTATCATTATCCTGTTTCTAAACCTAACCTTATTGGTTCCATAAAGCCCACTAAAATAAAATGAACTACCAAGGTAAAGTGATCATTTTGTTTTGGATTGCCGTCCGACAGTTGAGACTGTCGGACAGCAACGTAAACGCTTTAGAAAGGGTTGGTGGTACAGGTTCTGAAAGATGCCGCTTTGCTCACAATTGTGATGACCTTTGACCCCAAGGAGAAAAACCCAGCCCAGTGTAACCCTAATGTTTGAAGTTTATTGTATCGAGCAGTGGTTCTTAGATTGTAGTTTAGGTAAAACTCTCTCTCTCTAGGTAAAACAGACCTTCATGAGCTTTCAATCACGTTATAATTCTCAACATTAACTTTAACAGAAGTTGTGTTTGGGTTGATTCATGCATGTTTGAGTAATCCTGCTTGTCCTGCGTTTGAGGTTTGAGTGCTCTCTCCGCCCACATCCCTGTACTTACTTGCAATTATTCAAAATAGTCTGACTCCGGGTGATACATTTAAGGTTCAAAGATGGCACATAGCTTTTTTTTTTCCTCAATAAAAACACATAAATGAATATCTGTTGCCATACTGTGACACTTCTCAGGAAAAGCAATATTCTCCACCATTAAAGTTACATATAATGCCTTGAACTATATGAAGAACCTTTCAAGATATTCTGCAATTAACTATTATTTTGGTAATCAGTTAGTCTAGTGATCATTCTTTTGATTAACTGAATAGTTGTTAAGACAATAGACCTATGTATGTGAGATTTTTACAAAATTGTACCCAGATAAAGCTGACGACTTCCTGGTCCTTAAAGACAAACAGTTTAAACAAAAACTAGTTTAAGGGCTCTGTCACTTGAGCCACTGTTGCTAAAGGTTTTTGTTGACCTCTTTGGACTCCTTGGAAATGATGGCGAGTTGGATTATAAATTGAACTTTTGAGACAAAGTCATTCCTGAAAAAGGATTATAAATAGAACAAACTCTTCAGACAAAGTCATACAGAGACTCAAAATATCACAGTTTGAAAAGATTTAGGCTATATTTTGGATATTATTTGGGTATTTTTTCTGTTTGTCAAATATATTATTGATGTTTCTCTTTCCCTTTCCTACTATTTTAGCATTTTCATTGCATTTGACAATCCAAGTGGTGGTGTTCACACATCTCAAGCTCCATAAACTCCCAATTCTTCTGCGTTCATATTGTGTTAGCTTGTTACACTTGCTTGAGTTACAGGCTGCTGATTCTCTTTCTTTGCTTGGGAACTGGAAAAAGCGTGCGCCCATTCAATGAAATCCATTCTGTAACATTTTGTGTCTTTTTCCATGCTACTAATCCACACGTGTTCACACAGCAATGGGCAACGAGCCACAATTACAACAGCATTAGTAATGTATTGACTTTCCCACTATCCGTTTAATTACATTTTTACATTTCGAGCCAAGAGCGTTTGAATGGTGATACACGGACGATCATAAAACGCTTGATTAAACTTCACTTTTCTTTTTAATGTCTTATGGATTCAGTGGAGTTTGAGGTGTGTCAGCAGCCGGCCCACGAAAGAGAAGCTAATTAACTGTCTGGCCTGCCCCCATCAGCGCTAATGTCCTTCTGACGAGATCCAAGGGGAAAGCAGAGGTTGTGTTGACGGAGACCCAGACAGCGCCGAACACAAGGCTGAACTCTGACCTTTCGACCCCCGTGACCCTGGAAATGCAGGAAGTAAAGACAGGTCGCCCAGATGAGAGAGTCTGTCAGCGGGTGGAGGGAATTGCAGAGGAGGAACGACCGAGGTGAGGAGAGTGGAAAAAACAAGAAAATGTACGGGAAGAAATCAGCCGAGCGAAAAGGAGGGGTGTTGACGTTTGTGTGGGAACGGAGTGATTTATGTTTTAAGGGAACAAGCGTAAGGATTTGGAGCTGCTAAAACATGAAATTAATAAAGGGAATCAGGAATTTAGCTCTAAACTTTAACTAAACCCGGACTTGGGAACCTCAGGTCGAACCAAGACCAAACCAAAGTAATCCAAGACTTTTCCATTATATGACAAAACTATAATCTCTGTGTGGGAAAGGATTGATTCATGTTTTAAAGGAACCTGAACTAAACGAAGACTAATTTAGCTTTAGTTTTACTGATTAAACTTGAACTAAACAAGGTCTAATTTAGCTTTAATCTAATTCTAAACTTAAAGGACACATTCAGCTACAGTGACTTTTTTGAGCTTTTAACCCTGTTCTAACAATGTTCCGTCATCAAAAATATATCTGGAGTTGTATTCAGCTGCATTCATGCCATTTTGAGAAATGTTTATTAAAAAATAGTCTCCATCAAAAACACTTTCTGCTGAACTTCCTTGTTCTGGGATGTCTTTTCAGACTTCATACGTCACTTATCCGAGAATCTTCTGCTGTTTTAAGTCCTTAAATCATAGCCAGACTCGTTCTTCCGTCTAAACTCCATAACTGCTGCTAGCTTGATAATTACGAATAGCACATTCGCTTAAAGAAATAATATAGCTAAGCGCTTGGCGCCATCTACTGGCTGGATGCACTAAGTAAGTGTCTTTCTAGACTGCAGACAACAAATACAATTATTTAATAATAAACTTAATTTGTTTGTTTCAAAACATGAAATGGCAATTTAAAGGTACTCAAGAGCATATTTAAAGGCTAATAACAATACAATAAATGTACAATAAATTTCCTTTAACAAAATTTGATATAACATGACGAAACAAGGACTGACCAAACCTTGAAATGCTGAAGCTAACTTGAAAAATAGTTCTTGGACTTTGCCCAGTGACAAATAAATAGCCCATACACTATACTTTTGCCTGTTGGTCATCTGAATAAGTTCCTGGAATCCAACCTGAAAGAGAAATGAGATGTGAGAATGAAGAGATAACTTTGTCTCTGTTTCTTTATGTGGTCCTTGTGGAAAAATAGGAGAGAAAAGAGAAGGAGAGACATGTCGGATGCAGCTGGTTGACTTCACTCTCTGATGTCGTCGTTACACAGATGGCTGCTAAGAGGAGGCGGAGTCTGCAGATCTGGGTTTGATTCACTGTTATGGCTCAGAGTCCTGGCTCCTATCAGAGACTCAAACGGTAACAGGGACGTCAACACTGTTGGTTTTATTTTGGGTGGCTCTGTCCATCCGCCGCAAGTGACATTCTTACTTTTGCTCGCCCAAATCACAGCTCGAGAGGTTATGAGTTAGCGCTCACAATCTAAACACAACTTTTCTAGATTTAGAGACATTCCTGGTCTCTGGAGGTGTGTATCAGAGGTGTTTCATGCCTGGTTTAGTTCAGGGTGGGACCGGGCTTTTACCCTGTTTTGCACTGGGCGGTGTCAGGAAGAAAGTGGTCCAAAGAAAAACATGTTTAGCTTGTAACATGTGATATCCATAGGTTTCAGAATGATTAAAACATAATATTGTGTATTTGAAGCGGGAAAGTAGTCCTTAAAATGTTGCATACTGTAAACTGAAACTAGGAACATTCCATGTAGATACAATGTTAAGTGTAGATAATCTTTTCTGGGTTCGTACAGTGCTTGAAATCCTTGAAAACACTTGAAATATACCACCAAGTGCTTGAATTTTGGAAAAAAAAAAGTGCTTGAAATTTAAACTTTAAAACTGTACCCTACGCATTTTGACACTAAAGAATGCTAATAGTCTTCAATTTGTAGTTTGGAAGTAATGCAGTCCTTCAAAATAATTTCTGCATACTCCACCGCACGAGTTTACTTTAACAGATTGCTTAAAAATGCACTAAAATACACTAAATGACTTCAGATTTGCCAAAATATCCTACAAAGCACTCTTCACCAAGCCCTTTTCTTGTGACACTTTTGATCACATTCTCTAAATTACATATTGTAGACCTAACAATTTTGATGTGCGTTATATTCTTTATTAAAATATTATGATAAACGATAACTGCTTTATGCTACAATTCAGTAACTTTAAAAATTCCCAATAATGAATATATTACTAAAACATAACAAAGAGTTTCCTATTTGTATAAAGAGAAGATACACACAATAAAAAAAAAATATTGTTCCGGCCTTCATTTATTGATCGATAATTCAATGTAGCAATTATTGTGACAGGCCTATAGCATATTGGGGAAGAAACAATACAATATTTTGTTGATTTTAGAAACTACAGTTGATGCATTTACAAGTTTGCTACTGTCCTGAGTGCAAAAATGTGACTCTGTATTGGGCCCAAGTTAAGTATAAAGGTGCTGGATATAATCTGCGAGTTTACCTTGAAGGTGCTTGAAAAGTGCTTGAATTCCATCTGCCAAAAGATGTACAAACCCTGTCTTTAGTTACTAAGCTTGAATCACACATATCCATGCTTTATTAGGGCTAATAGTGTACTTATTACAAAGCGTTACCCAGTTTTCTCCTTTGGCATTTCAGTTTTATTGCTAAACTTGCTAAGGTTACATTCGATATGCTTTATGGAGTTCAGGGTTAAATCTTTTGGCTCGTCACTGGATCTCGCTTCGTGTCAGAGCTTCCGACAAAAGCTGCAGCTGAAACCGAGACATACGACTTACGCTCATATCCCATGCTCATTGTTGCTATGTTTTATTTGTTGTACACCTCAAATTCTGCTTTCCAAGGCCAGGAGCGTCACTACCGCTTATGTTTTTCTTACCTGAGACAAGGCACATGGTCTGGGAATATAGTTATATCAAATGCATCTGTTTCTAGTATCGCGCTGATGCAGAGCAGACCTCACCGAGAAGGAATGCTTTAGTTGTCTGCGCACAGCAAATAACCGCTCGCTCTCTTATCCTCCTATGCCTTGCTTTATGCGCACTGTACCATGTAAGTCTGTTTACAATGTGGGTCTTTGCAAAGCCGTGCGCTGTGATTAGATTTCCTGTTTATGAAATGCATTATGGGAAGAAAGCAGGCCGTTTCGATTTCATGCCTGTGACTGAAGGAGACGCCAGTGGGGCTTAGGAAGGAAAACAAACTCAGACGAGAAAGTGAACGCAGCCGACGGCAAAAGCACAAACTGTACGTATGCAAGAGTCGGAGATAGCACAGGGGCGTTGTGGGTCGCTCTCACGTTATTGCTTGAACATTTTTAAGGCGTTTTGTTGGATGAGAACTACAAGAAAGAAAGCTAGCGGGACAGATAGTGTTGTCCAATCAGAGAGAATGTTACATGAGACCCATGTGGAAACGACTGCCCGTGACAGTTGTTATTAACTCAGCAGGAGCTCAGCTGGTGTTTGTCTTCTGAGCTGAAGGTTGGCGATTTGAATCCTGAAAACCTGAACATTGAATATCAACATTATTGGCAGCGGTCAGATCACTGGCCCACAGTGTGGTCCCAGCTCCCTCAGTGTCAGTGTCTGTGTGCACTGGTGTGTGAATGTGTGTGTTAATGTGTGCCTTGAATGTGAATGTGTCACTACAGTGTCACCGTTTACCATTTATCTTCATTAAGTTTAGTTTATTTATTGTTTTGTCAGATACACAATGTGCACCTCAACCAAAAATAAGAAAAGAAATTAATATTGGGCTTATTGTGCCTAACCTTCTCTCCAAATCTGCATCACGTTGGTGGACATTTATCAACATTATGGCACAAACAAAAAAAAATAAACATAATACTGGACAGAAATTGATCAAATATTATCTATAAGCATTCCAATAGTCAGAGCAATAAAATAATTGTTTATTCTGCTAAATGTCTTTTCATTAATATTTTCTTAAAGGGCCAGTACCTGATTGTTATTTACTAGTTATCTAGTTAAGATAGATTTTCTTTACATCACATATTGTTTGATAGAGGCAGCTTCATGGAAAGACATTGTGTTTGTGATGTATAATCTGTGCATATTATAAATGCAATTTGTTAAGAAAGAACTAGTGCAGAAGAATTTGCCAGGATCACCTCGTTTCAGCCAACCAGACGCATTGTACACTATGAATCATGGGAAAATCACTGCTTGTCACTATCCCAGGCATGAGATTCTCCGTTATGGTGCAGTTTCAAAAGTGCTAAAAGCTAATTGTTAGGAGATTTAGAGGAGCTATATGGAAACAACTGCATCAGACTATTCCAGACAGTCGTTTCTGAGTTATGGTGCAATATTGAGTGAAACGAAGGACTATGTGGGCGGAGCAAAAGGTTCAAACAAAAACATGTTCCTGCCTCATGTTCAAAATCATCTACAGGCCCTTTAAAGACATTTTTAAACTGTAATTTCTGTACTGCTATATCCATATATCTCCTTTACTTGATAAACAATGTGTGCTTTTCTCATATGAGGGCTATCAAACATATGTACATGTTCCCATTAAATTATACAGTATGTACTTGCTCTCTGGGTGAACTTTGGCTGCGGTGATTTAGAGATTTGATTGTATTTAACTACATACACAAACTTAGCTGTATAAAAGCCTACTAAGTCATAAAACATTAAAATTAACTCACTCATGCATGTTTGAGTAATTATGTTTCAATTTCAAGACCCTATCCCCACCTGCTTTCTTGCAATCGGGTCATTATGTTTTGTCGAGAAAATGTCTGTGCTGTTCTCTCGACTGGATTTAACACAATTTAGATTTTTCTGCTTCTTCCACTGTTGTGATGCTTCAACCAATACATTTTTCATTTCTCAATTTCTTTCAGTGAGAGCCTTCCCAGCTTATACATATCAATCTGCTCCCAAATTGCCTTCACCCTCCTGAACCTAACCTGCTTCACTCACCTCTAAAATTATCTTAAAGTTTTTTACTTGTCCAAACATTTAGTGCAAACTTTTTTAATCCACGTTCGTAAATCTTGATGTAAAACTGAACTGAACTGTAGACATCTTTTAACATTTCCATTGCAAGTCTTCTCTACTTGTACCAAACTTTCTCTGACATTAAATCTTTAATCCTTTCACCTCCGCTCATACAAAAATCTCCACCAGATCTTTACTCCTTGTGGTTTTAACCTCCAACCCTCCAACACCGAACACGGATCCAGCCTCCGGAGTTAGCACCAGAGGCTCAACCCGGGCTGACCCGCACCGTCGTTTCAAATCCCGAGGTGATGCGCTTGTGCCCTTGTGCAACGCGAAACCCGCCCAGCGCCTAACCTAATTGTCATGTTTGTCTTCGGCCCTTACTTTCTGCTTCAAGGCCTTTGAACCGTGAAAAGAGCCGAGGTCCCGCAGCAGAAGGGGAGAGGAGGGGCAGTGGAAACCAAGGGAACATGTGGTCGTCCTGTTTTGGTCCGAGCCAAACTATTTTGCTTTAATTGTCCGTGCGATGTGCCACAGCTGGGACGGATTACAGGAGTGATTTGCCTTGAGAGCGAGTGGGAGAGTGGCACACGGCGGACTAGACAGAAGAGCGGAAAGACGAGGAAAGAAACATTTTATCGTGCGTCTATAATGTCTAAAATGGCTGGGCGATGTGACTCAAACATTCATTGATCACGATTTTCTTGGCTTCCAATAAACAATACTGACTTAAATTCATTGTCGTTTACCCCAAAACATTTTTAAATTTCTTCCAAGATTGGAATTCTGCCCCAAGCCACATGTTTTAACCGGCAGAGAATTGTGCTCGTACCTCTCGATCAAAAAGACACTAGCTGACCATTGACAATTTGCAGTGGTGTAAGAAGTAGTATTTTGTTTTTGTTTTGTTACAAAAACTTAAAAGTACAGATACGTGTGCAAAAAAATTACTCAAGTAAAAGTATCAAATTAAAAAATCTACTCAAGTACAAATGTTGATGTGCCTGTTTGAAAATGTACTTTAAAAGTAAAAAGTATTTCGTAGATTCGCAGATTATGAGACCAGTTTCATGTATTAAATTTTTCGTAAAGAATTGAGCTTAATTTTAGTCAACAAAGGTGAATTCAAATTAATTTCTTAATTTTTGAAGAGAATTTTATGAGTATATTTTTGTTTGTTTGCCCAGGCAGAATGTCACCATCAACATGCTGAAGATAACCCTCAAACAAAATGAAAAGTACCATCTACTTTTCAGTCTAGTTAAAGAAATGTTGTGGAGTAAAAAGTACAGATACTTGGTCTTAAATGTAGTGAAGTAAAAGTTAAAAGTATCCACTGTAAAAAACAAAACAAAAAACAGTTAAGTACAGATACCTAAAGTTTTACTGAAGTATTGCACTTTTACTTTTGTACTTTGTACTTTCCACCAATCTGAATCTTAATCTCGGTTAAATTTTGATTAATTGCACAGCCCTAATTCAAATGTACACATTTCTGGAGTGGGGAATAGGAACTGGCATTTATTACATTAAACAAATTCTACCAATGGCTGCACTATATTGTCCATGCTTTAATGTATTTATAGTCAAATTATGTCCAAAAAAAAAAAAAAAAACGTAAAAATTAGGACTAAAGCAGGACTGAACTAGGATTAAAGGTCCCATAACATGCAAAATCGACTTTTCAGAGGTTTTAACCTTCCTACAGTGCTATTTGGGCCTCGTATGTTGTGCCCAAAGTGGTTTTTTGATTGATTCCCGCATGTTTTCGCTAGAGAACTGTCTTTTTCCGTCCCCCTCGGCTGAGCAGCAGACGGGGGCTCCTCACAAGGATGACGCGCTTCCCAAGGATGACGCGGTGTTTAAGCCACGCCTCCGGGAAGCGCGCAGCCGCAAGACTAAAAACAGCTAATGCTAATGCTACACAGTAATTACACAATGGATACGACAGATCGAAGAGTTAGCTTGTTATTTACCAAACGGCAACGTCCGTCGTCGAGGTACTGGAGCACGTCAAACTCCAGGTCAGATCCAGGACGTAGGACTCAGCACGACGCACCGTCAGGACGGATAAAATGTTTATTCCCATGTTTGTGTATCGCTGTTTACCGGAGCACATGGCGCATGCGCACTATCTCCGCTCTAGGCTTCGGCGCGGGTTGGGCGGGGGAGGCGCGCGGGTTGGGCGGGGGAGGCAGCCTGCTCTCTGTTCGGGGGGGTCAGATCTCAGAGTGAGCCGTTTGCTTTTGCAAGGAGGGGGGCCAGTCCAAGAAATGGGTGTTTTTTGGAAACTGTTATGTTATGGATATTACACAACGCAAAATTTTATCAACAAAGCCCTTAGAATAGACTGTGTAAAGGGCAAAATAGCAGAATATGGGACCTTTAAAGCCGGCCTTAACCAGATATAGCAGGACCAACACAAAACAGTAGGACTAAACCAGGACTAAAGCAGGTCTAAACCGAGACAAAATAATGATGCTGATGATGATGATTTTATTTATAGAGCGCTTTTCCACCTAATTGGCACTCAAATATATGCTATAGGCTATACAAATAAAATTTACTTACTTACTTACTTAAACGCTTTACAAACCGTCGGAACTACAGTTGCTGTTACAACATAACATATGAAATTACATTCATAGACAATAAACAATAAACAATAAACAGACACAAGTTGTAAGTACAGTTGCGGTCACAACAAACACACAATAAACAATAAACGGTAGACATACATAGTATTCTGTAAGTAATCTATACAAAAGATACAAGTAACTGTTTTAGAAACGAAAAGGGGGAAAAGTTCAGACTGATGTTAAATGGCAGACAGGGGGTTGGGGTAGGAAGGCGTATGAGATGTTCTGGCAAAACTGTTATTGATGTTTATGAGTTCCGTGGCCTTGTCCTTGGTGCAGGGAGTGAGAATAAGATAAGGGCACAGCTGCTGGTTAGACTTCTAGTCGGGAGGGGGAGAACATTTCTAATAATCCATTTTTGATCTACAGCAATTTGTCCGGATCGTAATCAATCAGTTCTCAGCGTCACCTGCGATAATAAGACTAAACTAATACTAAACCAGGACTAAACGGAGACAAAACAATAGGACTGGACTAGCCGGGTTTAGCCAGATATAGCCAGACTAAACCAAGACTAAACTATAGGACTAAACCAGGATTAAAATGGACTAAACTAAAATGATACAAAACCAAGGAAACATCATTATTTAAAAAATGGCCTTTTTCAACATTTTCCCGTGTAAACCAGTACATTTCTGTCAGATGGAGGACCTTGGTGTTATTATGATATGTTTAATATGTTGCAATATCAATTATTACATTTATTACCAATACCGCAATATCAATGTACTTTATAATGTGCAGTACTAATCACAATATTGATTGAAATTAACTTTGGTTGCAGCAGATGTCATGGGAAAATAAACAGAAACATGGCAATCAAATCGCACAAAAAACTCTCAGGCCACGACACAATAACACGAACACATTCAACACCGGCACAGAAGTTGTTTTGCTCAAGAACACAGCAACAGTGTACAGCTAAATGCTTAACCAAAAGGTGTGATTTGCAACTCTTTTGACTTAAATCGCGGGCCCGAATCCATCAAACTCTGAGCTGCTTCGATTCCCAGCCGTCGCAATTTGTAGCCGCACAATCTCCCCATTGTTCTAAGATTACCAGGCACGAGATTGACAGCTCTGAATGCCTTACCCGCCCGGCACATCTTGTCTCCTCATGCATTCTTCAGGAAATCAGATCTGGAGCGAGGGTGTACAAGCAACGGGACCAGAGCCAACGCCATAGCTCCAGCGTTCGAGATGGAGGACTGGACTTGGTCAAATCCAGTGATAGTTTTACAAGGATTTCAAAGCGAGGGTCTTTATTGCAGATTAGATCACCCTCGAGGCATTTTGTTCTCCCAAAATGTCTGCTTAATGAAACCTCAAAGCTAAAGATGTCTCCACGAGGCAGAAGACAAAGTTACGCAGTGCAACTTTTGAGTTCGATCTGAAGACGTTCTGTTGATTCTTCTATCTCTTCGAATACGTTTTCATCACCTTCTCTCACATGTTCGTACTCGGGATGTAAATGCTAATCCATTTCAGCCACATCTTGTTGCCATTTTCGTCAGGTCAAGGGCTAACTACACAGAGATATAGATGATGTAAGCAAAAGAGGAGATATTAAGTGTTTCGAAGGGGAAATGGGTAACATATGAGCTGGCACGGCAAATATCCATACAGCCAGAGAAATACTGAGGGACAAGTGGGATTTCGGGAGAATATTGAGGAAAAGCGGGCAGATGTGTCCGGATATAAAGTAGAATCGGGAATGTGCTGCTTTGAGAGACATGTCCATTGAAATGCACACACACTTACAGTATGTTGGTTTCCATGTTTGTTTGTTTTTGTTTTTTACGTACATTACAATGACATTTGACTAAACTATAAGGCTAAACAAGGATTAAACCAGGACTGAATTATAAAGGCTAAACTAGGGCTAAATCAGGACTAAATTATAAGGCTAAACTAGGACTAAACCAGGACTAAACCCTGGCTAAACCAGGTCTAAACCCGGGCTAAACTATTGGACTAAACTATAGGACTAAACTAGGATGAACGTAAAGCAAATTAAAGAGTCCACACTGCTATGTAGCTCCTAAGTTATTTATTTGCACACCAAGTGACGTTCCGGGCCCCTTCATCAGACATGAAGTAGCAAAGACACCTGCATCTTTTACAGCAGTCAATAAGTTTCACGTGATCCTGGTTGCTAACAGTTTAACATGATTATTAGCATTTTACTCAAAGTGTCAACAAGTATATACATAATGTACATTTACATCTACAGAAAAAAACCCAAAAAACATGATATATATGGAATATCAGTTGAACATCAGGGTGAACTCGTCATAAAATCTTGCAATTGAATGTGTATATCTAAAAATTGAATGTGTATATCTAAAAAGTTTACAAATGGTACTGTGGCCTCAGCATGAGGCAGAACACATTAACACCAAAACTGCAGTTATTGTACTCTGAAATAAGACACAAATACTGTAGTGTGTACTGATGCCAACATAATCAAAATCACAATCACAGGAAGGGTTTTTAAATCGAAATCCTCATTAAGTCCTTTGGAACTCAATGTGTCCATTCTATAAATCCACAAAGCTTCTGTCCTTAAAATGTCTCCACCTTGCTTTGATGGTTTCACTTTTTCAATGCCTGGACATCTTAATGTACTGACACCATGTTGTGCTTGAGTGAAATGAACGGCCGCTGGGCATTTGCTGTCATGGTTCAGAATATTGGATCGATGATCTGAGACCCTGGTTTTCAAGGGTCGTGTGGTTTTTCCAATATATGCTAGCCCACAGGGGCATTTTAGCATGTAAATGATGTTGTGAGTGTTGCAACTGATAACTCCTTCAATTTTATATAGTATCCTGGTTCTGGAGTGGTGAAATCGCACACATAGTTGCCATGTGGCATTTCTTGTAAAATAAAATGAGGCTGTGTGAAGGCGGATAGATCAGCTCTGTCCAACATGGTGTTCATGTTAGGTGGCCTTTTAAAGACAACCCAAGGTGAAGAGAATTACTATTTTTCACTTGGTAGTTGACCTTCATCTTAACATGCTCAGATTGTAGCGTGGTTTAAATCCAGTTAGTGAACAAAAACCCACGGATGGACTTGTCAGCTGTGATGGTCTTACAAATGTGCTTAAAGTAAACCCAAGCAGAATGTGTTTTCTGTGACTAAGTGAGTAAGTTTCATGTTCTATTTTTGATTCGCTGTCTTAACGTTCAGGTTTAAAACGCCGCGGTCTCAAAGCTGTTTACGGCTGATCTAATTGAGTATTCAGTGGAGCAGGAGCGTCGTCGGAGCGAGTGAGAATGAGCTCTGACAGTTGCTGTGGTCGGCCCCTGACAAGCCGTTTCTCTATTAGCGCTCTGATTAAAGGAGTCCTCAAGCCCCCACTTAGAGCCATCAGCACTGACACGGAGCACAGGCTCCGCACAAAGAAACGCAGCGCTCAAGAGGCGAGGTCTACTGCACACAAGAAGCAATGGAAGACTCACGTATACTGTCATTTAAAATGCAAACAGGCACTGTTTGAAGTTGTAATAATGTACCACATTTAATAGGGCTGCAACTAATGACTGTCAGTAGTGGACAAGTCAGTGATTATTATTATTGTCTTATTATGCCGAATGCTTCAAGATAATATTATCGTTCAACATAAAGGTGCATATTAAGTTTTCTATTTGAGGGTGAGTGGATCTGACCACTCAACTGAGGATGTTTATGTTGAGAGCGGGATTCGAACTGCCAACCTTCGGATCAGAAGACGACCTTTGCCAACTGAGCTGCTGCCACTCAAAAATGATCAAAATGCAATTACAATATTATTTATTGTTGACCAGTTACAATTGGTCAATTAATCATTGCAGCTCTAACAGTTGGGCAGAATAATGCAGATAAAACACACACAAAATACATAATAAGTAATGAAACTAATAATTATTTTGTGATAGTAATCACATACATAGATTTGTATTATTTTTTGTGGACATTTTGTTCATTGCAAAAAACAAAACAAATAAAGAATAAACAAAACACTATTCATATAAATGGACAAGTGTAGAATCGACTTCCTTAAAACCACATTTTCTGAGCGCTCAAGCCTCAATTGCAGGACACACACTTACGTCCCTCAAATTCTAACCTGTGCTAGTGATGTAGGAACACCATTATAATGTTGTTAAAAGGTTGATTTTGTTTAATTTTGGGACTTATGGTCATGAAAATGGTCAAACAAACCCGGGGCCCTGTGTTATATCTGTAGTCACGTCACACAGACTGGAGAACAGAAGGACAGTTAGACTGTCCAATCTTAGAAATTTAATTCATATTCCCTGTGAAAAGATAACGTCCAGTCACATTGAAACCAATCTGAAACTTGCTGTGCTTAATGTCAGATCCTTATGTAACAAATCACTTTTAATTAATGATTTTATATCTTCTTATAATCTTGATTTTATGTTTTTAACTGAAACATGGCTTGACAAAAAAACGGGGAATGTAGTTCTAATAGAAGCGACTCCACCGAGCTTCAAGTTTGAATCTGAAACACAACAAAAAGGGTGGAGGTGTCTGTGCAGTTTTTAGAGATAAAATAGTTACCCAGAGGTTGTCTTTTGGGGTGTTTTCATCATTTGAGTATTTATCTTTTAAAATGGAGCTAAAACAGTCTCCCTCCATACTCTACATTGTCCTGTACAAGCCCCAGCACTGCCAAGGTTTTATTGATGATTTTACTGAGATGCTTTCAGTTGTATGCACAGACTTTGACGGTTTGGTCATTACAGGTGATTTCAATGTTCACGTGGATAATGTTTGCGACAGAAACGCTAAAGAGCTTGATGCTGTCCTTGAAACCTTTGGTCTTACTCAGCATGTGAGTGGCCCCACTCACAGCAGAGGACACACTCTGGACCTGCTAATTACTAAAGGGGTTAATATTTCAAACGTCAGTGTGGTCGATGTGGCACTATCTGATCATTTCTGTGTTTTCTTTGACCTGTCTGTTATTCCCAAATCACCGACTGGTCCTGCAGTTGTTCGGAGGAGACACATAAATGACAGCACAAGTGCACTCTTCATGGAAATGATAAACTTTGAAAATCCTTCATGTTCAAATGTTGACGACTTTTTAAATTCTGTTACATCTAATATCTTGAATGTTCTGGACACCATTGCTCCTATGAAGGTTAAAATGGTTAAAAATAAGCAGAAGGCGCCATGGAGGAATAATGAGACAGTCAGGGCACAGAAAAGGGAGTGCCGCAGGGCTGAGCAAAAATGGCGCAAGTCAAAGCTCCAGATTCATAAAGAGATTTATAGAGAAAGGTTGTACATGTACAACCTCATTTTATGTAAAACAAGGGAAGGATTTTTTTCTGAAATAATTGGAAATTGCAGTAATAACTCGCGTGCTCTGTTTGCAACAGTAAACAGACTAACAAACCCTCCAATTCTGCTGCCGTTAGAACTAATTTCCACAGCTAAGTGCAATGAGTTTGCAGTATTCTTTAATGACAAGGTTCAGGGCATTAAAAATGCCATAAATTCCACAGTGCAAATAATAACCTTAAAACCACCAACACATTTAGAGCTGCCTCAGTTTGCACCTGTAACTGACAAAACTGTCCAAGAGATCATCACCAGTCTGAGTTCTTCCACATGCTGCCTCGATGTGTTACCCACCAGATTTCTAAAGTCTGTTCTGAGCACTTTGTTAACACCACTCACTCACATAGTTAACATGTCGCTTCAATCTGGAACATTCCCAAGGGCCTTGAAAACTGCGGTCATTAAGCCTCTCCTAAAGAAGAGCAGTCTTGATGCCTCAGAACTGAAAAAAATTATCGGCCCATCTCAAATCTGCCATTTTTAGGCAAAGTCCTCGAAAAGGTTGTTTACCAACAGCTCACTGACTTCCTCTTAATAAACAACTCATTTGATGTTTTTCAGTCAGGTTTTAGACCTCATCACAGCACTGATACTGCTCTTATCAAGGTGACAAATGACATCCGCCTGAACACTGACGCGGGCAAAGCCTCAGTCTTAATTCTGTTAGATCTGAGCGCTGCTTTTGACACTGTCCATCATAGGATCCTCCTACAGAGACTAGAGGACTGGGTGGGCATCACTGGCACTGCCCTAAATTGGTTGAAGTCCTACCTTGAGGACAGAGAGTACTTTGTTGAGATTGGTAACTGTGTCTCAGACCACGTGAGCTTGACCTGTGGGGTGCCCCAAGGGTCAATCCTGGGACCCCTTCTGTTCAACCTCTATATGCTGCCCTTAGGTCAGTTAATACTCAGCACAAATGTGTCTTATCACAACTACGCAGATGACACTCAGATCTATGTCTCACTGACGGCAGGTGAAAATGGACCAGTGGATTCACTCTGTCATTGCATCCAACAGATCAGCTTGTGGATGCAAAACAATTTTCTTCAGCTAAACTCAGACAAGACTGAAATCATCGTCTTTGGGCCGCAGAAACAGAGAGAAAGTGTCAGCAGTCACCTCCAGTCTCTCGCTCTAAAACCGACAAATCAAGTTAGAAATCTGGGGGTAATAATGGACTCAGACCTGAACTTTAACAGCCACATCAAATCAATAACATCAACAGCCTTTTACCACCTAAAAAACATTGCCAAAATTAAAGGTATAGTGTCTAAACCAGACTTGGAGAGACTTATCCATGCATTTGTCTCCAGTAGGTTAGACTACTGTAACGGCCTGTTCACTGGCCTCTCCAAACGAGCTGTAAAACAGCTGCAGTACATCCAGAATGCTGCTGCTCGGGTCCTAACAAGAACCAGGAAGTACGATCACATTAGTCCTGTGCTCAGGTCTCTGCACTGGCTTCCTGTGGCTCAGAGAATTGACTTTAAAGCAGCTCTGCTTGTGTTCAAGTCTCTCCACGGCCAAGCACCAAAGTACATCTCTGACATGTTAGAGCCATATGAACCATCTCGCAATCTGAGGACCTCAAGGACCGGCCTCCTGCAGGTGCCTAGAGTCAGGACTAAACATGGGGAATCAGCATTTCAGTTTTTTGCAGCTAAAATCTGGAACAGTCTCCCTGAAGATGTGAGACAGACCTCCACTCTGACAATGTTTAAATCCAGGCTAAAAACAGTTCTCTTTAGACGTGCATATGACTGAAAGATCTATCTGCACTCTTCTCTTTTAAAGCACTTTATTTTAAAATGATTTTAAAATGATTCTGTGTGTCTTTTTGTGTTTTGTGATTTTAATGCAACTTTTCCTGTTTATGTAAAGCGCTTTGAATTGCCCTGTGTACGAATTGTGCTCTACAAATAAACTTGCCTTGCCTTGCCTTGCCTTGCCTTTAATATTCTGTCCAAATTTAACAAATATCTTGGAAGCTTAGGCTGTGCATGGGGAAAGATAATTTGTACTTTTCATCAGATGGAGCTCTTTGACATTAATACACTGTGATATGGACTTTAGCTGATATTAGACTAACATTTAAGCGTTCTATAGGGCTCCAGATGGTAAAGTGCAGCAGAGATGAGCGTCTGAGGCTGGCACAGACCTGGTACTCCTCTGGTACTTTAATGAGAGCTGTCAGTGTCTAGACTTTGGGTCGTAAAAACACCGCCCTCAGGGATCAGTTACGGAGGTGGCACAGATCACAAACGCAGGACACATCAACTTTCACTCTGAAGATGTCGGGAGGATATCAGTAATAGTTTAGCCAGTTGTAGTACAATGTCATTTTGTATTTACAATGGAATTACGACATGCATGAATTGCCTATAGGTCTCTTGATCTAAAACACAGCCACATCTTTTCAAATGTCCGTGTAAAATGTAACAGTCATAAGTAAAAGACTACAAGAAAAGACTGGAAACTGCTTCTTGTAGAACTTTAGTCACAGTTAAAACCATTTTCCTTATGTACTTAAGGGATACAAACCTTCCCTGTAGGAATTGGAAAATGTTTTTTCACCTTTGATTTTATTTTGCTTAGTTTAAAAAGTTTAAACATTTCTTTTTAAATGTATTTATTCTCTGAACATAAACAATACAGAAAAAAGGTAACAATAACTGGTTCCATATTATATTTATCTTGTTTTGGTGACTGCTCTAGTATTACTTCCTTTAAACTTCTGATTAGTGGATTGTATAAATAACAGTTGCTACTAATATTATATTATTAGTTGTTTTTGATTGTCTGTGTTATTCTATAGTTGTTTAAATTATATTATGGTGATGCGTGTTTATAATATGCCACAAGTGTGTTACTAATGTTACTTAGTGATACAGTATCTGAAAGTCAAAATGAGATCCCAGTCGAGTAAAGATTGTCCTCCAAAGGATTTTTTTTTAAGAAAGTGTAATTTTTATGAATAAAATTGATGAGTGGAAAGTGAAGGGATTTTATGGAGGGATGAGTGACAGCGTCTGATGGCATCGATAAACAGAATAAATGATGCTAAAAAAAGAATTCAGTCCATAAAGACAGCGCAAACCAAACAATTAACTGACATAAAAAGGCATTTTGAATGTATAGAAATGTGTGAAAAAGCAGCTGCAGAAAGGAAGGGAAAAGAACGTGGAAATAGAAAGACAACAATTTAAACGAGGTTAAAGGAATTTCAAGTCACACAACTTGATTTATCTGCACTCCTCTCTTCTATAACGATTTTGGATATCTTAATCTGTTTTGAGATTTTAATGTAATGTTCATCCTGTTGTGTAAAGCACTTTGAATTGCCTTGTGTGCAAATATATATATTTGGTGCACACTTCTTATCTGAGTTTGTATTTGTGCCCTGATGACGGCCGTGTTCGCCCTAAACACATTGATATATGATTTAATAGCCAAGATGGAATAAAGATGTTTATCTTTTCTAAAACAGCCGTGGCTTTTTGTTGTCTGACTTTCTACGATATTTTGCCAGTATTTTAACGATAAACAATACAGATATACATATTTTTTCCTTTTATTTGGTTGTGACCCTCTTGATTAAAAAGACTGTATCTGATGATTGATGATTACAAATTACTCTCTATCTCTATCTTGATTAAAATGTGTTTAATTGTTATAACGATTGTCGATTAATCGTGTCCTCTGAAGCCATGTGAGATTTGGAAAAACACTAAATTCAATCTAAAAAGCATAAGCAAGACAACCAGACCTCAATAAAGCCTGTATTACAACTTAATATAACAACATATGTAAAAAGCTGTGTAAATTGTATTTGAATGTTCCCGCTTTAATAGTTTCTTCATTATGTGTTATTCAAGGGCTGGTGTTGAATATTTAAATTAAAATCTTACCTCTAATAAAAATATTCCATCATATATTTCTGCTTTGTGAAATGGAATCGTTTGCAGACTGCAACAACTCACCAGATGGATACAAGCTGGTTGAAAAATATATTAAATTCCACTAAATTTCACTTGTCTTTGTTATTTCCATAGTTTTTTCTGAGTCATTTCACAAATCAAACGTCTACAAAGTTCACGTCTAATGGCTTTCAGTGAGGGGGAAAAAAGAAGAAGTTCAGGCGGCAAGGAAAATATTTCATTTGGGATTTGATTTCTCCTGGGCACTTCTGGGCAAAAATAAGCAAAAGATTCAGCGGTGAAGTTATCCAAATAAAGTCAGGAGAGCATCGGTGTTTTGAGAGAACACATACAGTGAAGATTCTCCCTCTCGCCTGTTTATTTGGAGGACTGGGCCTGCAGCTTTGAGACGTGCGGAAAAAAAGTCTGCGACTGTGAGCCAATGTAAACCTGTTAGTGCCGGAGACCCACTGACCTCCATTATCATAGTCAATATTGTGGTCGTCTAGTTCAAGTTTTGTTTTGTCAGAGTGTAAACGTGGTCCTGTTGGCGCTGAGAAATACTTTAGTCCAGGTTTTTCCCACTTTTACACCTGGTTTAGTCCTGGTTTGGTTTCTGAAAACACCTGCTGAGTTCCAACCTGGTCCTCGTTTAATCAAGTTATTGTTAAGTCCTGGTTTAAGTCAGATTTAGTCCTGGTTAGGTCTTGACTTTGGCCTGTTTTTGTCCAGTATTTGAATGTCTAGGTCAGTGATGTTCTTCCTCTGAGCAAGACACATATGGGTGGTGGATTGTGCCCAGTTTAGTCCTGATGTAGATTTCGGTTAGGGTTAGGGTTAGAGTAAACAACCTTCAAACCCAATTCACCTTATTCCACCCGTTCAGGCATATGGCGAAGAAGGAAAAGTCTTGCCACTAAAACATTATATAAATTAGACTGAAAAACGTGCAACAAGTCAACAATGCACTTATTTCCTGGACAACCTTAAAACGGCTTTGTAATCCGTGTAGTACTTATTTTCTGTTAAGTTCATTTGCCCCTGTAAACCATAGAACTATAATGAAAATTGTTATTTACTTCCGCGTTACTTCCTGATACAGAGGCTGCCATCTTTGCGTTATGGAGGCTGACATCTTTGCTTTAGGGCACCATGTGACGACAATCCCCCATGATGCTTTGAGCGACGTGAGCGACCACGCAGCTTGCATGTATTTGTGTTAACGTTAGCTTGTGTGATTGTAATTGTGTTCTTCATGTTAGGCCACATGTGAAGCGTCTGAAATGAAATAAAATACAGCTTACAGGCATTGCTAGTCTGGCCTTGTCCACGTGCTTCTGTTTGTATCGTCCGACGTGCTCGGTCACGTGGCTCACATGTGTTTGCCGTGATGTGACTTAAAAACCGTAATTTCGACGATTTTAGGAACGGTAGAAAAGAACATTTCCTTCTATTTTATTTAAATACCGATAATAATTAAGTACTGTCTGCAATTGTATGTGCAACGATAGAAAAAGGCTGGGCCCATGAGGCTGCAGTACCTCGCACGGCCACTGATCAATCTGGGACCACAGACAGAGGGGGCGTGCCTTATCCAGTTCATTTAATACATCCATGCTGTAAACTAATAAAACGGAAAAAATATGGCGGCATGTACAGAAATGGAAAAAGGTGAATATGTCTGTGCACAATAATGTATGGTTTTAAATTTCCCCGCTGAAAACAAAAACTTTTGCAGTTGTGAGCCAATTTAAAGAATGGTTTGCCCACAAGACATACTGACTGACATTATCATCCTCAATATTATACAATCAATCAAGCAAATACATATATTTATCCCCTAAGGGCCATTGAAGCACATTGAGTAGTCCTTGCGTAGCAGTTAACATGAGGATGTGTCAGGATCAGACAGTTCTGTGTCGGGCCAGTTTGATTGAGGAGGGAACAGCCTTCAGGCCAAAGATGTCTCTGTTCCTCTGGGACTTGCAGCCGACGTCCAGACAAGAGCCTGATGAATTCTGGGAACATAAAATGCAATGGGTCCTGGAGGATCTCTGTGCCCATCCACAGAATTTACTGCTCACAGAAGGAAGACAGAGTTCTCAGAGTCCAAGGGGTTTGAAACAGAATTTAACAATATTCTGCAGCTGCTGTTTTTCTGTACAGAGATGGACTTGTATCAGCAGATGCAGGAAGAAGTGAGAATACTCTTAATTCATTCATTTTATAAAGCGGACATAACTGACATTGAAGGAGTTAAAACTGCCTGAAGAGATACTGCTTTTGTTGACATTTTTTAAACTAATTTCTGTTTGGAGAAAATTTCAGCTCTTGATCCAAAACTAGTCCCAGGTTCGTGTACTCTTCTGTCCTCATTCTGCTCAAGTTTGAAGGATTGGAGTTCAGAAGTCACGGATCTGGAAAAGGAACAGGAACACTTGATCTCACTGGAGTAATAAAGTTAGGTACAGGTCAGATTTTAACAAGGTCCCAGAAATAGACTGAGTTTGAAGTTTGTGGTTCTCAAACTGTGTAATTGGGTTCAGGAATATCAGGTGGCACCAGGCAGCAAGATTTAAGTTATACGTTTCACCCAATCATTTGATGTCTTGGTTCAGTTTTGGCTTGGTTTTGGCCATGTTTAGACTTGATTTAATCTTGTTGGTTTTGGCTCTGTTTTGTTGGCTTTATGTATAGTTTTCTAGTGGACAATCTGTCACATTTAAGTCCATCAAGATCAAAACGACAAATATTTTCAGAGGCGTTTTTGGCCTCCCAGATCCTCGACCCGACCCGAGACAGTGCGTGCCGGAGCGGACTCCTGATAGCGGACTGAAGCGTGATTGATCTGGTGTGTACGGCTACAAATCAGGACTCTTGATTTATAGCAGGTTCACATCTGGGCAGCAGACCATTCAAACATCACTGCACTTTGATCAATGGATTTGACAAATTCTCCATATGACGATACCATTTGTCTTGACTCAATGGCCCTCAGAGAAATAGATGTGACGGGTAGAATGTGGAGACTCAACTGGGTAGTCTATTATCGTTAAAGGGAATGTTGAAGATAAATGCTTTTATAGTTGCCAATAAGTTGGACTTGCAAACTCAAACAAGTCTTTTTAGACTTGTTCCAAATATGAAAAAAGGGTCAGAACCAGAGGGATTGGATATTATGCATGAGGCTGTCAGTACACCTCCATTAGTGCCCTTTTATTTGCACTTAAAGGTCATAGTGGATGCATGATCTGGTCTGAATGGGCCAAAAAGCACAATGAAGCTCGTGATGGTAATCTGAAGAAAAGACAACTATAACAAACAATTAAGTTTGCAGGACTAACAGGCAAAATTGGCCTGATTTGAGACTTTTAAGCATTTCATAACATTCTGACCAAGACTAGCACAAAGAGCTGGAGATGGTTCCCAGGCACTGATGCTTGCTTGAGGAGATACCCTGCGGCATTAAAGGAGGGGTCAAAAGGACAATAAAGCGTGCCTTAACCTGAAAAATGTGTCACGGTTCCCTTCGAAGATCCTTGTCCCCTCTTTTTTAACTTATTTGTCAGTTCCTTATTGTCTTCATCACCTTCACATGCAATGAAGTGACTGAGTTCCATGGCTGTCTCCCATCCTATAATCACCTTCCGTGTGAAGTTTCTACTGACCACCTCTCCAGTGCCAGATTGTTCCGTCTCTCAAGTGGTGAATCTTCGTTTGGGCTATTTCTTGACCATGTTTTGGATTTTTTTTAATTGTAAACATGCCAGCCATTTTGTTTTTCTTCAGTTCCTTTTTGGTGGAGCTAGCAGTGAATCAATCGCAGTCCTGTGAGCATTCGGTCAGTCTTACCACTACTTACTTCCTGGATCCATCCTGCTCCCCTGGAAGCCATCCCCCCCATGATTACCTTTGTTAAAATTAACTTTTCTGAACTGCTTTTTGGGCTGCCAGTCATTTCCTAACTAAATGTCCGTATGGACAAAACACAAACATCCAGACACTTCTCCAAACTTTCTAACTTCTCGTCTCTCTTAGCTCAAATACCCTTCTGCCTCATCTCTGAAACTCTCAAAGTGCAAATCTGACTTTTTGAACCATTTTTGTCTGATTTCCGTGTCAAGTCTTTATATTGATCACAAACTTAACATGGAAACTTACATATGCAACATTTTTGTACGTATGCATGCTTTCTTTTGATGCAATCAGAACAATTGTGCCTATAGTCTACTTTTTGAAAACTCTGTACTTTCTACACAGATTTGGAGCACATATTGCACATTCGCATACAACATCTTCATTCTGGCCTTCAATAAAACACCACTTTTGCACAAATACTTGGACTCAAAATGTCCGCCGTGTTCCAGTGCATTAATTTGCCTAAGTTTGATCCGTGTGTGCTTCCAGATGTTGTTGACATCTTTTACACATGTTCCAATAAAGCCCTTTGTTTTGAGTTGTTCTGTTGTTCCTAATCCCCACTTGCTCCCCTCACTTCCTCTGACATGCCACAGTAGACGTGTGCTTCGTGTTTAGCTTTAGCGCCTGATTAGAACCTCGTGTTTAGTCCACTGCTCATGTCAAACACGTTTCATTCATTGGAAGTTTGCATCATTGGCCTGGTTCGTCTTTTCACTTGGGTCTGTCGTGTCTGCAGCCCATTTGATACCGCTGACCCCACGGCCCTCCAGCTCCTGTCAGCCGGCACACTCCCCCATGGCGGATCTTTACAATGAATATAATCTACTGAGAAAAGATGGGAGGGATCGCAGTGCCAGTGTGTAAAGTTCTTGTGGCTTGACAAATGAGCTGCATCTGTATACTGTGCCATAGAACCAAGAAACTCCATCTTATTGTGCATCATTGTAGGACTTTGAGTGAAGTGTTTTGCTCAAAGACAGACGCAGTAAGCAAAGCTGGTATAAAATCATTTCGAAACTATATTATTAGAATACCTGTACCTTGCAGCTACCAAATATATTCTAAACAAACATAAAAACACATAGAGTAACAGACATTGGTAATATCCCAACGCTTTCTATAAATGCTTTTGGAAACATACGGCTAATTCATGTATTTTTCCGGGAACGGCCTCTAGGGTAGAGTTTAGATGGGTCTCAAAAATTCAAGCCCGACCTGCCCGCGCACATACTGTCCGAACCCGACCCGGCCACGATTCGACCCAAACCTGACCCGAGCCCGCGCGGGTACTGTCCAAACCCAACTCGGAGTCATTTGCTGCATGGTTCCGACCTGACCGGCCGGGCACTTGTGCCCAAACCGAACTGAGCCCGCGCACGTGCAGAAACTGAGTAAACTGAGTTCCATGCAGAGGTTTATAGGCAGAATAAGTAAGTAACTACGTGTTTAGTGTTCTACCTGCACCAACAGGACGTCTCCTGTACCAGATGGGCCTGTTCCGTCCGCTGATGCTGGCCCACATGATCTCTCTCCCTCCCTACTTTCTTCAGCTTTTTGGGAAGGCATCCGTGGCTCTCTCTCTCCTCCGCTGCTCTTTCTCCTCCATCTCGCTCTCTTTTTCTCTCTCCTCTGCTCCGTGTAGCAGCCGCGCAATTTCATTAAGGCGTCTTTTCTCACGTCACACATTTTGACCATTTTATTCGAGGATGAGGAGGAAAACAACACAGCACTGGCTGCAAACCCCACTCTTTCGCAGTGGAGCGCATGTTACAAAACACGTGCGCGTCTCTGCCACGTGCGCGCCTCTGCCACGTGCGCGCCTCTTCCCGAACCGGCAATGTCTCATGGTACAACATGGACACCCGCGGCTTATAGTCAGGTGCGGCTTATATATGTACAAAGTTGTTTTTCTTTGTAAATATGGCTGGTGCGGCTTATACTCAGGAGCGCTCAATAGTTCGCATTTTACGGTACCTATCATGCGTATTCTGCCAATAAAACCCTTCGCTGAGTTCAATTAACGTAACTCCGGTTCTATGCAGTCAAGCAGGGAATGACTCGGTCCCAGGTCGGGACCTGTTCAAACAGTACATTCGCGGGCTCGGGCTGGATTCTTTGGGCCCAATCTAAACTCTTCCCCTCAGTGAAAAGCGTATGCAATACACGTACGTACATAGTTTTAATGGGAAAAGAAGTTAACGTGATTCATGCTTCATTTACATTCTCGTTTACAAGCTTTATGCGCGACTCCGGTACTAGAAGTGCTTGTCCCCGCCGCTGAAACCACACTAAACCTCTCCATATTTCTGTTTCCTCTTTCAGGGCAACCTCCGCCCCTCTCTTCTTCTTTAAGCTCAGTCCATCAGCAACACACGCACCTTTGCACCTTCTACCCTCACATTGCGTGTTTGACCACTTTCCGTACTAAAGTAAATCATTTTGTCCTCAGAAGAAAGACTCCAAGGTGGTTGCGTTCATCGTCCTGGGGAAGTTGTCCATCAACTGCGGGAGCATGAGTAGCAGCAGAGGGACTCACATATGCAGGGCAGCTTTCTTGCACCTTTGACCCATACTTGACCTGACAACACTGCAGGGAAAACCAGGCCCGAACCAAAAATCTAAACTCTATGCTAGATAGAACAGTTTAATGCCATAATGTGGAGCAATAACATCTCCATGGACACAAGCAGGTGACAGCCCATCCACCACGTTGCATAGTGCGTATTTTAAATTAACAGTAGTTTAGCTGAAAGTGTGTATAATGAAACGTGTCGCACTCGCTTCACTCTAATTACTCTAACATGGAGTTCACAGTTCTGCCTTAAAGTCTATAACAGGTCCTTGGCCAGGTTTAACTGCACCTGTGGATCAATTTGCAACTTCATAAAACTAATTTTCATCCCCGACGCTGTGAATCTGGCTCCACACTTTGGAGGGTGCTCATAAATAATGGATCTCTCAGCGGTTTAAGTGTAAACAGCTCTGTGTGTGTGATAACGAATGCGCTCCTCTCTCATGTAAATTAAACCACGGATTTGGAGGGCACTTTTGACGTGTTTTTACTCAAATTACCGATCCCTCTATCGTGAGATATTTTGATGAGTGTTTTTCAAACTCTGAGAAAACTACTTACAAGAGGGATTATGTAAGTATAAGCTGTTGAAATTCTAATTATCCCAAAATGCTACTTTGATTAACTTGAGACTGTTGTGAACCAATCAAGGGCAAACTTGCAAAATCAGGCTCTGAGTAAAATAATCTGTCGAAAAATGTATCAAATGGAATAGAAAAAATGTTATCCTGCATATAAGTTATGTAGAGGGCAACACTGTAATGCAATATGCAAATCAAATAAGGCTAAATAAATAGTCCAATTTCAAAAAAGAAGCTTTCAGTGAGAACCAGATTGACGATGTGTGTACAACTCAAATCCAGAGTGCTACACATAAATCTGGCTTCGTCATGGTTCGAGTTCAGTCCAAGAGTTCCTTTGCCGATTCGGATCACCGTCCTCTGTGAGTTTGTTCTCTCTTGCTGTTGTTTCATTGCAAGAACGGCTCCAGGCATTTGGAGGCCCTTTGTATGTGGTCTACTAAACCAAACACTGTTAAGATAAATGGTGAAAACAAGGGAATATAATCAAATAGTCAATACTCAAAGTCTGAATAATTTGTTTCACACTTAGAGTACGCATTTACTTGAGTTTCAGGCAAATAAATGGGTTAACAAGTAGTATATTGTTAATTATTACAATTGTATTTATGGTCTAAGATTCTCCAAAAAGATGCTAAATTTACAACTAATGAGTCTTTTTTATTCAGATAAGAGTACGTTTCATTTTCTTTTAAAACCTAAAACCATTCCAAGTACCCCCTGGTAATTCCTCACGTACCTCCCCATACCCCTGGTTGGGAAACACTGCTTTAGTCGACTACATCCTTAGAGACATTTTAACCTGTTACCATGAGGACTTAGGGTCATTTTCATCCAAAATCAGACAAAAAGGGAGCTATCAAAACACTGGACATGTTAAGAAAAGAAAGTTGGAACATTCTTATTTAAAGTCAAATCTACCGTTCTGGGATGAATCAGCATCAGTTTGTACTTGAAACATATATACATAGGACTTTTATATGGATTCTGCCTGGACTTTTTTACTTTATTGCAAGTGCCAAAATCATTGTCGAATTGTCAAAATCCAACAAATCTCCAGACTAGTGTCAATCAGCCAGCTTTACTCCTTTATATTTTTAACAAAGGCAATTTTGGCAGAATTTAAAAAGTTATATTCTTCTGTGCAGAGCTTGTTGCCACTTATTGTAATTAGAGTAAATAAGACACCAGAGGCCAAAACTAGAGTCAAAAAGAGTCCAGTTTGTGCTCCTACAGCTTCGGTTTGGGACTCATTTTAGTCAGACATTTTAGGAAATCAGGCCCTCATGGTAAGGGGTTTTTGATTGCAGAACAAATTAAACAGACCTTACACACCAGTTTCAAAGCACTTCTTCTGGTATTCTCACTTATACTGTTACAGTAATTGTACTTTATCTGTACTTAAGTCATTCGCATTCCTACTTTGCCCACGTCTTATACTTCCACACGAGCTGCGTCCGGCCTTCTGCTGCTGCACATGATGCTAATGTAGCTTTATTGTCCCGCTCTAAGTGCTGCGGGCCTGAATGGATCACACGGAAATGGTCTTCACTGCGTTCTGTTGTTTACAAAATGTCCTCTCCCAGGCCTGAAAAACTCCCCGTCAGCACAAGTTTGGCCTTATGTGTTATGTACTTCATATTTTATTTATGTGAAAGAAAAACTACTGTGGGCAAGTTTATTCGAAAGACTCTGCTGCATTTTTAAACTGGGCCACGCGACACTGAAGATAATTATCAGACTCTCAAAATAAACCTTGGTTGGGGCAGACTGAGGAAGACCTGACTGGGACTAAACCTGGACTAGACCAAGACTAAACCTACAGGACTAAACTGAGATCAAACCAGGACAAGTGAACGCAGCTTAAAAGAGTCTGATTCATTTCTCCTTCTTCATGTCTCTTCCTATTCCAAATATATTTACTGTTAGTTGTTTTAAGGGTAGTGTACAATACTGTATATCTAGTAACAATTAAAAGTTGCAAAAACAGGATTTCAAACTGCTAAGCAACACTTTCGTTTGTGGAGCCGTCGTTACATTTGTGTCCAACTTTTGTAAAAACAATTCTGCTTTGATGAATGTGTCTTATTGTGTCCAACTGCCAGACTGAAAGCAACATTCACCCAAAAAACAACAAAAGAAAGACACACACACGAAAAAGCGCTGCATTGGCTTCTCCCCTCTCTGTGGTCCATGTTACTGAGACGAAAAGTCGAGTGAAAACAGCTCAGTAGGAAACTTTGCCAGCTAATTTATTTCCACTTAAACCTTTAAAACAAACTATCATAACATTTGTGCGAAAGAGCTGTGTTGGAATGGAATAGAACTGAACAAACGTTATTGTCCTCGAGAGGCAATTTGTTTTGGGCAGAGTGCTACAGTTGCTGGAGAAAAAAACAATAAAAGACATAAACTAGACAGTAAAAATTAATAGAAAAAAAGGAACTGTTAATTTGCATTCTTGAGCATTTGTTTGAAATTTTAACTTTGCTGACTCTTTTGTACCATTAAAGGAAAAATTGTATGCATTTTTTGGATCGTTGTCCTTTTACCATGCTCTTGAGTACATTTAATTTGCTATCTCATGTTTTGAAACAAACAAAAAAGGTTTATTATTAAATAATTAAAGCTTTTCTCAGCAGTCTGGAAAGACACTTACTTTGTGCATCCAGTCAGTAGATGGCACCAAGCGCTTAGCTATATTATCTCTATAAGCAAATGCGCTACACGTAATTATCAACTTAGCAGCAGCAGTTATCATGTTTAGATGGAAGAAATGCTCAGAATGAGTCTGGTGATGATTTAAGGACTTTAAAAAGCATAAGTGACGTAGATGATCTGAAAATACGTCCCAGATCAAGGAAGTTCAGCAGGAAGTGTTTTTGACGTTCAGAGGGAGAAGGAATGTTTAAATCTAGGGCTGTTTTGGCAACTGATAACCACTCGAGCACACCTGAGCAACATCAGAGAGTTAGAAAGAAATATTACCCTGTGTAGCATTGTTTTGAGGAGATTGTTACCGTTAACAATTAGCACCGAAATTAGCACACATGCTAACTACTTTGTAGTAAACATTTCTTAAATCTAACATTAATATGGACAATAATGCAGCAAAAAGCAAGTGCCACACATCTCGCACTTATAAGCTGACTTTAGAAGAGGCTGAAGGTAGATATTGTTATTACTCATTGGCAAATGTGATAAACCAATAAACAGAAACCGTGTGCTAACCAGTATCTTTGCTGTATCTGTATATCTGCTGTATATCTGAGATGTCTGATGGTTTACCAGGGATCTACTGTAGCCACTCCTCCAGTTTGGGGGTCATTGCCACAAGAAATTGATTTTTTATATACACACGTTTATAAGCAGTAAACCAGCTCTAAACTAGGACTAAACCAAGTCTAACCAAGGACAAAACTACATCTAACACAGGGCTAAATCAGGTGTAGCCCAGGTCTAAACAACACAGGGGTCAAATCAAGGACTAAACCAGGTCTAACCAAGGACAAAACTTGGTCTAACACAGGACTAAATCAACCCAGGACATAACCAGGTCAAATCAAGGACTAAGCCATGTTTAAACAAGGAAAGAATTAGGTCTAACCCAGGACTAAACTACTGCTAACCCAGGACTAAACATGGTGTGGGCCCATGTCTATCCAATCCAGGACTTAACCAGGTCAAATCAAGGACTAAACCAGGTCTAAACAAGGACAACAATACATCTAAATCAGGGCTAAATCAGGTGTAGCCCAGGTCTAAACAACACAGGACTAAACACGGTCAAATCAAGGACTAAATTAGGTCTAACCCAGGACTAAACTACTGCTAATCCAGGACTAAACAAAGTCTGGAACATGTCTGTCCAAACCAGGACTAAACCAGCTCAAATCAAGGACTACACCAGGTCTAACAATGACAAAACTAAGTCTAACCAAGGATAAAACAACGTCTAACACAGGACTAAACCAGGTGTAGCCCAAATCTAACCAACCTAGGACTAAACCAGGTCAAATCAAGGACTAAATCAGGTCTAATCAAGGACTAAACCAGGTCAAATCAAGGACTAAACCAGGTCTAAACAAGGACAACAATACATCTAAATCAGGGCTAAATCAGGTGTAGCCCAGGTCTAAACAACACAGGACTAAACACGGTCAAATCAAGGACTAAATTAGGTCTAATGAAGAACAAAACTACGTCTAACCCAGGACTAAACCAGGGTACATCAAGGATTATTCCAGGTCTAATCAAGGACAAAATTAAGTCTAACCCAGGACTAAACTACTGCTAATCCAGGACTAAACAAAGTCTGGAACATGTCTGTCCAAACCAGGACTAAACCAGCTCAAATCAAGGACTACACCAGGTCTAACAATGACAAAACTAAGTCTAACCAAGGATAAAACAACGTCTAACACAGGACTAAACCAGGTGTAGCCCAAATCTAACCAACCTAGGACTAAACCAGGTCAAATCAAGGACTAAATCAGGTCTAATCAAGGACTAAACTAGGTCTAACCAAGGACAAAATTAGTTCTAACCCTAGACAAACCAGGTGTAGCCCAGGTCTAACCAATATGATGACGTTTAAGGTGACTTACCATAAAGAGAAGACAGATTGAAATCAGAAGAAGTCAGTGGACCCGCTCCATTGTTTTATTGCGATTTAAAATGAAGAAAAACGTCAAATAATATGTCATAGATTATAAAAATATTCCAGAAAAGCGCATGTCTTCTGTAAATTACAACCGCACACCCTGCCGTAATCCTTTAAAAGCATTCCTGCAAAATGAAACTTTTCAATAATGAGAAAAACACTAACTCAAAAATGACATTCGCAATTCATAAAGAACAGTTTTCATGTCTCTATCTCCCGTTGAGCAGATGTCTGTAAGTGGGCGAAAAACACAATGGAAATGTGAAGAAACGAGGTGCAAAAACTAAACAATCGCAGTTATTTTCATCACGCTCTCTTTTCGGCCAAACAGCTCCTTTTAGTAAATCTCTCTCAGCCCGCAGTGTTTTGTTGCTGGGCGGCTGCCAGCGGGTTTGGCCGGGTTCACAATGGACCAGACCAGACCTAGTCCAGCCTCTGAACCGGGATCTGAGCGGGACTTCAGATCACATTAACATCAGGAGAGGGGCTCATTGTAACCTGTGCTATAGACTCACACCCCCAGAGCAAGGACCAAAGGAAGAAAAGCTTCAGTGATACGTTTGGCCGTGCATGCTAACAGACTGTGCTGCTAAAATACCACAAAACTGGGGCAAAAATAGCGATAAAACAACAATAAATATGCATCAAACTTAAAGGTATATTGCGTTTTTTTTTTCTTATCAGACACCTGTTTGACCCTGTGGAAGTTTTTGCTTTACCTTTAATGTCCCAAACCTTTTATTTATTAATTTAAAGTTGTTTTAATGGAAAGGGGAAAAAAAGCAAACATGGCCCTGTGCTGTGACTTTCTTGTCTCCAGTGCTATATTTAATGCCATACTGTTGAATATTGCAGGCAAATCGATAGAATAAAATCATGCAGTATGTTCTTCCAGAAAACTTGAATAATATTTTATACAGCTAAACTTTTTCTAAAACTAAAATTCAATTTTTTCCCCCTACAATTTTGTGTATTTATATAGGCACAGCTATGAGATGTGTCAAAATTGAAGTTAATTATAGAAGTGCATGTCCTAGATCAGTTGTTCTCAAACTTTTTTACTTTTACAACTACTACCAGATCTACTTCAGGTCTATAACAGAACTATTCCAGGTCTAAATTATGAGTAAAACAGGTCTGAAGTAATAAAACACAATTTGACATAGTAGTTTTAACAAAGAAATTACTCAAAGAAGATCAAAAATATGAATAAAATGTACTCTAAATTAGAACTAAAGTGGTATCCGTGTACCGCCAGAAGAAGATGTGTCCCAATGCAGCTGGACATTAAGATACGTCAGTTAGAGTCAGCAGATCAGGTGTCAATTTGAGGAGTGTAATAATCAGGACAAAATACTCCTGCACAATATTTATTTAAAATACAACAGAAAGAGTTTCATAAAGAGCACATATCAGCTTTATCAACAATAACACTTTCTGTCTTTATTAACCTATGCCAGAAGTGGTTTGGGTAGAACTTCCCTGTGGAAATACAAGTTGAGCTTTCTGTCCATAAAGCCTTGTAAACTTAACCAATCAGACCACTTTACTGCCCACGAGACTCATGGGAAATGTAGTCAAACCAATAAAAGAATATACTGCCTGGCTTCTTTGTTTTCATTTCTTGGTCATAGACTGGAAACACCCTGAAAGAGAAAGAATAAACGAGATCTAAACTAGGAGGATTAAACCAGGTCAAATTCAGAACAAAACTAGGTCTGATCCAGGACTAAACCAAGTATAGCCCAGGTCTAAACCAGGCCTACCCTAGGTCTAACTCAGGTCCAAATAGATATTAACAACTGCAGACTGGAAACACCCAACAAGAGCAATAAACCACGACTAAAGTAGATCTAGAGTAGAGGACTATTCTAGGTCAATCCCATGGCTAAACTAGATCAACTAAACCAGGTACAGCACATGTCTAAACCAGGTCTAACCAACTAACCAACCAATGCTGACTGGAAACATCCCAAACAAGAAGCATTAAACAAGAATTAAACCAGATCTAAATAAGGAGGACTGAATCAGGTCTAATCCAGGACTAAACAAGGTCTAACTAAGGACAAATCTAGATCTGACCCAGGACAAAACTAAATCTAACCCTGAACAAGGTCAAATCAAGGACTAACCCAGCTCTAAATATAACTATAAAGCAAGGGCAAATCCAGGAATAAACCAAGGACAAAACTAGGTCTGATTTAGGACTAAACTACGGCTAATCCCGGTCAAAACAAGGTGTAGTCCAGGTCTAACCAACCCGGGATGAAAAGGGTCAAACTAAGGACGTCTAATCCAGGATTAAACCAGGTCTAGCCTAGGCCTAATCAACCCAGCACTAAACCAGGTGAAACCGAGGACTAAACCAGGCCTAACATAGGACAAAACTAGGTCTAACCTAGGACTAAACCAAGCCAAGGGCAAATCTACACCTGACCCAGAGCCGAATCAAGGACTAACCCAGGTCTAACCCAAATACAAAGCTAGGAATAAACAGGTGTAACCAAGGACAAAACTAGATCTGATTTAGGATTAAACTATGGCTAACCCCAGAGGAAACAAAGTGTAGTCCAGGTCTAACATACCAAGGACTAATCCAGGTCTAACAAAGGACAAAACTAGGCTTAACCCAGGACTAAAACGGGTCTAACCAAGAACAAAACTAGATCTGACCCAGAACTAAGCAACAGCTAACAACCCTGGATTAAACCAGCTCATATCAAGGACTAACCCAGGTCTGACCAAGGACGAAACTAACCCTAACCCAGGAATAAACCAGGTTTAATTCCGGTCTAAAAAGATACTGACCACTGCAGACTGGGAACTCCCCTTAAGAGCATCAATTCTGAGGACAAAATGTTCACTTGATGCCCAGTGCAACCCACATACTGCCGTGAAACTCTATTTGGTTATCTTCAGATTACGCTTGTCAGGAGATATTTTGCAGATTAAGAATTAGTTTAGTAGAACATTTACCTGCAGTGACTGACCAGACATAGACAAAGCCAGTGTTTCTCCATTGTGCTGGTTACAGTGAGAGTGATGTCTTTATTATTGAGCGAATGGACTGAGAACAGACAAAATATGACAATCCACATGAAAGCCTCAGTCTCTAGGGGCACATGAAAGACTAGCACTCCTCTCCTCTCTCGTCTCCTACCTCCTTTTGTTCTCTCCTAGCCTCCTCCCTCCTCTGCCCTTCCCCGCTGTCTCATAATCGTACATTCAGCTTCAAACTGTGAATGCTAACAAGGCTTTTAGCCACACTGAATTAATGTATCCAGCGCATTTGGCTAATGTGCTACCTTTCAAATGTCACCTTTTATGTTGTGAATGCATCTCAGCGCCTGCATTCATTTTGCTGGAAATTGCGGCGTCGGTTTCACAAAGTTCATTTGGAGACACGCGTCGGCCTTCTCTTGTTGCTGATCGTGACTACACCTGACAGAGGCTTGTTATTGGGGTTTAGGCTTCAAATGAACTCGTATCAAGTGCAAACGAACTGCCACTTTACGTCAGGAGTTTGTGAAAAACAGCAATTGAAGAAGCGACGGAACTGTTGTGAACGAGAAAATTGTTTGTTGATGTGTTGACTGTAGTTACTTCAAAGTTTTTGTAAAGGGAACATGTTATGCTACAGTGACTTTTTTGTCCTTTCAATCATGCACTTACAATGTACCGCCATCAAAAACATACCTGGAGTTGCATTTCATTCATACTAGTTTGGTGAATCCTGGTTAGAAAATCCTCTTCCTCCGACCGTCAAAAACTCCTTTGATGGATGATGTTTCTTCGATATTTGATGACGCTTAGCAGAGAATCTTGTGCTGTTTTAAGTCCTTAAATCATCTCCAGACTCGTTCTGAGCATTCCTGCCTCTAAACACCATCACTGTTACTACTAGCTTATCTCACATTTCTTCACAAACGCATTTCTGGCTTGTGTAAGGGCTATGCAGTCAGTAGATGGCGCCTAAACTCATTAAGTGCCAGGGCAAACAGACTCAGATACAGATGTTAATTTTGGGTTTTTTTAATAATTGATGAGATGCCAAACTTAAGGCGAGACACTGCAGGCAAAACTCATTTGTTAATTTTTTTTGTTTGTTTGTTTCAGCTTGCTCTCTCAACATATTGGCTTTCATGTGGAAACAACAAATGTGTCCAACCTACATAGATTTCTCTGGGACATTGTAACTTTAAACGCCGTTTTCTTAAAATGTATGCAAGATTTTGACAAAATGTACAGAAGTATTTGTTGATTTCTAAGTTAAGTTTGGAGTCAAAAAAATGAGGCAAAGTTTGAATTCTTAGGACAATTTTCTGTCAAATCTAGTTTACTCAAAAACTTAATACGAAATCTAAACTTTCTGTAAATATTTACTAACATGTGTACATTTAAGCCATGGTTATGTCCAAATATGTGTAATTTTGGTAGTTTTTGCACATAAAATGACTATCTTCTATATGAAAACATGACATGACGAAAAAATATTCTTACATTTATGTGAGTAAACTACAGGAGAAGTTTCAAATTGAGATATTTAAATATAAGATTTTTTTCCTATTCACCTGCAGTATGTCGCCTTAAGTACTCAAAAGCGTGTTTAAAGTCTTATACCAATAAAAAAATGCATACAGTGATCCCTCGTTTATCGCGGGAGTTGCGTTCCAAAAATAACACGCGAAAAGTGAAATCCGTGAAGTAGTAGTTTTATTATTTTACAATGCAATACTGAACTATGGAATGAAACCAAAAAACAAAACCAGTTTTAAAGCCCAAAATTTGTTTAAAACAATAATTTTAATATAGTAATACAAGGTTGTAAACATTGTCACTGGTGTATTTCACAGTCTGTGCCTCTTCGTCCTGACTCTGCTCCGCTGTAGCCTCTGTTTACTGTTAAACCATTCCTGTCTCGGTCCCCTGACCGTGGTCGGAGGACACAGGGGAGATTCTCTTCTCCAGGGCCGAAGGGTCGCTCGTCCTCCGGGGTTTAACTCCCTATTCTGAACCCCACGGTTGTCCAAAGTGTAGTGTGAGTGCAATGACGACCTCAGTTTGTTGCTCCAGAGTTTTGGCTTTATTTTACTGTAATACACCCTCGCTAAGCCCCGGTCGCCGTCCTCACCCAGGTACCCACACTTTCACACCCGCTCACTTCGCGACTCACTCTCTGACGCGCGCATTGGCCGCGCGCACGCAGCCTCTCTCACTCACGTACCCCTATGTCACACACAGAGCTATCTGCCAATAGGAGCTAGACATACATCTCACGACACTACGTTGTCGGCGCAGAGCGTTTCTTCGACATTGTGGGTTTTGTCACAGAGAAAAAAATGCAAACGTAAAGTTGGCAGAATGTACAGAAACGAAAACTGTTGACAAGTGAAAAACCAATACAGTAAAGCGTCAATATTTTATTTCTAGACAACAGTAAAGCCCCTGAGCCAATCAGGATTCAGAGCACAATGCACTGTAAAAATATCCGCACTGTAAAAAAAAAATCCGTGAAGCAGCGAAGCCGTGAAAGATGAAGCGCGATATAGCGAGGGATCACTGTAATAGTTTTCCTTTAAAGCTGAGATACCCGATTTTCAAGCTGTGAATGGAGAAATTATTTATATAGGTCTGACTTGTTCTCAGCTCTCACAAACCGTCAGTATTCACATGATTTTTGGGGGTATACGCAGGGATTTAAAAGAGTGTTTCAGACAGAGAAGTGAAACAAAGTGGACCACATACACATAGTCATAAGTTCTCATTCCAAAGTGACGTACACAGCTCTTTCTTCCAGGTTTGCACTTGATGAAATGTTAATTTTTTAGATCCGGACAGTGTGCAGGGGTCACATTTTGCCAAAAAGTACTTCATTTGTAGAGTTTTAGACATGTGCTGTGGGGGATGTGTCTTTAGAACAAGAACTAGTTTGTTGATGACTGAGATTTTTCCATGAATTTGTACAGGAAAGCAGATTGTATTGGATATTATCAGGTTTGCATGTCAAGTTTAGTACTTGACTTTGTGAATGTGGTCTTTTGTCAGCTTTTTTTTGTCACTTTGTGCCGATTGCTTGTCCAACACATTGGAATAAGAGCACAATAAAGGCTAATCTAAGATAATTTACCGTACATTTTTTGAGGGAGAAACCATAGGTATTGCAGATTTAAGGAGTGCAATAGCGAATCTTGATTTAGCATTTCAAGAACAATATTCAGACAATATTTTCAGAGTGCATACGGAATGGGTTAAATAGCCCCAAAAATTTAATGGACCAAAAAAATTACCATAAAAAAGCAAAAACATCACTTTATCTCTTTGTTTGGAATTGTTTTATTTGTACACATTTTTTGTCATTGCAATGTGAGCAAGTCCATCCATCTTACAGATACATATTTTGTCACTTTTTTGTTTTAATTTGTTTTATTTTATGGTTTTCTACAGACAACAATGAACCAAAACACTGCAAGAATACTAAACATTGTGATTAAAACTTCATCCATGTTGCTTTGGTAAACTTTTGTCTCTTTTACTTTCCCCGAACACTCCACAACTTCATTCCAAACAGTCAAAGTTCTAAATAATGTAGTGTTGAAGTTGAGGCCCGTTGCTCTCAGTTACATCATGTGTTCTTATACACTGTCTGTTACACGGCTCATGAGAGAAGGAGCTGCAACGTAAAGAATGGAGCTGTCAACAGGCCATCCTTTATAATCACTTATTCATCATTTTTCAGATAAATGATGTATGGCAGGTCTTATTCACCAGCTTTGCTTTTACCTGTGGCCCATCGAGGCAACTGTTGTTGTGATTTTGGGCATTATAAAAATAAATTGATTTGATTTGATTTGACCAGCTGCAATTGAAAAAAAGCACAACAAATATCTAGAATAATACCACACTAAATCTCTGTAGTAAACTATCACATTATAGGTCAATAGTGAAAATAAATGTATAGTTTTAGCGTGTCACCCAATGTTGTAAAGTATAAAGCAGATATCATTTTTATTGTCTGATATTTTGTCTATGTATTTGAAAAAATGTAAATGTTCAATTGATTTCAACACATTTTTCATCATTTAATGTTTTCAGACAGAATTAGGTATTTTATGCGTGAAAACAGCTAAAATTATGCATATTTGGGACATTTAAATGTAAAAAATAGACAGAACCCGATTCAAATTTCTTTCATTTTGTACACATATTAGTTACAAAAAACTTTACAGAGGGGATTTTGGATATCTTATTTATTTATTTATCTTTTTTTTTGTAAATTAGAAAAAAATCTAATTTAATTTAAATTTTAATAAATTAGCTTTAAAATTAGATATTTTTTTTTAAAAAAAGTCAAATGTCTGTCAAAATTTTGTCTAGAAAATATCAGTTATAGTTATATATCAGTTTCAGGACTACAGCCAAAATTAAACCTGCTTAGATCACGACAAAACAAAGCCTAGTGCCTAGTATATTTATTTATTTATTTGGCAGGGACAGTGTATAATTAAATGCAGCAAATTTATTTACAAGGCTATTTTTCCTCCGTAGTTCCTGGACAGATGTAAAAACAAATTAAAAACAATATGTACAGCCACGTCAATCACATAATAAACATTTACATGCACATCCAGCTAGACTCCAAAGGCAATAAACAAACAAATGTCTTGACCAACTTTTAAACCAAAGCAGCTACTCCACAACTGGACTAAAATTTGCTCAATTAAGAACCAAATAACGACAAGTGTGAACGCAGTTTAAACGGTTTTGGTGTTCAATTGTTACTTTAATTATATACGTTAATAATTCCACAAAAACTAAACCAAAACAGCATTTTCTTTCTTATGGTTTTCTCAGCTTGCCCATCTTTACCCGATATAGTGCAGTAAAATATGGATAAGATTAATTGCGGCCATAAAAGTTGCGACTGCCTGCACTTTCTCGCTCATGAACATGTGCATGACCCTAAAAGAGCCTGTCTGACCTGCATAACTGACACACCTGATGTAACCTTAACCCACCTGTCGGGGGCGTTTGAACCCGGCGGGGCTTCTCACGTAGAGACCAGAGTCGTCAGGAACTAATGAGGGGTCAAAAGTCAAAGGTGAAGCGCATGCAGCCCAAAGGAAACGGTGTTATAAATTGCAAACGCAGAACCAGGGACTTCCATCTTCAGCCTGAGGAAGGAACACAGCACTTTGTAAAGATTAGTTGATGCTGCAGACCGATGTGGCCTTGGTTTGAGTAATTGGATGAACTGGAAATGGATAGAGTAGAAGCGAGGTCTGGAAAATGTGAACTCCGGATGTGGACCCGTGCGCCGTCCCATCCAGACCTGAACCTCTCACACAGAATCTTGAACTTCACCTTCGTTCACCAGAGGCACAAAGCAGCAGACCCCTAAATGCATCACACTTTTTATGACATTTGGTTCTCAGACTGTGCTGTTTTCCATTCATTTTGAGTCATTCAGTGACAGTCTTACCATATTCACATTACTTTAACGGTGCACTATGTAACTTTTCTCTAGGAGAGTCGACAACCTGTGTGAGCTTGGCATTAAACTGATCCATGTCACTGGGTTAAGCTTTCAGACCACCAGATTTTTGATCGGGGAAAGAGTCTTGAGTCGTAGCTCAAAATCATGGCTCGTAGATCTCAGAGTGAGACATTGACAAAGACTAAACTTAGAACCGTCGTACGATCAAAGATGAACTCCGATTGATATCAAAGCTGTTTGACATTTTACAATCTTGTTTGCAGAGTGAGTCCTCCTGTCGCGGCGTCTACGATCAATCTGTGTCAAAAATGTAAACACAAGCCGCCTCAAAGTATCAGCAGAGGCGCTCCATCGTGACCGGGACCTTATCTTCCCATTTCGCTTTCATTGAGTAACTACGATTGAACCATTGCACTGTGTGACTGTGTTCTGTCTTACAACTTTAAATTGATCACATCTTAAAGTGTTATATCCATAAATCTTATAAGACAAAAAAAAAAAAATGGTGCTAACCAATAAGCTCCACACTGAAATACCCCATGTTAAAGGAGTCGACCCCCAGATGACCTTGATTAGAAGCGTAAAACTAATTGTCCTCTTGTTGGAAGTGGCCAAGTAGGACATTCTAAAAAGTTCTAAATTAAATCGGAAATGGTCTTAAGAATACTTTTAACTTGCAGCGGCGCCTTCACTCTTTCTCTAACCATCGTTCTTCCATTTCCCTCGAATGATAAATGCCCCGTTGGCCGCAGGACGACAAAACAGCTTCAGATTTGACAGGAGACACGCTCGCCCTTCCTGGTTTATACAAATGTGTTGACAGCGAGGGCTTCCATAATGGCGACTGTCCCCTGACCTTTGCCCTTTGACCGCGGGGACAGCGTTGATTCGGAGTTCCTCTGGTCACAGCGATGCAAACACAAAGAGAGGATTGTTCGGGGAGAATGAGAAATGGGCGGTTTGCGAGAGGTTGTGACTTGAAACTTTAAAATGATGGATTTGGGAGATAGGGCAGGTCAGAAATATAATATATACACGTCTACTTTCTGAAATGAGCTAAAGGGGACGCATTACTCGTTCATTCCGTCGTGGTGTCAATCACTGCTCTTCTTACCAAACTTTTAATTGCTTTTTCACCCACCCAAAATAATCTGAAACTGAGAAATTTAACTTGCATAACTTTTTAGTGTATGTAATTACAATAGAATAGTTTTACATTCAAATGCTGCTGAGTCAGAAAATAATATCATGGCTGACCCGTCCTCTTGGGTTGGCAATAAGAAGTGTAATTTTTGGATCAGAAAGGAGAACTATTCATGTGTCCTATAAGATGTTATAACAAAAAATGTTGGAAAAATACTTTGTGCTTTGTCTTTGCTATGTTTCACAGCTTGGCATTAAACTTTTCTATATAGCTTGGATTAATTGTAATTTCGTTAGGGCTGCAAAAAATTGGGAATTTTCAAAGTTTTCTGTGAATTTGATTCTGTGAATTAATTTATTGAATTAACCGGAACACAACTTTAAAATTCGGTCCAGAGAACACATCACCCCCGTCCTCCAACAGCTACACTGGCTTCCCGTTCAATATCATATCCAATACAAGCTCCTCCTCCTCACGTACAAGTCCCTCCATAACCTGGCCCCTTCCTACCTCACCGACCTACTCCAACCGTACTGTCCCACCCGCCGCCTCCGCTCTGCTGACACCAACCTCCTCACTCCCATCACCCGCACTAAGCACCGGACCTAGGAGGACCGAGCCTTCGCCGCTGCTGCCCCCACCCTCTGGAACTCACTTCCACAACCCATCAGGAACTCGGACTCACTACAGACATTCAAATCGCTCCTTAAGACCCACCTGTTCAAACTGGCTTTTGTGTAAATTTATGTTGTTTTGTCTGTTTTGTCTGTTTATGTAAAGCGTCTTTGAGTGTCCAAAAAAGCACTATACAAGTTTGATGTATTATTATTATTATTATTATTATTATTATTAAAATTGCCCCGAGTGAATGAATGTGACAGTGAATGGTTGTCTCTGTGTTAGCCCTGCAACGAATTGGGCACTGTCCAGGGCTAAAGCCCAAAGTCACTGGGATAGGCTCCAGTCACCCGTGACCCCTAATGGGAACAAGTGTTAGAAAATGAATGAACATAGATGGATGGACGGATAGGTGGATGGATAGATGGATAGATAAATACCAGAAATTTAGATTCAGTTTCAGAAAATGTTTTTACTGTGTTTCTCAGTCGCCTTTGTGTCTCAGTCAAAGGTCTCAGTGCAGCATTATCAGAAGGATTTGTCAGGTAGAGTGAGCAGATCGTGTGTCAGGGCAGTTTGAGGAGAGTAACAGCCCTCAGGACAAAAGAAACCTCAGTGTCCAGCAGTCCAGGCATCACAGTTTGGTCTAGGCAGAGCAGGTGAACTCTGGAGACACAACAGGAAGGCCCTCTGCCTCACTCTCTCTCATTCTTGTTGTTGTTTCAGTCGGTGATGAGTCAGTCGTTCCCTCGAAGTATTCCCTCTTGAAGGTCTTCTGCTGCATTTGGTGTTAAAAATCTGTAGCTTTTGAGAGGTCCATAGCCAGCCTCCACGTTACAACAAGACCAAACAGCTAATTTCACGAAATCGAACAGTCCATAACTTCTGTCCTTTGAGCTTCACAAGTCACACTTCTTAGTTGGATACAATCCCAAGATGCCATGTTAAAAACTGAGCTCTAAATTAAAAAAAAAAAAAAAAAAGTTTCAAATTATGTGCAGTGTGCCAGCCAGGTACCCATAGAGAAAATCATGAGAATAAATCCCTCTACATTTCTTATACATCAGCTTGAAAACATTTACCAGTTTGTTTTTCTTGAGTAATCCATTTCCAGTTGTCTCTCTATCGTCACAGTTCATCTCATACAGAAGCATAACAACCCGATTTTTTGCGACTTTAATTTCTGTGCTTTCCCTCTCTCAGTTTGACAGAAAAAGCATTAAAAAGGGAAATGTTCATATTTTTTTTTTTTTTTTTTTTTTTTTTTGAGCAACATACAAGTTCTGCCACATTTTCTGCTGTGGTGCATCCATGCTCAAAAAGGAGTAGGAAGAAGTGTGAACATATAAACTCCTACCCTTGTTGACAGCCTTGATACGACAACGTTAATATTTGACTTCAAACCTGAGCATTATGTATATTGACAATATACATGAGAATGTTTTATGATCATAGTATCGTAGATGATATCCTAAATGTAGCTGTAGCTTTGGCTATATTTGATTATTTAATAGTTTGCGTGTTATTCACAGAAAAAAAATTAATGACAATATTGTAATTAGTTATTTAACCATATCAGATTAAAATATTTTTAACTTTTACTCAACCTTCTTCTGCATATTTTTTAAATAAGTTCTATTTGTACCGCTTTTTGAAGCAGTATATACTTGGGCAGCTCTTTGTTTCCTCATTTAAACTGTTCCATAGATCAACTCCGCATCTTGAGACGCACATTTTTTTGGTTGCTGTGCGGTAAAATAATTTCTTGAAGTTGAATTGATTCCTTAGATTATAATTTCCTTCTCTGTCACTGGTAATTTTCCCTTCCTTTGCAACTCTAGTTTTTCTTGCTCACAAATCCCTTGAAAATAACTTTAATGCGATACTATGGAACATTGCCAGCAACGCAATACAATACTCTACTGAAAGTCACATAGTGCACCTTTAATCCTTTTAAATAATCTGTTATCTGTTTTAAACACACAAGGTGCTATCTGTTATTAGTAAGTACAACTATATATTATTTATGAGCCAATAAAATGACACTGAAGGAAGAGTTATACTTTATTAACACAGCCTCGTGGACAGTGATACAATCCATCTGCCAAAGTGAAGGAGGTCAAAATCATGCTATCAGTTATTTGTGCAGTGTCCCAGCGGAGAGAGAGAGAGAAGGGGAAAGAGAGATAAAGATGGAGAGACAGGGTTAGAGATAGGGAAGGAGAGAGAGAGAGAGAAAGTGAAGAAGGAAAGATATAGAGGCAGAAAGAGAGGAGAGAAACGCAGAGCGACCAGAGAGAGAGGAAGAGAAAGATGGTGAGATAGGGGAAGAGAAAAGAAGGGAGGGAAACGGGGGGATGGAATGAGAGTGATAAGAGGAAAGGGGAGATGGAGAAAAGGAGGAGACAGCCAGAGGGGTTAGAGAGTGACGGAGAGAAAGACAGCGGGACAAAAGGAGAAAGAGATGTACAAGGAAGCAAGAGAGGACATGGAAGGAGAGTGACAGAGAGCAGAGAGAAACAGAGCAGGGAGAGAGATAGGAAAGTAGGAAAGGAGGGAGAGACAGCGAGAAAGGAGAGAGGGAGACAAAGATGGAGACGGGGGAGAAAGAGAGTGGATGGAAGGAGACAGAAAGAGAAGGAGAGATGGAGAAAAAGGAGGGAGCAAATCAGACGCGACGTAGAGAGAGGGGAGTGATAGATCGAAAGGAAAGAGAAGGAGAGACGAGGGAGAAAAGGAGAAAGAAGTAAAGGGAAGAAAAGAGAACCATGCTGAAAGAAGAGAAAAAATGAGAAGAGAGACATATACAGATGGAGGGACAGGGGAAAGCATGAAAAGGAGGAAGAGAAACAGAGGTTAAGAGAGAGGGCAAGAGACAGAAGATGAAGGGAGAGAGAGAGGAGAGTGAAGGATAAGGGCAGGATAAAGAGAGTAAAAGAATTGAGATGGAGAGAGAAATTGAACAAAAAGGAAGAGAGAGGACAGAGAGTGAGAAAAAGAGGAAAGAGAGAGAATGAGAAGAGAAAGAAGATCACAAAAGATGAGTTTTACTGTATAGAATTAGAATAATGATAAAGAGACATACACAACAAAATCCTTTTTCATATTTAAGGATGTTTTTTAATCTGTGCCAAAGAAAAACTCGCTCAATCAAAGCTCATTTCAGTCCAGTATCCATTTCCACTCCTCTTTTGTGGCTTGTACAGTGTGTAACCAATGCTGCTCTGATCTAATATTCCTTGATTTTCCCTCCATAAGTTGTTGTTTTTCTCTCTACACACGTGCTCTGGTTGTTTTGTGGGGGTCGCAGCAGTGAGAGCGGCCCTCGTCTCCGTTCATTGCTCTCTCTGCTCACTGCTTTCATTTGGTTTGGCCGTCGCACCTGAACTCGCTCTCATCCATCACAGGAACAAACAGCCGTGAACCGCTTTCTTCTCTCTTTCCCCTCCCTCTCTCTCTCCCCCCCTTTCTCGCTGTATTTCTCTTGTATTACGCTCAGTTTCTTTTCATTCTCTCTCTTTCTCTTTCTTTACTCTTCTCTATTTCTCATCTATCTGCCCTCTCTTTTCTCTCCTCTCTCTTTCTCACTCTCTTCATTCTTTCACCCCATATTCTCTCTTTGTTCTCTTACACTTTTCTTTTCTTCCCCGTGTCTCTCTCTTTCCCTTCCCTCCCTCTATTTCTTTGAGTTTACTTTTCCATCCCTTCTCTCTATTTCTGTTATCTTACACTCTCTCCTTTCCTTTCCTTTCCTCCTCTCACCTCACCCTCTCTTTTCTCCCTCTCTTCTTTCTTTCTCCTCTCTCTCTTCCACCCCTCTCTGCACACACTTTATGTCCCTCTTTCTTTTCTCTTTTTTCCTCAGTTTTTCACTCATTTCTTCTCAATCCTCTCTTTTTCTCTTATATTATGCTGCCTGACTTTTCCTTCTCCCTGTCTTTCTCTCTCTTTTCTCTTCCGTCTCTCATTCTATACCTCCCTTCTGCCCCCCATCTATCTGCACTTTCTCTTTTTTCTCCTCTCTCTCACTCTCTCCATTCCTTTTCCCTATTCTCTCTGTTCTCTTACATTTCCTCTCTTTTCTTTTCTTCCTCTTGTCTCTCTCTTTCCCCTTTCTTCTTCACATTTACTCCTTGTCCATCCTCTCCCTCTCTTTCTGTTCTTGGACTCTTACTCTTCTCCTTTCTTCCTCTTTGTTTACCCTCCCTGCTCTCTGTCTTTTCACTTTTCTCACTCACTTCTTCTCTATTCTCTCTCTCTGTTTCTCTTCTGCTCGCTCCTCTCTTCCCCTTCTCTCTCTCTGTATCTTTTCCCTCCTTCTCTTTCTACACCTATATCACCACTTTTTCTTTCACTCTGTCTTATCACTTATCTTTTCCTCCTGTCCTTTTTTCTCTCCTTTGTCTTCCACCTCTCATCCTCTCTTTCCGTCTCTCCTTCTACAACTGCTTTGTTTCTCTCTTTTTCTCTTCTCTCTTGCTCCTTCTCCATCTTTTCTCTCTCCATCTCCATTTTGTTGCTGTCCCCCTTTTCTCTCTATCCCTTTCTTCTCCCCTTTCGCTCATCTCACCTCATTTTCTCTCTTTTCCTATTTCCTCTTCATCCTCCATTTCTCTTCTCATATACTCCTTCTCTTTAATGTCTCTCTCCTTTCTGCCCCCACCGCTCCCTGCCTTCTCTCTTTTCCTCCTCTCCTGCTCTTTTCACCTCTGTCTCTGTGTCTTTCTTTCCCCCTCTCTCTTTCATTCATACACACCGGTCTCTTCTCATCTCTCAAACCCAGTACGCTCAGTCTTTGCCGTCTGTTCTCGTCTTCCTCCACTCAGCCATCGCCTGTCCATTTTTTCAACGTTCATTCCTGGCTTCACAGAAAATAGAGGAATATGACAAAAAAAAAAAAGGCTGATTGATTACTTTTATTTCAAAGATGACATCACACATCATAAAGACAACAATAAAGAATGAGAGAGCAAAATAAAAATGTGTTGACTCAAAAATGATCTTTTCCTCCTCTAACACAAGTTCTAATTCTATTCTGTTTGGCTGTTTTGTTTTTTATTTAAAATGGTGGTCTACCCATTGTTTTTTTCATCTATTGAAGTTAAATTAGTTTTGCTTGATATAAAAGCTGCTCTTAGAGTAAAAATGGGACCACTTTGAGCTTTCTGCCTCGAATAAAAAATAAAAAAAATGAATGCACTGTTTGAGCTCTTCTGGTTTGAAGCTAAAATTTGGCACTTGTTTCTGAAAGTTGTGAGACATGCTTTCTTAAACTTAATAAAGGCGAATAATTAAGATACTGTGGATGTTATGAAAGTGAGAAATAAGCTGAAATGCTGTAAACTCTTTAAAATGAGCAAATTCATTTTTAAAACAGTCAAAATCTGGTACAGCTGTTAAAAAATTTAATTATTTCTAGATCGTAAACAGCACAGACCTTTAGTAATTGACATTTAACATTAAAAAATAATCATATTTCTTCCTCCAAGGACACAAAAACAGCACTGGTCAAAGCTGGGATCGAACCACTTTTCTTCCTGTAAAGAGCCAACCATCTCCCGCCAAAAAAATCATTCCCAATTTTCATGACATTTCTCTCCACTATCTTTCTTTTCTTCCATCAACTTCTCGTGGTTCACCCGTGTGGCTCTCCGCTCACTCGGCCGAGCTCCCAGCATGCTCCAGGCTCTCTCCGGTCCAAACCAATCAACACGTTCGGCAGGAGACACGGTGCGCCCCCCGCTGGCAGGCCGCGGGAGCACGTCGTCCACCTGAGTTCACCTGAACGGCGGCGAGAGCGACGCACTGGCCTGGTGTTGATACGACGACGTCTGGATGGAGCCGGTTTGCGGTCCCAGCGAGGGCCCAAAGCAGGCTGTAAGTGACTGTTGTTGTGTGCAGTGACCCTCAACGAGAAGGTTCTGTGGAAAAGACATGTCTGACCCAAACAGGAAGTGCTGAGTTTGTCACTGAAAAATATATACAAAGGGCGCAAAAGACACACTTTTGAGAGGTTCAAAATGTTCTAATTATGACTAGGTTTGATGGAAGGCATCTGTGGTATTTATTCAGTATAGTCTTACATCTGTGAAGCTGCAGTTTGTGAAGAAATGTTGAAAAGTAAAAGTTTAAAGTTACAGGAAGTAGAGCTGAGTTCTAAAACGGAATCCCTCTGTGATGTCATCAAAAAGTGACGTACCATTGTAAATAAAGACACAGTTTACAGACAACGGATAGATTTTTTTGACAGTTTAAACGGTCTTTCAACAAAATAAAGTTGTTATCAGCTGTTATTATTTGTCAAATCATAACTATTGTGTAATTTATATGGATTTTGGCCCTTGTTTTCAAAATGGTTGCTAGGTAACAGTTGTGTTTACCTCTAACTATGTCATGTTTGCTGCTCATGTTCAACCAGGAAGTAACATTATAAACATTACAATAACTTTCAAACTGGGTATAAGTAGGCAAAATGTTTAGTAAAATCTTAATTATTATCATGTTCACTACGTTTTTGTGAAATGTGTCGTCTAACCTGTTACATAGACTTTAACCTTTAGTCCAAATGAATTGAAACTCTGGAAAGTGGACTGTGTTTCTGTGCAGAGGTCTTCGATCACAAGGGTCATAATGTGAGCCTAATGTTTTCTACAATACAATTTAAAACATACCTGAATGATACTTTTATTCACAAAAAAAAACGTTTAGGTTCTGCTTTATAAAACTACACCTTTATTAGCCTTAATAAACCATGTTCAAAGTCTAAATTCCTAATGAATACACAGTTTATTAAGCGTGATTCAGGATTAGTAACCACTTAATTAACGTTAGGTTAGGGTTAGAGTTTGGAATTAGGGTTGGAGTATTAATTAAGTAGTTACTAAACCTGAATCATTTGTAATAAACAGTTTGCTCGCTATGAATTAAGTCTTTGTTCATGCTTTACTAAGACAGGAATAAGTGTAGTTATAATATCTATTGTTTAATTATGACTTACTCGTGGTTTTATATTGTTTTACAGTTTTTTTTTATGTGTGTGTGTGTGTTTTTTGTTTTTTTTTATAACTACGTGTGGTGTTGAATAGAGAATTGTTTATTTGACTTTCAGCACTATTGTATGTTTATAAAATGTGCTCTATGAATAAAGTGGGTTTGGTGCTGAGCCTGTATTAAGAACAAACAAAAAGGTTACACGTTTATTACACTATTGACCTTATTCTGCCCCGCCCACTTTTGCCGTTTTTTTGCCCTTTTGTTGTAAACGCACTTCCATTTGACGAGAACTCTGTTAAAGCTAATGACGAACGAGGGAAAAGTCTCGCCGCTAAAATGTTACATAAAGTCGGTTGATTTGTGTAAAATGTTTAATGAACACGAGCAACAACAAGTCAACAACGCACCGATTTCCTGGTCAGTCTGAAAACAGCTTTTTAGTCCGTGTAGAACTTATTTTCTGTTGCTCGTCTGCTCCATGTAAACTAATACAACAGAAACAAGACGGCGGCGCGTAAGGAAACTTCCGGAATAAGGTGAATAGAATCCCTGTTTATATGCACCAGTAGGTAACCATTGCCCTAGTGTAATAATCGTGCACACAGCCATTGAAAATCCCCTCAAATATGCCACTTTACCACGTCTCCTCTCAGTGGACGGTGGATTACACAGACTCAGAGTATCGACTGAAGACTGAGAGCTCAGATCAATTCATGAAGTGCGGAACTCCTGGAGCAAAAGTCCTGCTCTGACCAAGTGACACTCCGCCTTCTCCTGATGCCCCTCCTGTCCAGTCTACCTCTCTCCCCCCTCTCTCTGGAGGTGAGGTGTTAAGAGCCTGTTTAAACGCGTGTGTTTTGGCAGGAAACGCAGTGGGCCGGCGGCATCATGACCTGCTAGAAGAGAATTACCAACAAAACACTCACTCGTCTCTTCTCTGCATAACTGACTTTATCTTCTATTAAACAGTCAAGGTCGAATCCCAGTTTGATTTTGTCCATAAAGAAACTAAAGCTGATGTGTTGTAATTCCTTAAACTGCAAACAAACAAAAAATATTCCGAAATACTATGATACTATTATTTCAAAATGAGAGGTGCAAATGTCTTGCCCTGGGACAGAACTACAGCACAAGGCCAATGTGAATAAGGCGGCCATGTTGGAGGCTCTGGTTAGTGAATGTGGGACAACTTATGGAAAATTAAGTTCACATATATTAAGTTTGTTAAAAGAAATGGCCCAAATAGACCTAATAATAATAACCATAAATACTTTGGTTGAACATTTAAAAGTGCACCATGTAACTTTGTATTTTAGCTGCATTTTTTTCCATTGCTACTTTATTTTATTTATTGCTTTTTTGTGCACATTTAATAAGCGAAGATACATATCCTTGTGGAAGTACAATGTTCTTTTTTATATTCCTCCCCACATCCAGTCTTCCCTCCTCCCACCATTGTTGCCAGAAAAACAAATAAACCATCAAAATATAATATTAAAAGAAATATACAAAACTAATAAATAAAATAAAAATACAATATAATAACAGCAGATAATATAATAATAAAGGGGCCTAACCCAAGAATGAGTCAGAAAAAAAAAGTGTTAATGTGAAGGGTAGTGCAGTTGTGGCTCTGAAGCCCACAATTACAAAAGTATTTATTTCATTATTACTACTGTTGTGATTAATTTTTGTAACTGAACGGAGTAGTGATTGAGATCACAATTATGTTTAAGATTATGGATTGATGCTTTTGATGATTATAGATTGATCCCCCCCCCTTCCTCTCCTTACCCACATCTTTGTGTGTATGTGTATGTATATATATATATATATATATATATATATATATATATATATATGAATATGTATTTGTACATGTGTGTGTGTGTGTGTACTCGTGCATGTGTGTATGTAGGTGTGTATACGTATATGTATATGTGTATGCGTATACACATATACATATACAGGTATTTTAGTTTGTGTTATGTATTTTTGTTTAGTTTTGTAGTGTATGTCTTGTCTACTGTGCGCAACGAAAACGAAAAAAGAAAAAGAAAAAAAAAAAGAAAAGTGAATCAGATTATTGTAGTTAAACCCATTTTTACCAGTAATTTGATCAATCCAAGATGGAGAAGTTTATCGTTATTTGACCCTAAATTGAGTCCAGTGGAGTCCTGATGTAGACTTGGGTTGGTCTTGTTCTATAGTCCTGGTTTAGTCCTGATCTTGTCCAGGTTTAGTTTTGTGTTTGGTCCTGGTTTAATCCCAATTTTGGTGTGAAAGTGCAAGTGTGAGTGCACCCTTTAATGCAATACTGTAGAGCTTTCTGTGCAAAGCAATTACATCTCCACGGAGAAAGCAAACGACACATCACCAGTAGAAAAGTGACATAATGCACCTTTAACAACAGCTGCATCTTCTGTAACAGTGAACAGTATAAATTGTGTATAGTCGTTGCATTATTTATATTTTTAGCTTTCTCATTTCATACCAAAACATCCCTGTGTTTCCAGAGCGAGACGCCGATGCTTTTAAATACACCCGGCTTTCTCTGCTCTGCTCTGCTCTTCCACAGCGGAGGTGAAAAGCTCGTATATATTTTCTGTCCCTCTCTTTGAATCTCGCGGTGGCCCAACCCCCCACTTGTGTTCCCCTTTAGACCGGGACCCCAGATAACCCCACATCACCACATCAAAGCCGAGATGAGAGAGCGATGGAGGCAGGAGGAGGAGGAGGAGGGGCGGCCATGTTGGGAAGGTTCAGAGAGGAAAAGAGAGCGAGCGTGTTCACCTGCAGTCACATCTGAAGCCAAGGTTGATCTCTCTATTTCCATCTCTGTATCTCAATCCTGCTCTGGGCTGACGCAGGTCTGTGCGAGGAGGAATCAAAGATGATTGTGTCAGTTTTAGGTTTATTGGAATTAAAAAGAAGTATGTGTCAAAGTACAAAGTTGCATAAAATCATGTAAAAAATAAATGTAAAATCACTGAATTGAAATATTTATGAACTAAAAAATCAGGGAGTATAAACCCATGGCAGCCTTGAAGTGGAGCTGCAACTAACGATTCTTTTAATATTTAATAATCAACACTGTCTAAACAGACAATATGTGAGTATTTCTATTTAAATGCATTATCAAAAAGAAAGGTTAAAATGTGGGGAATCAAGACTTCTAGAGAGATTTTTTGTTTGGTTTTTTTGTTTGTTTTTTTGTTGACGAATATCAGAAATTGTCCTTTCGTATTTCGTGTTCTAGAATCATCAAGATAACAATTACCACAATACAACTTTTTTATTGATTACATTTTTTTTACAGTTGACTAGTCACACTCAGTTGTTTAATTGTTGCAGCCCAATAATAATTCTACTTTCTTTCGGGATTAGTATCTTGAGGCCTCTGCACAACAATCAATCAAACCATGTTAATTTATAGAGCATGTTTCAACAGTCCAAACGGTGCACAAGGCGCTTTGCAAGATGCAAATAATTAAAAAAAAAAAAGTTCAACAATGAAAATCTGCAGAGGCTGCTTAAGTAAATTCAAGTTTTAAAACATTACAGAAGCCACCAGCAGGGGTTTTAATAATGTAACAGAGTATAAAGATTACTACAACAGATTTTAAATAAAATAATAGGGCTTGTGATCATTGATTTCCACATATCTGATCACTCCCCAGGGTACACGGTGGCAGAGCAGCTAGAGCTCTTGCCTCCCAATTAGAAGATCGTTAGTTTGAATCCCAGACCAGACCAACAACACGACCTCTCTGGGTGTATTTTCTCTCTGTGTTACCGCGGGTGCTCTCTGGTTACTCCGGCTTCCTCCCCGTCCAAACACATGCATGTGTTAGCAACTCTAAAATTGACCTGAATGAATGTGAGAGTGAATGGTTATCTGTCTCCATGTTAGGCCTGTAACTGGCCCCTGTCCAGGGTGTACCCCGCCTAAGGCCCAAAGTCACTGGGATAGCCTCTACCCACCCACGACCCGGTAATGGGAACAAGCGGTAGACAATTACTGAATGATTACTCCCCATGAAACGTTCAAATATATTTATATGATATTTTTTCAAAAAGTCTATCGTAGAAATGAATGTGAGATTGACTTCTGGACTCCTGAAGTGGTCAGGCGCTGTTGAGCTCCTTTGGTGTCCTCCCTCGAGTTTGCAAATGACTAATCACTGCCACATTCACAGTTCTATTCAAACTTTTCTCACATTATTCTTAGACCTGTATTATACAGTACGTCCATTGGTTAATCAACCTGTCAAAATCCACACTAACTTCTAAAAGATATATCAGTGTTACTCTTGAGGGGAGAATATACCTCTTTTTTTAAATCCATACGTGTATAAATCAGACTTTTTCTCTTTTAGTGTCTTACAACATATGAAAAGGAAGCTCTAAGGAGTTTGTAATTACTTAATAATAAAAGAGCAACTAAAACATCTTAATCTTCTTCTGCACCAAAGCCTCACCGCTTTCACATTCACAGCGTGTGTTTTCATCTTGTTTGTTCCACAGATGAGTCCAGGATTCAGTCATGGGAAGGAGCTCAGAGCCACATGGACCCAGAGAATCCAGTCCAGGTCTTTGGTCTTTGTGACTGGGGTCTCACAGAATCTTTTGGCACCGGACTAGACCTGGAGAAGATCCTGGACCGGACTGAAACAAGGACAGGTCTGTGTGGGGTTTGGTCTGGTCCCAGTTCGATCATAAGTTCATGGAGTTCAACACATGCTTCACAAACAACAATGTGCTGTGTGTCTTTAAACACATTTTATTTCAATTTAATGTTTATTTTTAGTTTAATTTTATTTATTTACCATTTGTAGTTGAAAACTGCAGTGGAAAAACGTGTGCAATGAGCTCAGCGCACGGCAGTAAAACATTAAAAACAACCAAGGAAACAAGTAATGAACAGAGCTACAAAGCACCTTTCTTTTGTTTCCCTTTTTTTTTGACAGTTTGACAAATATAAGGAATGGCTTTGCTTTAACTTTAAATATTATGTTTGTTGTTATTGGCCTTTACTTTGACATCTCATGTTTTAGAACTAAAAATAAAATGTTTTTACAAAGAACAATATAACTTTATCACTACCTTGGGAGATGCCATATTACCTTAGCCGTGGCTCCATCTACTGGCTGCAGAGGCAATTACATATGTGTATAAACACAAAGGTTTGATATGCTGTTGATATGCTGAGCAACACGCAGTTGCAATGATTGTGTTTAAACATCAGAACTGAACTTAAAACAGCAGATTCTCAGATAAGTGATGTATATGATCTGATAAAAGGTCACATTGAGGAAGTTCAGCAGGAATTGTGTTTGATGGTCAAAGGACAGAGGATGTTCTAACCAGCATTCCTCAGACTTGCATGAATGAAGGTAAATATAACTCCAGGTATGTTTTTGATGACGGAACATTGTTAAAAGCTCAAAAACTTACAGAATATGTGTTACTATAACTGAAATTATATAATATATTCAAATATTGCAATAATATTTATATTTCAGTAACAGCTATAATTGAAAAAATGTCCAATGTTGTTCAGCCCTAGTTTAGACCCGATCAATTAGTAATTTTTCTCATCATTCACGCATGTTTGAGTTTTGTCTTGCATTTGAAGCTTGAGAGCTCAGAAAGTGACTGACTTGTGAGTCGTAGAAAAGGTTTCAAAAGTCGTCATCTGGACGCTGTTTTGAAAATAAAGACATTTCGACTTTGATCTAGAAGTAATTTTCAGTCAGTGAGCTGGTCTGAGAACTCTGCCTTATATGCTACTCTGACCTGTGAAAGCCCCACCCACAAGGAGGAGTCACTGTGGCCTGTCTTTGTTAAGCTATTAGTTTGTCCTGCCTAGTGTCACCTGAAACTAATCTTTGTTATCGTGGAAAAGGTTACAGGGGTTGTCATCAGGACGCTATTTGAAGTCCGAGACGTTTCGACTTCTATCCAGAATTCATTGTCAATCAGTGAGCTGGTCCGAGAACTCTATCTTATAATCTATATGCTACTTAGAACAAAGGCTGTCATAACAAGGTGAATTTCAGGTGACACTAGGCAGGGCAAACTAATAGCCTTTCAAAGACAGGCTGTTATCAGTGACTCCTCTGGTGGGCAGGACTTTCACAACTCAGAGTAGCACATAAGCCAGAGTTCTCAGACCAGCTCACTGGAAGGATGACAACCTTTCAAACCTTTTCTACAATGGAACTCTCCTGGACAAAAGAGGGATTACATCGATTGCTTGTGATTATTAGAAAAAGGCAGACGCCAGGTCAAACATGGTAAAAAATAAATGTCACAGTCCTCTCAGTTCTGTAGTTTGGAACAGCGAGTTAATGAACCTGTTTTGATTATTAAGTCGTTTTAGACTGCAGTTTACAATCAACAAAATATAATTTGTATTTACTCCATGATTTGTTACTTAACACAGTGCCCCACAGTGAGTCTCTGTCACAGCCTCATTCTGCTCAGTGGCTGTAAAATAAACAGAGCATTAGCAGAACATTCATCACATGTTCCTGTTTAGCGTAAATGATGGGAAAGTTTAGCACCAATAACAACACTGCTCCAAATGGTCCAAAGTGATGGATCATTCCAAGATTAGTTTTGCTTCATCTTATTTAGTTATAGATTCTATGGCTATTTCCAAGTCATTTCGGTTTATTTTGTTCATTTATTTTTTATGGAAAATTGCTCTTTAAATTTCTACGATTCTGTTTAAATGGTTTCAGTGCACAACAGCACCTGGCTAGCTTAATAGATCCATGGGCTAGCTCAGTGTTGGCGTCAGTACTTCCTGTCTAATTTTATCTCTATGGGATTTAGTCTGAAATTAGTCTCTGAAAACACGTTAAAGACTTTACAAATTTGGTGAATATTTTATTGTTTATAAAGGGACGTGTTTGTGTCTCAATGCTAATGCTAACGAGAAACAAAAATAAGTTTAAAAATAACCTGAACTAATCTTTGCATTAAATAAAATGTAATTGATTTGTTTATTTTACATTTTAATAAAAGTTAGCATTAGCCGTGAGAAAGCCAAAAGCCGCTTTGCACAGAACCCATAAAAGAAAAACAATAACTTAGCATGTAATTTTTAATAGACTAATGTACCATGCTAGTTTGAAAAATATATATATAATCAACATCTTAAAACAAGATTAATTATCTAGGGCTGCAACATTGAGACCAGTCGACTGAAGAAAATAATCATATTCATATTTTGATGACTGCAATAGTCATCTGGACTTTAAAACACACAGGAGACCTTTTTATAACAAATAAAATGGCATTATTAAACCAAAATATCAAAAAAAGACTAAAAATGTTCTGATTTTCAACAATAATTCACTTAGTTCATAAACATTCTCTATCCAGAACAGCGGAGTCCAAACTTTATCCATCGAGGGCCGCACACTGAAACATAGACCTAGCAGAGAGCCACAAATCAACCGTGAAACGTTCAAAAAAGCTGCATTTATCCAATGTTTTAAGTGCCACCACACAATAAATTCACTACCAGTGCATTTATATCAAGTCTGTTTCACACCAGAATGTTAGTTATTTAGGTTAGAATTGTAGAAAATTTGAGATTTCCTGTAAAAAGTAAATGTGGGCCAATTCACCTGGAAGAAAACATGGTCCAAGGCCCAAACTTGGTCCCTGGTTATAGTTTGGAAATGCCTGATCTAGAAGCTTTCAGTGACTATGTTTCAACCTTAATTTGGTTAAAATATATTTCAAAAGTCTCACAAAAGTTTGTCGTATATACAAAAATAATTGCTGCTCTAGACAACAGCCAAATCAACATAACAAACGCTCTTAATATTCTAACATTAGAGTGCCATTTGTGTCATGTCATTCCACAAACATTATACGTTATTTATTCCACTGCTGTAAAACCAAAATAGTTCCTACAACCCCCACAATACAAACCCATGTGATTTTCATGTACAGCTTAAGTTAATCCAAACATCTGCCCTCTCTCCTTCTACATCCCGGCTGTAATACTTCTTATGTTTCATGGCGAAGGCAAACACGGCAAACCTACATCAAACACACGCGGCGTTTAATGCTCCGAGGCTTTTAAATGAAGCTGAAGCGCATTTTCCACCAGGGATCAAGTTCAGCCATTTACCTTATTCCAGAAACGAGAAATCAAAACAAATCTTCCGTTCAGGAGTGAGTCTGTACGTACATGTGCAAAATATGTAAACAAAAGCCCGTGTGGACCCCGTTCAAGTGGGTTTGTGGTGGAAGAAGTGCGGGTTAAGGTTCACTTTGATCGATCTTTCAATGAGACGATCTGTCAGGGGCCAGTTTAGTGTTTGGGGTTTGGCTTGAGACCGAAGCTGGAGGATTACTGTGCATGATTTGGGTCGCGCTCATCTGTTTGAAAGTACATTTTAAATTGATTATTCATGTTCTATTTGTGTGTCTTGTGATTTGATTGAATTCTTTAAAGCACGTTGAATTACTTTGCGTATAAATTGTGCTCTACAAGGGAACTTTCTCTGCCTCAAAAGTATTTAATGACCGAATCGGTTCTTTTGGACGGGTCCTTAACGTGAATGGGATCTTATTTTCTAAAAGGACTGAATCTTTTTCTTTCTATTTTGCACATATTTTTACAGAAATGTATAGAGAATGCAGATTTAGAGACATTTTCTCCTGTAAAAGCCCAAAACATAATTGAAATGTGAAAAAGTCTGACAACAAATATAAAAGTCTACAACCCTGCTGAATATTTACTTTGTATCTGACATCTAAAAAACAAAAAATCAAGTAAACAGTTGCAGAAAACCAGATAAACAACAGGAACACTGCAGTCTACGCTCACATTTGTCACTGATACAGACTTTGGGTTCACACACAGTTGAACTTATCAACTTTCTTTCCTTAAAAAATAGGTTTTTGAGTCTATTTGTTGTTCTGCTGCTAGCAAACAAGCTAGATAAGTTTGGCACAGTTGCAGCAACAACCGAGAAACTACTTTCAGTTTCCATTTTGCCGTATGAAGTTAATTTGAGCAAAACAACAGCTATTTTTTCCCCCAACTTATCTCTTTTGAAATGTTTTATCACTTCTCACTTTGATACGATTGTTTTTGATGATCCGGCGTCTGTCAATGCAAACGTTTGTTGCCGTTGTGTTTTATTTACTCATCACACAGTAAATGCTTTGAATGTTAAGCACAAATAGAGCTAGCTTCACACTTCACTGAGAACTGCAGCTGACAACAACGTGTATCTGTTTCCCACAGTCTCAGCTAAACTTTTTTGTTCTGAATTTGTCAAATAAACTGTTGTCTTTGTCAGTGGAATGGCCAAGGAGAACCACTCTACTTTACAACAAGCAACAACAAAAAAAGCGCTATTAATCACTGTGAAACAACGCCACAAAAATGAATTCTGTTTTTTATCTTGCGGCAACACAGTTATTTATCAAACTCCTTTATACTGCTCGATACATAAATTCAGATTTCTCAAAAAATTCAGGTTTACTCCGTTGCTTATCCAGTCGGTCGAGTTTGGCGATATTTAGTGTGAGAACGTAAACAGATCATTGTGAGACTCAGAAACATGAGACCTCGACCGGCAGCCTTTGCTCTAATCACCTCCTGAAGCCTGAGCAAACTCTGTGTAAACATGGGGCGGGTTTCTCGTAGTTGAGGTAAATAAAGTCAAAAGAAACCTTTCGCAAACTCAGCAACATGATTGAAAACCGTCGTGTTGTTGTTTTGGGAGATTGAAAGCAGGTTGGATAACAAAATAGACGGGTGAAGCGTCTAGAACATACAAATACAGTCACAATTACACAGTTGCGTGTTGCAGTTCCTGTTCGAGTTGTTTTATTACAAAATATAGCCATGAGTTTTACAATATTAAATTATTTGAAAATGTTTGTGGGTTGCATCCTTACCTATGACTTTTTAATGTGATCCAAACAGGCTTTATAAAAGGTTTTGTCAACTCTAACTCAAAAGTAATGACAAACCAATATTTGTTGACCCAAAAAAAAAAAGACTTAATTCTACTTGAGTAATACCATTTTAAAATAGTTACGTATTACTTAATATTGCAATATCATATCGTGTCATCAAAAGTCCCACAATATAGTGGGTTGTCACAATATATGAAATTACAAGCTTTTTTGCCTAAATGCATTGTTTTGTAGCAGTAACATTTAAAGATCAGCGGAAACTACACTGACCATGATCCTTTGCTCCATTTTAGTGCAGACAACATGAAGACGTGACAGGTTTTAGCATTTTTATTTTTTATTTCTTTGGAATATGACAGTAAATAATCGTACCCAAGTCTTGTCAAAGCATTTTAAGAGAAAAACATATTTACAATTTACAAAGATTATACCGTGAATAGGCTATTGTATAAGAGATATGGTTTTATTCCTATGTTAAAATACCAGTTTTTGGATACATTATACCCACCTTATTGTTAATATGTTTATTTTTTTTTTTTTTTGTTTTTTTTTTTTACATAGAAAAATATCACCAAAAAAAGGATGCCTTCACTCAATAAAAGGTCATTTTATAGATTGCATTCAGTTTGATCTTAATTTCAGACTCTACTCTGTGACGGATTTACTATTTTTGAAAGAAATATCTGTAACGCCTTAAATAGTAAACTATTTATAATGCGTTAATAAGCACTTGTTATGTTATAAGATCTTATGACGCATTTACAAGCATTTATCAGCTGATTATGAAAAAAAAACATTACAAACAGCTTATTGATATTCTGTACATGCAGTTTATTAACACATACACGTTTTTAGTTATTGGTTTAGTAACATTTATAAGATATTATAAGTGCATAAAGATAAGATAAGATAAGATAAGAGATCCTTTATTTGTCCCACAATGGGGAAATTCCACTGTTGCAACACACAGTTTAGGACAGAAATGAATGAAATAGGCGCATGCAATAAAAATAACTGTTGCTTATTAACGCCTAATAAATACTTTACTAATGAACCTTAATCTAAAGCGTTACCGAAATATCCAAACTTATGATCCTAAAGTTGTCATTATTTGTTTGGATGAACGTTATGTCCTTTTAACTGACAAGAATCACGTATTTGCGGTGGAACAAGGGCACCACTTTCTGAAGAGATTGTCAAAAGATGGTTTCACTTTTGTTTCTTTATGCTGACAGAGAACTAAACTTTGCTAACCGCTAATATATTGGGATACATTAACAAAATACCCTTGTGCCAGCTCCAGTTTCGACATCCATTCTTGAAACTTTTGGCCGTCCACCATCTTGTCACTTCCATCCTTTTACTCTGGCCTCCTCTTCTGTGCATCCAGACTGATTTCATTGTGGTTCTAATCCGATTCTTCACTGTCTCCGCGCCCAGAGACTTGCGGCAGTTTCACATTCATTTCAATACACAACCACGTCACGACTTTGGGTTTAAATTAACCCAAACCCTCGTCCGGCCAAACCACATCTATCACACGACATACATCTCCGAAAAAACAAAGCAGACTTACAATCTCCGGACATGAAATCCACGAATCCAAGCTAAGCCCAGGATCTTAACTCTGTGATTTAGATAGCTTTAGCACAAAACGGATGAGCCTTTAGATTTGCCGTAGCTGTAAGTTTAACAAGGAAAACGTAATTAGCCAAGAGGTGGCTACATTCCTGCCAACCACAGCCGATAATTTCTATGACGTATTTCTCAAATGTAGAAGACATCTCCTCTCAAATATTCTCGTAACATTCAGAAGTAAATGTAACATATTTTACCACAGATTTACAGAGTTTAGTGTTGATTATATTCAGAAATCAGCGCCACTTAAGTGCAATTTATTTCTGCTTTTTTCCTTGTAAGCCGCCATGTTTTTTCAGACATGAACGGACCATGTGTTTCTCTGATTGGTCAATCCGCCTGTCAATCAAAGTCACTGGAATTCAGGGAGAAAGGCTATGATTCCAGACCAAAATGTCTTTTTAAACTATTGTCAAAGCGATAAGTATTCTCACTCTGCTTGGTTCTTCCATTGGTTCTCTGTCTGGGCCTTGGTTAGTTCTTCAATTAAAAAATAAAAAAGCAATTTTAATTTGCCATTTATAAAAATGTACAATAATGAGTTGGAGATGAGGGATCATTTTTTGCCATAACTTTACCAATCAGAACTTGTTTTAACCTGTTAAGCCCGCCTATACCGATATCGGTATGGGTTCTGAGTGCGGCAGCGTTTTTTGAATGTAAACAAGTCATAAAACGTAGCCAAGAGATTTTCTTTTAATTGCCCTTAATCCAATACATAACAACGTTGATAAAACTGCATTGTATTTGCCTGAAGTCACAAACGTGTCTGTTTTTAAGATATACAAGTATATTGTTATGAAGTTAATGAGTGACATTGATATCGGCAACACGCAAACCTCAACACAACACCACACGCGGTGTTTTTTCACCACGCCGACAAAATACGTGTCAAACAAAACTACAAAAACACAGCTTTCCAAAAATATATAACACAGCTGAGTCTGCTATCCCTCCGAATAAATAAGTCCCAAAACAAACACCGCGCCAATGTTTACATTTCACTCGCCTGCGCGTGTCATTGCGTGTTCGTCACAGTTACGTCAGCAAATACAAAAACTTTTCACAACGAACGTAAAAACCTTTGCTTTCTTACCTTACCATCCTCATAATCCGTTTATTCTCGCTCCACAAATGCTATCCTTTAGCTCCGAGGCAGGTAAGCTAGTCCCGGGCAGTGACGCGCTGTCCATGCGCTCTCGTTCATACAGCGTTATCCGCCGTCACCGGGTCAAAATTAATTGGCACCCCGGTCAAAAAGGAAAGTGTGTTGACATTCTACATCGCGTAAGGATTCTTCCGGCATCTTGGACACACGTGTAGGCTCTTACGTCGATTGCGTATCTTTGTGCGTAAAAGTGAGCGGAGCAGCCTCACCTTTCGCGTGAGCAGCACTCGCGCAAAAACATCAGAATCAGCGTTTGTGACTTTTTTTTTTTTTTTTTTTACTTATATTTGCATAACTATGCTATCAAATCCACCAAAAGTCTTTGTTTACAACTATTTTGATTTTAAGTCTTTTGGCACAGTTGGTGCCAAAGTGTGCCAAACTGTGTCCGCCTAGTATTTTTCTTATAATAACCTTCATAAAAAGTGTATTCTTTGTTCTATTTGCATAATTTTTTGCACACATGTAGTCAAGTAGTTACTGAATGCTTGTAATAGTATGTTGGGCATTTATTGACAGCCAATATTATGGTTATCACAGTTAGAAAAAGAAAATAATAGGCGAGGATAAAGAAAATACAGTTTTTCTTCTGGGTTTTTCATCTTGTGTTCAAAAATAATAAGAGTCCCCATCTAACTGAGAATGGAAATGTGTTGATTCAGACCCTGGCTATCTATTGAGACCAAGATTATCTATATGAAGTTCATAAATTTTGGAGTAAGTCTGAATTTATTTTGGATAGGTTGTTAAGGCTTATGCACCCTCTAAAAACCCATGGGCTTAACAGGTTAAACGACAGATATACTGCTAAAGTGACTTTTTTGAGCTTTTAACCATGTTCGAACAATGTTACATCATCAAAAACACACCTGAAGTTGCTTTTAGCTTCAATCATTCAGTCAATCATATTCTGAGGAATGCTGGTTAGAAAATCCAAACCCCCTCCGAGCGTTATTCACCTTATTCTGCCCCACCCACTTTTTGCCACATACGGACTTTTGTTGTAAACGCACTTACGTTTGACGAGAACTCCGTTAAAGCTAATGACGAACGAGGGAAAAGTCTCGCCGCTAAAATGTTACAAAAGTCGGTTGATTTGTGTAAAATGTTTAATGAAAACGAGCAACAAGTCAACAACGCTACAATTTCCTGGTCAGTCTGAAAACGTCTTTTTAGTCCGTGTAGAACTTATTTTCTGTTGAGCTCGTTTGCTCCATGTAAACTAATACGATGGAAACAAGATGGCGGCGCGTACGGCAACTTCCGGAATAAGGTGAATAAACACTTCCTGCTGAACTCCCTCAATTAATGATGTTTTTTTCCAATTTCAGACGTCACTTATCTGAGAATCTTCTGCTGTTTTAAGTCCTTAAATCCCCGGCATTCTCGCTCTGAGCATTTCTGCCTCTAAACACGAAAGAAACTTGTTCATTTAGTGCATAATAAAACTTTTTTGTTTGTTTCAAAACAGGAGGTGGCAAATTCAAGATACTCAAGAGCATGTTTAAAGGTGAATAACAATACAAAAATGCATAATACATTTCTTTTAACTCTCATCATGGTCTTGAACAAGCTTTGTAAACGTTGACACTAGACATTACAATATCTGTACACCTAAAACGCTGCATAATCCCTTCCTCCCAGTTCCCAAACAGTTCTCGCACTTTATCCTGTTCTTCCTGTGTTCTCTAACAGTGGAAGCATCTTGAGTAAACACTGTCTGAAATCAAATCCTCCCCCTTCACTTCAGAGAGGACACTTTGCCCTTCTCCAGAGTGGACTGCGCTCCGACAGTGTTCCAGATAAAAGCCGCACAGGTACATGAGGGGGAGGTGTCCGAGGAGATAAAGTACTGATGGTGACAGGAGGAAGTATTAGTGACAGCCGATGACAGACGCTCAATGCAGAGAGCAAGGGGGAGGGCCAGAGGCTTCGCAATTAAGAGACGCTGTCAATCATTATGGATAATCAATCAACATCGTAAATACATAAATATACACAGATTATTCATTTGGGCAGACACGTTGTATGTGCTTTTGTAACTTTGGTGGAGTGTTCTGTGTCCCAGGAAACAGATGTTCGGAGAAAGAGGTATAGTTTGTGCAGAGACAATGTTTTAAGTGCGTATGACAGGTTTTCTTATTTTGACTTTATTATTATTATTATTTATTATTATTATTATTATGAGATACAACCATTTCAAAATATAAATTATAGTTTTGCACCAATCAAGCAGCAGTTTTTAAAGAAAAGTTGAAAAACATGTAAAATTTCAGGAAGTAGCAAAGTTCTAAGCCAGAAATCTTTCAAATGTTTGGCACAATTTACAACAAACACAGTTTCCAGACCATTTAAACATTAATTCAGCAGAATAAAGCCATTCTGATATATATTTTATTAGTCAAAGGATCATTTCTGTGACATTAGAGTAGTTTGACCCAGTTTAAAATGCGGTTGCTAAGTAACAGTCATGGCATTTCCTAGTGTGATGTCATCATTTGCAATCAGGAAGTAAAATTATGAACCTAAAAATATGCTAAATTGGGATGAACTTTGTAAAATGTTCATGAAAAAATTGAATATAATTATCTTAACTGTGTTTTTGTGAAAAAAGTAGTCCAACCTGTCAGAGGCACTTTAATCCAAAATACTCCTTACCATTCTGACTTGAGCAGCAGAATTATAGACCCTTCCAGGAGTGACATGTGTTCTTCTGTTTTACATTCTATCTGTTCAGAGCAGCAAATAAAAACTGTAATTCTGCCGTTTGTAGACAGCGCTGAGACGTGGTTGTTGTTAATATGCTCGTTACATTTGCCAACAAGTGATAACCGTCAACATCAAACTTCATCCTCCAGTTTCTAAAGTTAACTTATTACTGTAAGATTTGTTGCATTTGATGATAGAAAACATACATTTTCCTGTCAAACTGTTGTCACCCGCTATGTTTTTGGTGCAGGCAGATTTAGGAAATGTTTAGTATAAGGGGCTTCATTTTTTTCCCCTATCCCACTCACACACACACACTGTCACTTTGGTGGCTATGCTAACAAAAGTAAGATTTTTAAATATATTTTTTCCCAGTTAAAATAAGGTTGGGGTTAAGGTTAAAGAATAGGGTTAGATTTAGGAACAGATAATTTGTTAAAGTTTAGGGCAGGTATGCTAACCGGGTCTCGGGTCAGTACTGGGTTGAAGAAAAAAAGGACGCTTACAAGGTTGCTAGCGTGTATGCTAATTTCGCCACTACTCGCTAACGGTTAACAATCTACTCAAAACACTTCTACATGTGGTAATATTTTCTATCGAGCCCTGGTTTTTCATACTTTAAGATGTTTGGAGGCTAACGCTAACTCTCCCATTGAAAATACATTAGAGCTAAAACATGGGATTTTTTTTTTGTGGAGCTTTTGTTTTGCTCAAATCAACGTTATACGGTAAAATGTAAACTGGAAGTAGTTTCTCAGTTGCTGCGCCGACTGTGCAGAGCTTAGATAGCTTGTTTTCTAACGGCAGGGGGATAAAGGACACTTCAACTGACTCAACTCGCAGACAACAATAATTTCATTTTTAAAAACATGCCTTCTTGAGCTTGCCCTTCCACAGGTCTGCCTTGTAACTTGTGTTGTCACAGGCTTGTCTCCATGGAGATACTAGATACACATGTTGTATTTTTTTTATCCTTCTTTAAAATCATTTTATGCTAGAAATAAAGTGTATTAGTTTGGATAGATATGTTTAATACAGTACTATGGAACAATCCAAAGCAAAGCAGTAACATCTCCATGGAAACAGGCAGGTACACCAGAATAGTTACACAGTGCATCTTTAATTTCCATAGCGATTAATAACCTAAAGGTAACAATACATATTTTTAATGGGAAAAGTCCTCAAAATGTTACTTATAACAAGAATAGGCCAAATTATTACAAAAATATGTCTTTATTCCTTGGTAAAATGACAATTGGGTTACATTTTGGATTATTTGTTCCACTGTGTCTGAACTTGTCTCAGGGGTGTGTACGTGTAAACATAATCTGAGCAGCCCATTGACCGACAGCGACAGTGATATTGTGTGATAAATGGGAACATATTGATGGTGATGGAGGTCAGTGATGTGGTTAAACCCAGGGTCAGGTCACAGCGGGGGGCGGCAGCAGGAGGTCCGACCCGAGGGAGAAGCACGGGATAAACGTACACGAGTCAGAGCAGTCACATTACATGAGCTGAGTGCGACGAGGAAGAGGGATTTTTACTGGAAATGTGCAACAAAACCTACCAAGAAAGAAGTTTGTATGAATATATTCAGTAATTGCATTATTGGGCCATTATATTTGTGACTATTGTGATTTCTATTGTGTATTTTGTCCTCTATAATTGTTTTCAGCACACTTTTGCTGACCTAAACGAAGTTAAAAATAATACAAAACTGTTTATTATAGTCAGATAATTGAACACTTCAGTCAGATTGTGTGTGTGTGTTTACTTATTTAAAAGAAATTTGAATTAATGGATTTTTAGAGTAATTGTTGTATTTGGAAGACAAAGTAAATGGATTTTTTAAATAATTCTTTCAATCTTTGACATTTTCTCTTTCATTTTCGTCTTTGACACATGTTACTTTTCTGCACAATTGTCCTTGAAAACAGTTGCAAACAATCAGAAAGAAATCACACATAAAATGTAACTGTTCACATCAATAATCTGATGGAAATATAGCCTGTAGTGATTAAAGCTATGGCTAAAATTACAGATGTCTTTGTTCACTAATAAAGATTAAAGAAACAAAATAATATGAGACAAGCAGAAACCAGATCTGCGCACCGAGTTTGTACACTTTTATGGAGCAGTGAATAATAGTAATAATAATAGTAAAATCACAACAAGCTCATGGGACATTTCAGCTTTCAAGAACCCCAATCCCTGGATTTCAGAGTAATGAATAATTAAGACTTAATGTTGCCATAGCAGCCAGCAATTTAACAACAAAATGCATCTTTTGAACGGTGGAAAGTCCTCAAAATGTCACATAAAACAGGAATCTGAAACCCACGATTAAATTAAAATTAAATGTCAAAATCCTGACATCTGAACTCTGGGATGTATTCTTGGGTTTCATGCTTACATTTTGACTACAAGAGTATTCTTCAGGGCAGGTATATAATATGGTTATGGTTCCATGGTGCAATTTTTTCTTTATAGTATTGAAACAGTATTAAGAACATAATGCTGGGTTCCAGTTGTCTTCGGAGGTTGGATTTTCCCTGTTCCGACTTGTAAATTCACAGTGGAACACTCTCACATCTGGGAATTCAACTTGGAAACACAGGCAACATTTTAGAACTCTAAGTTTGTCCGAGTTAGCCAATCCAACATGGCTGCACCCTGCGTTTGGATAAAGTTTTACATCCGACAGATAAAATATTGGTAGTACTCGGTCATTGTCTCTTTAGTTGCTCACTGCTGCCCCCTGCTGTCTGTGAAGCTGCTCCTGTAATACATTGTAATGCTAATGTTGCTAACGTCTACACGTAACAAAAAAATTCACATTCAAATATTGTTTTTTAACTAACAGATATAATAACACTGTCCGGGTTCATGAATGAACTTCACTGGATCCATATTTTGGTTGATTTGAACATTTTCTTGGGATTTATTGTTTGATTTGAGTCATTACAGTCAGTACACTGTAATGTACTGCTCATAGTTTTTCCCGACTAGATCGCTGGAGCACATAAACTCAGAGAAAAAAGGCTCTCCGAGGTCCGAGTTCCAACCTCCAAGGACAACTGGAGCTCAGCATAAGAACATACAAAAAACCACAGTGAACAGAACACGACGAGAGAGTGCACGAAGAAGAATAAAGAACAGATAAAGAAAACAGCATCCCAATAACATTACCAAAAACGCAGTTAAAAGAAATGTCCCATCTTGTCCAAAGTCCGTCATATTCATCCATTTTCAAATTAAGTCTGAATCTCTAATGCCCATTGTTGTTTGTCCTGTTCATGATTATTGGTTCGGCTGGTGTATTTTATTTTATAGTGTATGCGAGTCACACCAAAAACTACAATTGCAATGGTTTTTACGTTACAATTTACTGACATTAGCAATACAATTTTACATTTATTTCATGGCACTTGGACTTAAAATGTAATCAAAAACGCAGAACTCTTCACTTTACTGCTCAAGTTGAAAAAATAAAGCATCTAACAAACTTGCAATACCAAAAACTATGAATTTTCACAAGCTTTTTACCACTTTTTTGCCGCCAAACTCACACTCCAAAGATATCCATCTGTTGTATCCATGGCAGGGGTTTTGAGGCCTATGCATGAACAGAAAAAGTATGTCATTTTGGCTGGCAAAGCATGAAAAAAACCTAAGACAGAGCTTAGAAAACGCAATGGAAACTAGTGAATATGATAAGGTGACCATAGAGAACAGAAAGCCTGACTATGACATTGGCGCTGACAGGTGAGCGAGGCGAGCGTGCGGCGTGCAAAGGGGATAAATTGGTCCTGACGTGAGCCGAGGCGGGCTGTGACAGTGTTTTGCAAAACTCGCCGAGGCCTGAAACCTAATCTCGCAGACCAAAGAGGAGGGGACACTTCAAAACAGACGCACCAGCTCGGATGACCTCACTTCCTGTCGCCCGAGATCACGGCTAAGGTTACCGCGGTAATGGGGACAATATGGGGGTGTTTTAAGAAGTCCAGTCAGATTTTGAAATAGATCTAATGTCTGTATCGTTTCGGCATGTTTTCTTTGCTGCCATTTGGGTTTTTGTAGTAACTTGTATCCTGTGCTGGTCCAGGAGATTTACAACTAGAAAATATTGGACAGTTAATGCAAATATTGACTTTACAAAGTTTTTTTTTTTTTTACTTAAAGGTTAGACTACACATTTGACTAAAATGTAGTGAAGATGGTTATATTTTAGATTTTCCTGATCACTTTGCCTGTTTGTCCCCAGTTTGACAGTTTTTGTAATGTTTATAATGTTATTTCCTGGTTAGACATTGGCAACAAATATGACATACAACTGTTACCTGGCAACCATTTTGAAAACAAGAACCAAAATCCATTTAAATTACACAATAGTTATGATTTGACAAATAATAAGACCTCATGGGAGGAACCCAGAGAGAACCCACGGTAACACGGGGAGGACATGCAGACTCCACCCAGAGAGATCGTGTGATGTTAGGGTGGTTCGGACTTCGAAACCACGATGTTGGGGTGGTCTGGGATTCGAACCCACGATCTCCTTATTGAGAGGCAGAAGTTCTAGCCGCTCTGCCACCGTGCACCCCTACCTCATAACAACTTAATTTTATTGAATGACAGCTTTAACGCTCAGAAAAATGCGTCAGTTGTCTGTAAATTGTCTCTATTTTCAATGGCACGTCACTTTTTGATGACAGCACAAAGGGATTCGGTTTTAGAACTCGGCACTACTTTCCTGTAATTTTAAACTTTTATTTTTCAAATTTCTTCACAAACTGCAACTTCACCGATGTAAAACTACAATAAATAATTGCCACATGTGCACTAGCTCCAAACCTACTCATAATTGTGTCATATAGACTTTAAAGGGACTTTAAACTCAAAAGTAAACCAAGACCAGCAAAGTAGATTGTGTCCCAGTAGTGGCTAAAACAGGAATATAGAAGATAAAAAGCCCTCTGTACCAGAAGTGAGGGTCTGCTGTGGCTGCAGTGCACATGGGATCCTCTGATGGTGCTTTCTCAACTGGTTCATTCGTACTCTGCATCATACTTATTATTTATGTGTGACAGTGAAGCCATGCGTGGCCGTGTTTGGGTGGCATGCGATATATGAAAAGCGCTTTCTAAATAAAGGTTGATTTAATTTATTGATTGAAAAAAGGAGAATTGGAAGTGTCATGACCCAGCTCTGTGGACACGAAAGCTAACTACAAATGAGCTCAGAGTTAAAGAAACAAACGGACCAGTTCAGTGGACGTCTCTGTGATGCGGGAACGTCGGCAGAAATCAGTAGTGTATGCATGAGTGTGATCAGACAAGTGCTGCAGGATAAGGAAATGTTCACCTTTTTCCGCCCCGCCCACTTTTGCCTCTTTTTGCAACAGATTCGCACTTCCATTGTAATGGCACTTTCGGTTTGGCGGGAAGTCATATCACGCAAGTGTCAAACGAGGTGTAAGTGTCATCACCGCTAAAATGTTATATTAAGTAGATGGATTTGTAAAATGTTCAATGTACACGTGCAACAACAAGTCCGCAATGCACTGATGCGTCCTGGAAATGGCTTCGTAGTCCGTGTTATTTGCTGTAGACCTCGCAACTTCAGGAAAAAGGTGAATACAAAAGAAGAAAATGGGAATGCAGTGCAGGGATAAGTCTATTTTATTGTTTTAGCTAATTCTACTAATACTTTTGCTAAAGCAAGTTCCTAGTTTGTTCATTTTGTTCAATAAACAATAAACCCTTTTGTGATTCTGATCTGTGACCTGCTGGAAACCAAATGAAAGAGACACCTGTGCGTTTTTCAGTTAAAGTTTTTAAAGACCAGACTTTCTTCCTTCCAAAACAATCAAAATATCACAGTCGTGACAAAAGTCTCAAACAAACAAGAACTAAAGGTGCACCACTGGCACATTTTCTGGTGGAGAGTCTGTCTTTGTCTCCATGGAGATGTTGTTATGTCTCGAATGTTCCACAGTTTGGCAATACATTTATCTAACTTTCATTTATAATTTTACATGATATTTCCTTTTCTTCCATACCTTGAAAAACATGTATTTCAGTGAGCAGAATTGCCTTTGGATTGAAAACTGTTTTTAATTATAAAACGCTGCTGTCGTCAAGTTCAAATCAGCAAATTATGCATCTGTTTTTCATTGTTTAATTAATGATTTGGCTTCCCTCATGTAAATCCGTTATGAAAAAGACACGATGACAGCTCCATTAATCAACATGGAAAATGAAAAACACTTAAATTAAACGGCGAGAGGAACAAAGAGCAAACTAAAAATCCCCGGAGTTCATGAACTGTGGTCTCTGCAAATAAAGCCATGTGTTGTTAAGTGATATGATTTGGAGAACTTTTGTTTACCAGTTAGCAAGAAAGTCAACACCTACAACTACTCTAGAGTTTTAACTTCTAGAGGTGCACTGTGTTACTAATCCAGAGGCTGTTGTCTAGTTCAATGTATTTAAATGCTGTTATTAAGGCGAGACACTACAGGCGAAACTCATTTTGTTCATTTTTAGTTTTTCGATCAGTTTGCTCTCTCAACATATTGGCTTTCATGTAGCAACAACAAACTTGTCCAGTCTGCTCTTGTTTTATTATTTCATTTAATCCACTTCACCCATAGATTTCTCTGGGACATTGTAACTTCAAAGGTTGTTTTTTAAAAATGCATTTTTCTCCCACAAATACATAAAGATCAGCCTTAAAGTAGCTCCCACACCAAACTTTACAATCTTGGACTCAACAAGATTTTGACAAAACGTATAGCAGGATTTTTAATATCTAATTCTAATTATTTCTAATTCTATTCTTATTTATAAAAGTTTTAAGTTAAAAAACATGAAGTGACATTTAATTTTTTACAACAATTTTCAGTTGAAGTATACTCAGAAACTAAATAAGAAATACAAACTTCTGTAAAGTTTATTTTTTTTCTTTAATAACTAATATGTGTACAAAATGAACAAAATTTAAACCTGGTTCTGTCCATTTTTCAGATTTAAATGTCCCAAATATGTGTCATTTTGGTCATTTTTACACATAAAAGTGTATAATACAATAAGTATTTTTTTTTCTTACATTTATGTGAGTAAACTACAGATTAAGTTTCAAATGTATATCTTTGAATTTAAGGTTTTTTCCTATTCACCTGTAGTGTCTTGTCTTAAAATATATACTGAAATTGTGTTTTAAATGAAAGATAAAGAATCATTTAACAGCTACCTTTGCACATTTGTCAAGGGTTCTTTTATTAATTTAGGAATACAAAATTACAGCATGTCTAAAAGCACACAATGAGCATTTATGGCCAAACAGCTCTGACCTTTGCCCTCCGGGTGTCAGGTGTCACTGCCTGAACCGGCGGCCACCAAACTGAAGGTCACAGGGTCATCGCAGACGGAGCAGAGAGAGAATATAGAGCCACGACTTCTCAGTCTTTAGGTGGAGGCGCTGGGACATGCTCAACCTGTTAGCAGTGTTTTCAGAGCAGCAGCAGAACAAATGTGAACCACATGACGTAATATTGAGAAACATGCCCCACAGTGAACGTGTGAGAGCGGGCCAGGTCAGTGTGTGCGCTGTAACGTCACCCCCAAGGCCTACAGGATGCTCTGCAATTAGGATTTTTAGATATCGATTGTTTTCTGGCATTTGAGCGGTCAATCATGATATGTTCAAAAGGCTCAAAACATTCCTCTTTGAAATAGCTTATGGTCAGGCCAGTTAGGAACAGAAATAAAAACCTACAGTTTTAGCTACGCTGCCCTTGGAGCAATTCTGCTGGGGGAAGTATGGCAGCTTGAACACTATCCTCTGGTTCTTCCTACTTTATCTATCAACAATATTTAATATTACTTCAACTGTAGTCTGTTCATTGCTGTTCACATGTTTCTCTTTCTCTCCACTTCCCCCGGGGAGTGGAGACTGTTTCAGACACTGCGGCGGCTGCTCCAGTGACGACCCCCCCCAACCCCCATCTGTCTGGAGGATCGATCTCTACACTGGAGGATCTATGCGCCACCCGCCTGAAGGAAATCCCTCAACCCTAGATTAGCCGTACCTCGTCTGCCTGGATGAACTCCCTCTTGAGTGGTTCTGGCGCCACAGTCCAGTCCTAGTTCAGCTGCAACCTGTCCGTCCGTGGGAGTAGGATCTCTCCTTCACTGTGGTTCTCCCCGAGGTTTCTACTTTTTCCCATGGGGTTTTTTTTGTAGTTTTTCCTCGCCGCAAAGGAGGGTCAAAGGACAGGGGCATTCTGGGACAGTTATCTGAACTGCTTTTACTTGTGGCCCATCGAGGCAACTGTTGTTGTGGGACAGTTATCTGAACTGCTTTTACCTGTGGCCCATCGAGGCAACTGTTGTTGTGATTTTGGGCATTATAAAAATAATTTTTTATTTGATTTGATTTTATTTTATTTCCTTGCTAAACCATAATACTGTTTAATGGGACAAACTCTCTGATAATGTAATTTAACATAATGATTGTGCAAATTTGTTTGCTTTTGAGTCTTGAACCCTTTGAACTCTCATTCACGTTTGTACTGTTCATGCCGTATTTTTCATTATCTTTTATCTATTATCTTTTTTGTATTTTTGGTTTAGTTTAGTTGGTTTAGTTTAGTTTAGTTTTACTTCTTTTTAAAGCTGGGGTACCTGATTTTTTTTTTTTTTGGTGTAAATTAGTAAACTTTGTGTCGTGTATCTTGTAAAAGCGGCACTGACAAAAATAATAGACCTCTTTGCGCTGTCTCCATTTAATAATAAAGTATTTTCTCTCGAAGTAAGAGCTAAAAGCAGCGCTCTGATTGGCTGCGCTTGGTCGTCCTCCTCAGTTTCACTTTGGCATCTGAAAAAAGCCATTTTAAAGGTGTGTGCAGGACCAAAAATGAATGCATACAAATTTTAACAACGTACCAAAGGGTTTATGAGAGCAAGGGACAAGTCAGATTTAAATACCTATTTCTGGTTCCACAGTGGGAAAATCAGGTACCCCAGTTTTAACTTTGTTTTAATCAACTTTAATCCAAGAGCTCCAACAGTCCATAATGTATGACGCATGATGTAAAATGTACGATCAAAATGAAGAATGAATTTCCAAAGAAAAAAAAAAGCCTCTTAAACAAAGTCATAGAGCTTGCAGTTTACTCTTTGTATAGAAATGTTTTCAAAACCCAAATGTTTTACTGCAATCAAAATATTATTCCATCCCTCTTTGCTGTTTTTGCGATTTAACTCTTCACATATATCACAGGTACTATCACTAAACAAATAAAGTCACAATTAGAAGACCATGTATGTATTTAAATTAATGAATTCAATCTGCATCAATAAATGAAGAGGTTACTTTTATAATAATAATGTTGCTACTCATGAGTAAGAATGGCCGGCATCCACGAGCTAAGCCTTTCAATCTAAAGTCTGAGTCCTGGTATAGCTTGGACATACATAACCAGTTAGCAGTGTTAACAGAAGGCAGCAGCAGAACCAATGTGAACCATCTGATGTAATATGGACATGAAGAGAAAGGCCCAGAGTGAATGCATTAGGCTCAGCCCCAAAAATGTTTTTCTATTAAAGATGTTTTTCTAGCATTTAAGCAGACGACCGTGGCAAAAACTGAGAAACAAAGCCATCGCTAGTTTGTTGTTTGGCTTTTTTGTGGGATCTTTTGTTACCTGCACTTCCAAAGTGTCTTAACCTGCAGTTAAAGGATGCAGATGTTTTGGTTTTGACTGGAATATTCAACAGTACGGCATTAAAATGGATATTTTTCCAGTGTCCAGGTGACACTAACAGGGGCGTAGCAACAAATTCTGGGCACCAGGTACAAACCTTCTTGGTGGGCTCCTATATCATAATTTGTATATGATTTATTTACTCCAGCAAATTTGGTTTTATTATTGTTATTTATTTATTTATTCTTCATTTTATGTATGGTTTCGGCATACTCTTAAACATAGCTTGCAAATGTATTGACTTAATGTGTAACTACGGGCCTATTTTATGATACAGTGCTGTTAGTTTTTACAAAAACTATCAGTTACTACCATTTTCACAAAGACCTTCTAACATATTAGTATAAGAAAATACACTAAATGCAACTTATAATTGCTGCTTTCATTTGTTAACAACTTGGCTAATTCTGTATGTGAGCAATGATTTTCCTATTTTTCAAAATGTTGAGGGGGCCCCCAGATGTCATGGATAATTGTATTTAGTCTCTGATGGATTTTACTTAACCACATTTGCATTTTATTACAACAAAAATGTATAACATTTTCAACGCCCCTGGACACTAACCAGCCGAGTGGATAGAGTTTTGTGGAATAAATAAAATGCGAAATGCTTCAAACTATAGGACAAGACGAGACAGTAGATAGCAACCCAGAAGCAAACCAGATCTAAAGCAGAATTAAACAGGGACTAAACCAAGACCAAACCCGGTCTAAACTTGTACTAAGCCAGAATTTAAACACTAAACAAGAAGCTGAATAGCCTTACTTTGGAGTTATGGGGTTCTTTTTGAAGTTTTTGCTGAAATTTAGGATATAGTAATTCCTCAAATGCCTTTTTTACACTTTATAAATGTTTTGCAGAGTTTGATAATGGATAAATGAGTTTACGGTGGAACTTTCCAGGCGAAGTTTTATCATTTCAATAGAGAGAAGCATGCAGATTGGACACATCAATTTAAAAAAAGTTACATAGTCAACCTTTAAAGAAAGAGAGATATTTGAATGTGTCGTTTTTTGCGTAAAATTCAACATCTGACAAGTACGAATTCTGTTGTTTTGAGTTTTAGATTTGTCCAATTTGTTCCTGTTTAAAGGTGATATTTTTAACACTTTTGTCCATTGAAAAGACATTTTCAGTGGACGCTTGGACGATTTTAATTGTTCATTTTGCATTTTCATAATTCTGAAACCCATAATTAGAAGAATCTAGAGTTGGAGAATGCCTGGACTTCAGTGTAAAAGCCAAGTTGTACATTTCTATAAAATCAACAACTGAACGCATACATGCATTTCCCAAGGTCGCATTAATAAATGATCCTGCTGTTTTCTTTGATCCTTTTAGTCTTTGTGCTTCTTTCGCAGCGAGATACAAGCAACTGCCTTTCAATCAAATGCTTGGACATACTCAACCAGTTAGACCTGTTTACAGAAGGCAGCAGCAGAACCAATGTGAACCATACGCCGGGATAAAGGAGCGGGAGCGAGTGGCCTCCTCCATGTGCGAGCGCTCGAGCCGCTGCCAAGGACCCAAAACCAAAACAGGCCCAGTGTTTTCCAGCTCCCCGAACGTGCCTGTCCGCTGCAGAAACGCTCCTCCCCCTCGCTACGTTTCACCTTGTCTGGGTTTGGTTAAGTCCAATCTCCCTGTGAGTCCAGAGCCGCTGCCACAGTTCGGTTCCGTCCGGCATCTGAGCATGTTTTTGTTTAACGTTTTATTGGCACCGAACAATAGGAGAATGACATCAAGATGGGCTGGATCTGTGTTTTCTCCGAATGTACCAGAGAAGTGAGATATTGGGGCTGCGTTCACACTCGCGCAGGCACCGCTTTGAAACTGGGACGAAAACGCGTGATTCGAAGGTGCGCTTTTCTGAATGAATGGCTTTATTTGCAGCAAAATACACCCTCAGTGCAATTCCGCAAATCTCATGGTCGCATCATCGAAAGTATCACGATAGTCCGGATGACAACTCCTGAAACCCTTTCTACGATATCACGATAGTAGCATGGATTGCGTTGGATTGTTTTGTTGTACTTACAAAGCCATGATCCTTTGCTAACCCTTTGTTCTGTAAATGGTGCACTGTAAACACATTTAAAGACGACAAAAGCCTAGTGTTTCTTCTACTTTGAATTATTTTAGGTTTGTTTTTAGAGTTATGTAGCATTACCTGTCTACTTAAACATTGTTCTTTACCACATTGTTGCATCAGAATGACATTCAGGCAATCTGATTTCTTATGAAACAGCCGTTGCTTCTCTGTTTTAATCCATTCACACGGACACAGCTCCTTGATTGCAACTTGGCACCAAAAGCAACCAAAATTTCTCAAAACAGCCTCTTGCCGCTCGGCCACGACAACAGGGCTGTACTTCCGGGGGTCACGTCTTCACCACAGTTTCACGTGAAAATACACTGCTGACGAAAAGACGCAAAAGCTTCTTTTTCCCCTAGTTTTTGTTTCTTGTTCTGTTTTATTGAAGTAAGGAAGTAGAATCACATACAAAAACGTTTCATGTTGCCAAATATTTTTAAAAGACAATGCTTTTTTTTTCAGGACAGTTGTTTCCAGATCGGTGTTGGCAAACGTTGCGGCTGGTTTCCGTGCAGAGACAACAGGGGGTGACGATGGGAGCTTCAAACGCCCTGAAAATACACATGGACCTCCAAAGACGTTTAAGAAGGTAAACATTTTACTTAGTTCTGCTTTCGTAATATTAATCTCCTTAAGATTTGGACATAAAATGGACGTAAAATGGACGTAAAATGGACGTAGCGACATTAAGAATCTTTGAACAGTTCGATATGAGCATTTGACTGAACTAAATTTACCTGAGGACTCTGAATTTGCTGGATTTTTTGAGACTACAGCAGATCCTCCCCCACGAACGTTACACAGCGCACCTTTGACTTAATACAATCAGCACGTTTCCATTTGTTTTCAATAGTTTGAAAACAAATGACTGAGACTGCGCCGCTCTGAACACATCTCTGTTTCCTCGCCGGGCTGAGAATGGCTCTATTTCAGCCGCCTGTGTGTGGAAAGTCTTTTTTGCACTTTGGCTGTGAACTCCAGGGACCACATGGCATTTATTTCTCCTTCTCCAAAAACCTCTCCAAATCTGGCCCGCTCAGCTCTGCACCCTCTTGGCCTGTTTCTCTCGAATTTCACCACAAGCTTTTTCTTTCTTTTTGTGCTTCCTCCACCTCCAACAAGAACGAAACCACAACTATATATTTGTCTTCCTCCTCATTCGCTCTCTCTCTTGCTATGTCCCTCTTATATCATCTGTCTTTTTCATTTTCTCATCCTTTTCTCTGTCTGTTTATCTCTCCTCTCTTATCCCCTATGTTTCCTTTCTCTCGCTCTCTTTCGTCTTCCTCATGTCCTCTTTTCTTTTTGTTCTTTCACTTGTTCCCTTTATCTTTTGGACTCTTCAACCCTCTTTTTCTTTTCTCCTTGCTTGTTCTCTCTCTCTCCCTCTCTCTGTTCTTACAATCTCATTCTTCTTCACTTTCTTTTCCTTTTCTTTGTTTTCTCATTCTCCTCTCCTCTTTTTCTTTCCCTCTTAAATCCTCTTATACATTTAATTTCTCTCTCTATTCCGTTTTATCCTTTTAAACTATTCCCTGTACGTATAATTCCTTTCCTCTATCATTTATCTCTGTCTTTTTTCTCTCACTTCCTCTCTCTTCTCTTGCTCGATTTCCCGTTAATATCCTCTTTTTATTTACACATTCTCTCTATCTTATTCCACATCTTTCTCTTTTCTCTCCGTCCTCTTGCTCTCCTTCCTGTTCTTTTTCTTACACGTTCTTCTTTCGTCTTATTCCCTCTTATTCCCATCTCTTTTCTTACTCTCTCTCTCTTTCCATCTCTATATTTTGTTCTTGAATCCTCTTTTCTTACACATTCTCTTTAATTCTCTTTCTCTTTCCATCCCCTCTCAATCCAATCTCTCTTTTGACCTGTTTCTTTCTTATTCTCTCCATTTCCTTCTCTCACCCTCCTCTCTCTTTTTCTCTCTCTTTCTACAGTATTTTCCTGTTAAATCCTCTTTGTTATCTGTTATCCCCGCTCTCACTTTTTTTCTCTCTCTTTTTCTCTCTCACTCCTTTCACACTCTTTTTTCTCACTTTCCCTGCCTTGCTTTCCCTCTCTCTTTGTTTTGCCTCTCTTGTTCTCTCTCTTTCCCCCTTCTCCTCTCTTTATCTCTCGCTCTTTTTTCTCACTTTCCCTCCCTAACTTCCTCTCTCTTTTCCTGTCCCTCTTGCTTTTCTCTCTCTTTTTCTCTCTCACTCCTTTCACACTCTTTTTTCTCACTTTCCCTGCCTTGCTTTCCCTCTCTCTTTGTTTTGCCTCTCTCGTTCTCTCTCTTACCCCCTTCTCCTCTCTTTTCCTCGCCTTGCTTTTCTCTCTCTTTCTCTGCTTACTGTACACTTCTCCCTTTCTTCCTCTATCCCTCTACTTATATCTCCTTTTATTACCCCCCTCTCTCTTTTCTTACTCTCTCTGTCCCTTTCTCTCTCTCTCTCAGACCCCACGCCCTCTCTCTCTCCCTCTCTCTTCTCCTCTTTCATCAGCTCTCGACCTGCATCTCTCCATTTACCCACTATCACTTTCAGTTCCCAGCGCACCTCCTGTCTTACCTTCTCCGCCGAATTCCCACTGGACCCGGCCTATAGAAAGCTCCAGTGTGTGCTTATGTGTGAGAGAGAGAGTGCAGAGAGTGCAGAGAGCGCAGAGAGAGAGAGAGAATCCCGGAGGCGGTAAAGATATAGAAAGACACTCGAGAGACCTGGACAGAGGAGCTGCTTCGTTAATGAGAGAGAGAGAGGGGAACCGTGCAGGGCTGGAGGACTGGGTTACGCTCTGTTCTGTTCCAGTCGTCCTCCGAGGTCAGGTTTTTCAAGTTTCAAATTAGAATCTAGGAATTTCTGGAAACTCAGGTGGTAATTCAGATCCCAGAGTTGAATACGGGTAAGAAAATCTAACATTGCTGCGTTTGGCTGAAGTTACAGACTAATGAAAGTATGTATCGTCTGTCCAGCCACAAAAATTCACTTTCAAACATTGATATATAATTTACAAATGTGAGAACAATGTCCAAGTTAATACATTTACTTGAGAGGATCCACAATGGAGAGCAAAGGTGCGAAAAAGAGGGACAGGATTGTGAATCTCTCCGCTCATCTATTTGTGGCTCTTCTCCGCTCATGTATTTTATGTAAATCTAAAACTAAAGCTAGCTTGCCCCGACATACTGGCACAAGCTCACAGTTGGAATAAACGCAATTTGACACCAGAGATTCTCAAAACGAGTCTCGCAGTGAAATAAAGACTTAAAGGGCACATACTGGACCATTCTAAATGGACTTTTTTGAGCTTTTAACCATTTTCCGACATTGCTCCATCATCGTAAACATATCTGGAGTTGCATTTAGCTTCATTCACGCTAGTCTGATGAATCCAATTGTCAAAAAGACTCCCTCCATGAGTGACGTTTTCTCAATGATATGTTTTTAAATCATCGTCAGACTCGATCTTTGCATTTCTGCCGTCTAATCACAGCCATTACAACTGCGTGGATTCACAGCAAAGGCCGAAAAAACTCCTTTGTTTGTTTTAAACTTGTGTAATTTCCTCTGCAGCCTGTAGAGAGCGTCAAAACTCAGTACGTGCTGAAGGAAACGGCAGAGATACAGATGTTAATTTTGTTTTTATTTTTACATTTTTGTTCTAAAACATGACATGCCAAAGTTAAGGTACTCAAGAGCATGTTTGAACGCTAAAAACACAAATAATGCATAATAGTGTTTTTGTGAGGGTCAGAGAAAGACAACCTTGTAAAATGTATGTATTTTATGTAAATCCAAAATGCCAAAGTGCTTTCTCCTTTTCTCTGGCAAAAATAGACTCTTTGCATGTTTTTGCAGCAGACGGATCGAAGACGTGACAAAGTGGTGTCACATTCAACACATCTTGTCGTTACAGCAGACACACGAGGATCCAACCTGACATGTGAGCCGTCGGGCTTTAGACACTTACAATTAGACAAACTTTACTGATCCACTGACATAAATCACAAGTTTTTCCCTGGTCCAAGTTTATTTATTGCTTACGGCTGCGATCACAAATGAAAACTGCAGACCCAGAAAACCCTTTCCGTTATGGTTCATCTTTATCAACTGTTTGTGTGGCTTCCATTCAAATTTCACATTTAGCTTTTGACTAGAGCTCAGCGATTTGTGAAAAATAACGAATTGCAATTTTTCGGACAAGAATTGCAACTGCAATTTAAAGGAAAATATCATGCATTTTTCATATTAATATTATCCTTTAAACTTGCTTTTGAGTGCCTTAAATTTGCCATCTCATGTTTTGAGAAGAAAAAAAAAATGCACAAAATGAACAAGTTTCTGCCTGCCCTCACACTGAGTGCATGCAGATGGCACCTAGCACTTACACAATTTAGTTATGTCATCACTTTAAGAGATGCAATTATTAGCCTTGTAGTAGCAGTTATCGTGTTTAGACGGCAGAATTGCTCAGAACAAGTCAAGTCATGATTTAAGGACTTAAAACAGCAGGAGATTTTCATTTAAAATCGGAATAAATGTCACAGATTGAGGGAGTTCAGCAGGGAGTGTTTATGACGGTTGGAGAGGAGAGGATTTTCAAACCAACATTCCTCAAAATGACGTGAATGCAGTTGAGTGTAACTCCAAGTGTGTTTTTGATGACAGAACATAGTTAGAACATAGAAAACAAAGGAGAAGTGAGCGCTTCACTGGGTCTGAAGACTAGTGAACAGGATCAGGTGCTCTTCGAGGATAATTGGATACATTACTAGATAAAAGAAATCGCCGTGTGTAAACTTGTGGAGCACAGGCGGAGATCCGAGGCACACTGACTGAGTAAAAGTCCTTTATTGTGGACTTTACATAGTTAGAACATAGTTTAAAGCTCAAAAAAGTGACTGTAGCAGAATATGTGTCCTTTAAGTTTCAATAATGAGATTCTGATCAAAGGTTTTGCAGAATAAAACAGAATATTTTGTTGTTTGTGGAGGAAATTATCACACTTTTCGATTTGATTGTGATTCATTGTGCTGCTATCCTTTTGGCTGCCATAAGCAAAGCACTTGTTCGGTCCATCTGAAAAAGAAAAACAAAATTGAGGGTCAAAAGTACGTGCAGTGTAAAGGTCGTACTTGGGGAAAGTTTAACTATCTCTGCTGCAAAGTAACTTGTACTTACAGTGACATTTTATGGACACCATTATGCGAGAGTATTTATCTGTGCGGTGCAGAGAGACAGACATCTCACTCTGCCTGACACTTCCGCCCCGGGCAGGACACGGGGAAGCTGCCTAACTCTTTCTAACTAGACCCAGGAGACGGAGGGAGCTGCAGATGAAGTGGCATGCACCAGAATGGCTCTACGAGAGTTGCCTGCTCTGTGCCAATAACTGCAAGACAATGTGCAATACCTGATAGAGTCATCACCCTGCATGGTGAACTCAGAGAATGTACTTTTACAAATGTATTAAGACTGCTTGGATGTCCTGTTGTCTGTTCAGACTTTATATACAAGTTTATAAGACTGTAATTTGCAAACAAAATCACATCTGAGACTAAACTCTGAACTAACACTTGGCCAAGACTAGAACAAGACCAAACCGAGTCTGCTTAAGGAGGATGACTAATGATGACTAACTACGTAAACAAGTCGTTATTCTGTCTCCAAAGTTGATGTTTTGGAGCAGAATAAATGTTCTAGTCTGCACACCCTTAGACCAGGAACACTGGAGAGCTCGATGGTGCAGTGAGTCAGACTCTTGACTCCCCAGCAAGAAGGTTCTGGGTTTGATTTCTAAATCATACAAGTGTTTCTGTGTCATACCATTAAAATATGTCTCGATGGGCCCGTTGTGACATTGCAGCAGCTCATGACTAGATGAGGTTTTTTTGAACATCTTGAGTGTGCAAAGACATACTTGGCCTTTACCTGTTGTTAAGAATTGTATTTTTCACAGTAAATTGGTAATAAACTGTGTGCTTAATGCCTTGATTTTCAAACCGTGTGCCTGGGAACACAGTGTGCTTAGAGGTATTGCCAGGTGTGCAAAAATGTCACATTCGTGGATTTGATTGAGCAATTCATCATTTTGGAATGTCCTGACTTACTCACCAAAAAGAAATTTCAAGTGGCGGACACAGTGGCACTTGCATACAAGATATTTGTTGCATTAAGTGCCCCTTTTTCTCCAAAATTATGTTATTTGGTGATATTTTTGTAGGAGGTGCCACATATTATTTGTTATTTATATTTTCTAGCAATAAAGTGTGTCGTGACTCAAAAAGTTTGAAAAACACTGGCCTAAAGGATGCATGCATTTATTTGTAGTTAATGACCTTTTGACATGCTTTTTAGTGCCTTTGCTTTGACATCTCGCGTTTTAGAACCTAAAATATCGTATGCACTGAAAACCATATAATTTTCTACCTGTCAAGTATTTCCTTATCAGCATATCAGGTGTTAGAACTCAGAACAAGAGAAGGCAAACTCGTAAACAGGATTAATAAACTAAATACAACTTCATATATGTTTGTGATAAGGGAACAATGTTATTGTTGTAAAATGGTCAAAGGCTCAAAATGTTTATTTTTATGAAATGAGCAAAAAAGTAAATAAATGAGGATGTGTAGTCGTGGTAAGCACACTTTTTCTGGCGGTATTCGTAACAGTATATAATTCATTTGAAGCACTCTATCTTTTAGTCAAAGTGCTGCACTGTGACAACACTTATGCAAGGCTCTGTTTTGGCTTCAGCATCTGGAGATTTATTCCAGGTTATGACAGTTTGCTTAATGTCTCTCCCATCACTACTATTTCACATTGCTAACCCTCTATAACTGATATTTTTGTGCTTCTAGTGTGTATAATGTTACATAAAGCAGTTGTAGTATTTTCCACAGTAGATCTCCCCCTTCCCTGTGTCCTCCTCGCGCCCTCTCCAAACCTACAGGGGGCGTTCTTTAAGGTCCACCATGAAACCTATTGTTCTTGCTGTACTTTTCCTCTGCCTGATTTAGCCCTCACCTTCAGCCGCGTCTTCTGGTCGTCCTGACGTCCAACCGTTTGTCCAATCTGTCCCCTCCTCTGTCCCGGCCCGGCTCTGCCAGCTGGCCCCGGACAGCGCCTCCCTGAGGGGACGACAGGTGTAGCAGCGCACACTCCACTGCACACATGGGCTACCTGTGGCATCGGGCAGAAAAGCACCCAACAGACCAGCGATGACATAATGAAGACAAAGCAAATCCTGCAGCGACAGTACCATAATGTATTTTAATTTTATTGCACTAGTGGTGAGCTAATCTATATAACTCCATAGGTGACACAGTGTGGATGATAAACCGAGGCAGTCGAATGCAACAGGAGGCTGGGCACGCACACAGGCTTCAGACCCAGGAGACAGCAGACCTGCTGTGGAGCATATGTGCAGATACTTCCAACAGCCTGTCTGTGCACATAGGGCTGCACTGCTCTCTTTATACATGCATGAGCTGCTCACACTGAACAAACGACAAAGCTTCTCCTACTTCAGAGCTTTCCTTTTCTTTAAAGGGCCTCTACCTGATTTTTTATTTACTCTAGTTAATATACACTGTTTTTACATTACACAGTGTTTGATTGAAGCAACTTCATGGAAAGACATTGGGAGCGTTTGCCAGAGTCACCTGTTTTCAGCCAATCAGACGAATCATGGGAAAATAACTGCTTGCCGCTATCCCAGACATGTGAGTCTCTGTCATGGTGCAGTTTCAAAAGTGCTAAAAGCTAATTGTAAGGAGAGTTAGAGGAACTATATGGAAACAAAGACTATTCCAGACAGTCGTTTCTTAGTCATGGTGTAATACTGAGTGAAAGGAAGGACTATGTGGGCGGGGCTAACAGTTCAAACAAAAACATGTTCCTGTCTCACGGTTCAGGCCCTTTAAATATGTAGCATTTGTATTAAACATAAACAAGAACATGATGCAGAGAGAACAAACAAACAAAAGAGACACAAAACATGTAAACACAGTCTGGCATAGTTTAGTCCCGTGTGAAAGCAATTTTTCACATTTTTCAAATTACCATTTCTTATTTGAGTCCAGTCACTGATGTTTGGTTCAGTCTTTGTCAAACGAACATTTACCTCACGTACTATTTCACCAAACAAAGTAATGATTTGAAAAGCATGAAAAACATTGATCAGACTTTACAGAGTCAGGAGTAAAACGATGATGAGATGACGTGAATAGGTAAAGAATAAAGGGACACAGTTTATCTTTCAGCCCGTGGATTCGGCCTGATTTATTGCTTTATTTCAACTTGTGGGATTTGGGATGCTTTCAAAATACATGTTAAATAACTGTATGTCTCTGATATCTTCAGAAAAGACAATCTTCACGAAGGACGAGTCAATAGATCTATTCACTTGTCCGTCGTTTATCATCATCTCAAACTTAACAGCTTTTTTAGCGTCTTCATAATCGATGTAGAGGGGTGCAAAGAGAGGGAGAAACATTGATTTATTCTTGGCTTTTACGTTTGAATTTCAAGCTGAAGCTGCATGTTTTTTTTCTCTCTCTCTCTGTCTCTTTAGCTCAAAGGTGCTCCGACCTCCAACAAGTCCAGTCACTCACCTTTGACCTCCCCAAGCACCATGAGAGATGAAGTCTCTGAGTATTTCATGTCTTTTATGGCTCTCACACACCTCAGGGAATAAACCGGAAACTGCTGGAAAACGAGGAGTTTCTCAAAATATATATGTGCATCAGGGTGGATTTATTATCTTATCTTTATTGTGATGGCAATATTTTTAGACCATAAACGTAAAACAAATGTCCATGAGTCAAAATAATAGAATACATGACATGAAATGGAGAGAGAGGGCAGAAATAGTGTTACAAAAAAAAAGATGGAGCTTACTTTCGACAAATAAACACAACCACAGACATTTTACACAAGCAAAAAATGCTCAAGCGCACGATTACACTGTGCAGTTCCTGTGACGGGACAGTGACAGAGAGGTTAGCGCTCTCGCCTCATGACAAGAAGGTTCCAGGTTTGGCTCCCGCGCTGTCCGGCCTTTCGGAGTATTTCATGATTCTCCTCGTGTCTGGGGGGGTCTCCTCTGGGCTCCGGTTTCCCCCATCGACTCAAAAATCCTCCGACTGATCCTGACCAAGACAGCTCAAGGTCTGGAGAGGGGTCCCTGTCCTGACAGGTTGCCCCGGTGGCATAGAAAGTGAGGGACATGTAAGTGTACCTGAACTGTTTTGGGAATTGCACCAACTTTGACCGTATCAGAACGTTCCAATTGGTGCAAGATTTTATTTAGCCCCCAGCTGCATGTCTCCTTCAGTGCTCCTTGTGTATTCATCACAACTGCCCCATGTTTGTTTGAACCTCTCCTGGTTTCAATGGGCATCGCGCAAAACCTACAAGGTGTATTAAATAGGCAAAAAATAACACTTTCAATTGCCCAATCACACATCAGCAGGAGGCCTATATACACTAGCCTTGACTGTTCCGCATTCACTGCAAGATTTCCTTTTGCTCCATCTAAACCTGCCAACATCTACATTCAGTATCTGCCAGCTTGAGTCTTTGGAAAAGTGATGGAATCAAGTGAGATCGACTTCCAGGACTATCACATGTACACCTCAATCATGTCCAAAAGAATGGAACAAATACTTAATAATTAGTCTGGAGAGCTGTAGATGCTGTTAATTGTCCTTATTTATTTGAAGTGCTGAACACATTTCAAATAGAGTTAAGGTGAGACACTGTAGGTGAATGGGAAAAAATCTTAAAGGTGGAATGGAGGATTTCGGGCAACAAATCAGAATCTCATTTCCTCGTGGGTAGCACAAATAACTGGTCCGCTCAGGTGTCAATCATTCTGTGCGTGCTAGTGCACGCCGGCAGGCTCGTCCAGGGAAACGCCGCTTCGCTCCTGGTGCGCATGCGTGGTTGATATGCTAGTGTGTTTATGTAGCAGGTTAGCGGCGAGTTCCGTCATTGTAAGTCTAAACTTTCATCCGCGAAGTACCGAAATGGCTGAGGGACGAAAGAGAAAGACTGTTTTCGAGCTTTCACAGAAGAGACGAAAGTCTGCAGAGGAAAGAAACAAAACGCGTGTTATTCTGGGGGAATCGTTTACGGCTGGCGAGCATTGAAAGCGCAAAACAGGCTGATGCCTCCGCTGCAAACTTTCTGCTGGACAGGTAACTGTTTATCTGACTCTTTTTTTAGCTTATTGTATGTGGAGTGTATTATTAAATCTTCTTCGCGGAGGTTGTCGTGAGAAAGCGACACCAATCGTCTTGTAAACAAATGCGCATGGGCAGTACTGCTGGGCGTGCTCGTTCACGAGGTTTGCTAGGCGTTCAGTCAGGAGAAACGGGGCGGGAGGGAGGGGGAACCTGCGCATGCGCTTTTTCAAAAAAAGGACTAACAGTCGCAGATTTTCAAATCGGCGAGAAATCCTCCATTCAACCTTTAAATTTAAAGAAATCAATATGAAAATTTGTAGAAAATGTAGTTTGAAACTGTAGTTTACTCACATAAATCAAAGGGAAAAAAATGTACTACAAGTTTTTCATCCTGTCATGTTTTCTGTGTAAAAAAATGCCAAGTATTCCACATATTTGGGACATTGAAATGTGAAAAATTGACAGAATCAGGTTTAAACTTCTTTGTTCACAGATTAGTTACAAAAATGTACAGAGGGGATTTTGGATTTCTTATTTAGTTTTTGTACACTAGATCTGACTGAAAATTGGCCTAAAAATTCAAATTTCTCTTACTTTTTTAGACTTTAACTTTCATAAATTAGGCTTAGAATTAGATATCAACAAATCCTCATGAGTGTTCCATCAAAATCTTGTTTCACACAAAATTGTCATGTTTGGTGGGGGGAAAAAAAGCATTTTAAGAAAAGAAATCTATGGATGAAGTGGATTAAATGGAACAATAAAACATCTTTAGGAGCAGATTGGACACGTTTGTTGTTTCCACATGAAAACCGATACACTGAGAGAGCAAACCGACCAAAAAAAAACAAAAAAACGCCTATAGTCTCTCGCCTTAATAACGGAAAAGTAATGGAATCAAACTCGCAAAGGTGTTTTCCGTGAGAGAATTGAGAGCTAAGCCGGCGCTGACAGATTGTGGATGGGTCCAGCTCTGCGGCGTACGACAGTTTTACAGCGGACCATGTGTGCGGATCAACCTTTTGTCCCGGGCTGGCGGAGCGTGCCGGAGGGGAACATGGAGAGCTGCCGCGCTTTACCCTGGGCGCATTAGCACGTAGCCAAACGCGCCATTCACCATGTAATGCTCTCTGCACGCTCCCGCCAGCTATAGCTCTCCGCTGACTTTAGCTGTGATGAACGAGCGCGCCGTCGTCTGCGTTAGCGGGCGCGTTTGCTTTAGCCGTGTCAGGTGTTAGCTTTGGGCTTAGTGGCGCGTTAGCTGCCAAAATGCTATGTCCTGATTTAGACGTTTGCACACTGTGGTTCATGTAGCTCTTGCACAACATGTTCTCCTTTAGCGGTAGGCTATCTTTGCAGTTTCGACGTTGTTATTGGCATGTTATTTTCCTGTTATACTTATGTTGAGAGGATTTTGATATTTAGTTCAGTTTTATGTTGTGTTATGGTGAAGACTTTGCTTATTTTTTTCCCGTTTAGTCCACGTTCACCTTTACCCTTTACCTTAATTGTCAATATGTGGGTTGCAAATAAGAAGGATTTTCTCCCAGTGGTACATCTTGAAGTTTAGATGACAGTTTAGATGACACGTTTCACTAAAACGGAGTGAACATGATTAAGTTTAAAATTTTACTAATAATTTTTCCTTGTTGTCCCCAGTTTGACCGTTTTTTTGGAAAGTTTATAATGTTACTTCCTGGTTGGACATGAGCAGCAATCATGACAAATATAGTTAATTGTTACCTGTTACCTAGCAACCATTTTGAGAACAAGGGCTAAAATCCATATAAATTACAGAATAGTTATGATTTGACAAATAATAATACCTGATAACACCTTTATTTTGTTGAATGGTCATTTAAACAGTTAGAAAATGTGTCAGTTGTCTGTAAATTATTGCTGTATCTACTATGGTATGGTTTTTGTTTGTTGTTTGTTTGTTTTTTTGTTTGTTTTTTGTTTTTTTATGACATCACAGAGGGATTTCGTTTTAAAACTCTGCACTACTTCCAACACTTTTAAAGTTTTATTTTTCAAAACTTCTTCATACACTTCAACTTCACAAATGAACCTGTCATATGGACTTTAAGGATACATATTATTCATTATTTGTGCTGGCCCTTTAGCATGTTCTTCAGTACCTTTTGCTTTGACATCTCATATTTGTAAGTTTATTTTTTGTAAAGAGGTTCTTGGTCGTGTGCTTTATTAAACAGGACAGTGTGCGTGAAATGGGGGTGAGAGAGGGGAGGACATTCAGCAAATTATCAGAGCCAAGAATCGGAATCAAGCTATAAAATTCAACCCCTGGACTGGACGGTATCTCATGTTTTTGAACTTAAAATAATTCATAATGTTTGAATAAAAAACCCACAGGATTTCCCATCAGTTTGCGCTCCGTCATCCGGTAATTAACAGTGAAAATAGCTAGTCATTAAGCAACGTGACCTGGCATGCTAATTTAAGAAACGTTCCAATCGAGATGGTGATAATTTATGCCCCTGTACTTTTGAAAAAAAATTTTTAAATGGATTACTCCATTTCAATTTTTTTTTTTTTTTTTTGCTTCTGAAGTTCACAGGAAGAGGAACTTGTAAACAGAATTCAGGAAACAAGTGTGAATGAAGCAACAGTTATGTTTTTTTGATGAGAGAACAGTTATAACATGGTTTAAACCTCAATTTTGCCTAAACTATTCACCTTATTCCTCCCCGCCCACTTTTGCCGTTTTTTGCCACAGATACGCACTTTTGTTGTAAACGCACTTCCATTTGACGAGAAGAACGGAGAAGCTAATGACGAACGAGGGAAAACTTGTGTAAAATGTTTAATGAACACAAGCAACAACAACTCAACAACGCACCGATTTCCTGGTCAGTCTGAAAACGGCTTTTTAGTCCATGTAGAACTTATTTTCTGTTGAGCTCGTCTGCTCCATGTAAACTAATACAACAGAAACAAGACAGCAGCGCGTACGGCAACTTCAAGAAAATCTGTGGGTTTCAGGATGATGAAAAGTTGGGATCGTTGCCAGAACAAACTATCCTATCTTCTAAAAGTTCTCAAAATGTTGCCTGTGAGCCCTAAATTGTGGCTATCATTTTTCATTGCAGTCCCACAGTGTACCACCAGTTGCATAAAGTGGCGTGTGCTCATTTGCAGGTGTTGGCCTGTTGTCCTGGTATGTGCGGCTTTCTCCAAATAGTCCCAGTGTTTTTCACACAGCGCTCCATAAAACTCAGGACATTGTGTGGATACGGCTCAGATCGTTTGGGATAGTTATTTCATTCCTTTTCTCTCTCTCAGCGGTCGTCCGTTTGAAATCCGTCTTATCCCCGTCCCACGCCTGCCAGTTGTAATTTGGCACTTCCTGTTTCTGGGCTTTTGGCTGTGATGTCGGCGGCGGGGTTCAAGGTTCACGAGGACCAGGTGTGCTGGAGGGAGCTGCTCGCCACTTGGCAACGAACGCAACTCCATTTTGTTCCATTGTTTAGCGTGTTTTCGGTTTGAGTCACAGTCAGGGCGGCGATTCATTGGATTTTAATTGAGATTCAGTTATTTTTAATCGTCAATAGACCCTTTGAAGTTCCGGAAACAGGCGAAAAGGAGTTGACAATAAATTTTTCAATGATACAATGAACGTTAGATCTAAATTCTAGTGTTTGTGTTGAGAAAAAAGCAGCACATTTGAATTTCCGGGGTAGAAATATCAGTTAATTTGCTTTTCTAAAACAAACCCATTTTTCTAGTATCTAATATATCTCTAGTTAAAATGAAAAATGACTGTGGGTTCAACATTTCTGAGTATTTTTCCATTAAAACAGTAACATCTGGATTGTTCCTTCATCAAAAATGTAAAGAGTTTGTTATTATTTCCTTAAACATAATATAAAATACAATAATAAATGTGTTTGAAGCGTGTCTGTGTGGTTTTCATTTTCCAAAATCATCAAAATTTTTCATATTTTGTGATACTCTGACGTTAAATCCCAGTTTCTCCAGTGAAATCCCAATATGTTGCGCTTCACTTTTGCCCCATTCCGAATTGAGAATGTTTTTGATTATAAACTTTTTTGAGTTGGAGTCTTTTTAATCGAGAGGTCGGTAAAAGCAGAGTTCAGACTTTGAAGGATGAACTTGTGTTAAAAGCACTGATTTAAAGTCTGTATTGTTTGTGTTCAGGAAATGAATATAGAAACAGCTGTGGTCATAGTCCATTGTAGGCTAGGGCTGGGAAATATGATGATACTGTGACAATATGCTTTATTGTCAAATTGAAATATCTTGATTCAGATTTTTTAATTGAATGCAGCTCTATTTTCTTTGGCTTGAGGTAAGAAGTAATGTGTGGAAACAAGTCAGAAACGGTTTAAAACATGTAAAATAATCTAGTTCCATCAAATAAATAGTGTCAATTTAAAACATCTGAAACCAAGATGAAAGTTTTTTGGCATTTCGCTCATCTCTAATAGGGCTGACAAATAGACAAATGACTCCTGGTTGTGAGTTTCCATGTTGAGTTGGTGTAGGTTTAATCCTTGACCAGACAATCCAATGGTAATCGATTAGTCTAGTGATTATTCTGTCCATTAGTTGTTTAAAACGCTGATGAACCTAAGACGAGGTCGCTTACGAACATTCTGATGTAGTATATTTACAGACAAAATCGTTTTTCGACATAGTTGCCAAGTCTGCTTCTTTATTGTGACTTTGGTCTTCTCTTTTGGAAAGTCGCTTGCAAATTTTGAGAGTCGCGGGTTTTTGGGCTTCAGAGCACGTCATAAAAAGAGGACATTTTTAGCCTTCTTTCAGTTCTGTTTCATGTCAATAGTTGCAACAATGACTGAAATGCAGACGCTGAACAAATTGGGAAAAAACATACTAAATGATCATGTTTTCTTTGTCATTTTGATGCACTTCCTGCTCTGTCTGAGTGATAAAACCTCTTTTCAGAGCACATAGCATGCTTCAAAGTCTGTGTATAATCCAGATAACCATTATTTGAGTACTAAATTAGTTGCGATTAATCGATTAACTTAACTAATGAGAATAGAGACCAAAAATTATCTATTTTTTCCAAAAAGTCCTCAAACTGTTGCATATAACAGAAAGTGGAAACCCATGAACACAAAGCCACACAGCACTGGCGTCTTTGAGCTGCGCTTGAGTTGTCTGGTCCTGTTTTATTGGATTTAATTTGCGTTTTAATTTTGTGTGTTTAGTATTCTTTATGTGCAGCGCTTTAGAAACTGCTTTGTTTGTAAAATGCGCTGTAGAAGTAAAAGGGTCAGAGCAGTTCAGACTCATAAAATGCATAGGCAATATTATGAAACAGCTGCTTTCACAATACTCCTCACTTCATCCTCTTCGTCTGTGTCACAGTGTCACGGCGGATCTGTGTTCAAGGTGAAAAACGTAACTGCTTTTGTCAGATCTGAACGATGTGCTTCACGGAAATTCTTTTAACTTTTACACCAAACAGAAACTCCCTCTTCAAGTGTCTCTCGCTAGTGTTAAGTCTCTCTGTCAGGGTGGATATCTCCAGTTCAGAAAGCAGGGCCACATAAAGTCCTCCACAGCTGATCCGCACATGTGTCAGAGACACCGAGCGCTTTTATTGGGTTTGGGTCAAGTCCATCAGTCTGAGAAAAGCGGAGACAGACGCAAGAATCCAGGGCGACCGGGTTCAGGTCGAAACGGCTGCGCTGTGAGGAATAAGTTTGATGTTACTATTTTTTTGTTATTTATTTATTTTTTTCTTGTGATGAGATTCAATGGGTGCGTTCACATTTGCACAAACATGTTGTTAAAACTGGGACAAAACTAAACCTGGAACTAAACCTGGACAAGGCCAGGGCTAAACCAGGACTAGATCAAGTCTAAATCAGAATTAAACAAGCAAACAGGCAAGTATTATTATTGAGATGTTCTTTGGAGTTGCAGTTGCAGTTGTTTACTATAGTATCATGATTACGACAGTTTGATTATTGAAGGTGCATGTCCTCAGAAGGTGCATGAAGGCCACTCCTGCTCATCAAAGCCCGACCTGATTTCAGAGGTCAGCAGGTCAGGGCCTGGTCAGTACTGCTCCAGGTGCCTCAGGGGGGCGCCCACACACATTGCCTCGCTTCTGTCAGTCTGCCCCGTAGCAGCCGTGGCTACGCAAGCGCCATCATTAAGTGTGGAATGAAAGAGTAATGACAACAGTGCAGCACTTTGAGTCTTTAAAGCACATTACAAGTGCAAGGCATGATTATTATTTGGTTTGCCTGGAATGTTTCACAAGCATGTATTCAATTACATGTGGTTTTCTTGGTTTAAAAAAACAAAAACTTTTAAAGACATGCATTCAGACTGTGAACGGAATCGCCTCTTCAAACACTTGGGTTCTCATTTATAAAACTTTGCGTTTTGGTTTTTTTACTGAAAGTCTACATACAGACAAAACACAGGGTTGCTCAAACTTTCTCACAGCGCTCCTTCTGTAAAGTTTAAGGTTTGAACCTTTCATTACCACGTCACGTCGTTTTTTGAAAGTCTTGTACATATCTTTATTTTTATTGTACGCAAACGTTATAAATGACAACTTCATAAAGACACTGAGTGGGCAAACTGCACTTTAAAAAGAAGAAAACAGATCCTTGATTCGTCTGGATTCCTGCTCTTTTCGTTTAGACTCAATGACTCTGGAGCCATTTGCGCCTCTCCTCTGCTGCCCGTCTGTCACACACAGTTGGTGCTCGTCTCTGCAGGGGTCAGTCCAGATGTGCACAGGACACACACATTCATAAACATATGCCCCGTTACCATGGCGACAGCCCAAACACGCTCCAGTCATTTCACACTCAAGCGAGATCAGAACGGGGTTTATTTTATCAGATTCTCATATGGAGGGCAGGATACACAGAAGGGCTGTGATATTGCACTGTTGATGCTTTCATTTCATTTCATTTCACTGGAGTTTGTTCATGCAGAAATATTAAACATGAACATGGTTAAGATGTTGAAATGTAATTATGTAAATCTTTGAATTCTCTTGTAAACACCAGCCCAAAAACATTTAGGCGTCTAGATGGATCAGCTGAGAATTAACTAAATAATAAATCTGCACCATTTGGGACATTTAAAAGTGTCAAGGAGAATTGACAAAAAGTCTAAATTATGAACAGACAAACTAAAAAAAGGATCACGTGTTTCAAAACATTTTGTCACTTGTAGTTTTGTTTTTCTCACATTTAGTAACAGTTATGTCACTTTCACATTTTAGACACTTTTGGACATGTTCTTATCACATCTTTGTTGCTACTAGTCGTGTTTTTGTCGATTTAAGTCTCTTTTTGTCACAGTTTTGTAGCTTTTAGTCACGTTTTTGTTGCATTTTGCAGGTTTTTGTCTCTTTTAGTCACGGTTTTGTTGTTTTTAGTCACTTTTTGTTGCTTTTCGCATGTTTTTGTCTCTTTAAGTCACGGTTTTGTTGCTTTTGTCACGTTTTTGTTGCTTTTTGCATTTTTTTCTCTCTTTTAGTCACGGTTTGGTTGCTTTTAGTCACGTTTTTATTGCTTTTCGCATGTTTTTCTCTCTTTTAGTCACGGTTTTGTTGCTTTTAGTCAAGTTTTTGTTGCTTTTCGCATGTTTTTGCCTCTTTTAGTCACGGTTTGGTTGGTTTTAGTCACTTTTTTGTTGCTTTTCGCATGTTTTTGCCTCTTTTAGTCTTTTGGTTTTGTGGCTTTTAAACACTGTAGGGCGTGTTTTGGTCTCATTTTTGTCAAACTTTTGTTGTTTTTACTTTTTTCTTACTTTTTACTTTAAATTTTTGTCATTCAGATTGTGTTTTTGTCGCTTTTAGTCGCATTTTTGGCACTTGTTTCAGAACATATTAATACGTTAACAAATCAGCAGTTTTTATGCAGAATAGTCGTTTTGGAGGAAATCATTGTATTTCAAAAACTGCAGCCTTAGCCGTTCGCCAGTTGCATCCATTCAAATTGCGATTTCGATTCCATTTCGGTTAACTGTGCAGCCCTACCAAATCACGAAACACAGGCCATTTTCCAGCTCTGCCGGCGTTTACAGCAGATGTGGTCTGGGACAGCTCTGTGTAACTCGCTGTCTCTGAAAAAACATTTGTCATCAGTCAAAACAACAGTGACGAGCTTCAGGAAACCGCAACATGATCTGTCCCGTTTAGATCCTCCTCAGTGTTTGCGTGTCGGAGTTAGACGCATGAGCGGACAACCAGAACAGTCCTGCACCGAGGGACTCACAAAAGGCTAGAAACGACATCTTTTTGTTTCTTTCAACTTCTCTTCTTTAAAAGTGTGCGATATTTCAGACCTCACAGCGTTCTACGGCCGTGAAGCGCTTCAAATCTGAGCGAGAGAGAGACGCCACAAAATGCAACACCAATAAAATCCCATATGGAGCTCATCACTGACCGCCCACCGCTTTGTGAAATTCCCATTCATTTTTTCCCAAACACTTAAAAGCCTAAATAAATTAAACTTTATAAACCTCATAAACCCGCTTTCTTCTGAAAACAACCAACAATTATGGACTTAAGACTCTTAAAATGTGAAATTGTGAAATGACAAATGAATGGAAAATGTAGATTCCAGCAACTTCCATGGACTTTTACTTACTTTTACTGTCACTATTATTATGTGACTAAGCTAAATTTCAGGTCACCTCACAAGTAAACCTAAACGTAGGGCTTAATTATTGTCATGGTAACATTTGATTTCATAAAGCTAAATAAATAAATACAAGCCTAAACATAAATATGTATTAGAGAATGGTTTTGTTTGGTTTTAGTGTCAATAACTGTTTTCTTTTTATTTATGGGAGTATTTATTTATGTTTGTCGTGATGCTTCTTCTTACATTGGAACATGACAGTTTTGATTCACCAAAGTTCACTGTTTACATCAACATCACGTCCTTTTCTAAAGTAGAAACTCAGGCGATGGACTCAAGTGATGGAACATGTGAATTATCTTTTCTTAAAGTGCCTATGACAGGTTAGACGGCATTTTTTTTTTTACTCCAGTTTAGCTATTTTATTAAAATTTTTACTTCCTGGTTGTAAATGATGACATCACACTTGGAAATGACCAAGAAACCATCCTGTAACTGCACCAAAACACATTTAATGTCACAATTTTTTTTTTATTTGACAAAGAAAAACACATGTGAACACCTTTATTTTGTTGAATAAATGTTTAAAGGGTCAAAAAAGTTGTTTCTTTTGTGTAAATTATGCGTAACATTTGTCTCTCTAGTGTGATGTCATCAGTTTGTTTACTTCCTGTAACAGATTTTTCAACGTTTCTCCACAAACAGTGACCTGATTGGTGTAAAACTATAATTTATATTTACAAGAAGTATTAATACACTGAATAAACTCAAAATTAGAAAGTCATAGAAACCTGTCACACGCACTTTAATCTTTGTCTTAACCTGATCCAAAGCCAGCTCTTCTCACAGTCGGTCAGTCCTTCTGTCCGCAGGTCGACCTCCGCCTCACAAACACAAACCTGCTGCTCTCTCTCTTTCCTTCATTTCCTCTGCTGTGATTAAGGTGCTCTGATGAGGTAAAACATTCCTGGAGTGAGCGCTAGGATTCCTCACCTCGGGCCGTGGAGTCAGTAATCCTCTCTGGAGTTTCCTCTGGTTCCTCTGAGCTCCTCCGTGTCGTGGCTGCCGTCTTTGTGTGACTGCATGGGAATCCAGCAGGGGGAGATTGTGAAAATAATCCATGTTTGAATTGACCTTTTGTTCACAGTAACCAGTTTGACTCTTGTTTTTCTGCCTGGAGTTTTGCACATTTTGAAGGGATTTTATCTGTTTATGACGAGATGCTCCAGGTGGATAGGAAAAAATCAGAAATCAGAAACTCCTCCTGTAGTTTCCTCACATAAATGTAAGAAAAAAATGAATTGCGAGTGTTTGATCATGTAACGTTTTCATGCAAGATGTAAAGCGTTTTATGTGTAAAAACATAACATGTATCAAAATTGCAAATATTGCAGACATTTAACTCTGAAAAATGGACAGAACCAGGTTTACAGTTCTTGGTTCATTTGGAGTGGATTTTGGATTTCATGTTGAAACTGCATACATTTCTCTGGGACATTGTAACTTCAGAGGCTGAAAATGCATTTTTCACAGAGACATAAAGATCAGCCTTAAAGCAGCTCCTACACACAGCAAATTGTACAATCTTGTGCTTGTACAATTTTGTTAATTTTATGCATGCCTCTTTTATATATTTTATCATGTTTTATTCATTGTTTTATGTTGCACCTTACGCCGAAGTTCCCATGTTTGTGAATTTTGATCACTGACAATGGCAATAAACCGATTCTGATTCTGATTAACAAGATTTTGACAAAATGTACAGAAGGATGTGTTGATATATAATCGTAGACTTGATTTATTCAAGTTTTAAGTTAAAAAATGAGACGGAATTTGAATTTTTAGGCCACTTTTCAGTCAAACTAAACAAGAAATTCAAAATCCCCTCTGTTCATTTTTTGTTATTAATTTGTGTATTAAATTAACCAAGAAACTCAAACCCGGTTCTGTCCATTTTTCAGATTTAAATGTCCCAAACGTGTAATTTTCGCAGTTTTTACACCGAAAACGCCTTATTTCTACATGAAAACATGACACAATGAAAAACTTGTAATACGTCTTTTTCTTCCATTTATGTGAGTAAACTACAGGAGAAGTTTAAAAGCGATATCTTTACATTTAAGATATTTTTTCCTGTTCACCTGCAGCGTCTGACCTTAACAATGTGCCCGAGGGTTTATGAGAGCGAGGCACAAGTTTACTCAAACACATTCTTACTTTTCTTTTGCTGTCTAAAAATCAAACAATATAAGATTAGAATACTGTAAAAAGTAATGTGATCCACTTTTTTTTTTTACCACATTTACTGTCAAAAAGCAGACTGATGTTGTTTCCTCTCACATTTACGTTCCCGACATCAAAGTGACACAAACTGGCTCCTTCACAAAACCCTGGGATCAAAATTAGCACGGCTTGTTGTTTTGGCACTTCCTATCTGCACATTATCTCCGCGCGCTGACAGCCCCCGGAGGCTAACGGCTAACTGCTAGCTCTTCTTATCAGCCCGTTATCAGAGCTACCGCGCTGGTGTGAGTGCGGGGCCCGTCCTCAGCCTCAGCCGTTCTGTCTGTGTCCTTTTGTGTCCTTGCCTTTCAATCAAGCGCCGCTGATTGCGATCCGTCCATCCAGGTGAGTGGGTCCATCAGGCGCCGACGAGAGGCAGATGTGTTATCTCTGCGGACTTCCCGGATTAATTGAGATGGTTAAGTGTAACGGAGGAGAGGGAGACGGGGGGAGGAAGAGGACGCCAGCAGGAGTTTGGAGGAGCAGGGCGCGTTGTCGGCATGTGCGTTTTACGATATGGGCCTATCACTTCTGAGGACGGAGTTTCTGATGTGTTTTTTGTTTGTTTGTTTGTTTGAGCAATTCGTGTAATCCCTTATTTGTCCAGGAACTGTCCATGGTAGAAAAGGTTTCAAACAAAGTTATCTTGTGTCTCATTTATAAAACATGCCTACGTACAAAACTATGTGACTTTCCACGTTTCTGATGCATAAAAGGACAACTTTTACACAGAATCGATGGTCCTGGTTCATAAAGGCTGGATTTTGCTCTGGGGTTTTCAGAGACAATCTGAGCTCAAAGAGAAGTGAGCAGGTGGGTAGAATACACTGGATATGTGGATGATGGGAGTGTGCAATAACGTGTATTGTTAAATGAGTAGACTGTGCAATAATGTGGATTGTGCAATGTGTGACCTGTGCAATTAGTGGAACATGCAATGTGTGGACTGTGCAATCAGTATACTGTGCAATAATGTGGATTGCGCAATATGCGGCCTGTGCAGTAAGTGGACTGTGCAATGAGTAGACTGCGCAATAATGTTGATTGCGCAATGAGTAGACTTTGCAATAAGCAAACTGTGCAATGAGTGGACTGTGCAATAAGCGGTGCACAATAATGGAAACTGCGCAATGTATTTTTTATTAAATGTGTTTGTTCTTGGCTCGCGTGAGTCCAGCTCCTTGAGGTGATGGCTGGGAATCAGCCTTCGACTGTATCCGGTGTGTTTACATTTATGTTGTATCATTGTGTCCTTTAACACTGTCCCAATCCCATAAATACATTTTACGAAGTTTGTATTTTGTCCTTACGTACACTTTTTGTAAGAATTTCACATAAAGTTGTCACGGTACTGAATGGGACCCAAGAGCAGAAGACAACTGGTGAGAAGTTCGACAGATTTATTTGAGAACAGAGGAATATTGCTGGTTTGTTGTAGTACGGAAAGTACAGGCAGGGCACAGGTAGGTAGGCAGGGCACAGGTAGGCAGGTAGGCAGGCAGGGCAAAGGTAGGCAGGTAGGCAGGCAGGGCACAGGTAGGTAGGCAGGGCACAGGTAGGCAGGCAGGGCACAGGTAGGTAGGCAGGGCACAGGTAGGTAGGCAGGCAGGCAGGCAGGGCACAGGTAGGCAGGCAGGGCACAGGTAAGTAGAATGCTGGCAGATTAAAGACTGAAGATTCAACAAACTGGCGAGGAGTGGCTGTGAACCTGCTCTTCTTATACTGGAACTGATGATGATTGAAGCCAGGTGTGAGGGCTGCAAGCTGGAGAGGCCACGCCCAGGTAGGAGGGAACACATGGACACACAAGGGAGGGGGAGACAGAGGCAGGAGGAGCAGTTTACTTGAAGGACATGACAAAAGTCTTATTGATGAGACCCCTGGACACTACATTTGAATGAGTGTTTGGACACACATTTTACCACACAGTTCTTTGGAGTACTTACATTTTTGACTTAAGTAACAGGGCAAATAATTGTAGTTTAATTACTCAGTTTCAAATTATGATCGATTAAGATGACCAGGTTACTAAAAGTTACGCTTATTACAGTAATCCCTTGCCTTGAAACGAGTTACTTCTCAACATTGTTAGTGATAAAAGTAACATTCTCAGTATGTTTGCAGAAAACATATAAAATTTCAATAAGTAGCTTTTTATTGCATCTCTGTCACTTGTAGTTGCGTTCTGTACATTTTAGTTGCGTCACTTCAGAACATGTTTTAACTCATCTAAACTACAAAGTTAGCACTTTTTTTGCAGAATGAATCAGGATATTTTGTTTTTTGTGGAGAAAATGATTGCGCTTCAAAAAACTGCCGCCTTTGCGATTTGCTAATTGCGTCCATTCAAATTGCAATTTCGATCAATTGTGCAGCCCTAGTGTCAGCTGTTTAAAGCAAAATACAGCTGAGAACCGTTCGTTTGCTGAGACAGAGCGACGCACTGTACAACACGTATAAAAAAAGACAAGTCATTCTACTTTCCAGCTCCATTCTGCTTGAGCTGCACCTGTCTGCTCCCCTGAATAGAACAGAAGCCTTGTGTCTGACGCCGGCATTGTTCAGCAGCTCGTGTTGACTCACTCAGACGCAGACACCGAGGACGCATCTCTCTATCACCATTGTGTACTCCTTCTCATTCATGTTTGCGGATGTGCCTTTTGTGAGGGGTTAAATCCACGCTCTCTAATGACGCTTTCATGTTTGCGCTCGTCTCCGGCCCATCTCTGCCTCGCCTCATAAAGGGAACGACCCAAAATGCATCTGACATCAAACGACATGAAAGCCCGAAGCTGGCTGTTTACGCACGCGGCGCTCTCTCGTGCCTTTCGAGTGCTTCTGGAGCACGCATTACCTGTCTGCAGACGCTGTTTGATGTGGAGCGGCTGCGTGCAAAACTAACCGGGAAATTCACGAGTCAAAGCAGCGGGAGTTCTGTCTCAGCAAAAGACGATGTTCAAATGCAACATTCAGCTTAGTCATATTTTAGTAGTAATTTTTAGAGTGAAAACAAGTAAATTAATTGGAGCTAATCGATTATCAGCAACTAATTAACTCAAATAATCACTATCTGGACTATAATCAGACTCTAAAACATGTCGTGCTGAGAGAAGATGTTTTATGACTTCTACAAAATGATTTCAAAAGAAATGGGAAACTATTTTGTCTGTAAACATACTTCATCAGAATGTTCTCAAGGGGCTTTTCTTTAGCTTCTTCTGGGTAAGTTTGGCAAAAATCTGATATTGACAGATTTGCTGTACACATTAATCAGTCTGGGGAGGCTCTCGCTGAAGTCCCGCACCAATGGTGGGTCAGACCCTGTCACGGAGTCTCAAAATGATGAGAATTCATCTTGCTGGACAGGTTACAGACCTACAGACAATAATAAACTTAAATGAAATTACTTTAGTTCACAATATATGTACTTTCAGAAAATGCTCCTGTATTTTGAGGTTAATTATCAACCAGTGGAGCAATTTGTTTGGCCTAAACTCAGGGCTAGACCTGGATTAAAACAGGACCAAACCAAATCTACATTATGATTTAAACTGGGCCCAAACCATAGAACTATAATAAAACCTGGAAGATGAATCCAAAATGGCCGCCCTGTTTATCCCTATGGAGAGTGCTCATTGGCGCATGACCCCAAAAAAGTTTCTTACTTCCGCATTTACTTCCTGATACGGAGGCTGCCATCTTTGTTTTACTTCCTGATACGGAGGCTGCCATCTTTGTTTTACTTCCTGATACGGAGGCTGACATCTTTGCTTTACTTCCTGAAACGGAGGCTGCCATCTTTGCTTTAGGGCGCCACGTGACGACAATCACCCACTTCATATAAAAACGGTAATTTCGGTGATTTTAAAAACGGTAGAAAAGAACATTTCCTTCTATTTTATTTAAATACCGACAATAATGAAGTACTGTCTGCAATTATAATGTGCAATTTTAGAAAAAGGCTGGTTCCAAGAGGCTGCAGTACCTTGCACAGCCACTAATCAATCTGGGACCACAGACAGAGGGGCGTACCTTATCCAGTTCATTTAATACATCCCTGGCCCAAACCAGGACAGGTGTGAGCGCCCCCTAAATGACTTTTCCTGCAAATGCAACCCAGGAAATTGAGTAAAAATTTGCCACGGTAAGGCGTACGAGAAAAAAAGAATCGATACTAATGTGCGTCTTGTCTTGAACACAGCTTTTCAGGTTTGAGTGAATGAATTGTCACCGCCTCTTTGTTGCAGCAGACTCAAACATGGCTTGAAATGTTGCTGATTTGAATAAAGATTTGTTTTGTAATTATGCCCTGATTTGCATGTACAGCTCCCTCTGAACTCTCTGCCAAGTGAGAGCCCCTCCTCTTCGATTTAGCACAGCACAAATGAGTTTTCCCTGAGCTCGGAGCACAGACTAAACCAGAGTCCTGCTGTGCAGCACTTTGCTTTGCTCAAACAAAATGGCCACCAGAGACTGAGAGAAATCCATTTCCATTTGTTACCAAGCATTTAGCTCTAAAATTCAAAGATATTTTAATTAACTAAATAAATCAAGGGGCTGTAACAACAAATAAAATTAAACAGAACTGATCGTTTATTCAAATAATCGACAAATAAAACATAAATAAACATAATCTGGGAACACAAACAAAGCTGGAAAGGAGTTATTTACAAGTGTTAATGTGGAACAAGAATAATAATGAGTTTTTAAAGGAGGATTATATAACTTTTCTGACAGGGGCCCACTGCTAATCTCAGTGGAGTTGTTGTTGCTTTGCCTGGAATGTTCCACAATTTGGTATTAAACGTCTCTATCTTGCAATGTATTCAGCTTCAGAGGTTTTTATTGCCCAAAATCGAAATTCTTGGCCTGGTGGAGTCACCGTCTTGTAGTTAAGTTTCATGTACTCTGGAACATTTCAGGCACAGAAATAACATCTCCATGACGACCAGCAGGTGGTGGATAGTCCATGTTTAATCGAGAATATTAGGAAAAATTCTGCATCACAATATGTAAGAAATGTTATCAAGAAATTTAAATATGCATAACACAAATTTCTTTTTTTTCTGCTTAATAATTGATACATAACATAACTGTTTTCTTGTCTTGCAACCAGGCGCCAAAGACTCAAGGAAAAAAAAACATTCTATATTCCGGAATGGAGACAAAAGTGAAGTGCAACATAATTTCACTGGAGAAACTTGGATTAACCTCAGAATATCACAAAATATGAAAAATACAGGTGGTTTTGTCAAAGTAAAAGCTCTTAGACACATGTGAGTGAAGTCAGAGCTGTTTTGAACACTGCTTCAAACAACATTTATTATTGTATTTTACACTATATCTTAGGAAATTATGATAAACTCTTTGCATTTTCAAGCAGGACATGAAGCAGGAACAATCCAGATTTATAGGTTTTATTGGACAAATACTCACAGAATTGTTGAGCCCACAATCCTTTTTCATTTTATCTAGAGATACATTAGATACTATACCATAAATTAGATTATTAAGTTAAAGCTAAAATACAATTTTAAGGCTAGACAATTGTATTTTGTCCATTATTTGTAATAGAAAAGCAAACTGACATTTCTACCCTGTGAATTCAATTGTATTGCCTTTTTCTCAACACAAACCCTTAAAACCTTTAGAATTTAGATCTGATGTGAGTTAATCATTGAAAAATTTACAGACAACTTCCTTTTGCCTCCAATTGCCCCAGAATTTTGATGCCATCACATTTTAAAAGGTTTGCTGCCCTTGTCCAACCAGGAAGTAACATTTTTAACTTCACTAAAGCTGTCAAACTGGTGACCAATGGGCAAAATGCTTAGTCAAATCTTAAATACAATCATGTGTACGTTTTAGGGAAATATTCAGTCTAACCTGTCATACAGACTTTAAACAATGTTGGTTTAATGTGTTTGATATGTCCACACACACACACACACACACAAACTGACACGAGAATGTTTTCTAGTCAAGTAAACAGAAACAAGTAACCCAAAATGTATTCCTCATGCTTTTTGACGTAAACAGGAAGTCCAAATGTTTCCTCAGTCCATTCTTTCCTCCACATCTGAGAGCCTCCTGTTGAAATCACCGCTGTTTACGTCCAAACCCTGTCCTTGTGAACTCTGCACGCCTGATCAGAGCTGTGTGGCCCGTCCTGTGTGGTCACTTCACCTTATCAGGACCACATCGCCCTCTGCCCCGCCCCCTGAGCTCCGGGGCATCTGATTTGATGGGGTCGTTGGTGGCGCACCACGGGGTCGTTCACCTGAAGCCTCTCCATTTCAGCCCTGCTTCGGATGATCGTTACGTCGCACACGGACAACAGTTGCAATGTGTGTTCAAGCTGTTTGCACTGTCTCCAAATGGTTGTTTGGACATTTATATCTTTCACAACACTCTCAACATAAGAAACATACATTTAAAAAGATACATTTATCCAGCGTCAACATTCTCGGTGTAGACATGAAGAATACGATGTACATAAAGATTTCTAAAACATATTTGCAGTGCACATTAAACACTGCTAATTGAACATCCCATCTTTGTTTTACTGACATTAAACACCACACGACGACTGCTGTTTATCACTTTCGGAGCCATTTCTTCCCCTCAGTCACTTCACACAACAGGCTCATTACTTATCACTGCATTTCTCTCTTCTCTTCTCATTCAATAATCCTTTTACCTTTCGTAATGGAGTCGGCGGAGCGTGAGAGCGTCTTTTTGTTCGGGCCGATGTGCGCGGCGCGAGGAGGAGAACTATATTAATTACAGGAGATAAAATACCTTGAAGAGAAACACACAAGGACAAGAGCTGGCTGTGGTTTAATTAAAAGCTCAAATCTGCTCCCAAAAGTAGTGAATCTGACAAAACGGGACGGCCGCCGTGTATTTACAATGCTCTGAATCAGGGTTTTATGTTGAAAACGCCACAGCAGTGATTTGTACAAGCGTCAAATCGTCGGACTGTAATAAGTGTAGATTTGTGGCATAAAGTAGGACCATAAACCAGAGCAATGTGCAAATCAGTCCAACGATCTGAAGGTTAGAAGGTCAAATCCTGCTCGCACATGTCGTAAATGTTGTTGTTGTGTCCTTAGGCAAGACATGAATGTGGAGAGTGACTGATTGCGGTTGGAGAGGTCGATGGTGCGGATTGGCAGCCTCGATTGTTCCTGAAGAAAGGTCATTTTAGTGTATAATTGCACAATGATACAGTTAAGGACACCAATTAATCGGAATGAATCGATTATTGAAACATTCTTCATCTAATTAAGTAATCGAATAATCATCATCATCCAAAACATGCATGTGCTGAGAGAAAAGGTTTATGACAAAGCAAGAATCTCTTCTCTAAACATGAACATTTAGTGTTTTTGATTAGAACAAAAAGAAAATCGTTGAAACTTCTCCATCAGGATGTCCTCAGGCGGCGTCACGTCAGCTTCATCTGGGTCAAATTTGGTAAAAATGTGTTGTTTATGGGCATTTTGCGATCTAAACGACTAATTGATTAAGTGAATAGCAAAATAATTGTCAGTTGCAGCCCTGATTGTGATGAAGAGATGGTAGGCTTGTGAGTACAGTGAGTACAACCAAGTGTTAAGGTGAGACGCTGCAGGTGAATGGGAAAAGATCTTAAATTTAAAGATATTCATTTAGTTTAGTCACATAAATGTAAGAAGTTTTTGATCATGTCATGTTTTCATATAGAAATTAGGCACTTTATGTGTAAAAAACGGCCATAAATACACATACAAGTTCTTGGTTCATTTTGTACACATATTACTTAGAAAAAACTTCACTGTGAGAATTTTAGATTTCCTATTTCATTATTGAGAAAACTAGATTTGACTGAAAATGTTCCTAAAAATTCAAATTTCGCCTCATTTTTTTGACCTAAAACTTTTATAAATCAGTTTTAGAATCCTTTTGTGCGTTTTGTCAAAATCTTGTTGAGTCCCGGATTGTACAGTGTGGTGTAGGAGCTACTTTAAGGCTGATCTTTATGTCCCGAGGGGAGAAAATGCATTTTAAGAAAACGGCCTTTGAAGTTACAATGTCCCAGAGAAATCTATGGATGAAGTGGATTAAATGAAACAATAAAACATCTTCAGGAGCAGATTGGACAAGTTTATTGTTTACACCCTAACCCGAAAGCCGATATGTTTAGAGAACAAACTGCAAACTTGCATGTAGTGTCTCGCCTTAATTTGACGACAAAGTGGAAAGTTCTCAATACATACTGTACATAACATATCACACATCAGATATATACAAAGGAATAAACTAGTCACAACAGTCAAAAATAAATCAATAAATTCAAATCAATAAATACATAAAGCACTCATAACCTGGACCCTCATCACATAATAACATTAACATTGCAGAATTCTCAATGTTATCAAAGTTTAGCCGACCGGAAAAAGAATGTCTGTATTCACCATGGATTGCTGCAGAACTCTGTCAGGGTGAGTTAGGTTTCATTCTATAAGAGAGGTGCCCAATGAACTTATTTGCAACCAAAAACCCATTTTTTTCTGCTGTTGAGGTGTGGTAATGAAATATCAGGGACGTACTTTACTTCATGACGCCTCAGAGTTAGATCCGGCTCTGCGCGATAATGACTGCACAGGAACCACCAGGCTTACAGTTTCACGACTACTCTTCTTTAACCTGAAGAAACCCGTGTGCATCCTAAAGTACCGCTCCTTTAATTTGAGAGCCAATTCAGCAACCAACTCCCAAACGTGACCAACAAAGACAGAGAGAGAGAGTGTATTTACGCACTCATAAATCACAGTTTTATGATGAAAACACCGCACTCATAAATCTAACTTTGCACTTTAAACTGGGGACGTGGTAACAAAACATGACAAAGTTTTACGCGGCGCTTTCATTTCCTAATGGTGTGGGCCGGACCCGCTCATTCATCTGCTGCTTTGGGCGCTGTCAGCTCCCATCACTGTCCTCATCATTTAAATACTCAAACCAGGACGGAGTCTGAAATGACTTCTCCTTCAGTCCAAAAGTCAAAACCGAGTCCGGGCCAACGCTGAACACAGATCCAGGTCTGAAGATGGACTGAACCGGGTGTTTTAGATCCCATAACTGTCCAAATGTATTCAGTACTCACCAAGATGTCCCGAAATACTATTGTTCCTCTTGCGCGGAAGCCGAAACCAGATCTAAACGTACATTTAACCAGGACTAAACTAAAGTTCTAGGCGTACATGTGTAGGAGTAATAAGTCAGTGATTTAAATCGGAGAGAGAGAGATTGTCGTAGAACAATAGGGTAGAACGAGCAGTGAGGAAGAGCACAACAGAGAACAATAGGGTAAAACACCCCAAAACGAGGCTAACGGGTAAACAAAGTCAGAGAACTTTCAGGTTGTCGCTCCTCCTTTAGTGCCAGGAATAAACTAGTTCATGAGGGCAGTATAACTTCTCCTCAGAGTCAATCCAGCACAGAGTTGCCATGTCCACTTTTATTTAGCGACTATCGGCTTATTATTTTTTGATTTTTAAGTTGCGAGTTGCGTTCATTTGAGGTTTGTTCCTGACCAGCACTTTTATGACATGAAATAGGTGACTTTTTTGACTTTGTCCAGGTCCGTTTCACAATCATGGACTCAATAAACTCTGACATGCGACCCATTAACTCTTAATTCACATTTTAAAGCCATACATTAAGTTAAATATGGCATTCAAATGTGTGTGTCTCATTAGCGCTTGTTCGGCTGCGACACACGTTTAACTAGTTGCAGAATTTTATTATTTTTGTGGCGCTCGGGTCGTGTCTTCTTGACTTTTGTAAGGCTGGGTCGCTTGTTGCTCTTTGAAAATCTGGAAACCCTGACCATGTACCTTCAGAAACGTTGAATGAAATGAAATGTTACTTCTAGTCGAAATACCTCAGTTTAAAAAAAAAGTATCCAGTTCACTGTCTTTGAAACCTTTTTACTACATTCAGGGGAACTTGCCAGCTTCAACATTTTGAGATTGATCCCAGAACTATTTCCAGAGTCTCTCTTTCTCCTCAAAATAGCTTAGCATTTCGAAGACCCTTCTCCAGATCTTGGATTAGGATCGTGCATAGTTCAGGTTCTCAGTTGCTCAATAATGGTTCACCCAATACCTCATAGAGAGACGATATTTTCACTCAGAGGAAACCCATCGAATCAAACTTGCGTTCCTTTTTTTTGAGCCAAGAAAACAAGGAGTGAGTTTGAACTAAAGTCAGTCAAATAAATCAGTATAAAGCCAGAACAAGATCTCACTAAACCAGTTTCCTCATCTAACCTGTGATTCCGAAACTCTTGCAAACTCATCTTTCTGTCTTCCTTTTTCCTCGTCTCTCCTCCTTGCCTGTCCTTTGCACCACACATTTCCACTACGCTCTCAAAGGGATACAAGGCAATTCTGAGCGATGTAGGTTAATGACAGAGGGGACTTATAGGAGCTGACCTGAAATCCAGTCAGTCCCCTCTGAAACCTCATACCTGCTGCACACGGGAGCCCAAAGCCAGTCCTAAACCACTTGGATTTGTGAAAACTACCTTCTAATAGATTTCAGGGATGTATTTACTCTGCTCTTTTGTCCGGCGGTAACCCGAAAAGAAAATCCCCCAGTCCAGGCGAGTGTTAATCTGAAGCCAGAAGGTACAATGCAGACTTCAATACTGAGCCTGAGATGTGGACAATAGAAAGTGATGGGAAAGAAGAAAGTCATTGGAATTGTACTTAACCAGCGTGAGTTATCTGTGGTTAGAAAACTTTCTGCAACACCTCGACCTCTTCCGTGTGCCGTTAAAGTGAACTACTCATTTAACTAAAATGTAGTTTAGATAAATATATTTCAAACTTTGCTAAAATACTTCACTAATTTTATCCCGGTTTATAATTTTTAGGTTTTGTCTCACTTCCTGGTTGTAAATGATGACATCACGCTAGGAAATTACCATAGCAACCACCCAAATTCATCTAATGTCACAGATCTTTTAACTTTTTCAAATAAAAAACACATGTGAACACCTTTTTTGTCGAATTAATGTATAAAGTATAAAAAAAACACGCTTTTTGTGTAAATTATGCATAACTTTTGTCTCCCCAGTGTGATGTCATCAATTTGTTCACTTCCTGTAATTTTCGACGGATTTTTAAACTTTTCTCCACAAACAGCGACCTGATTGGTGTAAAACTATAACTTATATTTACAAGAGGTATTAATACGCCGAACAAAGTCAGAATAAGAAAATCACAAAAACCTGTCATACGCACTTTAAATGTGGGCCGGCAGCAACCTCGCCAGCAAGATTCATTTTTGCAATTGTTCCCGCCGCTCTGTGTTACGGCACGCTTTGTGGTTTGGGCACGAAGCCTCAAGGACCAAACCGACGTGTACTCAAAGAAAAAGATGGCTGACGCGCTGACTCCACTCTGTCCAGCTCCTTCCGGGTCGAGTGCGCGAGTAAGCGTTCACCCCGGTAAATGACGTTTCTGATTCATTGGCAGTTGGTTGCGGCCATGATGAATGCAGAAACTGATTGGGTGCTGTAAAGTTCATCACAGAAGACGGTCGTAAATATCATAACGTAGCACTTGGAATCTTACTATTTGAGGTTCTGGAGCTGCCGACGTGAGGACAAATAATCGCTTACGAAAAACATTACCGAACTATGGAGAGGCCAGTCAATCTTAAAGTGCATTTGACAGGTTTTAACAATTTTCTAATTTTGATTTTATTTGGTTTATAAATACGTATTGTACATAAAAATCGAGTCTTACACCGATCAAGTAGAAGTTGGTGGAGAAAAGTTCAAAAATCAGTTTAAAATTACAGGAAGTAAAAAAAAAAACTGATGACATCACACCAGGGAAACTCATTCCACCCAAAGGTTAAGCATAATTTACCCAAAATGAACTTTTTTTTTACCCTTAAAACATGAATTCAACAAAATAAAGGTGTTCACGTATATTTTCATTTGTCGGACAAAAAAATCTCGGACATTAGCCGAGTTTTAGCCCAGTGTTCAAAGTAATTCTCTAGTGTGATGTCATCATTTATAACCAGGAAGTGGTATTACGAAACAAAAAAAAAATGCTAAAAATTATAAAATGTATCATTATTTTTAGCAAAACTTTAAATATATTTATCTTACCTGTATTTTAGTCACATGAGTAGTCCAACCTGTCATAGGCCCTTTAAAATCAAATCGGGCAAAAACTCAACATTTGATAAAGAAACATAAACATGCACCCTCAATAAATCAACACTTTAACTCTACAAAAAGGAACAGTATCTTAATTCTCAAAATCCATGCTGCTTATAACAAAGGACGGAGAAAAAAAAGTGTCAGATTATGTCCTAATAGTATTTACGGCGGTGTACTGTATCTGTAAAATACTTGTCTCTCGGCTTATGTCTCCATGGCGACGTCATGGACAGCTCCACAGGCTGTAATGAATGGAGTTATTATAAAGGGAGGGGCCCAGTGACATTTAGGGGACTGAATATTAAAGAACCCAGTGGAGAACCGTGTGGAGCGGCTCAGACCTTCCTAAAAGTGCCCCCGACCACGCCCCTCTCTGCGGGACTGTCCAGACGTCCTGCTCCTGCAGTGGTACAGTGGGCGACAACCCATTAATCACAGGCTCTGGTCATAATAAAGTCCCTCTTAACTTTTAACACAGCGTTGTTTGTCAATGTCAAGACCATGACGCTTACTCTCTTCGAATACTTGGACCCAAACGAGATCTAAGACTAAGCGAGGTCCAGTGATTAGATTGGGATTTAATCGATTTTCGAACTTTTTTTTCAAAGATTGTAGATTATTATAGCGCACTGGGGTGGACATATTATCAAGGGCAGATGAAAACCGAGACATTTTACTGGATTGACAAAATTCCAGTCCAGATTGACGGAAAAAAGTGGATTTATGCAACTAAAGTGGACTGTGGTGAGCCAAGCATCACAGAAATTAAGCTATAATAGTATTTCTGCATTAGTTTGGGTTTCATTTGGGAAAAGATTTAACCATTGTCCAATAACGATTCAAAACTTTATTTATTGAAGTGTATATGACAGCTTAGACTAGTGGTTCTCAAAGTGGGGGTCGGGACCCATCGGGGGGTCGCGAGGGATGAACTGGGGGTCGCGAGATGATTTCAAGATCTAATTTTAATTATGTTTTATATTAAAAGCAGTATCTTTTTGTGAAATAAGGCCCAATAAGACTATAAACTCTTAAAATAACCAGCACTAAACCTGATTTAACACACTGGGACACAACTATTACTACATTAATTTTCATTTCGCTTTGGGGTCCCGAGTTGGTTGCATGGCTATTATGGGGGTCCCGGCCAGAAAAGTTTGAGAACCGCTGGCTTAGACGACACATTTCACTAAAATATAGTGAATCTGATTATATTTAAAGGTTGTGTGGAGGATTTTCGGGCATATTTTCGTAGGCTGCGTGAGCATTTGTTTACAGCTACGGGGCAACTTAACAAGCTTATCATTCACCAGGATTTGAAGACTTCAAAAAAAAAATGTCGGCCTTGTCACCAGTAAGTAATAACCGTTTTTGTACCACACATGCGCAAGTTTCCAAACAGCACCTGGTAAACATAGCGCCGTGAACGTAAGCGCGTATAAATGAGGGGGACCAATCCTTTACGCCATCCACAAGCCGTGATTGGCTGAAAAAATCCTCCATACAACCGTTAAAATTTTACTAAACATATTGCCCATTTGTCCCCAGTTTTCGTAATGTTTAAAATGTCACTTCCTGGTTGGACATGAGCAGCAAATATGACATAATTAAAGGTAATTCCACAACTGTTACCTAGCAACCATTTTGAAAAGAAGGGCCAAATTCCACATAAATGACACAATAGTTATGATCTGACAAATAATAATACCTGATAACACCTTTATTTTGTTGAATACTGTTTAAACTGTAAGAAAAATGTGTCAGTTGTCGCTTTATTTTCAGTGGTACGTCGCTTTTTGATGACATCACAGAGAGATTCCGTTTTAGAACACAGCACTACTTCCTGTATTTCTAAACTTTAATTATTCCAAATTTCTTCACAAACTGCAACTTGACAGATGTAAAACTATAATAAATATTTCACACAGGTGCCCTCCCACCAAACTGTGTCATAATTTCAATATCATAAGAACCTGTTATATAGACTTTAAGATTGTGAACTGGCGATTAATCAGTGATCTGTTAATTAAGCAAGAAAGAGAGTAGTTTGAAGAGAAAAAGTGAAACCAATGATTTTGGGGTGTTTTTTTACATTGACGTCAGTGAATTAGCCTGATGTCATTTACAAAAACGTCACAATAGTTTGAATACAACATGTTTTCGCCATTTTATCAACATTACATCATTTTAATTATCAATATCAGTAAATGTTATATCTACAATGTTTTATAATGAAGCATATTTCTCACGAACATCTCCACAGACACATTTAATCAGATGAGATGTCCAGATTTTGCAGATTTAGGACGCAATCTACGCAATCTAAACTCACATTTTTCACTCGTGACGGTCGCTAATCTTTAATACGATAAGTTTATAAGCTGTTTTGTTATATACGGCTTCATTTAATTCATTTAAGATAAACTCCAAAAGCTACATTTCTGGCTCGTTGCCTTTCATAACCGCTGTTTCTTCCCTGCTGTAATGGCAGCCTCAGCGAAGTAGGATGGCAGGATATGTCGGTGATTTGTCTGTTTTTGGCCTGAGGAGGTTGTAGTCTTATCTATTGAACAATTAGCAGCCGATCTGTTCATTATGAAGCTAATTACCTTGCTCTAATGGCATGCTTCATCTATCTCCCTTCATCAATTATTACTTTTTAAATAGGTGAGCGCTCAGAAAGACTCGTGGAAGGGAAGCAAAAGAGGAGGAGACAGACAGTACTTTTGATGGTAACATCCTGACCGTCATTTTTAATCACAGCCTCAAAAAATAAAACATATTAGTGATAGATTCAGTTGAGATTAAAGCAAAACACTACAGGCAAAACTCATTTTTTAGTTTGCTCTCTCAACATATCGGCTTTCATGTAGAAACAACAAACTTGTCCAATCTGATCAGATTAAATTCATTGATTAAATGGAATCATTATTTATTATTTAAAAGGCTGTTTTCTTAAAATGCTTTTTTCTCCCCTAGGAACAAAAAGCTCCTACAACACGATTTTGACAAAACGTACAGAAGGTTGTTTTTTTTAATGTAATTCAAAAACTGATTTATTGAAGTTTTAAGTAAAAAAATAAGGTGAAATTAGAATTTTCAAGGTTTTCAGTCCAATCTAGTTTACCTGAAAAGTAAATAAGAAATCCCAAATCCCCTTTGTACATAAAAAAAGAAAGAAATTTAAACCTAGTTCTGTCAGTTTTTCTGATTTATATGTCTCAAATATGTGTATTTTTGGCAAGTTTTACACATAAAAAGCCTTATTTCTACATGAAAACATGATATGATGAAAAACTAAAATAACCACATGCTTTTGAGGGCCCTTTCCTGCCCTGGGCCCCGAGGACACCAGCACCGTTTACCCCCCCGTCCGACGGCCCTGCATATACGGTTCAGCTGAGGCGAGTGTCATGGCTGAATGTGTACGTTTGAGCGAGGATCTGCCACGTTGTCCTCTGCAGATAAGAGGACGCCGCCTGACCACAGCTGCAGGACTTATCAAACAGAGCATGCACCATTACACTGCTCTGTGACGGGCCAGAACCTCCATTTAAAACACACATGCACGCACGGGACACGCAGACACACCGAGACGGGCCCGTGTGCGGCACGCTTCACTGAGCCCGGCAGAGATGGAGTCTATATTCACTCCTCTACGGCCTCATGCATGAACGGGCACAGATACGACCCAGAGCGAGCACTCAGGACGTCAAAAAGGCACCGAGTTCACGCCGATCAACAGATGAAGTTAAACATTTACGAAAGTTCGGTTCAATCTACAGCAGCAGTCACCTCGCAGGACTGAAACAGAATTGTTGATTTTGAACCGAAACAGACCAAAATCAAACAATGAAACAGTTGTCAATCAATAAAACAATTGACTAGGGCTCCAACAAGCTGACTGATGAATCGCATATTCAGTTAGTAATCAAATAACTGTTAACTGGTCCATAGGTTCCAGAGCATACCATGAGCTGAGAACATTTGTTTTATGATTCAAATTGAGTCGCACTTGCATAAAAATGATGGGAAAAACTTGTAAATTGAGTGTTTTCGATTCAAACGCTCATTTGTCCATAGATGTACTCCACCAGGATCCTCAAACGGCTTTATTTCAGCTTCATCTGGGTCCATCTAAGTAAAAATGTAATCATTTTGCATCCCGATATACAAAAAAAAAAAAAAACAGCAAACAGATAACTGTCCATAAACCTTCCTTCAGGGCCGGCCGTGGCATAAACGATCTGTGCAAATGTTTAGGGCCACAGCCATTTGGAGGGCCACATACTCTGGTGGGAAAGAGACTTAAACACAAGTTAAAATGTAAAAGTAAGACCATACAAATGAGCTTTTAGATACATTAAATGATTATATCTAAATGCACCTGTAGGACATAATTTATTCAAACTTTCTTGGGGGACATCCCCCTTTACATATGACTATTTCTAACTGTAAAAAGAAAAGATTGAAACACTGACAAATCACCTTTTCTCCCACTCCTTTATTGTAGTTATTTTATTGTATTCTCTTGTTATGGTCATTTATTTAGTGTGTCGTTTGGTGGGCCACTCCTCCTCCTCCTCGCACTCCTTTTTGGAAAGGAAAAGAAGAAGTTCTTCAAGCAACTCATGAATTTGAGTCTGGTTTCAGAAACCAGCGAAAGCACAATCATTCAACTTTAGACAATGAACACACAATTCTCTCAAATCTGTAGCAACTCCAAGGGATGAAGTGAAGAGCATCATTTTAGCTCCATTAAAGGTGCACTGTGTAGCCTTTCTGTCTGGACTAGCTGCCTGTTTCCATGGAGATATCACTGCTTTGCCTGGGATGTTCCACAGCATGGCATTAATCTATCCTGAACATTTATTCAATGACAGTGGTGGAAAGTAACAAAGTACAAAAGTAAAAGTACTGTACTAAATCTGTGCTTTTAAGTACATTCTACAGTACTTTTTACCTTTTCTCACGTTTTTAGACCTGCTGAAAAGGCTGAGCGTTTAATTTTTAGCACATCTTGTTTTTGATTTTTTCCATAGTTCCCTTTTTGCAAACAAAAAGCTTCTATAGAGAAAACTAAACTGGAAAGTTTCCTTTAAAGACCCAAACTCAACAGAATAAATAAATCAAGATCACATTTTGATGCTTTAATAGTTCTCCAAACCAAAAAGAATTACTTTGAAATACCTTGAAAATCTTGGTCACCTGCAATTCCATACTGTTGAAAATCCCATGCAAAGAAATGACATCATCTTAAAAAGTGACATACTGCACCTATAACTTAGTCTTATCTTAATGCTGGTCCTATCCTAAATTGAACCCATTGTCGTTTGGATAGACTTGGTTTGGTCCTGTTCTAGCAGTTCTGTTCTGGTTTAGTCCTTAGTTACGGGGTTAGCCCTGGTTTAATCCCAGTTTTGATGTGGTGAAAGTGCAAATATGAACATGTGGTGATCTTAAATCAAAACACAGAACAACAAAACAATACCATCAGTCATACCCTTTGTAATAAACATTCTCTGAAGGCTTCAGTCACCATACCTTTATCTTCATTTTGGTTGACAATGCATTTAAACAGTCTCAATGGACAATAGAATTAACCGTTTATAGTTAACAATCATCAGTTGCAGCCTCCTCCCAACTCCTAAACTATTTGATCATTCTGAGTTAAGTCTTTATTCATGCTTTATTAAGATTAAGTAAGTTATTTAAGTCCCTTTTAGCAGTAGTCGTCTCATGAACTAAATCTAGTAGACACATGGCACGGCTATGACCTCCTTTTAGACATTAAACAAAACATAATGTAGAACTTGCTGCTCTTTATCATTTTCACTGCTGTTCATGTCTCTAACGCTTGTATCTTTGCGTTTTCTTTCACTTTTCCAAACAGTCCCAACCCAAACTTGTCCGACACACCGACAAATGGTATAACTCTGAGATAAAGCAGGAATAATGAACACACTTATCCATATCTTCTGTAAATATTTGGACTTGATTTATCCCAAACCTGTGCACATTATAAAAAGACAGAAACGGTTCTATCTAAAAAAGTGACCACACACACGCTGCCCTCACATCTTTTCCTCAGAAGGAGCAGGCGAGACGTCCCGAGGAGAGCGCGGTATCGCTTTCAGAGGAAACTCGTCGGCCCGTGGAGTCTGGGCCCCAGAGGGAAGCTTGGCCGTGTCACCGGGCCGGGGCGAGGCGAGGGGGGCCTTATAATTACTTATGTCTGCGCCGCTCGCTCCTATCACGGGGATAATTATGACAAAAGGACTTTTTCATTTAGCGCTGTCTGCTGCCGGTGCACTGAGACGAGGGCGGGCAGGTCTTTCATCGTCCCCCGTCCCTCTGCGCTGGGGCGGGGCATCGGGACAGGTGGCTCGGCGGGTGAACTTTGACCTCTGGGGGCACGGACGCTTCTCATGAGTCGCGTTGTGAGGTTCGTGTCCACATCTGTCGCTCACCTGAGGGCTGACTCAACACAAAGAGTGACTATGGAACTTTTCTGAGTGACATTAAAGGAGACATATAATCCAGTCCAGCAAAGTGTGTTTTGATTGATTCTCGAGTTCCCAGAAAAGTCCTATTTTATATATATTTATACATATTAACCCTGTTTGTATTATTATGCAGTTTTAGATACATTTTGCCGTTTAAAATAAATAAAATGAGTCATAAGGATCTGCTTACGTCATAAAAAAGCATACTATGTCCCTTTTGAACTTGTCTATCTTCATTGAGGCAAAGAGATGACACCAGCAGTTACAGGTCAGATCTGTGGAGAGCCTCAGTGAGAATATTCCAAAGTTTTTGGAAACCACATACAATTGAATAAATACCATTGTGCAACATTCTAAATGTGTATGTTTTTTTATTTAAATATGTTTGCTGATTTCTAGGTCTACAATTTTTATTAAAGCTTCTACTCTTGAGAATCCATCCTGTTGCGATGGGGCCCGAAAGGTCAAAGGTGAAGCAACAACGAATTAAAACAAACCTGGTGCCACTGAAGGACGTACTTTGGCCTTTTTTCACAGATGGGAAAGACTTTGCTTTCCTCGATTTAACTTATTAGATTCAATATAATTATTATATTTAAAATTTTACAAAACATTAAGCACATTTGTCCCCTATTTGACAGTTTTTGTAAAGTTTATAATGAATATAATGAATTGCAAAAACTGACATTTGTCGTAACCTAGCAACCATTTTGAAAACAAGGGCCAAAAGCCGTATAAATTACACAATAGTTATGATTTGACAAATAATAATACCTGATAACACCATTATTTTGTTGAATGACAATTTAAACTGTCAAAAAATGTGGCATTTGACAGTAAATTGTCCCTGTATTTTCAACGCCACGTCGCCTATTGATGACATCACAGAGGGATTCCGTTTGTAGCACTGCTTTGTGTGATTTTAAACTTTTGTTTTTCGAGATTTCTTCACAAACTGAAACTTTACAGATGTAAAACTATGATAAACATTTACTACATGAGTTATCCACCAAACTAAGTCACAATTAGAAAAACACGAGAACCTGTCATGTAGACTTTAACTTGTTTCGCTTTTTACGCTTCCACCAATAAAATTAATGGGTTTCTGTGAAAAATAATGAAAAATAACAACAATTAAAGAGGAAAATGTGTTAATTTTGACAGATAAGATGTTTTTTTAGTACAATCTCAAGGCTCAGAGATTAAAAACAGACCCACCGGGAACTAAACATCACAAAAACACAAACTCCAAACCATGAACTTCTTTGAACACTGTCAAGCAAATTTTCATCTTTCACCCAATCTCTCCGTTCTATTTGTATCTATATTCCCACGGCCCTCACGCTCCGTCACCCACAAGCCCCTCTGAACTGCGCCTCGCTCCGGCTCCTCTCGCTCACCCGCCGTCCTCCCCGTCTGCACCTCTCGGCGGGGGGCCCGGCGTCTGCTTGCTCTCTCAATCTTCTCTATCTCCTCGCTTCTTTTCTCGGCGTATCTCGGGATATTCTCCCCTCTGATCTCTCGCTTGCGATCCGAACCCGCGCCCCTGCCCCGCGCCCGGACCCCCCGGCCCGGACGCGGCGGGGGGCCCCAGTCGCCTGACAAACAATGATCTCTCAATTTGCGGGAAAGTAATCCATTTAGCTGCCGTGCGGGGTGTGGGTTGGCGGTGTCTTAGCGCGTCGTCAGGAGCCCCGCCCCCTCTGTGTTGGAGATTGGAGGTTCAGGAGCCGGTCCGGGACCCGCTTTCGGACAGCTGGAGCGTAAGCCTGGTCATTTACGGTGACATGCCCAACATCTGCTGCGCTGGGATGGCATTCTTACAACTGGGAGGGATAATCTGCTGGAAATCTGGGGCTCGGCTGTTGTGTAAAACGCCACATTCTGGATTAAATGGTGCGCGTTTGTTCTAGAAGTTTGTCCTGGGTCGGTTCTGGTTTGGGGCAATGTTAAAGTGCGTATGACGGGTTTTAACGATTTTCTGGTTTTGGTTTCATTCGGCGTAGTGATACCTATTGTACGTAAAAGTTCTGGTTTTACATCGATCAAATAGCAGTAGTTTGTGGAGAAAAGTTGAAAAACCTGTTGAGAATTACAGGAAGTAAAAATGAATCAATGACATCACAATAGGTAGACTCATTCCATCCAACGGTCATGCATAATTTACAGAAAATAAACAACTTCATTGACACATTAAATATTAATTCAGCAAAATATAAGGTGTTCACATGCATTTTGATTTGTCAAATAAAAAAATCTTTCATTCACTGAGTTTTAGCCCAGTGTATGAATTATTTTCCTGATGTGTGATATCATCATTTACAACCTTACAAAAAACAGATTTTTACTGTTTTGAAACAAGAAAATCAGTCATTTTCTAGTTAATTGTAAAGTTTAATATATGAACGCACAATTTTTCTATCCATGGGTTTCAGAATGATAGGAAATTAGGACAGTTTCCATAGCGATTAAGAGTGTAAAACTAAATATTGTATCTTTTGAGTGGGGAAAACGTCCTCAAAATGTTGCATTCAAGTGCTGTTTTACTTCTGAATATCCAAAAGATGTAATATTGTGTTGGAGGTCTCTGGTTTCTTCTTATTTGAGACTGAAAGTGGTCTTAATTTGTATCATGCTTGGTTTGTCGTTATAATCCGCTGTCCACATCACAATGCTCATGGCTCACACTCCAAACCTGGTCATCTGCTGCCGTGGCAACCAGCTGCCAAATCCGGACAGAGTGAGACGTGTTTCAATGTAAATCTCTAAGTCCCTCCCCCCAGTTTCCCCCAAATCCAGACTCATTTCACCAGTTTGACACTCTCTCTCTCTCACTTTCCATCTCTCCCCTCTCTCATCTTGTTCTTTACCTCCCGCCCTTCTCTCCATCTGTATCTGCTCTTCCCTTTTCACTCTCCCCCTCTTCTTCTCTCTCTCATCATCCTTCTTTCTCTCTCCCTCTCTCCTTCACTCTCTCTCTCTCTGCCTTTCTTTCTCCCCCCTCTCCTTCTCTTTCTCTCTCTGTCTCTCTCTTTCTCTCCCTATCTCCTTCTCTCTCATTTTCTCTCTCTCCCCTCTCCTTCTCTCTCCCCATCTCCTTCTCTCGCTCTCTTTTATCTCTCCCCTCTAATTCTCTCTCTCTTTACCTCTCTTTCTTTCTCTCTTTCCCCTTGTCCTTCTCCCCCCTCTTCTTCTTCTCCCCCTCTCAATTACTCTCTCCCCCTCTCCCTCTCTCACACTCTCTTTATATCTCTCTCACACTCTCCTTCCCTCCACCCTCTCTTTCTCTCGCCACCCCCTCTCCTTCTCTCTTTCCCCTCTTTCTCTCTCTCTTCCTCTTTCTCCTCTCTTTCTCTCTTCACCCCCTCTCCCTCTCTCCTCTCTCTCTCTCTCTTCCTCTCTCTCCCCTCTCCTTCTCTCTGTGTTAGTTACAGCTGGGTGGACAGCAGAGGCGGGACAGTCCAGGGGTTTTAAGCAGATTATCAGGCCGGGCTTAGAGTGTGCAGAGTGTGCAGAGTGTGCAGGGGGGCACAGGGGCGCACAGGAGGGCACAGGGGGGCACAGGAGGGCACAGGGGGGCACAGGAGGCACAGGGTGAGGCACAGGGGGACGAACAGGAGGGCACAGGGGGCACAGGGAGGCACAGGGAGACGCACAGGGGGGCACAGGGAGGCACAGGAGGGCAGAGGGAGGCACAGGGGGACGCACAGGGAGGCACAGGGAGACGCTCAGGGGGGCACAGGAGGGCAGTGGGAGGCACAGGGGGAGGCACAGGGGGGCACAGGGAGGCACAGGAGGGCAGGGGAGGCACAGGGGGGCACAGGGAGGCACAGGGAGGCGGCTCAGGGGGCAGGGGAGGCACAGGAGGGCAGAGGGAGGCACAGGGGGAGGCACAGGGGGCACAGGGAGGCACAGGGAGATGCTCAGGGGGGCACAGGGAGGCACAGGAGGGCAGAGGGAGGCACAGGGGGGCACAGGGGAGCACAGGAGGGCACAGGGAGATGCTCAGGGGGGCACAAGGGGGCACAGGGGGCCACACGAGGGCACAGGGGGCAACACGAGGGCACAGGGGGACGCACAGGGAGGCACAGGGGGCACAGGGAGACGCTCGGGGGGGCCCAGGGGGGCACAAGGGGGCACAGGGGGGCCCAGGGAGACGCACAGGGGGCACAGGGAGACGCTCAGGGGGGCACAAGGGGGACGCACAGGGAGGCACAGGAGGGCAGAGGGAGGCACAGGGGGAGGCACAGGGGGCACAGGGAGGCACAGGGAGATGCTCAGGGGGGCACAGGGAGGCACAGGAGGGCAGAGGGAGGCACAGGGGGGCACAGGGGAGCACAGGAGGGCACAGGGAGATGCTCAGGGGGGCACAAGGGGGCACAGGGGGCCACACGAGGGCACAGGGGGACGCACAGGGAGGCACAGGGGGCACAGGGAGACGCTCAGGGGGGCACAGGGGGGCACAAGGGGGAGCACAGGGGGGCACAGGAGGGCACAGGGGAGATGCTCAGGGGGGGGCACAGGGGGGCACAGGGGGGCCCTGCGAGGAGGCACAGGGGGCAACACGAGGGCACAGGGGGACGCACAGGGAGGCACAGGGGGCACAGGGAGACGCTCAGGGGGGCACAGGGGGGCACAAGGGGGCACAGGGGGGCACAGGGAGACGCTCAGGGGGGCACAGGGGGCACAGGGAGACGCTCAGGGGGGCACAAGGGGGACGCACAGGGAGGCACAGGAGGGCAGAGGGAGGCACAGGGGGAGGCACAGGGGGCACAGGGAGGCACAGGGAGATGCTCAGGGGGGCACAGGGAGGCACAGGAGGAGGGCAGAGGGGAGGCACAGGGGGGCACAGGGGAGCACAGGAGGGCACAGGGAGATGCTCAGGCGGCACAAGGGGGCACAGGGGGCCACACGAGGGCACAGGGGGCAACACGAGGGCACAGGGGGACGCACAGGGAGGCACAGGGGGCACAGGGAGACGCACAGGGGGGCACAAGGGGGCACAGGGGGGCACAGGGAGACGCTCAGGGGGGCACAGGGGGCACAGGGAGACGCTCAGGGGGGCACAAGGGGGACGCACAGGGAGGCACAGGGGGGCACAGGGAGACGCACAGAGGGGCGCACAGGGAGGCACAGGGGGGCACAGGGAGACGCTCAGGGGGGCACAGGGAGGCACAAGGAGGCACAGGGGGACGCACAGGGAGGCACAGGTGGGCACAAGGGGGCACAGGGAGGCACAGGGGGACGCACAGGGAGGCACAGGGGGCACAGGAGGGCACAGGGGGGCACAGGGAGGCACAGGGGGGCACAGGGAGGCACAGGGGGGCAGGGCACAGTGAGCGAGCCACAATGAAGTTCTTTAGCGGGAGAACGAGGTGTGCAAAGATGTGTAACAGCAAAGTTTCTGATGGTTAAACTAGAAAACGACTTTATTAACAGGAGATTGTAGCGTTTTGAACTTCTCACATAAAATACAAACAAAAATGTATTTCTATGAGTTAAACTGTCTTGATTGCAGAATATATATCTTAATTCAGATGTTTTGACCAGTTAGATCTATTTATTTGTTGGATTTACAGATTAAATTTCTTGTTTCAAAATATTTCTTATTACTTCAAGCCAAATGATTTGCCAATGGGTTAAGAATTCATTCATTTTCTACCCCTTGTTCCCGTTAGGGGTCGCGGGTGACTGGTGCCTATCCCAGTGACTTTGGGCCTTAGGCGGGGTACACCCTGGACAGTGGCCAACTCGTCGCAGGGCTGACACAGAGACACAGAGACAAGGACAGACAACCATTCACCCTCATACACTCTCTTAAGAATGTTTTACTTTAATTTATTTCCTCACTTTGATCTAAATTGTCTTCTAACCAGGTAAAGATGCCTAGAAACCATCACATGAGTCAAAACTACTTAAATCCAGATCGACATTCTGAATTCAAGTGATTTTCCAAGTCAAGATATGATTTGTTTTTTTGCAGGGAGTATGCTATAAATTGTTAAAGTTTGTTAGAAATAGCAGTTGGTGGATGGTCTTCAGCCGTGCTCCAAACCCACATATATATATTTTAAAGCAAAGCAAGGACTTAAACTGGAGTAAACTGGACTTGTAAGTTTGTCTATAGTGGACTATTTTAGCTCTAAATGTCCGGCGTCTGAAGAACAAAGTGCCACTGGACTGGACCATAACTCACCAAACAGACTGCAGGAGCTGCTCAGAGGAGAAGATGTCACGGTGTCAGTCAAAATGGACAAGTATCGATTTCCGTCCGGCTCCTGCGTGCAACAGTGAGCCTCGTGTTTAATTCAAGAGGAGGAGAAAGAGATAAATACAGCAGTGTGCAAGTCTGCGCCTCTGTCTGCTGCTCTGGACCAGCACAGAGGGAGAAGACCACATCAGACTGAGGCAGAGGGAGGTGTAGAGCGGTGAACACAGAGTAATCGCACAGTGAAAGAGGTTTGTTTTGCAGCGTCACAACCAGACATATAGCATTGTTTGGAATAGTTTATAAAAGAAAGTGAGCTGTTTTGAGAAGTGAGTAATGTCTAACTTATATATTAAAAAAAAAAAGTTAGTTTCAACTCCTGCTGAAAATGCACTGGAGCCAACAGTGCCTGCTTTGAGAATGTTGGTGTTCTGCTTTGTATTAAAGAAATAATAATATGCTTTTTTTCTTTGTATTGTTACTAGCCGTTAAAGTCTATATGAAAGGTTCTCAGAATGTTCTAATTATGACTTAGTTTGGTGGGAGGGCACCTGTTATTACAGTTTTACATCTGTGAAGTTGCAGTTTGTGAAGAAATTTTGAAAAATAAAAGTTTAAAATTACAGGAAGTGATTGAATCCCTCTGTGGTGTCATCAAAAAGTGACGTGCCATTGTAAAAACAGACAATTTACAGACAACTGACACAATTTGTTGAAAATTTAAACAGCCATTCAACAAAATAAAGTTGTTTATTTGTTAAATCATAACTACTGTGTAATTTATATGGACTTTGGCTCTTGTTTTCAAAACGGTTGCTAGGTAACAGTTGTTGAATTACCTTTAAATAAGTCATATTTGCTGCTCAACCAGGAAGTAAGATTATTAACATTACGAAAACGTTACGTCAAACTGCAGACAAAAAGGCAAATGTTTATTAAAATCTTAAATATAATCACGTTCACTATGTTTTTATGAAATGTGTCGTCTAACCTGTTGTATAGACTTTAAATATGTTCTTAGGTACCTTTAATTTAGCATCTCTTGCCACCTTTTCCTGTCTGAAAAGGAACATGTATGTACCCAATGATAAAAGGTACATATTTGTAACTTTATTACCTCAATGAGAATAAAAGGTACTCCTTTCTCATACAGGACAACAATTTATATGACCAGTGAAATTTGGATGTGAAGAAATGAATAGACCTAGCTTATCCAGTTTTATACTCTTATTTAAACACAATTTTACATCTGCTTTCGAAAGGGTACAAAATGTAAATGTAAACCCCAGCAACACGCCGTTGTATCCAAATTTTACACTTTTACACAATTTCTAACAGTGCAAGAATTTTGACCCTGTGAACTTAACCTATAGTATAATGTAATGTAACTAAATGAACTGCACATATACAGAGACACTAACACTCATTGGTCTAATACCAGCCCTCCTCCCTGACCTCACATCATCGTCCCTTTGAGAGCTGCTTTTGTTTCATTCCTGTAGCTTCGAGTCGTCAGGTTTTTGTTTTTTTGGTTGGAGCTGAAGGATTTACGCCCTGCTCCTCGCTGTAAAAACCTGCTCCCTCTCTCCCACCGTTCTCCTCCTCTTTTTCTCTCCTTTACGATCAAATCCAGAGAGACGGGATGCTGAGTTATGGTCCCCGTTGTTCGGGACATAAAATTGCTCCAGAGCCGTCGTTTCCTACAGAGATGTTCAGGACGGAGAGCTCCGTGTGTGTGCGCTGATGGTTCATGAAAATAGTAGAACCATTGTCTGAGGTTTCCATTAGAAGATTGTTACATTTCCTTCCTCCAAATAATGTTGTATATGTTTTAGAAGCTCCTCAAATGTGACAAGTAAAAATATAAATAATAATACGATTCATTTTCTCTGTATTTTTCCATCTCTGCTCGATTTCTTCTGTCAACAGTGATGACTCGGACAATGTCTCGGGCCTGTCTGAGAAGTTTCAAAGGATTTTTAGACAACACGACATCCCTGTTTACTTCAAACCAGGCAACACACTTAAACAGAAACTGGTCCATCCGAAAGACAAGATGCCGACACAGAAACAGAGCAATGTAGTTTATTCGATAGAGTGCAGTGAGGATAGTTGTAAAGAACGTTACATAAGAGAGACCAAACAGCCATTACACAAAAGGCTGTACCAACACAGAAGATCTGCCTCTATGGGACCGCAAAGTGCAGTCCATCTGCACCTAAAAGCTACAAACCACTCGTTTGAGGACAGTGAGGTGAAGCTATTGAGCAGAGAGAAGAACTGGTTTGAAAGAGGAGTAAAGGAGGCTATTTTTGTCAAAAGAGAGAATCCTTCTTTAAACAGGAATGGGGGCTTAAGTTTTAATTTGGCTAAGATTTATGACAGCCTCCTAACACCCTGGTCCAAATCAATAGTCCAGTCAAATGCTAATGAGGTCATCAGCAGTGATGAGGGAGCTACAGCCAGCTATCAATAGAACTATAGATCTAAGACAATAATAGATCTTAGCCACAGGTGAAACTGGGTAGGACCAACTATTAAACTAACAAAGGCAGACCAATTATCGAGTCTCAGGTGACACTAGACAAACAATTTACCAAACAAAGACAGGCGTTCAGTGACTCCTCCCTGTGGGCAGGACTCTCACTACTCAGAGTAGCATATAAGCCTGAGTTCCCATACCAGCTCTCTGATTGACAATGACTTTTGGATAAAAGTCGAAACGTCTCGATCTTCAAACAGCGTCCAGATGACAACCCCTGAAACCTTTTCTACGATGAAGCACACCTGGACGAATGAGGGATTACATCGATTAAACACACGATATTCATTTGTAATTTCATGATGCAACGTTTAATTCCCTATTTAGCTCTTTAGTTTGTCTTTTTCTTGTTTAAAAGTACACTGCACTACTTTACTGTGACACTGAGGGAACACATTCACCGTCTATGATGATTATCTTACTGGGGGCCCCTTCAGGTTGGGGTCCTGCGGCCTAATGATAACTCCGCCTCTGTATCCATGTTTTATTGGAGGCAGTTGTAGAATCACTCAAAGCTTAGTCATATTTCTGGAGTAAAAGTGATGGTCCCTCCTCGACACACACAGCCTGTCTGCCTCTTCGCTCCTCTCCGTTTGTCCCAGCAGCAGTTGGCCTTCCTCAGTCCAGTAAATCCGCGCACATTCTGAGGTCATCACCCCGGGACGGCACTTTCTCATCTCCTCAGCGCCTCCCCACGCCCCTTTTGCCATCAAGTGCGCTTTTCTGGCTAACGAGCAAACTGTAGAGCCGACGGTCACTTCATCCGAGCGGCTCTGAACCACGGCCCCGACCTTGAGTTCTGCGGCGTGGGACAAGGCCGAGAGGAGGGGGAGGCAGGAAGAGAGGGGGGTGAAGGGGGTCCAGTAATGACAGTGTGAGCGTAATGAGACCGTAGGTAGGATTGTGTTTGCGCTTCCAGAGATCCAAATATAGTCCGAATTACAGAATGGAGGCAACAAGAGGTGAAAAGTCAAGAGGAAGGTTGTAGGACTGCAATACAGAATGTTATGATATCAAGGAGGTTTATGCAAGTGATTACTATGTCTGAACTGAAAAATATTCAAATGTATCTAGCTATAGCATTTTTGCATGTTATTTAATTATCATATTTTATTTGAATAGAGGGGGACCTTGAGAGCAAGCTTTCATTTACAAGCGTGCTCTGTAATACAACACATAAAGATTTCATTTTCAAATCTTTTTATTTTTTACTGGACAAAAACAGAAAAGTTGGCCTCCCCACAGTTTTCTTCACTACAAAATATATTTTTTTGTGAAACGCAAATACATATCACGCCTGGAAAATATTCTTTTCTTGATTTTTTGTTATAAAGACAATAAACAGCTGTTCCAGTGGCTAGATTAGATTAGATGATCATCCTTCCTTCCTCTTGAGTGGTTCTGGTTTAGTCCAAATGGATGCATCAGGTCATCCTGGTCCAAGGTTTTTTGTAGTTTTTTGCTTGCCGAGAAGGAGGTCAAGGACAGGGGGCGCTCTGGGACAGTTTGATCACTTCTCTTTGTTTCAATTGAACATTTAACTTTGTGTATTTAATCTTCTTTCTACCTGTGGCCCATCAAGGCAACTGTGATTTTGGGCGCTACAAAAATAAATGGAATTGAATTAACCAAGAGAATCAAAATTCCATCTTATTTTCTGTTATGAGTACCTCAAATAACTTTATTTAGATCTGATATGAGTTGTACTGTTGTTGTACCACTTTGAGACTTCCAGTTGCTTTCATTTTAGATTTTCTAACAATCTAATTACATTTCGTGTTAAAACTTCTAACTTACTCCACCAGTAAGAAAACAGCTCCAAAACGTGTGTAAATCAGCTGACAACATCGAGTGACACTCGGAGGAAGATAGTGAGTGATCAGTCAAAACTGTCAGGTAAACAAAACAAAGTCTGGTCTGAAAAAAAAAAGAACCTTTAAAATTCCAAACATTATTGAGAAGACAAAATGAACCTCATATAACCAACCGGCTCAACCATTGTCCACATTGTGCAACTAAACTCCAAAACTGCAAAAAGCATACCCACACTGTGTTGCTAAATGCCGAATTAGAACCAATAAAACTAAGAAAACAAAACGACTGACAGCCCTGAAAGTTCCATTCTGTCAAAGAACCAACTTTTAACTCGAGCACGACCACATTAAAACTACTTAAAACATCCATCAGGCCTTTGCAGGTCGACTCGTGAACCTTTACGGCGCTGATCTAAAGCAGACCCGTGTTTGTGTGTCGGGCTGAGAGGGGGAGTCGTCTGGGGTGAGGGAGGGAGGGCCGGCCTTGAGAGCGGCGCAGTCGAGAGCATTAATCCAGACGGGCGGACAGGAAGGACGGCATCAGTCACAGCGCTCACCTCGTTCCACCCGCCTCCCTTTCCCTCCGACAGACTCTTCTGCTGCCGTCGCCTTTCCTGTGAGCCGGGGTTTCATTCGTTTGGAGCGAGAGAAGTAGAAATGAGGTTGATTCATGCAAAACGTCACTGCCTTTTGTGGCGATTTTGAGGCTCGCCAATAGCGTTCGTCGTAAAAAAGAAAACGAATTTACATTTTTACGCTGGAAATTCAAACGTGTCGGTTATTCTTTGTTTAAAGACTTTTAACCGTTTATATTTAGATCTTGCCAGTTCGTTATTGAAAATGTTTTATGGTCGGCTTCACTTATGCCACATCCATTTCATATCGTTAAACATTCTGATGACGATGAACATATTAAAGGGTCTATTAAAGGTCTACATTGAAAAGAAAACGTCAATCTGTATTTGAGAGGCTATAATCTTCCCTCCCTGATTTAAGTAGTGGCAATAGTTTCTTTGATTTAAATTTTTTTATTTATCTATTTAAAAATCCTTAATTTTTCATTGGAGCAACTGTTTTGCCCAAATTAATTTTACACAGAATAAATGGAAGCTGAAGTTTCTCCGTTGTGACTGCGCAGAGCTTGTGACAGGGGGTGATAAAGGATACTTCAACGCACCCCACAACAATTACATTTTAGCTACAAAAGGACTCAGAAATATCTACTGTTTTGCTCAAATTAATTTTACTTTATAAATGGAAGCTGAAAGTTTCTCCGTTGTGACTGCAGAGCGTGTGGCATGGGGTGATAAAGGACACGTCAACTCACCCCACAACAAATACATTTTAGCTACAAAAGGACTCAGAAACGTCTTTTTTAGGGAGGTAAAAATAATGAGTTCAACTTTGCGTGATCCCAAAGTCTGTATCAGTGATAAATACGAGCCGCAGCGTTCTGTTGTTTGTCTTCATTTCTATGACTGTTTACGTGATTTTCTTTTTTTTTAGATGTCAGTTACAAAGTAAATATTTAGCAGAGTTCAAGACTTTCATATTTGTGACCAGACTGTAGCCGCTCTGTCACATTTCAGTTGTGTTTTGAGCTTTTACACGAGAAAAAGTCATAATTCATGCTTTTGTGCCGCTCCGAACGCTGTGATGTCACCTTCATAACCTTTAAAACGTATTTGCTTCTTTTTGAGATCACAAAAATGGAGAAAGGGACAGAAATAATGGTGGCAACTTTCTGGACAGGGTGAACAGAGCTGTAGAGCAGTGTTTCCCAACCAGGGGTACAGGGACCCCAAGGGGTACGTGAGGAATTACCAGGGGGTACATGGAATGGTTCAGGCTTTAAATGGAGATGAAACGTACTTTTATTTAACTGAAAACGTGTAATTAGTTGTAAATTTTGTATCTTTTTGGAGTATCTTGGACCATAAACACAATTAAAACAACAAATATAATGTAATAATTAACAGTATTCGAGATGTAAACCCATTTATCCACCTAAATCTCAAGTTAAGGGGTACTCCGAGTGTGAGACAAAGCTTAGGGAGTACTCAAGACAAAAAAAATTGGGAACCATTGCTGTAGAGAAACACAACCAAACACACAAATGTACGCAGAAAGTGTGGAAGCTCCCACTCCCGGACAAGACGATCTCAAGCCGCTCGTGCATCCCGGATTAAAACATGATTACGTTTGCTGTTTTACACAACTCCCCTTCTCGTGTAAAGTGCTTTGAATCGTGCTGCATAAATCAGTGCAGTCTGCGAAACATTTTCAGAACATTTCATAACATTTAAAAGAGCCGCGCTCCCTCATAAACGTCAGAACCACAGCGTCTCACTCGAGAGGCTGCCGTGGACACTGTGTAGTTCCACTGCAGAAAAGTGCAGTGTCTTTTCAGTTACAGCTTCTCAGGAGCGGAATATCAGAGAACTGACCTCATACAGTTTGTTCAAAAGACGTGTTAAGAGCTGGATAATAACACGTCAAACCTGTGATCACTGTGTGCTGGGTGAGCTTCTCCTGTCTACTGTGTCTTGTTTTATTATCTCAGTCTTATTTTACAATAGATATTCTCTACTTTTAATAGCAGTGTTTGTGTAAATTCTTATTGTGTTTTAGGTGACCATTTACCATCGGACCAGGGACTACAGATGAAAACTCTGAAGAAAATATTGATTTTAGTAAAAAAGGAATTAATCAGAATCAGAATGGGTTTATTGCCATTGTCAGTGATCAAAATTCACAAACATAGGAACTTGCTTCGGCGTAAGGTGCAACATAAAACAATGAATAAAATATAATAAAAAATATAAAAGTGGCATGTATAAAATTAAGAATAAAATAGACTAAGATAGATAGACTAAGACTATATGCAGAATGTACAGTTGGCAAATATAGCAGTGCAAATAGATAGATCTTATATAATATATTGTAAAGTGGCAGGTGTTACTAAGTGTTCATGAGTCCAACAGCAGAGGGAAAGAAACTGTTCTTATGGCAGGAGGTTCTGTTCCGGATGGACCGTAGCCTCCTGCCCGAGGGGAGGGGCTCAAATAGTCCTGTTCAGGGTGAGAAGGGTCAGCTGTGATCCGACCTGCTTGTACGTTTTTAAATGGAGCAGAATCTTATGTTTCTGCCCACTTTTTCCAACTTGTACTTAATACTTCATAAAAACACATTGCACTTTACATCTGCATTTTATAACGCACACAAACGTACACTGTAAACAGATTTAAAGATTTGTACTGTTTTAAAGCCTGAGCTGTCACATGTATTGTATGTTCCTAATGTAGTCCTAAACATTCAAAACACTTTTCACAAGTCTCTGAGCTGATTTCTTTGGTTCTGAATCTGTAGTTTATGAAAATGTATGTTCCTTTCAGATTACAGTGACTTCTTAGAATTTTGCTCAGCCCTGGCCACGGGAAAAGCCATCATGAAAATTACAGCTAAAATTACCCTCCATTACAACATATTAAAAATCATCTCAAATTACCTCTAAAAAATCTTCTCAATTACAGCAACACAAGTGTTTGGAATTAATAAACTAAAGTGAAAAAAGTTGCATAAAATCGGCCCAAAAAAGGCCTTAAAATGCATTAAAAAACTTTAATCCAATTCCAAGAGGCATTAAATCTAAAAAAAAAAAAAACATTTTGCCAAAAAGATGTATTTATCAGAATAATGAATTATAAGCGTAATAAGAATAAGAACAAACAGAGCTGCTGTATCAACTAATCAGAAGTGCATAGTTTTAACTTAATTTTGCATTCAAATATATTTTTAATCCCACATGTACTGGATTTATTGAATCTAGATGTTGAAAGCTGAGATTAAATCATGTAAAAAGTAAAAGATGAGGTTCAAAACGTACATTTGCATGGTTTCAATTTCCTGTAAATTGGCTTTTTGAGTATTATAAACTAATTTATTCTCGTCATTCTGCTGAGTTACGAGCCAGTAGTTTTGACATGATAAAAGTGTAAATAATCTTCTTTGATTATGGCATTAAAAGTCTTGAAATTTGATTTGCTAAAAACTGCAAAAGAAAGAGCACAGTGGGAGTATTAATCTGCAGTCATTCCGTCGTTTCTTCCCAAGCGGACGATCATTTCAGTGAAGTTACCGACACGGCTGAAGCTAAAGTCGGCGCGTGAGGAGTCGAAGTAGGCTAAGGGTACCGTCCCCTGCTCCGTACACAAGGGGCCCTCTATCCTCGGCAGAGCGGCTCGGATTCTGGGCCGAGTCAGGAGAGCGCTGGAATGTTCAGGCGAAGATGAGCAGAGGGTTTCGCGTGAGAGCGGACCTAATCTGATGAGCTGTTTGTGCCGGCTCTAAATCAATAAGAGCGCTAGCGTGTGTGCGCTTTCAAGGGCTAATTATCACATGCTGCGCCGGGCCGGGGAACAAGACTGAACCGAATCCAAAACTTTATCTTTTGACCTTCAAACTGCAAGAGAGGAATGCGTTATTTCATTCGGAGGAAATTGTTGTAACTGTGTGTTTGGCCAAGACAAGGTTAAAGAGAGAAAATAATGGTTTTGAGCCAAACAGGGCAACAAAAGTTATATGGAAGAAGAAGTTTTGAGCCTGTGCAGCGCTGTGCAAGTGTAAAGAAAGACAAGCAAATGAATAAATACATATTTGGACCTGTTTTAAAATAATGACATTGGTAAACTAGAGCGGAATCAATTCTATTTGGTTTCTAAACTTGAAGAAGATGAGTTTATAAATAAAGATGTAAACAGGAATCCACTCAGATTTGCATTCTCTTTGGATATTTGTGATCCATATATTGAGATCAGTGTCCAGAAACATCAGGAACAAAAACACCAGTGTAAATAATCATTTCACATTTACACAGGCAAATTGCCCTAAACATTAACAAACCCTGGCATAAGAAATCTCGTCTTATTTACCATATATATATATATATATATATATATATATATATATATATATATATATATATATATATATATATAGTTTTTTTGTAGCACCCAAAATCACAACAACAGTTGCCTCGATGGGACACAGGTAGAAAGCAGTTTAAATAAACAATGTTCAAGAGAATTTATCAAATGGACCCTTGACCCTTCTTCTCTCAAGGAAAAAAAAAAAAAACCTGTGGGAAAAGTATAAACCCCAGGGAGAACCACAGGAGACATCCTACTCCCACAGACAGACAGATGGACCAGGACTGGCACATCCATTTGGACCAGAACCATCTCTACATCTAGTGTAGAGAGAGATCCTCCAGGCAGATGAGGAAGAGTTCATCCAGTGTAGAGAGAGATCCTCCAGGCAGATGAGGAACAGTTCATCCAGTGTAGAGAGAGTTCCTCCAGGCAGATGAGGAACAGTTCATCCAGTGTAGAGACAGATCCTCCAGGCAGATGAGGAACAGTTCATCCAGTGTAGAGAGAGTTCCTCCAGGCAGATGAGGAACAGTTCATCCAGTGTAGAGAGAGATCCTCCAGGCAGATGAGGAACAGTTCATCCAGTGTAGAGAGTTCCTCCAGGCAGATGAGGAACAGTTCATCCAGTGTAGAGAGAGATCCTCCAGGCAGATGATGAACAGTTCATCCAGTGTAGAGAGAGATCCTCCAGGCAGATGATGAACAGTTCATCTAGTGTAGAGAGAGATCCTCCAGGCAGATGATGAACAGGTCATCCAGTGTAGAGAGAGTTCCTCCAGGCAGACGAGGAACATCTGGAAGATTGCACAAAGACCTAGAATAAATCATGTTAAGTGCATATCTTGTGCCTTGTGTCTTTTGAATGTGGAACTACAGAATGAATAAGCAGACTTTAATGTTCTACTTCTGTTGTATTTGCAGTGATTAAATGCTCTTAATTATCTCGATCCATTTAGGCTTAAATATTTGAATTATTAAATTTACTCAACATAAAAAGTAAGACAACAACTTTTTGAGGTCACTCAACTTTACCAAGCAAGCATTTGTGCCAGGTGACAAAGCTCTTGACTTTTAAAAACAGGTGAATATGACTTCATTCACATTTGTATTTTAAGTCACTTGTACCCTCTCAGCCCGACACACAAACACGGGTACTTAAGTATTTAATATTAATTTTCTTAACCTACATTAAATCCCTCATTAAATCCTTTAAAAGAGGATAGGACTGTTTTATGAATCCATATCTACCAGAAATGTAAAACAATTACAGTTTATTTCCCGGTTACATTTCCAAGCATACCTACCAACATCACATTAAAACAGCTTGGTGTTTTAGTACACTATTTAGAAATGTATTTATGTTTTGGATGAAGAGGAAATCACACATCCACACAGCACAAGAGCACTGAATTTGTATTTTTGGTGCATTTGTGTAGTACTTAGCAGGTTTATCAGCTTGTGAATTCAGTCGGTCAAGAATTGTCCAAAACCCAAGGCCCCAAACGTTTCGACTTTATGAACACAACCGAAACGCGGCTGGAATTCCTCCGTTTTCTGCCTTCTTTCTCTTCCCTTGTTTCCCGTGCGGCGCTCTCCTGTGACCTGCAGAGCTCGCGCCTTTGGCCTGTGAGCGCTGCACGCTGTTCTGATCCGTATGAACAATGTTCCACACAGCGCTCATGTGTGGGCCGACCTTTGACCCTGGACGTGTTATCAGACAGAATGCATTTCTCTGACACATGCAGAGTGTGGTCCAGAGGAATGCACGGAAACACCCGCATTCATCACAGACGCTCTCATCATCAACTGATAACCTCTCCTTTTCACGTTTTCTACTAGTGTGCTCAACCGTGCAACTTAGTTTATTACGTTGCATTCTTTACGCTTTTATTTATTGCATTTTTTTCACAGTTATGTATTATCTTAGTATGTTATTTTTTCTTCATTATTATTTCATTGTTTGTTTTTGTTTTTAATCGTTTTTTACCACAACACTTATGAAATATTTCAGTTTAAAATAAATAAATAAAGTGGATTGGATTGGATAATCAATTCATTTATGTATTTGTTTACACTTTTATTTATTTTATTGTACGTTGGTATTCACATTCATTCATTCATTTTCTACCGCTTATTCCCATTAGGGGTCGTGAGTGACTGGAGCCTATTCCAGTGACTTTGGGCCTTAGGCGGGGTACACCCTGGACAGTGGACAACTTGTGTCGATCACACAATTGTTTAATCATATTTCTTTTTTTTCCTCCTTTATTCATGCTTTTGTTTTATGTATGTGTTGTTAATTATATTTGCATTCATTTTTTAAAATTATTTTCACTTTGAATTTTATTTATTTTATTTTTATTATATTTTCACTTAATTTAATTAATTTAATGTTGCATTTACTTTACTTTTCTTTTCCTTCTTTTTTTTAACATTTATTTTATATTTTTAGTTTTATGTTTATATTTATACTTTTTTTTTTTTTTTAGTTTTTTAATTACATTTTTATTTCTTTGTGTATTTTTTTATATTCATTTGTATTTTTTGTTTCTTTTATAGATTTTCTTTTTGTTTCTTTGTTTTTTTGCCCCCCATTATTCTTAATTTTTTTATATATATGCCTGTGTAGAAAGTTAGTTAGTTAGTTAGTAAGTTAGTTAATACAGCGACTTTTAAGCCAACTCTAAAATCTGTTAAATCTTACAAATATTAGCATGAATTAGGTACAAAACTTCCTTTACCGAGTTTCTTTCTGATCAGTCATGTCCAGGGTTGATCTGGTCACACAAAAATCCAACTTACTCACAATCAAACCTCCGCCTTCCCCGTCTGTACTGTAGAAAATCTCCTATTTTCTGGCTCCGTTACCTTAGCACAGCATATTGAGTATTAGTTTGATTTGTTATTCTCTTATCTCTTTGATTTACCTTTCGGAGCCTCTTGCGTGTTCAAAACTGAGAGAGGAAGAAATGAATCAAACAGACCTTTCACTATCAGCTAATAACACATACCAGCAGAGGAATAACGCGGAAGTCAGTAGCTTTGATCCAAAAGGTTTATTCCCTAAGTTTACAATCTAATACAACTCTGGCACCTGCTATGCCATTATTGAAAGCTACGTTCCGAGTCTGCTTCCCCTGAAAACGCGCGCCCCAACATAGCAGGTTGCCAGTATTTAACACACAATACAAAGTTGCAAAAAATGTACAGCGCGCTGTGATTGGTCCAGCACCCATCCGACTCCCTCATCCTGAGTTTCTCTCGTTATCTCCAGCTCTGCATTTTTCCTTTGGTCAACAGAAAGTATCTGTGTGGGAGGTGTGAGACCAGCAGTCCTGTTTGACTGTCTCTGAAGTTGTTTACTGGAGTGTGACCTGGGCTTAAGAAACAGAGGGTTGTGCACAAAACAACACAATATACTTCTGACTCCTTCATTCATCATTATGACAATACACTTGTGAATAAACTCATATTAATATAAAAGATGAAATGTTGAACTCTTCAGTTCCCCCTTCTGAGGTCGAAAGACCTCATCAAAATATTAAGCAAAACAGCATATATGCAGAGACCTCATTAAAATATTAAACAAAACAGCATATATGCAGAGACCTCATTAAAATATTAAACAAAACAAAACGAATACAAAATCCTTATTCATCAATGAAATCCACCCCACATGTACCATTACCACAGCCGTCTTCCTCATCAAACCACTCGAGTGCTCTCCTGGCCTTCAGGGTATATTCATCCTCACTCTCACTGTCGCCCCCTTCAGGCATCTCTCTCAAGCCCACCTCTGGAGCCCCAGGGTGGCTGTCGCATTAAAATATATTCCTCCAGAGAGTGAGGTCATTGCCTTAGAAATCATACTCCTGAAAAGTGGAATAACACAACAAAAACAAACAACACACAACAGCAAAATAACACCAACAAAAATAGCCAACTTCTGAAGCACATTGAAGCTGTTAGTTGATTTCTGAAATGTGACATGCCTGCAAATTGCAATCTCTGTTCCGTTGTCCGATTAGTGGCTTTGGTCCAATTTACAGGCATGACCCATTCCTTCCATTTGGAATACTTGCTAAATGAATTACAGCCTGGGAGCGAAAAATTAAAACCTGACCAAAGTGGTTGTCCTAATAGGCACACTGTCTCTTCAACTGATACTGGCAGTGGGACCGATTGAGGGGTTTCACCGGAGTGGTGCGGTCTAAAAGCGCACACCCAGCAAGGAGTTGTTATGTTTATTTTGTTTGCTGTATAACGGGCCAATTTCAACCATTTGTTACCATGGGGTTCATGTCCTTCTACTAGTGAACGTCGCCTCCTGGGTCCATGTCCTTCTGAGGGAATAGGCACAGTCACATTAGTTAAATCATAGAACATCACATTAGAACAATTGTTACCTTGTTTTTCTTGATTCTCGAAGGTTCGTTTAGCATTTTCTGTACATTGTTTTATCCAATCTAAAACCTGTTGGGTGTGGCCTAGTGCCTTCGTCTTTACCAGTAGAGTGCCTTCATGATCACAGTATATGGCCACACTTTGCTTTTTCATGTTATCTTTACAAGTTTTATATAGTACTTCCCGCAGCGACTCCACTGGATGATCCTGAACCAACCCTGCGCATTTATCTATGTTATCCAATTGCATCAACAAAGGACAGCCTATGGAGGCGCAGATAAACACAAGAGCCCACACCCACTTAGGTAACGTCATAGGTCCTGGCTGTCTTAGCCAAGCAGAGAAGCTGTTAATGTAGCTTGAATGAGTCATGTCCTTATCTTGGTTCTTCCGTTGTGCCTGTTTGTTCGTCTGGTCCCCCTTCAGTGGGGCTCTCAGACCCACTTTTGTCATAGTGAGGTTTAATGTGAGACCAGTGGTACCACTTGTCACTCCCTCGACCTGTACGGCGTGTGCTGTCCTAAAAGTCACTTTGTAGGGTCCCTTGTAGCGAGGTTCCGTCCAGGAATTCCTGACCCCTTGTTTGATGTACACCAGATCTGGAAGGCCAAAAGTGTGGTCATATAAGACTGCGGCAGCTCTATGTGAGGGCAACATGCCAGTCAGTGTCTTAGTTATAGATTGGAGAGCTTCAAAGTATGGTTTGTATTGGAAAACTCAGTACCGGGCAGTGGTGGGGACCGGGCCGCCGCCAGGGAACCTGGCATGGCCCTGCCATAAACTAATTCGAATGGGGTGAAGCCGTGTCTATGATTGACCGTGGTTCTCATGCACAAAAGTGCATTAGGCAGCAATTGTAACCAGTTCCTTTCATTGTCATGTATCATTTTAGCAAGAATTTGTTTCAGTGTGCGGTGAGCACGTTCAACTTTTGAGTTGCCTTTCGGGTGATATACAGAAGCAAAAGTTTTGTGAATGCCCAGTAGGTAACACACCTTTTTCACGTCCTTTGCAGTAAAGTGTGTCCCAGAATCAGAATGAATTTCAGTAGGGACTCCCCAGCGGGAATCCATTCTGTGACCAGTGTTTTAATAACCATTTCTGCAGTCTCTCTGGCACAAGGATAGAATTCAGGCCAACCTGTCGACAATCGAAAACACGTATCTCTTACCATTCACCGGGTGTCTCATGTCGGTGAAGTCTATTTGCAGAATGTCCCCTGGGTATCTACCTACCTTTGTGTGTCCCAGCTCCCTGAGACTGTGAGGATGTGGATTATACAATGCACAAGTCCGACAAGTGCGGACAAAGTTCCTACAGATGGCAGTTGGGGAGGGGTGGTAGAAATTCTCCTTTAGAATGTTGGTCATGGCAGCTGGGCTAAGATGGGAGGGCCCATGTATCTCTGCCAATGCCTCTTGGACCACCGCCGGAATCAAGTAAGGGAAACCTGTTGGTCCGCGATAAATGCCATCCTCATATAAGTCTGCATCTTTGTTTTGTCCCCAAAAGTGTGAGTCCATTGATTTTTGAGCCTGTAATAATGTCTCCGTCACCTGCAGACACTGTGTGTCACAATTCCACGGTCTGTCAGTCCAATATGAGTCCAAATGTAGTTGCAAAGAGTGAGCCTGTCCAGGCGGAAGAGTGTCAAGTAATGCCTGCAGAGAGTTCCAGATAATTTCTGGCATCCAGAGTAAACCTGACTCGGTCCTAATAAGATCATGTTCAGTCAGGGTAGCAATTTTTGCCCATACATCATGTGTCAATACAGGGCGGTAGTTCTGGATGAGATGGACCAAAGCCAAGGCATCAGTGTGTGCATGTCCAGGCGGCAGAAAGCTTCCAGCCTGTTTGGCTGCAATATCGGCTGCATTATTCCCCAAAGCTGTGATTGAGGTCGCTTTAGAGTGGCCAGGAACTTTAACAACTGCCACAGCAGTTGGCAAGAGCAAAGAGTTAGATAGTAACTCACACATGTCCCTGTGGGCCACCGGCGTGCCTTTAGCTGTAAGGAAGCCATTCCTTCTCCAAGTTGGTAAATCTCTGTGGATAAGACCACAAGCATAGGCGGAGTCCGTATAAATTGTGACTCTGTGTCCCTTGGCCTGAAAGAAGGCCATATGTATGGCCATAAGTTCTGCATATTGAGCGGAGGTTTCATTCAGGGCCCCAAGTGGCCAAGGTTGGTATCGTTTTTGAATCAAGAAATTCCACCACAGCTGCCGATGCCTGTAGTGTTCCATCCATTGCTCTATGACAATGTCCATCTGTAAAGAACAATCTGGAGTCCGGAATAGGTTTGTCAAACAGGTCATCCCTAAGCTGAGTTTCAGCTTTCGAGAAAACCTCGCACTGATGCAGAGTCCCTGAAACAGTCAAGCCTTGTGAGGAGTTGGCTGTGTCGTCGGGCACAAAAGTAAGATTGGGTGCCTGCAGTTCACTGGACAGTTTCAACTGACGACTTGAGGTCAGAGCAAAAGAGTTAGACAGAACGTAGGAAACCACAGAATGGTTGGTGTAGATAATGAGGGAATGCCCCATGACCACATGAGCCACCTTTTTAAGAAGTTGTGAGAGGGTGGTGGCAAACAATGCACAGTGGGTTGACTTAGAAGCCACCGGGTCCAACAATGTGGACACATAAAGAATGATAGATCTGTGTCCCGAGCTGGCTTTTTGCCAAAGAATGCCATGTCCTGAATGTGCAGTCAAAGAGGTATCAAAATGGAAAGGTTTTGTGTAGTCTGGAATAGCTAAGTCGGCACAAGTGGCTAGTGCTTGTTTTAGTTCAGTAAAAGCTAAATCTGCCTCCTGCGTCCAATTTAGCCGTGCTTGTAACTCTCTCACTCCCGCTTCCCTGATCATGGCCCTCAACGCGGCCGTCTTCCCAGTGTAATCAGGTACATGGTACCTGGAATAGTTAGCAAGTCCTAAAAATGAGAGCATGTCTTTAACTGTTTCTGGCCTTGGTGCCTGTAAGATAGATTGTTTCTGATTTGGGGTCGGCTTAACAAAACCTGCTGTAATTATTTTACCTAGAAAGAGAACCTGTGGTCTGCAACACTGTAGTTTCTTTTTAGACACCTTGAACCCATGCTCACACAACCTGGCTAACACCCTGTGGGTCATCTCGAGACTTACAGAGCCAATTAAGATGTCATCAACATACTGAACGATGGCAGAGCCAGGCAACACTGGTGTGTCTTTGAGACATTCTTTCAGAATTTGGTTAAAAATGCCGGGAGCATTTTTATGCCCTTGTGGCAGCACCTTGTACTGTAATTTCACTCCTCTATGTGTGAATGCAAACTGATATCTACACTCAGGGGCCAAGGGGATCGTAAAGAAGGCATGTTTGAGATCAATCACTGTGTAGTATGTCATGTCTGGTGTTAACACAGATAAGCATTTGTGTGGGTCTGGAACTGGCAGCAAAGGAGTCGTGGTCACGTCATTTACTTTCCTTAAGTCATGCGCCATCCTATATGTACTGTCAGGTTTTGGTACTGGATTAAGCGGGGTGTTCCAACTGGAATTAGACATCTCCAACACTCCCGCGTTCCAGAGGTCAGTCAGGGCCTCATCAACTCCCCTCACCTGTGCCTGATTTTTAAGTGGTCTCTGAGGTACATAAACATGTGCATCCTTGGTAACTTCCAATTTGACAGGTTTAATAGTTCGACACTTGCCAATGTCCGCTGGTCCCTGTGACCACAGAGAATCTGGAAATTTGGAAAGCATTTCTCCTGCCCCGTCATGATCCGTAAGTTCCCTGCCATGTGTCCTTGTGATGAGTTCCTCTTCTGCCAAAATTATGTCTGTAGTTTTACCAGTTACTACCTTATAAGCCTGATGTGTTCTGCTAAATCTCACGTTTGACAGAGGTGTCTGCTCCCAATCTGGAGCAGAATTCAAAATATGTGTCAGTGGTCCCATTTCCCTTGCCTCATGGCCGGGACCGAGGAGCAACGACACATGTGGGTCAGACAGAGAGTCCCTTTTGTAGTATGGTTCTAATTCCTTTGGTAAAATAACCGGCGCCACAACTCCTGACTCATGGACATAGAAGTGTGTAGTCTCAATTTTGTACTTGTTGCCATCAACATTCTCATTGAATTCTATCTGGTAGCTCATGTCGTTATATCTGTCATAGAAGAGGGTCACATGTAGTGGATCTGCTGGAGGGGAGTAGGGATAGAGCATGGAAAACCATGGCTTCCACTGTAACATTTTTGCATAAAGTCCCTTCATTTCCAGTGAATCTGGTTGCAGAAGTCCCCAATAAATAGAGACACAAGCATCCGGTCCCTCGGGTGTGGCCAAATATAATCCAGCACGATAGTTGGGTGTGCACTGCACGGCATGTCCATCAGGCCATGTGACAGTCATTTGTTCAGGTTCGCAGTGTATGATGGCTCCTGTCGCTTGCAAAATGTCTCTGCCCAACAAACTGACCGGCGTTTTGGGTGAATGAATTAACGAGGTTTTGAGCTGTTGTCCAGCAATTTTCATAGTCAGTGGTTTTGTCAAACGTAGAGGTGTGGGTTTACCCGTGAGCCCCGCCAAGTTGATGCATTTGTCACTTAATTCCCACGGTCGCACGCTCCTCAGGGTTGAATGAGTCGCACCCGTGTCGACCAGCATCATTAAAGTGTTCCCACTCACCTCCACAGGAATAAACGGCTCAGGAGTGGGGCTGGGACTCACTGGGCACCCCTAATCCTGATATCCATCATAATTGTAGTTTCCAGTAACAGGGTACTGCGTGGTACGCCTGCTCCTCCCATGGAGGTGGGGCACCACGTCCCTGTCCTCGTGGGGTTGTCCTCATCTGGGGCCCTCCACCACGGGCTCCCCTCTGGTTGGGACAGTCTCTTCTCCAGTGTTCGAGACTTCCACAATTGAAGCATCCATCTCCTCTTTGTTGGCTTTGTACATATCTGTATTGACCCTGGTTACCATAGCCTCTCCCAGCTCCCCTTTGTCCACCTCCTCTTCCTCTAGCATTACCCCTAAACCCCCCATTTCCGTGGGCGTGTACATGAATGTGGGTCTGGTCGAATGTATGTGGTGGTCGTGGGGGCCCGGAGGCCTGAGGTTGGGTTGCGTATAACACGCTTGCTGGTGCTGGGGCAATGTTTGGATCAGTTTGTGAGTCAGGGTTGTGGCCACCATCTGCTTTACAGCTTTTAGTTCCTTTTTGGCGTTTGTTGCCTGCTGTTTAGCTTGATTTACCTGCATTTTTAAAAGTTCTTCTTGTAGTTTCTCCGTGTTCTCTCTCTGTTCTCTATGTTTTTATTAAAAATGTCTGCGTGATGTCTAAAATATGTGAGGAACATATCAGGATTCGCTGTCAGGCCAGGAGTGCCCTGCATGTTTTCATTTAACTGTTTGGGCAAGGCTTCCAAAACGCCTTGTAGGAAGAGGCAGGTCGTTTGAGGTGTGCGGTAAGGATGTGCATGCATGGAATTGGCATAAGCCTGAACACACTCTTCCATAAATTTATTTGGGCAGGCACCTGGCTGAAAAGGAGTCAATGTGGGCGGTTTAGGCTGTGGTGCTGGATATAATGCCTCAATGTGTGCCAGAAGTGCTTCTGCTAATGGGTCAAAAGGTTCATGTACTGGTAAATTAGTAAGGGCTGTGTCTCTTAGAATTCCAGTAACCACATGTGCTGGAGCACATTCTGCCAGAAGACCCTTAATGTCCCCTACTGCCAATGTGTACGTCTGTGTAGCCGCTTTGACTGCCTGAAACCAGGCTCTTCCACCTTGTTGGAGTGGGGGTATTTTACTTTTGAGTAGGGCCAGCTCTGCACATCCCAGCGGTTGATATGCTAAAGGGAAAACTCCGCCCTCTCCCGGCGTCCCTGTTTGCACCAGCGGATAATTACTATAGAATTCTGGCTTCTTTTTCTGTGGCAGGCAAGAGGCCAACCTTGCCTGTGTTTCTATGTCTTTATCTTTACTTTTTAATTCTTTGCCTAGCTCCTTTAAACGGGTCGTGAATTCTTCTTGTGTCTCATCGTCCTCTTTTTTAGCTTTTTTGTATTTTTGCTCTACTATGTATCTAGAGAGCTGTAGTAATTTTTCTTTTGCTTCATAGGCTTCAGCATTAGTTTCCTCCTCACTGTCATCATAACAATATTGTAGGCCAAGCTTGGAGGTTTGTTTGGGGCGGGGATTGCTGTGCGGGTGGAGCCGAAGGCATCGGTCCTCCCGCCTTGGCTCCTCCCCTTCGTGTTGGGCTGAAAATCCTTCCTTCTATTGTCCATTTCGCCACTGCTGCTTCGCATGTCCACTTTGCATGTTTTCTCATTTTTTCCAACTTACCTCGAGTGGCACGCGCTTCCTTAATCTCAGTGGCGCCCGCGCTCCTGTTTTTACACCCACTCTTCACAATTATTTTTAGCCATAGTTGTATTTCCTTATTTTCAAGCCTTAATATACTATAATCTCCGTTTATCATATACTTACTCTCCGTTTATCATATACTTACTCTCCGTTTATCATATACTTACTCCGCTTATCGTTTCTACTTCTTCTTTAATGCATTCACTCATAGAATTTTTAAACTAAGTGTTTTAACAGAATTTACTCCAACTCGCATTTTAAGCTCTGCTTAATTAAGTCGAAAGTGCCTCTAACTCACGCGCCTTTGTACTAATTTTCTTCAGACTCTCTACGCGCTTTGAGCCTTATAAGAGTTTTCTGACAGCCCCCAAGTCTGTCAACGCTTCACTCAACAACGCTATATTTCAAGAGTTTTCTGACAGACCCAAGTCTGTCAGCGCTTTACTCAACAACGCTATATTTCAAGAGTTTTCTGACAGTCCCTAAGTCTGTCAGCGCTTTACTCAACAACGCTATATTTCAAGAGTTTTCTGACAGTCCCTAAGTCTGTCAGCGCTTTACTCAACAACGCTATATTTCAAGAGTTTTCTGACAGCCCCCAAGTCTGTCAACGCTTCACTCAACAACGCTTTATTTCAGTCTACGCGTCCGTATCCTTGGGAGGTCCTACCTACGTCCCCGGAGGGTTTTAGAGGGTCGCCGCCCCACGTGTAGTCCTTTTAAATAACCGTTTTAGGTCCTACCTACGCCCTCGAGGGTTTTAGAGGGTCGCCGCCCCACGCAGTAGTCCTTTTAAATAACCGCTTTAGGTTCTACCTACGTCCCGGAGGGTTTTAGAGGGTCGCCGCCCACGTGTAGTCCTTTAAATAACGTGTCCCTATTTCCTTCCACCATCAATTTACAGATTTTAACCGGTCACCGGCCTCTCCCAAAACATACTATATATCTAAAATTTGGAAAAATCAGCCAATAGACATACTTTGACACTCTCAATGGAAGTGAATCAAAAGTTGTCTTACCTTAATCTATGTGTGGGCCCAGGGAGTTGCCGATATCCAAGCCGTGGAAGACTGGCATGTCTCACGCACCGCTTTTTGTTTACGGGGACAGGTCCGACGCCGCGTTCCTGTCCACACTGTTGATCCAATTCTCCCCTTCAGCACGTCGACGGTCACCAATTGTAGAAAATCTCCTATTTTCTGGCTCCGTTACCTTAGCACAGCATATTGAGTATTAGTTTGATTTGTTATTCTCTTATCTCTTTGATTTACCTTTCGGAGCCTCTTGCGTGTTCAAAACTGAGAGAGGAAGAAATGAATCAAACAGACCTTTCACTATCAGCTAATAACACATACCAGCAGAGGAATAACGCGGAAGTCAGTAGCTTTGATCCAAAAGGTTTATTCCTAAGTTTACAATCTAATACAACTCTGGCACCTGCTTTGCCATTATTGAAAGCTACGTTCGAGTCTGCTTCCCTGAAAACGCAGCGCCCCAACATAGCAGGTTGCCAGTATTTAACACACAATACAAAGTTGCAAAAATGTACAGCGCGCTGTGATTGGTCCAGCACCCATCCGACTCCCTCATCCTGAGTTTCTCTCGTTATCTCCAGCTCTGCATTTTTCCTTTGGTCAACAGAAAGTATCTGTGTGGGAGGTGTGAGACCAGCAGTCCTGTTTGACTGTCTCTGAAGTTGTTTACTGGAGTGTGACCTGGGCTTAAGAAACAGAGGGTTGTGCACAAAACAACACAATATACTTCTGACTCCTTCATTCATCATTATGACAATACACTTGTGAATAAACTCATATTAATATAAAAGATGAAATGTTGAACTCTTCAGTACGCACTGATCTGAATCCGTTTCCGACTTTCCGGCTCCTAAACTCACTGTATGCACTTTGTGACCAGTTCCCTGATTGATAAGGGGATTACGAGCTCGGTTCTACGCACACAATGGCTTCCTTTCATAACACGGCACAGAGAGAGAGTGAACTACACCTCAAACAAACCGCTGAGGATTACTAAATAAAAGCTTCATAAAACACGGCCCTCTGGCTCGACCCGCGGCTTAAGCTAACACACGCCGCGGTAATGATTTTAATATCTGTGCTTAGCTGACACCGCGCTGTAAATTTCACACGGTCCAAACTACAGCGAGAGAGAGAAAGAGAGAGAAAAGAAAGAAAGAGAGCGCTTGAATCTGTGAAATATCGTCAAGGTTTAAAGGCAGAACGTTTTCCAATTGAATGTACATCGGTTTCTGGCAATTAGCGTCACTCAGATCATTCAGTGCCAAATCTGACCGCTCAAATGTCTCTCTTTTATTCAGTTTTTTGAAACACAGAAACAAGACACAGAGATAGACTGTACAAACATCAGTGGCGGACTTACCATTTGGCAACAGGGGACAATTGCCTGGGGCCCCAAACCTGAAGGGGCCCCCGTTAAGATGCCCTTCCTGATCATCATTCGACGCAAGGTTCTGAAAGAGTAGCTTTTCTCTCAGTGTGACAGTGAAGTAGTGCTTTTAAATAAACAGAAGACCAGCAAAATAATCTGGGATTGTATAGAAATACAATTAGGAAATTGAGCAAATGAACATTATCAAATTACAAATGGAATCCGTGTATCCATTTTATTCTGCCCCGCCCACTTTTGCCGTTTTTTGCCACAGACTTTTGTTGTAAACGCACTTCCTTTTGACGAGAACTCCGTTAAAGCTAATGACGAACGAGGGAAAAGTCTCACCGCTAAAATGTTACATAAAGTCGGTTGATTTGTGTAAAATGTTGTACTGAACACGAGCAACAACAAGTCAACAATGCACCGATTTCCTGGTCAGTCTGAAAACGGCTTTTTAGTCCATGTAGAACTTATTTTCTGTTGAGCTCGTCTGCTCCATGTAAACTACTACAACGGAAACAAGACGACGGCGCGTACGGCAACTTCCGGAATAAGGTGAATTTAAATCAGCTGGAACGCCACCAACAAACGGGAAATATGGGCTGATTTCCTAAATACTGGGGGAAGGACCTCCAAGCCCCCCATTAAAAGCCGTTTAGAACATGTAGCTTTTGCACATATGTATTTGAATTTTACAGTAGTTCACTTACCACCCCAAAATTATGAACCTGAACAGCAACGACAACAAAACAAAAGCTTCCTTTCAAGAAAAATTCAAGAGAGACGGCAGAAAAGTTATAAAAAAATCACACTTGAGAATGGGGAGGGGCCTGTACTTAACTTTGCCTTGGGCCCCCGATTTTCCAAGTCCGCCACTGACAAACATGTTGCTCCAAAGTGTTTTAAATGCGTCCATTTTCAGTCCATTTTAATCTGAATGTAACTTCCAAAATGTTTCGAATGTCAATAATAATGTAGAGTCAGTCTTTGATTGTTAGTCTTTTTACCGCAACCAAAAGTATGTTCCAAAGTTATCCATTTTTTGTATCTATGATAGGAGTTTTGAATTTCATACATATTTCTGAAGTCAAGTGGGATGCCAATGTCGAATCGCTTTATGCAATCTTCAAACAGGCAGAGACGGTCATGAATCACAAAAAGCTCAAAAAATCTCCCTAAAAACTCAAATTCATCTTCAGTTCAGCGCTATTACTGTTGTACGATACATGAAAGTAGCAAAGAGAGTTGAAAGAAGAGGCACGAGATCGGAGTTCTAACGCAGGAGAGGTTTATTTCCAGCAGTTCGGGACCCTGGATCTGGATACATGAACCGTAAGACATTGCGACTGTATGCATTCCAGTCCAGTCCAGTCCGGCTCTACTTCTGCTGTAGGGAATAATGCATTTTATCTATTTTCCCCAACAATTCCCAAACACACGTACAGTTTCAGACACTTCCAAGCAATGCTGCAGTTAATACAGTCCGTTATGTCTGACCTGTACTTGTGTTGTGCAAATGTCAGCAGTTCTTCAGCTGACGGTAAAGATAGGACTGTTCTTGTATTTGGGCACTTCACGCAGATTTCCTTTGGAGTTTACATTTGTTTCTGTTGTAGATCCAACATGGCCAAAGGTGGTTTACAGGTCTGACATGAATGAACCCATTGTATTTCCTTTTTTCTTACGTAACAATGACTTCAAGGCCATTTTGGCCAGTTTGGTAATATATTTGCAGCGCTTGAAATGTGCTGGTGAGGACAGGAGACAGGGATCTTGTGGTATTTTCATGAGAAATTAAAGTCTAATGACAGTTTGGACTATACATTACACTAACAACTTATAATATTTAAGATTTTAATGAACATTTTGCCTATTTGTCCCCAGTTTGACAGTTTATAATGTCACTTCCTGGTTGAACAAGGGTAGCAAATATGACATTACCTAGCAACCATTTTGAAAACAAGGGCCAAAATCCATATCAATTACATAATAGCTATTTTTCGATAAATAATAATACCTGATAACGCCTTTATTTTGTTGAATGACTCTTTAAATCTGTCAAAAGATGTAAATTGTCGTCTGTAAATTGTCTGTATTTAAAACCGCTCGTCGCTTTTTGATGACATCACAGAGGGATTCCGTTTTTAGAACTCTGCACTACTTCCTCTATTTTTAAGCTTTTATTTTTCAAAATTTCTTCACAAATTGCAACTTCACAAATGTAAAACTATGACACATTTTTACCACAGGTGCCCTCCCGCCAAACTAAGTCAGAATTACAATATCATGAGAACCTGTTATATAGACTTTAAAGGAAAGTAGAAGACAGTTTGACAGTTTTAATCAGTGCTCAAAGTCTATTCCACGCCAAATCTTACTCTTTGCTTTGTGATGACACCCAGCGAAAATAAAGTTGACATTTTCCGTTTGCACCTGGTTTCGTGGAATAATAATTTATAATGTACTAAAAGTAGATGGTCGTTTACAGCATCCGTGCTCAGCGACGTGTGGAGCTGGGACGTCCTGGAGCGATGCCTGTCCACAGCGGTTTGTGTGAGGAGCAGGGTCTCATTAGTGGACAGATGCTGATGCTGCGTCCTCCCTCTCCATCGCGCTGCCCTCGGACTGAACCTGGCCCGAGGGAGGCGCACTACAAAGACGAGCTGATGAGGAGCAGCGAAGAAGACAAGTCCGCGGGTCCACGAGGCGCTCGGTGGACTTAACATGCACGGCTCCTCAAAGATCAAATGGTATCATAGATGTGGTTTTACTCTGGATTTAGTGTAGAACATAATGTGTGTTAAAGTATGGATAGATATGACTTCTTTTTTAATCTATATCTTTCTAGCTTTTATCTTTTGAGATTTATGGGTATTTGGCAGAAATGTTTGGAAAAAACACTTCATTGTCACTGTATCGTTAAGCAAAACACTTCACGCTTTCACTTTTTGATGAGATTCTTTGGTGGTCATACTTAGGGCTGTGCAATTAATCGTATATATAATCATGATTTCAATTATTACTCTATTCAATTACAAAGATGTGATCGAACATACAATTACAAGTGCGCTAATTTTGTCGCTCAAAACCTGGAGCAAAGGCACTTTTCTAAAACATTACTAATCAAATATGTACAGTACTTTCTCTACAGAATAATTCAGACCCTTGATTTTCAACCAGTTTTGCCCGGTGTGCCTCGATGCACCAAAAAATTACGTAAAACCATGACTATTGTCAAATTTTATGAACCAGACACTGGCACAAACATTATTTGGTTTATTAAATACCATATTTTTTCAACTAAATTGTCTGATTTGATAATGTTTTTGGTGGTGATAGCTTTTAAACCCAAAAAGTGTGCAGCAATTCACAAAAAGGTGGAAAAACACTCATTTAGACAATATAAAAGTCCATTTCAATTATGCACCAAATAATCACGATTAAAATGTTTCATCATAATCGAGGAGCCCAGACTTTGGCTCAAACTGGCAGCACATTATTGTAAATATGTCCAAGTGCAGCGGTGACAGATGCAATGTCACCTTGCACAGAAAGTTAATGGAGGTAACAAACTCACAAGAATATACAGTTCTGCGTATAAGTTTGGCCTCAAACCACCGGATGGCCCGTCCAATCACACAGAGGCAGTGTGGTTTGGGCGAAGCTCCGCAACGCAGCAAAACAGACGGGCGACGGATGCAGAGGGAAGTGGTTTGTGCATTTTTGAAAGGAAAGATGTGCTTTTCTGTCAACTGGATCAGCAAAAGTCAGACTTCTCTGCTTGTTCCGCTGTTGTGACGTTTTGCTTCAGTCGCAAGAATGTTCTGTCTTTTCTTGATTGCTTTCAGCGCATTGTGTACAACTCTAATTAAGAAAACTGCACGTCGTCAATCTAGCTTCTGCCAGGTGAATTCAGACGTACTGAAAGTCAAATTTTCTTGCCGATCCTCATTCAAGAAAGCGAGTAAATGTACCGAGCTGTACAGTTGATGCTAAATTACGTCCAAAAGCAGTCAAATCAGTGCTCTCGTAAAACAAGCAGTGAAACGTCCTGAATGGAGAAAAGCCGATATCAGCATGCAGCCCGTCTCCGCTCGCAGCCTCCCGTTGTCAGCTCGCTCCATCTGACAAAGCACTTATCTGTCCCGTCGTGTGTGTATCTTTTTCAGGACTGGACCGAACTCAGTGCTCCTCCCCTGAAGGGCCATCCATCGCGCGCACTCCGCTTTCATGTCTAATCGACTTTTACAAGGCCTAGCGCCGCTCTGCTCGGCTTATGAGCCTGATTGAGCGGACGGGAGCGCAGTGACACAGGTGCAAAGCATTACTGCCTCATCGGACTGGATTGCAAACAGGTGAATGTGTGCGCGCACGTCTATACGGTCGTGTGGGGACTGAAGCAGAAGTGTGGAAGACTCACAGTCAGAAGGTACTGGTGTCTGGGTGGTTTCCTCCAGGTTCGATACAGAAGAATTTTGGACAGACGAGTAAATGAATGTCTTGATATTTTTGGGATTATTGCGACGCAGCAACTATATTCAAACGTCAATCCACCTGAAGAGGGGTAAAAAATGGTGAAAATATCTGTTGAAGTTGAAGTTTTAGTATTCACCTTATTCCGCCCCGCCCACTTTTGCCTCTTTTTGCCACAGATCTGCACCCCTGTGGTAAACACATTTCCCGTTTGACGAGAACCTGTTTCATGTACATGGCAAACGAGGGAAAAGTATCGCCGCTAAAACATTAGCTTACTACAAAGAAGATTGATTTGTGTAAAATGTTTAATGTGCACGTTTAACAACAACGTTTTAGTCCGTTTAGAACTTATTTTCTGTTGAGCTCGTCTGCCCCGTGTAAACTAATACAACCTCCAGAATAAGATCCATTGGACAAAATATAAATGGACTGTAAAATGAACCACTAAAGTAAAAGTGTGAACAGTTAATTTGCAACAGATATCTCCGTTTTAAGAATTTGACACAAAGTTTGTGTTTTCTTTTTCGGTGATACTATGTTCTACACTTTAATTACAATATAGTTGAGGATATTTTCTCAAGAAAAGATGGAATGATGTTTTTTACTGCACTCAAGAAAGAAAGAAAAAATGAAAACACTGATACCATACCAGTTTCTGTTCCAGTTTTTAATTTATCTAAAAATAAAAGGATATTTTGCTTATATATTGGCAAAATCCAGCAATGTAGTCCTGACAGAGCCCAGGTCCAGTCCTGGAGATAGATTCCCAGGCGTTGTTGCACTGCAGTCGCTCAGGTTTTTTGTCAAATGCAGTATTTGACATATTTGTTTGTCTGACACTAAATACTCCTCTGGGTAATGAACCAAGCTGAAGATCTGGAGAAAGGTATACTGCAAAAACAATTTGATGGATAAACTAGATTATTTTTCTAATTTAAAACCATTACTAAGTTGCTTCAATATATTACCTCTTACTTCAAGCCTAATTATCTGCCACTGGATCATTTTACTTACCCCATTGGCAAATTTATTTTCTCATTTTAAGCTAAATTGATCAGTCAGAAATACGTTGAAACCAGTGAAATATTCTGGATCACATCAGCAATTGAAGCAAAACTTCTCAAATCCAGATCAAAATGATAAATTCAATTAATTTTAAGATTGGGTAGAGATACATTTTTCCCACAAACACCATGGAAGGATGGCTCAAACGCAAAGGACGCATTTCTTTAACTATTTCAGAAAGTCAATTAAAGTAACCTGTTTCCTCAAAAGCACCGAAAAGGTTAGTGTTCAGGTTACAGCAGTAGTAAGTCTGGTTATGTGTTCCAGAAGGTGAAAATAAATGTCCTCGCAAGACACATTTACTCAGAGTGTGTACGTATACAGGTGGAGTGCAATAACGGGGACCTTGTTTGTGAAGAAAAAGCACGGAACACATAAGTCAAACATGTCTGAGCACTACAGGGGTTTCATGAGGTGAAGTGACGCGTTTCAATGAGTTACATCCATTTGGGTTTTACAAAGACTGCCTTGGCTGGGGTCCAGTCGGCAACATCTGCTTTTGTGGGATTTGAGCGGTCGCAAATAACGTCTGCTCCCTGGAAAATATATTAAGTGTACGTTTTCCCTTATCGAATATGTTCAAAACTGTTATACGCGATCACATCTTTAGATCCGTCCAGTTTCGACTTTAATCAGGCAGCAAAATAAAAACATAAACTTTGACAAGAGATCGACACAAGTGTTTTTTCCTGGCTGATTGTGTGCATGGATCATTGTTGTCCAGCATAACTCTCCCCCTACAGCTCACTTTCAGTAAAAAGATGCAATAACTTTTATTTATTTATTTTCCTTTTTATTGAAATACAAGGAAGAAGTACATTGTACAAAATATTTCATGTCTCCAAATATGAAAAAGAGAGGTTTCTCAGGAGAGTTGTCTTTGTGTCGACGACAGATAAGTTGCAGCTGGTTTTCCATGCAGAGACAGCAGGGGGCGACGGCGGGGGCTTCAAACGCCCCGAAAATACATTTACAACCACCACACGGACTTACAATGACGTTTAATAAGGCAAAATGTTACTTAGTCCTACTTTAGGAATTGATTAGTCCATAGTCGTTAGCATTTATGCTCATTCTGGCATAACCGATAACGTTAATAATCCATACTACTCATGGTAATTTTTTTCTAACAAGACTCTGATGTTACTTACATGTGCTCGATTGGTCATAGTTTGTGATGTTTGTAGGCAACGCTAACTCTCTAACGTATGGAATGTGTCCCGGTTAGTTTACCTTCACCAAAGCCTTTAACAAATGATCTGTTCCTAAACCTATCCTTAATCCTAATAGCCAATGTTACTCTAATTGTGAAGGAACAAAAGAAAAAAAAAGAGTATGCAAAGTGGTGGTTCTATGGCCTAAGTGGGTTGGGAAAAACATTTAAGCGTATGGAACAGTACCAGCCTTTAGAATGCAGGTGGTCAGTGTAATCCGTGGAAAGGTCTAAACCTAGGTCCGCCCCCTTGTCTCCATGGAGATGTTATTGCTTTGCTTGTAATGCTCCACAGTATGGCATCTTGCATTCATTCAACTAACAAGTGTATTTTTCTCGCAAAGAAAACACATCGTAAGTCATCTGAGTAGGGTCGCTTATCCACAGATCGATCCTGCAACCTGGTGCCGTCATAAGCTTGTCTGAAGATAGATACGTTTAATTCTAGACAAAGCAGTAACATCTTCATGGAGAAACAAAACACGGATTAGTTTGGATGTTCTGGTCAGAGCGTCAATTGGTGCACGTATATATTGTGGCTTTTAACTGGCTTTTAAACATGCTTTTGATGAGGTATTCAGGCACTGGAGTGGCCTCTGCTGTCCGCAATGAGACAGAACAAAAAAATGAATACATAAAGTGTAGTGAATGCTAAGCTAATAGGGCCATGTGTTCGTAGAGAGCCAATCTGACTGCAGAACGAGTGTAGTCTGTTTATGGAACGCAAGAATCCGGGGAAAATTCCAACTGGGTAATTTGTGAGCGCACAGAAAAGACGACCTTGTTAACAGGATTAATTAAAAAAGCGCGAATGAAGCAATACATAACTCTAAATAGGTTTTTCGTGAGGGGACAACAATACAACATGGATAAAAGCTTTGAAAGGCCGTTTTTGCAGAAAGCGTATCCTCTGTCGAAGTCACAGAGTTTGACTAAGGTTGGTTTACACAATCCTTCAAATGTTACAAATGACACTGTGTTTCCATATTTGTAATTTAAAACAAATTACCGTTGAACTCACCCGTCTTTCCTATTGAGATTTCAATAGCTGACCTGGGAGTATAACCTCAGAATTTACTTTTAGAACTGGCTTTAGTACAGTGCATGCAAATTCCTTTTATCAACTCAACCGCTCAGATTTTTTTCCAAGCGCATTTGTGAACCCAGGAGAACAACTTCAGTTTCGTGGATTGTGAAACATTAGGAAACTTGTATTAAACCCGCTTATGTCACTCACTGCTTTTCCCATATTGTAGACATCTTTTGAAACCGACAATTATTCATGTTCTGTTTTGTTAGAACGTGTTTTGGATCAGACTTTGAAGTGCCAAGTGTCCACTCCAAAACGAGTCCAAACTCTTAAGGCACTCCATCTTGGAAATGAAACGTGAAGGCCAAATTGTGGCTCGGGCTGCCAGAGAAGATGTGCGGCATGTTCCTCATTATTTCCCAAAAGAAGTAATGACCAATTTACCGCAACGAAAAAGAAAAGATTTTGGAAGCCGCTCAAGCTAATTACAACAAATCCAGATGTGAATGTGCTTAAGCTGTGTCCAACGTCGTCCACGGAGCAGCAGAAGAAGTGATGGATCTCATGTTTTTGGAGAGACGTTTTGTTATGTATTGGAGCAGGTGACAGGAGCTGGGAAAGGTTAAAAGTTGAAGGAGCTTTACACGAATCTTGAAGCAATTGTGGTGAGAGCACAAGAGACATCTTTAGTTTCAGGGACAAACACACTGGGATTAAACCCGTTACTAAACCTGGACTCACCAGTATTTACACACTCACCACATCCAATTTGTGTCTAAACAAAACTGAATCTAAACATGAACTAGAGCAGGATTAAACAATGACAAGAACAGGATCCACATCAGGACTAAAATGGTTCAATTGAGGACCAAATAAAGACGCAGTGTGAATGTACCCTAAGTGAGCAAGATGGGTTCAAAGTATATTTTGAAGGTTATCTGCAGACTCCCCAATAAACCAACTCCAATATACTGCAGTTCGTATTAGACAAATCCCGAACATGGAGATTCATGGGGGTTCCTAAAAAACGTTCCAGAGCACTGCGATGTCAAGGAAATGATCCTTTCCACAGACCCGCACGGGCTCCGTGGTCAGTGTTGGTTTTTATCCCTTTGTAAGTCTCATAGTCAGTGTATACCCAGCGTTAGAGTGACAGATCTCTAAAGCTGTACTATATGGAATGCTCCACAGTATGGCATTAGACATATCTATCTCCATGGACATACCACCAGGCCAAGTTGCAGGTCACAGATTTTATCTATAAAGCGGACATATGAGCAAAAATGTTGCGTATAAGGTTTCTAGTTTTTAAGTTTTTGACTTAATGTGAAAATGTACAATCTGGACCAAAAAGTGTGAACTTCGCGCCTGAGTGAATTAATGTTTTGTCCGTACGTCCACTTATAGTAAGACTCCTACAACGTTCATTATGTCGTCTTTAGTTATACCCACATTTAGGTTCTTCTTAAAGACAATAAATAAGGAGGTGTATTTTATCTTGTTGACATGTTTCAGCTGCTTAACTGTGAGCAATCTTCAGAACTGTCACTGGTGTTGGTGATGTGTCACTGATCAGCTGATGTTACTTATTGAGGCGAGGTTAGCCTGACGGACCTGGCAGGTCGCTCAGACTGACCACGCCTCCTGTCCCCCGGTGGTCTCTGGAGTAGCGAGTCCCATGCGAATCCCAGCAGACAACATAAACTGTGATGATGGAGCCTTCCTTTTGTCCCACACATGGAACAAATGACCTGTCAGGCCTCAGGAAGTAATATCAGCTGATAAGTAACACGTCACCAACGCCGGGGACAGTTCTGAAGAGGCTGCAGTTAAGCAGCCCAAACATGCCAACAAGATAAATACCTCTCCAAATTTATTGTCTTTAAGAAGAACCTGAATGTGGACTTATCATAAGAATTCCACGTAAAGCTTTGTAAACGAGACCTAACAATCCCTGTAGGAATGCATGTGTTTTAAGAAATGTTTCAGCAATAAAAACATGAACTGAATATAAAAGTAAGTAAAGTAAAAATGATTTGGTGGAGTTGTTTTGATCTCTTGACATGGCTTAAATTTGTGGGATTTGCTTCAATGAAACAAACCAAATCTCCAGGTATCTTTTTAACTGAGAAAAGTGCAACAAGCAAAACATTCAAAACAACGTAAGCGGAACATAGGACTCACTCGGAAAGCAAAACATCTTTGAGGTACGTGGATTAAAAGCAGTCAACCTTATGTGCTAAAATAGTCAAGACATAAACAGTCATTTCAATTTGGCAGGGCAGGGAAAATTCATTTTGACTAAACGGCAGATGGGAATGTCCAAAATATGAAACAGCTTTAGTTGACACTGTCCAGACCCGGGCAACAATTCTCTGTATATATGTGTACATGCCAGACGCAGAGCAGGCCAGACAGCAGCGTTCTATGTATGGACCAGAACTGGAACATTATAATACAATATCAGACTTGAAACTATAGTTATATTTGTGCTGACTTTTTTGGTTTAATTTTACTTACTAAGTAATCTGTGGTTTGGGCACACAACAGTCGACTGCAAAAGTATACGAAGCCTGTTAGTCGTCTCTGTCAAGCTTTTGCTGTACATTGTTCGCGATGACAGTAAATTTGAGGAGATGAGAAGTTCTAAAACACAATCCCAGATCCCTTGACGTAGGTAAAGGTTGGTCAATCCGTCGTCATCCGAATCCGATAGTGTTAAATGCTTCGTGGAAGAGAGGTGTTCAAGTCAAAATCGTTGGTTCGTAATCGTCAAATAAGAGCTCGAGTTGAGGCATTGGGAAGGATCTGCGTGGAGGAAAACAAACATCACTTTAATGTGTCGGAGCAGCTCTTTCACCTACAACTTCAAGAGCAAACGCAGACAAAGAAAAGGACGAGAATAAAGTGATCAAACGGCTCAACTTTGTAGTTATCCAAGAATGCTAACGGCAGCTGCAGGCTAAATGCTAAGCGCCGCCTGCTGTGTTTTAACATCTACAGAACAATCCGCTTACTTTTCTTAGGAAACGCCAGGTCAACAACATCTGTTAAGGCCCGGCTGTGACTTGATTTGAATTAGTTGTGCGTAAATTAGTCATAATACAGCAGGAAACGTATTAGACGAGGGGAAAATTTGCATTTCCTATTGGATCAATGAAGAGTTTCCTCGAGTTTCCCCTGCAGCAGTCCATGCCCCCGTGATATGACGCGCTTCCAACTGTATTTATACTCATAACCACTTTTGTTGCTTAATATATATAGCATTGAGGGCATAAAAGGAACACAGCTAGTTAATTTTAAGCTGTTTGCAGTGGTCATTCCTCACTTTCTTTACACTTTTTGAGTTGACTGAAGTTTTGCCGTCACGCCAATCAACAACCATCCAGCTAACAGCGCACCGGCCTTTCATTTGTGTTCGCAGTCAGGGAAATAGCGTTATAATTACATGCGGACAACACACAGGGGTCTGATTGTGACAGTAATGCGACGTTCCCATGGCAGACTCTGGGGAGAAACTGGAGAAAAGAGTTTGACGCTCTATGTGCATTTGAACTAGATGCAAATCCAAGTCTTGCTGTGTGCAGAGACTTTTTATTCGGAAGGAGGGCTGCTACTTGATTGATTTGTACGCCACAAATTTTTCTAACTCTACCATTTGACGCCTTGAAAAGCACAGCAGAAACACTTGGCGGCTTTGATACACTTCCACCAGACTTTGCATGCAATCTTGACGCCTTTGACGCCTTGAATGCACCACTAGAACTACTTTTACAATATATGTTTACTAGGGCAAAGGAAATTTACTGTATAACATGAAAAAATTGGGTGCAGCACCTTAAAAAAAGAAGAAAATCATCTGTTTCTATGTTGTTGTTTGAGAATCACGTTGATCACCAAGAAAACCAGACCATTACTTAATTGGTTATAGGTACAAAGTTGTATTTCACAGCGCAGCAGATGCTAAATTGTTTTTTCTGTCGAAGAAGCTTGTGTTGCATCAAACTGAGACTGACTCGATCGCTGACTAAGGCCACTGCGCTGAGGCATAAGCACTTTCACAGGATTGATTCATTCTAATTCAACCCCATCTGACGGGCTTTTAGCTCACATTTACTGCAGATTTGTGCAACAGAATGACAAGCAGAAATTTAGGGATGGGCACACATTTCAAAGCAAATTAATTCCTAAATTTCTGCACACTTTACGCTTTTTCTGTTAACGCACGTAATGTTCTCCGTGTATTTCTATTCCAACTCACTTGCCTGTGTTTAGGATGGTCTGTGTAGGATAGTATTGTTTTGTGGTTGGTTTGGTAGTTTGGGGGGCTTTTCTTTTCTTTGTTTTTTTGATTGATTGATATTGTTGGAGACATTGGTATTTGTCACATTTAGTTTGTTTTATTGACCCTTTAAAATCCTATGATATCAGAATGTTCGCAATTCCAGAATGGAGGCGACTGGAGACAAATTAAGTAGACCAGAACCCACTTTTAATATTTAACCGACATCAAACCTAAATTCTCAAGACTCTTTCTAACATAAAATATGCAACATTTTTGAAGTTTCAGGGTAGAAATGTCAATTAGTTTTACTTCTTTGTTACAAAAGATTTTTAAAATGATCATTTATTGCCCAAAAATTATATTTGAGCTTCACAATAAAAGTATAATTTGTGGCAAAGTATGTAATAAATGTAGAGATAAAATGAAAAACAATTGCAGGCTCAACATTTCTGTAAGTATTTGTCCAGTAAAATCTTTTTTCCTTCATCAAAATGCAAAATGTTTATTGTACTCTACCAAATAAATAAATAATATTGAAGACAAATGTAAATGTCTTTAAACTGAGCTCTAATATCACTTGCATGTGTCTGAGTGGTTTTCAATTGCACAAAACCACCTGGATTTTTCATATTTTGTGAGATTCTGAGGTTAATCCCAGTCGCTCACATTATGTTCCACTTCACTTTTGCCTCCACTCCAGAATTTAGAATGTTTTTGTCTACAAGCTCCAAGTCCATATGACAGGTCTCATGCTTCTAATTATGACTTCGTTTGGTGGGAGGGCACCTTTGGTTAATAGTTAGCATAGCTTTACGTTTGTGAAGTTGCAGTTTGTGAACATTTTTTAAACAGAAACATTTTAAATGACAGGAAGTAGTGCTGAGTTCTAAAATCAAAAAGCGATGTACCACTGAAAATAAAGAGTCGATTTACAGACAATTAACATACATTTTCTGACCGTTTTAAACTGTCAGTCAACAAAATTAAAGTGTTATCAGGTATTATTATTTGTCAAATCATAACTTTTGTGTAACTTATGGATTTTGGCCCTTGTTTTCAAAATGGTTGCTAGGTAACAGTTGTGGAATTACCTCTAACTATGTCATATTTACTGCTCATGTTCAACCAGGAAGTAACATTAAAAACATTACAAAAACTGTCAAAATGGGGACAAACAGGCAAAATGTTTGGTAAAATCTTAAATATAATCATGTTCACTACGTTTTAGTGAAATGTGTTGTCTAACCTGTCATAAAGACTTTAAAGGGTCTATTGGAGTTCATTTGCAAAAACATATCTCCGGTTTGTTTGTTTATTTTTTATCCTAACAGTATAGTAGAGTGGATTTGCTCAAGAAGCGTTGTTTTTATTGCACTAAAATTTGCCTTTTGAAAGCACTGCTGAACTAGACAAAAAGCAAACCATAAACCTTCGACAATTTTATCTATCGGCATTCATCTGTTTGTGCAAATGGGTTAGCGCTCTTTTCTGTGTGAGTAAATGCTCAGATCTCCATTCTTTAGTAACTCTCTTGAGCAATATATGTTCGGAGCAATTGAACTCAAAATTATACACAAGTTTTCAGCCGCTCTAACGTCTTCTTGCGGAAAAGGAGACGGCTGAGGACAGAGTTTGCTCGTGATGCGTGCAGGAGTCGAGCGTTTGAGTCTGAGTTCAAATCAGCCCAAAGTCTTGTCCAAACATCGCAGCCGACCACAGGCGTCCCTCCAAACACTGGCTTTCTCATCAGGCTCAGGCCCACCGCATGTACACACCAAGGACAAGGGACACGTCTGCGAGATGGACAGGAAAACGAGAAAATGTAAACGGTCTTTCGTGTTAAAAATGTGACGTTTTGGCCCAAGACACGGGTTATGGATGTCACGATATCAGTTCACAATGACTGACTTTAAAACTTTCATTTACCGTGACCGTTTTCATGAATTCAAACTTTCTGAATGATGAAGTTAAGACAATGTGACATAAAATGCATCGGCGTGTTTTTAGTGATTCCGTTTTTGTCTTCATCTTGACCAAGTTGTAATCCTGTTTAGTATTGGTTTGGTCCAGTTTAAATCCTAGTTTAGTCTAATTTATCCCAAATCTATATCTGGTTTTGTCACATTAAGACCTGGTTTAATGGTCATTTTTAGTCCTGTTTTTGAAGAAGCTTTACATTTTGTGGTTTTGTCACTATTTTGTTTTAATACTGCCATGGTTCTGTTCTGTACAGCTTTAGCTCAGGACAAAGTGCAGTGTCAGCTGTGGTAATTAAAGGAGACATATGCTAAATGTTTCCCTCATCATTAGGTTACTCAGACAGATTTTAATTGATTCATTCATGCAGTTTTGCCCTTCATTTTCACCTTCACGTACTGTACTTGCCTGCTAGTTTTTTAAATTTCAAAATATTCAGACTCGGGGTCATACTCTTTGGGTTGAATAATGTTTCGCGGCTATTAATCAAAAAACAAACAAATAAACATGAAAATCCGCCGTTTGCAGCCATGAAGTCATTATTTAGTCTGAGTTTAGATCATTTAGATATTTAGATTTATATATTTAGAAATATTGTTTACAGTTAATTCACATTTTTTTGTTATAATTTATATTTTGTGTTATAATTTATCACTAATTATCCCGCCTAAAAAGCAGAAAAAAGAGTTATTAGAGAATGAGACTATTTAACTGGCTGGATTTGAATTTTTAAACTCACAAGAATCCATTTTGTACGGCTCTCGCTGAACCATTTGAGTCCACAGAACGTTTGATGCAGAGGAGGAAGTGTTTTTCTGGCAAAAACATTTTACTCCTTAACAATCAAGCATAAGAAACTGTGGATATGAAGCAACAGCCCTTTAGCCATATCAGAGGAAGTCAAGTGGCTGCTGTGATTGGCTAAAACGCTGCTGAGAATCCCTCTTCTTCTAGAGCAATATTGAGCGGAGCCGTTCCAGATTGATAAGTAGAACTCAGTTCAGAGTGCCACACATGCCAGTCTAACGTGAGCAAGATCTCTGGTTTGCATCAAGGGCTAAAACAATTGTTTTTTGCCACCTGCCTCCATTTTGGCTCTTGTTCTTGTCAAATGTAAACTATGAAAGAAACATGCATTAATTGTCCAAATTATCAGTGTTATTCATGTTTCTTTACTTCACATTTGTTTGTAAAAAGCAATAGAAAAGCTAGATCCAGTATGATGGTGAATGTACCAATATCTGCGCTGACTGCCCTGCTGCCTGATCTTAGTTGGAAAAAAAAAACAATATAAGACACTAAGAAATCTTCTAACATCTGCAACACTGCTTGTAAGTGTTGGAAACTTTCGGTGTGTATAGTTAGTTAGCTAAATATTAATTAGGATTTAGGTCATTTTGCGCTTCCTTTGCTTAGATCGATAACTGCAAACTGTACGGCAACGGCTGGTGTGATTTGGGGGCAACAAATTGAAATTGAAACTAATCCACGGTAATAAAAGCGTGTGTGAACCGAAGCAAAAACACGTGTTGAGGCAATAATGACCTTAAAGCAAACCCCCATTCCCCACAACAGTGAGAGACGAAGCAGAAACTTGGCCATTTAACGTCAGAGTGAATCCAAACCAAACAAGAAACGCATCTCCCCGTGACCTTCAGCGAGAGAAAAAGTCCTGCTAAGGTACGCAGCTCCTCATGTCAGAAACATCCATCACACTCCGCGCTGTTCCTACATCGATTCAGACAAATGTGACCACAAAAGCACTGAGCTGAAAGACGGGACTTCCACTCGGGAAAAGCCAAAACACCACACTGGAAAAAAACAAGAGCGCAATGTCATCTTAAACAAAAGCAATGTAAACAGACGAAGGAGGGATGTGTATTTAATAGTTTTTGTAGCGTTAGTGGTTGGAATCTGGATGGCAAAGCAAGGAAGTGAGAGTGTTTTGTTGAGAAAAAGACTCTGTTGGTGGTGGAGATGAAATGGAGAGGCTGAGGGAGTGATGGTTCTGCTGCTGCTACGACGGGGACGGAATTTGTGACGGTTTTAATGTACAGTCTTGTGTTCTTCTCTTTTGTTCTTGCATTTGTCGGTGCGTTTACACTTGAACACACAACTCACAGAATTTGGGACAAAACTAGAGCCAAACCTGAAACTGAACCTGGTCTAGAACAGGTCAAGGTCAAGGTCAAGTTGATGTATAAAGCACATTTACAAAACAGCCATCACTGCCCCAAAGTGCTGTACAGTTAAATTATGGCACAGCAAAAATAACAACACATAATAAAATCCATATACTGTAGACCAGTGTTTTTCAACCTTTTTTGAGTCACGGCGCACTTTGTTTTGTTCTAAAAAATATCATGGCACACAACCTACCAAAGCATTACAAAATCAGGCCATTTAGTAAAAAAAAAAAGTGGCAAATATTAATGTTAAAGTTGGCAATAGTGATTGTTTTGCTTTCTTTTTGGGTAGAGAAGTATGTTCAAGATTGTTGTTCAGTTAAATCCATTTGTGAATCCAAACTGGAATTTTCTTCAAGGAACACAATACCTCAAGGCACACTAGTGTTCCCCGACACATGTCCAAACTCAGGCCCGGGGTCCAAATGCAGCCCTCAGACCAATTTTTCTTGGCCCTTAGGCTTCCTGGTGAACTGGCCCACATTGTCCTGATAAGTACTATTTACAGCACATTTCAGATTTTCTACAATTCCAACCTAAATAACTAACATTTTGGTGCAAGACAAACCTGATATTAAGGCACTGAGACTCTAAGTAGATGTGGCAGCGCTTAAAAAATCAGATAAATGCAGCCTTTTTAAACGTTTCACGATTGATTTGTGGCCCTCCGCTTGGTCTATATTTCAATATGTGGCCCTCGATGGAAAAAGTTTGGACACCCCTGCTGTAGACAATATAGACAAAATAGATCAAAGAATGGGCGTAAAAATGTTCATCTCATCTTGAGTTAAAAGTCAATGCAAAGAAGTGAGTCTTTAAAAGAGATCTGAAGTTCTCATCTGAAGTGGCTTTTCTAATGTTGAGAGGTAGAGCGTTCCACAGTTTGGGACGTGCTCTGGAGGACGCTCTGTGGCCTCTGCTCCTGAGCTCAGACCTTGGGCCGTCCAGCAGACACAGATCAGAGGACCTTAATGCTCTGACTGGGGAGTGCAAAGACAGCATTTCGGACAAATACAGTGGCGCCAAACCATGAACAGATTTAAAAACAAGCAACAAAATTTTAAAGTCAATTCTAAAAATCACAGGCAGCCAGTGCAGTGAAGACAACACAGGAGTGATCGTGATCGTATGACTAAACAGGACTAAACCATGACTAAACAGGACCAAACCATGTCTACAATGGGCTAAACTGGGCTCAAACCAAGACCAAACCAATGTCTGTGAAAGCAAAATGTAAAAATGTTCAATTACATATTCGTTCGTCTTTACTTTGAAGTGTTTTAGAGTGTCTGTGGCAGTCGGATGAGTCAAGAATGTCAAATAAAGCATCTAGCATCTCGAATGTGGTTAGCCCAACAACAAGCTAGCAATTACTCTACCACAATTGTTAACATGGTACAGCTCAGATGGCTTTAAACTGATTATTGATAGCAAACCAAAATTAGACCCATGCAAAAGATCACTCACAAATAAAATTCAACTCTGACCATGGTTCTGGTTCTTGTTATGGTCGATTAATCGGCAACTCTACATGGATTTCAAACTGGTATGTTCTTGCCAGCCAAATTAGGTTTTAAGGTCCGCTACTTTAGATGTGATCTCATACATCAGAACAAGTCGGTGTTTCTGATGTTCCTCAAGAGTTTTCCATCCAAGGTTTTGGAGCATACACTGTTTTTTGGATTCTAGTCAGAAGTTACAAGACGTGCTGCTCTTCTCTGACCTCTTTTGAGTTTACACTTCTCCTTTGAGGATCCCAGATGGTAGCGCAGTATTCAAGGGAGCTGCGTACTATGTAAGCGATGGTCTGTGCCTCTGGTGTGCAGCGCTTCAGATTTCTGCAGAAAAATTCAAGCTGTTCTTTGATTTCTGTGATTTGTAACTTGTGTCTCTCATTGCAAATCGCTGCTAATATGCATACCAAAACTACTCACTTTTTTCCATTAAATTTTGCACATTCAGCGAACATATATACTTTGAATTCTTACTGGTATGTGACATTTTTATCAGACCATTAAGGGTGAAAAATATGTTTTGTTGAACTTGGTCCAGTGGGACATTGGAGTTTGGAGTAAGCTGGAGTTTCCCTTCTCGTCTTTGACTATTATCCAGCTCTGTCCTGGCCTCCACATCTGAACACAAACCCCGCTTCCACAGCCAACACTCAGGCCTTAGAATTTGCTGATCTGCCCGAGCTAATGACAAACGTGCCCCTGTGGATGCGATGGGAGCGGTGGAGGTTTTCAGGTGAAAAAAGCTGATGATAGTTGAAAGAGCGCTTGTGTTTTGCGCCGTGAATTTTAACAGCACGAGGTGAAGAGAGGTCACTGGCACGTCGAGATGGACTTTTACGGTCGTTCTGAGTGTTTACGTGGATGTTTTATGAGTCTTTTGTGAGTTTAGTCAGTTGATAAACTCATCAAAGTAATAAAACTCATGGCACACTGAATTCATATGGAGCACAAAATGTTCCACAAGTTTGTATTTGCGGATTTTGACATAGAAATTAAATATAAAGCCAAGTTTTTGATTGTATTGCCACCAAACAAAGACCAAATATGAAGGAAATGGTTAGAAAATATGTAACTTTTCTGGTTGAGTGTCCAAGCTTTGGAATCTCATATTTCAGTTTCTTCTTTGGTTCACTTTTGATAACCGCTACAGACCTCACAAGAGATGACAGTTTGTGATGCTCTGACCCAGTTATAATTTGTGGAAAAAGGTCTTCGTTTCTTGCTCGTAATTCATCACATCTGTTACCTTCTCGTGGCCAAGCCCAGAACTTTTTAGTTTGACAGTTTTCATTTGATTGACCAACACTCTGCTCCACACAAGCGCTGCCAACCTCCAGGAGCCGCCGAGCACTTTTCCCTTCAGCCCCAATGTTCAGAGGGACCCGCTGTTATGTCTACGTTCATGCGAGTTTGACATGTCTTAAGACTCAAGCGTGTGCCATCGAAGAAAGGGAAAGAAGTTAAACATTCGCAGTAAAATTCTAAAACATATGCATTTTATTGTAATTGACTAAATTCCACCAGTTTAATGTAAAAGTAGTACTTGGTGACTAATTGTGACCACTACGCATCGTCTGGAAGCTCTATCCATGCGTCATTCTCCATCTGAAAAGTGAGTTTCTTTAGAGAGTGGAGGTTTGCCGCTGTTGCAAATTGGGGACTTTTTCTTAATGTACATTAGCTGCATGTTTAAGTTGGGAAGGGTAAGGGTGTTTTAAATAGAGCTCCACTCAACCAAGGGGTTTAGGGGAGTTTGGAACTAGTTAGACAGATTTAAATACCTTCTTGTCCCTGTCAAAATAAATGAAATACTGAAGGAGAAATCAATCGCAAAGCTTACTTTTGTGTATACCCATCTTTTCCCCTCATGCTTTACTCATAGTTTAGTTTTCATGGTGGTTTAGCACTCCGGCCTCAGTTCTGCAGATTCCTGGACCAAGCAGGGCTCATACAACAGGAAACCAGTCAAGCACAAAAGTCCCTTCAGGACACTCCATAACTTTATTGTTCAACAAAGGTTTGAACATCTTTTGACTCATTTTCCTTTCGGGATACATAGAGAACCTTCTTTTGTTCCACATCAGGGACATTTCAATGTTGCACCAACAAAGAACAACAACAGCAATAAATAAACACATTGCAAGACAAATAATAATTCAAAAATATACCTTAAATCGTAAAACATTTTCAAATACGTCTTTATCTACAACCAAAGGAACCACGAACTCTTAAAACGTTTTATGATTAGAACCATCCCTGAGTGGACAAAAATGAGTGGTAAAATGATTTACTGAAGCCACCCCAGAAGGAAAAGCCTGAAGGATAAAAGATATAGATATTCTGACATATGATCCTTCCAACTGTGGGAAAAGTTTCCCAATGTTTGATATTCACAAAGCTGCAGATCCCTGTGTCAGCTGTAGTTTAATAAACCTGATTGAATGAAAGCTGACGGGTCCAAAAATGCTTTCTCTTCCTCTGAGGTCTTTGGCAACGGCCAGTTCACTTTTGAAGAGAACAATTCACTGTTTCCAGCTGTCTGATGAAACCTTTATGGTGACGTGATTGTTTTGAGAAGTTCACTCGTCTGATGTTACTGATACTGTGGACCTCAGTGTTGTAGAGGCAAGACTAATTTTAACTTGGACTTGAATATTCATGAGACACCAAATTATATCAAAATGGTTTCAATGTGATGGATTCAGATGTGGGTGAAGACATCGCAGAGTAACATGAATCCTTGTGTGTCATGTTTGCTGTTTTTGGCAGCTACTGTTGTTCTGGGCCTTTAGCCTGATGTTCACTGCACATTTTGTTTCTTATAAGCTTTATGGATGTCACACAACAAGACGTGAGGCATTTAAATTGAAAGGCACCTACTGTATGTACGACGACGGTTCACGCGGTCAGTAGTGACTATGGACAAAGTTTGTCTGAGTGAATCTAAATGTTGTATGGGAACTCACCGGATTTATACCATTATAGTGCCAACGCTACAATGTAGTAGTTGTAAAAGTTATTAAATAAGAAATTTGGAGAAATGTTCCCATTCACGGCCGAGCTCCAAATGATTTTCTAGATGAGTTGAAATGAGTTTCAGAATAATTCATTTGAATTTTAGACATTTTGACGAGTTAAATAGACTATTTATTTGATGGAACTAGATTATTGTACTTGTTTCAAACAGTTTCTGACTTGTTTCAATACATTAGATAATTCCAAAAATACATCTATCGATGGCGTGGATCAGAATTATGACAAATTAGGATCTTTGCATTAGTGCTTTACAAATTAAAACAAAACATGATTTCTTTTGAATGGAAAAAGTCCTCGAAATGTTACCTAACAGGAAGCTGAAGCCCATGAATAGACCGCGACGACATGAAGACAGAACATGGAAACACCGCTCAGCTTTCGCCCGACTCTCGCAGTGACTGAGTCCGTGTTAGTTGTTGTAACGTTAGCTTCTGCAGACGTGTTTCCTGTCTGTCCTCCTCAGGGTGAGCGGTGGCAGGCGGCTCTCGGAGGAAGTGATGTGGTGGTCGTTAACGCGGTCGGCACATCGGGGACGCATCAAAACGTACGGCAGTCAAATGTGCAGCCGATGGGGAAAGTCACGTGGGGGAGAGGTCTGGAAAGAAAGCACAGATATGGACAACCTCCAGATCACATCATTTACTCCTGGTTAGACTCAGAGATGTGTGTTTGGATTGTTCAGGAGGGAAATCAAAGGTTTCTAAAATACAGTGGGTTCATTTAATGTCAACTACTACAACATGTACTTTTAAAGCAGGCTTTCTCGACCCTCCAACTGTTGCTTCAAAGAGTCATATGGCAGTTAAAAAATCAGGACAAAAGAACTGTATCTAAATGAAGACGTTTAAAGCAGGTTTTAGAAGTCATCAAGCACTAATGCCTTGAGGAATCGCCAAGTGTGTCTTGAAAAAAAACGGATTCACACAAGAATTCAGTTGGTGTCAGAAGGTCCATCTCTTAGAAAATAAAAAAAAGGTGAAACTGGTAAAGTAAGTTTTTGTTGAACTGTGAAAAAATTCTAAAATTTACTAAAGCTGACATTGAAAATATATATTTCAAACGTACTCCAGGTTTTAGTATGTTTTTGTTTTTTTCCTCGTCAGATTTTGGTTTTCCTGTTAGACCTTTTTTGTTTGTTTGTTTGTTTGTTTGTTTGTAAAGACCAAGTCAAAACTAGGTCCAGACCAAGTCCAAAAGTCAAGACCAAGTCCAGACCAGGTTCAAACCAAGTTGAAACTAAGTCCGAACCCAATCCATGTCCAAAATCCCATTTTGAATGTCAACTCAGGGAAATCACTCCATTATTTTCCACAGTTCAAGATTCAAACTAGATTTACCGTTTTTGTTGTTGTTGTTTTTTTCAGTTTCACAGATTATGGACCTCTTTTGACTCCATAAATAATGTTTTGGAAAGGCCTGAGGAAACATCTGCACCAAAAAAAGAACAAAATGAAAATACATTTTAGCATTATTTGTCACATTATGTACCACACATATTATTTGTTCACTAAAAGGTCTGATTTGGTCATTTTTCAGTTGGTAGTGTTCTGTGGAATAATTTCAACCAAAAAAACTGCACCATAACTCAAAAAAGGTTGAAAAACACTGGGCTAATCCATTTCTAGCTACATTACAAGCTAGCAATGACTTTTCTTACTTATAATTGCAAAAAAATAACACGCGACTCTCCCATTTTCAATAATGCTTTACTCATAAATATAAGAGGAAGTCCATGAAGGAAAACACGGCAGAAAACTGCAAACAAATGATTAAATACCGGTTGAATTACACTATGTACCATTTGTGCCATCCCAGCAGACTATCAACAGCACTACGTCAGCTCCTTTCCAGAAACGCCCCTAAACCTTTAACTCTGTCCCGTTAAAACTTAAATCCAGTAAGTCCAGCACAAGGGGCCAATATAATAGCATTCAATCTTTCAGAGCAGTGACGGTGTGTGGAGGTGAAGTGTGGTGAGGTCACTGTGTAAACGTGTATGCAGATTTATGCTTATTGGATGGAGGTTTGCCTGTATAATGAGATCAGTGCTGTGTCACGCTGAGCGACACTATCTGCTGTCATGAATGTGTGGCTCGCTCAAGAAGAAGAGAAGAGGACCGAGAAACTGGGCTGGAAATGGCAAAAGCACGTGTCATTTACCTATATATTATATTTGCAGGACTGGAAACATTATAATCAGTGTACCTTTAAGGCGAGACACTGCAGGCAAAACTCTTTTTTTAATATTTAGTTATTTTAGTCAGTTTGCGCTCTCAACATACACTTTTATGAGGAAACAGCAAACGTGTCCCTAAACATGTTTTTGTTTTTTTTGTTTTTTAATGTAATTCTTAAATGGATTTATTAAAGTTCAAAGTTAAAAAAAAGGGGCACAATTTGGATTTTTAGGACAATTTTCAGTCATATCTAGTTTACTCAAAAACTAAATAAGAAATCCAACATCTCCTCTGTAAAGTATTTTTTAAGAACCAATATGTGTACAAAATGAACTAAGAAATTTAAATCTGGTTCTGTCCATTTTTCAGATTTAAATGTCCCAGATATGTGTAATTTGGAAAATTTTTACACATAAAATCCCTAATTTCTATATGAAAACATGACACGATGAAAGTAATAATATAATTTTTTTTTTTTCTTACATTTATGTGAGTAAACTACAGGAGAAGTTTTAACCTTAAATTTAAGATTTTTTCCCATTCACCTGCAGTGTCTTGCCTTAATATGACAGGGAGACTATTTGACTGGTTTGATTCCTGCATCCTGTGAGGCCTTTAAGTGTGAAGTTTGCATGCTTTCCCAGTGTCTGTGAGTTATTTTGTCTGCTTTGACCTATAACCAGAAATATCTACAAAGGGCTAATCATCCACCTATGAATTCCTCACCTTAGAATGTGTCTTTGCTTGCTTCTATAAAAGGATTCAAAAGTAATCATCTGGAGGAGATTTAAAGCCTGTTTTCGACATCAAGAGTATTCTTCAGCTCCATAGCCAAACTGATCTTGGAAACTGAGCTCTGCGCGCTGTCTGCATTTAATAGTAAGTACTCTGCAACTCTGGAAGTAAAGCCTTAAGCAGAGCTGTAGATCTTTAGTCATTTGGTCGATTAATTGGCAGATAGTAACTTATTAATCGACTAATTCTTTTACTGTCAGATATCTGGTCAGAGCAAAGAGATACTTTGTACATTGTTTTAAGAGCTTTTGCCAGCACCACACTTTGGCCCCTTTTAGTCGACTAACCCACTCATGCTTCACTTTGATATCTGAAAAAGCTGTTCTAAGCACACACACACACACACCAACAAATGCATGCATGTCATTTTTTACGATGTACAAAAGCAATTGTAACAGTTAGAAACTAGTTAGATAAAATGAAAAATGTACTTCTCCAGTTTGAAAATGCAGCTTTAAAGGAAAAATAGCATGCACCATGTACTGGCTGAATAGCACTTACATGAGCTAAAAATGATACTACGAAGCGTTGAAGAAATGCGAGTAGCCTAGCAGTTGCAGAGATCGAGTTTAGACGACAGAAATGCTCAGAATGAGTCTGGCGATGACTTAAGGACTTAAAACAGCAGAAGATTCTCAGAGAAGTGACGTCAGTTATCGAAAAAATGTCATTCATCGTGGACAAAAAACTCATTTTGCATTTGAAACCTTTATAACTGTGGATCACTTCTGGATGAAGAAGGGATTACACTGAGTGCACAGGCTCAAAAATGTATGAAGCAAAGGTAGAGTAGCCAAAAACTGCACTCAAGTAAGAACGTTTGGCTCATCAAGCTTAGAGCACTTCAGGAAGACACATTTTTTGTCTTCTCTAGGTCTATTTACCGTTGTCAGTCCAATTCGTGGGTTCAGCCAACGACATCCCCCATTCTTTTCCGCAATTTTGATTCTTGTTTTGAACTCATCTCTGCCGCAATCGCCCTGATTCCTAATCACAGCTACACAACCCGTTCTGCTGACTCGCACGCATGCCCTTTACCTCCCTCACCGCCGCCCCGTTAGCCTGCAGCAGTGTTAGCCTTGAGCAGACACTGATAACTCGCCCCATTAACACCGACCTCCACAGATCCCCGGGGAGTACACAGCCAAACCAACGATTCCTCTTGTTCCTACAGCTCCGCCGCCCCGAGCCTGGCTCTGGAAGCTCCGCCGATACGTTTTAGCTCTGGACAGACGAAGCAGGCAGCGCGGCGTGCATGTGCGAGGACTGTTTGGGTGAATAATGATAGTTTGAGGTTAATTCGTACACCTCTGGAAGTGTCTGCGAGCGCGGCGAATTGCTTATGTTACATTTGCTGTCGTCCCGGGGGAAAGAAAAATGCGGCTTTTAAGGCGGTATTAATGAATCACTTAGAAAGCACTTACAGCTGGTTTAGCACTTATAAATAGATGCTGCAACCTGTTTTACATTTAATATGCACAGTTTAGCTCTTTTTTATCCACCGCACACGGCAGTAGCACAGTAGGTAGAGTGGGCGCCTTCTGATCCGAAGGTCGGCGGTTCGAATCCCACTCCAGACATGGAGTAGTTGAGTGGTCAGATCCCCTGACCCGCAGGTCGGTGGTGCGATTTCAGCTCCTTCAGATGAATAATGCCGTTGTGTCCTTGGGCAGGACACTTAACCCACCTGGCCCCCAGTGTCTGCGTACACTGGTGTATGAATGTGTGAGTGGATGGGTGACTGGTTCCTTGATGTAAAGCGCTTTGAGTGCCTTAAAAAAGGTAGAAAAGCGCTATATAAATGTGACCATTTACCATTTACACGCAGGACAAAACGGTGCAATACCAATATGTTTATGTGAAATACTTTCAAGATAAATCATAAAGATAAAGGGTGTAACTCTGTAAATTCCACCAACTCCCTTTGAATACAAACATTTCTTCCATTTTAAATCGGTTAATGTTTTGCTCAAATAAACAAATATATAAGTAACTATTAAAAGTAGCTATTTGTAAAGTAAATGTATTATTAGTTTTTCTTCTGTCATTTACCCAAAAGTTTAAACTCAGGACTTTTCAATAAAAAATTCCCGAGGGCCAGATTTTTCTGAGGGCCATGACTTCTGGGTCGGAGAAGTGCTTATATGGGCCAGCACACACACACACACACACAAAAAAAATACAAAATTGGAGTGGAACAAAGTATCTAAAACACTAGATCTTTTCCAATGATGATCAAAATAAATACTGCTATATTATATATTTTTCGGACTTGACTAGAAGCAACCATGTCTGGATCAGGTCTAAAGCAGAATTAAACAAGGTTCAAACCAGGACCAAACTAAGTTCAAATTAGTACTGGAAAAAAGAAAAAAAATTACCTGATCTTGTCCCCGGACCTTAAGTTGAATCGACATTACTAAATCAGACCGGTTAAAATGATGGTAAATAACGTATGTGCCATTGTCTGGTTCTTTAAATTTGGCGATAGTGATGATTTTGATTTTGTTGCTCAGGACACAAAGGTAACGCAAAGGTACATCCACATTTGTGAGTCTGTTAACTCAAGGCTTTTTCAAGGCATACCTGGCAAATTCTCAAGGCACAATAGAGATCCACTGGCTAGAATAGAGAGCACTGGCTGAAAGTCAAGGGTTTCTGTCATGTTTGTGGAGTTTTGAACCAGAAGTCAGCGAACCAGTTTATTTTCTCAAGTCATTTCAGATCAATATTGATTTATTTAACCAGGGATTCCCATTTGAATTCAGAATCTCTTTTACAAGATAGCAGCCGACACAATCGATAGCACAGAAAATTACACCGTGAAAACAATTTCAGCTCTCAATTATTTTTTATTTGTTTCATTTAAATCGTTATATTCCGGTCCATTCATTGCAAAAAAGGTTTCCCACCCTCCTCAGTCACGGGCAGTTGGGCCAGTTTGTAAACCAGGATTAGTGTTAGGAGTTTTCCCTCGTTTCCTGCTCAAAAGTACAATGTCAAAGGTCGGCGTCACACCTGTTCTGGGGTCACGAGGTCATGACCCCTGAGTGGTTTAGGTTGTTCTTTGTGCATTATACACCTGTGCCTGAGAGTGAGGTCATAAATGAGGCTCACCGCTATAAAAGTGCAAAGGAGACGAATAATTACTGGTAAGAACTTGAAATTTGAAACTTACAACCAAACAACAACATATTTTACTGGCTAGAATAGAAAGAAAGTCTTTTGCTGTGAGTCTGTAGCTGTTTGTACTGTGTCAGAACTACTTTAGCGACGTGTGGAGGCCCAGAAGTAAAACCCGCAAACTTATTTCTGTGAAGCGCAAGTGATTAACAAAGCATTGCAGACTATCTTTGACATCCCACACAATTTCAAAGCTATGTGTGTGGGCCTCAAAACTCCTGCCATGGACACAGTAAACAGATACCTTTTGCAGCAGACCCCGGGCAGCAGGGAAAAAGGCCCTTACAACCAACTGGATGACACAAAATGCACCATCGATTCAACACTTTTTTTTTCCTGAAAAAAGAAGATGAAAAAAGACCTTCAGACTCAATTTGAAGATAGACCTTTTTTGACAGATTATGGACCAAGTGGGACTTGGATGAAGGACAAAATGTGCTGTGGTTTTATTTTGTTTTATTGGATGTCTCATGTGTCATGTTGCATATTGTATTTGTTATGAAATATTATTATTATAATTTTTTTTAAGTGCCATTCAGCTACAGTACCATTGTTTCAAGATATGTTAATGGTCCTTATATCTGTGGAACGGGAACAGAGCGTCACAACAATCTAAAAATCAGGAAGAAATTATATACCTGGAACACATCATAATAAAGATAACAGATTTATTAGTTTAGACACACAAAATAGGATAGGAGTTATATAGCTGCAATCTAGGAGTAGCAGTAATAATAGTAGTAGTAGTAGTAGTAGTAGTAATAGCAGTAGTAGTAGTGGTAGAAGTGGTAGTAGTAATAGCAGTAGTAGTAGTAGTAGTAGTAGTAGTAGTAGTAGTAATTAGTAGTAATAGCAGTATTAGACGTGGTAGTAGTAGTAGTAGTAGTAGTAATTAGTAGTAATAGCAGTAGTAGTAGTGGTAGAAGTGGTAGTAGTGGTAGAAGTGGTAGTAGTAGTAGTAGTAATAATAGTAGTCGCAGTAGAAGTGGTAGTAGTAGTAGTAGTAATAATAGCAGTAGTAGTAGTAGTAGTAGTAGATTTCTGAAGACATAAGTTAATCTTTATTTGTCCTTTATTGTGTCCCGCAGTGAACATTTACTATTACAACAGCTGAATACTTTAATGGTGGTAATAATAGTAGTCGCAGTAGAAGTGGTAGTAGTAGTAGTAGTAATAATAGCAGTAGTAGTAGTAGTAGTACTAGATTTCTGAAGACATAAGTTAATCTTTATTTGTCCTTTATTGTGTCCCGCAGTGAACATTTACTATTATAACAGCTGAATACTTTATCAGTATAATTCTGATAGGGTTGTACACTGAGTACTTCTCTGACCTCTTTTGTGAACAGATCAAATTATCCCATCAGTGCTTCAACCTCAGATATTTCCCAAGTGCTAAGGTCCTTCTCTTAATGCCATTCCTCCTGCTCGGGGCCTTTTAATGTAACTCCAGCAGACACTGAAGAGAGGGGGCACCACCTCTGAAATCCAACATGGCCGACAGACAAAAGTCCAATTTATTAGTGCTGGCCGAGCTCAAGGCGAAGCTGAAATGGACACTCAGGATCTGACCCCGAACGTAACTCGGCACTGATGTTTCACAGAGGAGCGGGAACAGAGGAGAAGGGAAGGGGTGAGAGGTCGCTTTAGTCGGAGCATGTGTGTTTGGGACGCCGTGGGACGAGGCCTTCACAGTACTGAGACTACTGCGATGTGTATTTCAGCATTTGACACAATAATTATAGATATGTTGGTAACACTTTGTAATACATACACTTATTCCTGCCTTAATAAAGCATGAATAAAGACTTAGTTCATAATCAAAAAATTGTTTATTAAGAATGATTCAGGATTAGGTAACTATTTGACAAATATTCCAACCCTAATTTCTAACCCTAACCCTAACCTACTAATCCTGAATCAAATAAACTATATATAAACTGTATATTCATTATTAATTAAGTCTTTGTTAATGCTTTCTTAAGGCTAAATAAGATGTTGTTATTATAAAGTGGCACCGATATATTAAACCAAATATATTCATGCCTTAATATACTCGTCAAAATCAAACGTAAAAGAGCCAAAACCAAGACTAAATCAAGGCAACTTTTATCTTTTATCTCCTTACGACACAAGTGAGACTTTACTGTTTGATTTGTTTGATTTAACAACAGTTTTTTTTCCTTCTTTTTTTTAAACATTTGTAGTGGTGCGGGTGATGTGACGGCGTGAGGTGTGACGGCGTGGAGATACTGTTTATAATATTTGTGTAGAGCTCACGAACGCTAACAGGGCTAATGTTTTTAGCGTCCAGGTCACTCCATAAGGGGTCGGCTGTGGTCTTTCGGGACACTTGGCATGTGGACGCTTCACATGGCATGCCGCTCGCGACCTGGTACGATTTCCCTGTGTTCGTGTCTCTTAGTTTCTTCTTATTTCTGTATTTTAACTTCGTGTTTTGTTTGTGCGACTGGTAGGCTCCGGTTCGTAATGGCTGTCCCGTTTTTGCTCTCCGTTCATCGTCTAAGTCCAAAAGCAGACGCCGTGTGATACGAACAGTAGATGGCTCGATCTGAGCGTACAGTTGTCGGTCCTGCAGACGTGGAAGTGGCACTGGAGTCAAGCCCCCCTTCCCAGAGGTGCAGTAGGACGCGGCTTCTTGAGGAGAGACCATTTGCTGTATCTAGTAAGTCACAATGCATATGCTGCGCTGGGACGTTCTTTGAGTTGGGACTATTCTGCGTGAATGTGAAACGGACTATTGTATGAATGAATCTCCTGTTGCCTGGTGACCTGCTAGTGGAAACCATGTCTACACAAATATACCTAGAGCATTTCTAACTCAAAATGATAGAATAATAAATGAAATCGAATTATTACCTTATCAGTCAACGAACCTGTGTGACCTGCTTCGTGGGGATCCGCTTATGGTTCTTTTTCCCCAGGCTGTAATAGACCTGTTGTTGACCTTTATTTGGTAAGACAATTAATGTGACGTTTAGATCCATACATTTCAAAATGACCAACCCCACCAACATTACCTCCCGCCTCGCCACACAGGATTTCGCGATCCCTCCTCCCAGCTGTTTCCTTGACAACCACCATGAGACCTGCAAGTCCAACAGTGAGTGACTGCATCTACACCTGTGCGAGGGCGCGAAGATTGGACATAAAAAGACGGACGTGGCGCCACAGAGGAGGGACAGACGGAGGACAGAGGAGGGCCGCCCTTTGCAAAGGTGTGAAGGACACGGAGGACGGGACGTGGGCTACAGGGACCGTGACGGGGCGACACGACACCAGGGAGGGACTTACTGGATGTCCCCACGGCAGGAGGCGGTGTCAGGGGCCACTCCGGAGAGTGGAAGACGATCCTGGATGGGCACCGCTCCTATGACGTCTGAACAGAGCACCACGACGCTCCACCGCCAGGCGTCCTTCCTCCCATGAAGCAAGGGGTGCCCAAAACGAAGGCCAGACCTGTGCCGCGGGATGGGTCTGAAGTGGTGTTCAGGGTCTCCAGATGAATGGAGTGGCAGTTGAGGCAAATCATTAAGCATTGTCAGAGACCTAAAAACACCCGGCAGCATTAAAAGTGTCTCTGTTGGGATGTTTAGGTGGCTGCCGGGTTCTTTTGCCCCAGGTTGGAGGCTTCCCCGGTGCATGAGCAGAAGGTGCATGAACGAGGCTACATCGTATCTGAATTGCCCTTCACTGTACACTGTCGAAAAAAAAGGGTACGAATAGGGTACAAATATGTTCTCTAAGGCAGTGTTTTTCAACCTTTTTTTGGGTTATGGCACACTTTTTGGGTTTAAAAGCTACCACGGCACACCAACTTCTACAAAAACTTAACCAAAACAGACCATTTAGTTAAAAGATATGGTATATAACAAGCCAACTAATGTCTGTGCCACTGTCTGGTTCTTTAAATGTGGTAATAGTGATGGTTTTGTGTTATTTTTTAGTGCAGAAGTAGCTTAGGACACTCCAAAAAGGTAAATTAGTCATTTACATCCACATTTGTCAATCTGTGAACTCAACTGGACATTTTTTCAACGCACACCTGGCAAAACCTCAAGGCACTCTAGTGTTCCCTGGCACACTGGTTGAAAATCAAGGCCTTAAGGCACAATTTTGAGCAATGTACCCTCGACGTGTCACATTTGTACCCAAAGATACGTATGTACCTTTTCCTATCTGACATGGAACATTTATCTATTCAATGATAAAAGGTACATATTTGCCTAGCTCTCACATTGGTTTCATTTCATGACAGCTCACATTTTTAATTCACCCGCTTCACATTCCAGCTCCTCCATAACCCTCGACCTCCTGACAGACAGGTCCATCCCTCCGTCTCAGTCACATTTTATTCAAACTCTGCTCACTCAGACAGAGAAGTTTTTGAGGCCTGTGGAGAAAGTGAAGGGCAACACAATCAGAGGAACACAACAGAAACAACAAATCACTCCATTCCTCATGATTATTCTCCTGATTAAAATACACCTTGTTTTTTTTGCTGTTCGCTTATTTTACATAACGAGACTTTTATACAGATTTTGTTGTTTGGTCTCGAATAGTTTTGATGGCATTTTGACTTTCGTTTTTATATAAATTAAACAAAGGCAAGGTACACTCAAAATGTGTCGTCTGCACTTAAAGAGGCACTAGCTGAATACGTATCATGCGTATTCTTAATTGCTGGCATTTTGCTGCTAAAAATACATCAGAAAAACCTTCTTATTATGAGTGGGGTCGCTTAAGAGATCAAAAAAAGACAGTCCAATTAGAGCTCCTGCACCACGTGACTAAATTGGTTGAGGACGCCTTTACAGCAAGAAAAAAATAGCGGTAATGAACGGCGACGAGTCTGAAATGTAGCTTTAGCTGTAGCTGAGTTTATCTTCGTCATTAAAGCGGGGGTACCTGATTTTCACGCTGCTGAACCGGAAGTAGGTTTTTAAATCTATCTAACTCGTCCCTCGCTCTCACAAACCCTTTAACACATCGTTGAAATTCACACGCATTAATGTTCGGTCCAGTGCGCAGCTTTATAACAGCTTTTTCAGACGGCGAACCGGAACTGGGGAGGACCACCCAAGCACAGCCAATCAGAGCACTGCTTATAGCTCTTATTTCGAAACAAAGTGCTTTATTATTAGATGCAGACAGCACACAGGGGTCTTTTACAAGATACTCTTTGATGGAAAACACAAAATGTACTTTATTTAGACCCAAAAAAGTCAGATATCCCAGCTTTAAATGAAGCTATAAATGACAAAACATCTTAAAAACAAATCATATTAAACATTAGCAACCTTTAAGTGTGTTTTTAAAGAGAATAAATTGCGTAGATTGTGCCCTAAATCTGCAAAATTAGATTAACTTTCCACCTTCAAATATCATCAAAAAGTGTCTCTGGAAATGTTTGTGAGAAATATACTTTATTATAAAACCCTGTATATATAACTTTTACTGATATTGACTGACATATTAATTGATTGTTGAATTGAATGTTGTATTCTAACTAATGAAAGCAGGATAATTCACTTAAGTCAATGTAATAAACACCTGAAAATCATTGGTTTAACTTTAGTTTGTAATTTTATTAAACAGTCAATTATACAGACATGTTTTTAAAGGGCATTTGTGATCATTTTTCTCTTCAAACTGCGTTCTCTGCTTAATTAATCGATAATACAATCATCAATACACAATAATAAACATTTTCCATCATTTCAAGACAATAGTTAAATATTTCTTCAAATGAAAAGCCAAATTAATGCAAAAATACATTTGCAGCTTAAATAAACTGAGGTTTGACTTACTATTAGTCCATTAAGTTGCAGAAATCCATTTCTTCTTTCGTCAGTCTGGAGCTTTTTAAATTGCCATCATCGCTGCCACTGTGGAGTTTAGTGGTGCATGCTGGGATAACGTGACGAGACTGAAATAAACTGAAGGCCTCACCATCTTCTTCTGTTTAGCTGTGCATACGATTGAGGGAATTTTATCTGCGTTTTACTGTTTTAAGTACGTTTGAATGTATTTATTTATGTTCTTACTGTGATTGTATTGTGATTTTAATGTGTTTTTATGATTGTAAAGCACTTTGGGTTACATTTGTATGAATTTATCTGTACAAATACATGTTGATTGATTGATTAACCTGTAGATCTTGTTAGTGTTAGTCATCAAAAATCAAAAAAATATTTAAAATACACATAACTGACAATGTTTAGTCTCTGAAAAGGATAGAAGATCATCTTAAGTGTCTTTTAAAATATGATTTGAGCGCAGTATTTTTCGTACGTAATTTGTTCAATCTAAACTTTTAATATCCCTCTATAGATTAACCTATATTGTAGCCCCGGGACACTATAATTTATTGTGAAATTCCTGACCTAGTTCTATTACCACTTAGTCCATTAATGCTCGGGCAGGACAGTGGTTTCTCTGGTCCATTAACCTGCGCTAATGACCACCGTACATGCTGTAATGATTGAACAGTGGTTATTAATAGTTTGGGGAGATTCAATGCAAAACTGAAGTCGTGGTTTATAGCCTCGGGTAACGTTCATGCTATTCTGTAATTAGCATGTGGTATTAGATCCTATTCCTGATTATTAATGGAGCTCAAGAGTGGCTGCCCATTGCGCTTGTTAAAATATTTAGCCGAATTGTTTACTTTTAGGTGTGTTTTTTGGACTTAAAACCAAAAAATTCATTAGGGACAATGGTTACCAAATGCTGCTTGGCCTTCATCATCTCTTAACATTTTAAAGAAATGTACAAAACTGCAGTGGGGCGGTTGAGTTCCTTGAGCAAACGGGTCAGGGTTAGTTAAAAATGTTTGCTGATTTACAGTAATCATAGAATGTCCCACCGTTGGCCCAGTTGAGCCTGTTCTGATCAGTGCAGTAAGATTTAAGACGTGATTAATGTGAGAGAGAGGTTTACGATGAATGTCCATCATCCAGGCTTTTCTCTAGAGCAGGGCTGTTCAACTTAAGGCCCAGGGGCCAAATCAGGCCCTCCAAGGGACATGATCCGGCCCTGAACCCATCTGCCAAAAATGTAGGAAATAGTTTATCTCTTGTTATTGGTTTAGTCCTGGTTTAATCCTGGTTTAGTTCTGATTTTGACCTGGTTTTGTCCTAGTTTGGTCCTGGTTTAGACCCGATTTTGTCCTGGTTTAGTTCTGATTTTGACTTGGTTTAGTCCTGGTTTAGTCCTGGTTTAGACCTGGTTTAGTCCTGGTTTAGTCCCACTTCAGACCTGGTTTAGTCCCAGTTTAGTACCAGTTTAGTCCTGGTTTAAACCCAGTTCAGTTCAGGTTCTGATTGTCCTGCAGTTTTTTTGTTTTTGTTTTTTCTGTATTTATAAAGCGTTGGACAAAACCGTCTAAAATATCTGGCCCTCTGTGAAATAAAGTTGAATAGTCCTGGTCTTGGCCCTTCAGAGTTTGCAAACAGAACACCGTCATTCTAAAAGTTGGTACAGTTCCATAGATCGGCTCATGTCATCACCCAAATCAGAACAATTTTTCCCTTATACTTTGGTCTGAGCATTGAAGTTGCTATAGTAACCAAGTTCAAGTTTATTTGTCGCATGCATAAAGTACAACGTACCATAAGCAATGAGCAATGATGAATAATGAAGAGCTTTGCCCTGACACACCGCTGAATACATTAGTTGAAACCACTTGGAACAAACTTTATTTTTGAGATTTGTTTAATCCAATTTACTATTGAAATATAATCGGTTTTGCTCATTAACAATTAATTAACTCAAAATTTGTACAACTTAAACTGTTGATCGAAAACAGAGCCGAACTAATTAAAGCCTGACTTAAGATGTAAAATGTCTGACTGTGAAGATAACCCGCTAAAACAATCACATTTGGTTCTCTTCCTTAGAATAAAGTCTGAAAAATAGTCAAACTTTGATACAACTACATTTAAAGCTGGGGTACCTGACTTTATTGGTTGTAAATTAGTTGATTTTGTGTTCTCCACCAAAGAGTATCTTGTAAAAACAGCACTGTGTGACGTAAATAAGACCTCTGCATGCTTTCTGCATCTAAAAATAAAGCGTATTACGTCTGGGTCTTATCAACCCAGAAGTAATAGCCAGAAGCTGTTCTCTGATTGGCTGGTCTTGGGTGGTCCACTCCAGTTTCACGTTGTCGTCTGAGAATAGCTCTTTTAAAACTGCGCATGTGCCTAAAATTAATACATGTAAATATTAGCAACGTGCCAGACAGTTTGTGAAAGCTATGGTCGAGTTACAAAAAAAAAAAAAAAAACTTAAAACTTTGTTTTAGCTTTAGCTTTAAACTGAGCACAATTTGAGGCCACGGTGGACAGAACACAGAATTAACACATTTTAGAGAGTTAAACGAGTTAATGAAGGACATGCCAAATCGAATCTTGTTCCAAATTAACTAAAGACGGCTCTAATGGCAGAGTTAGCGTTAGCCACCAAAACACTGCAAACTATGAAATCCATGGCTGCTTTGGCGAATGACTGGTTTAATAAACCTTAGCGTGTGTCTTCTGATGTAATCCTGGTTTAATCCTTGTTTAATTTTGGTTTAACTTTCCACGTCTTAAGTCACGCTGTTATTAACTGTTAGCTCTTTACGCAAAAACGCCACAAGAACCGCATGTATACCTCCCTAACCATCCTACTTTTTAAACTTTCATACCCAGCAGCCCATTCTTCGTCCACAAACACATATTTCTTCGTGATCTCCAGGGCTTTTTCCATATTCACACACACTCGGACGGCTTCGGCGGAGTGACCAGTCGGCCTGTTGTTGTTGGACCCGGGAGTCTAGTTAGCGAGGCCCGTATCAATCATTTAGCGTTAGCACAGAGTGGCTCCGTGGAAGGGTCGTGTTTGGGTGAAGAGCCCAGAATTCCTGAGTGCAAAGGGGGGAGGGTTGGGAGTTCCATGAGTCCTGGTTCAGTTCTTGTTTAGGTCTGGTTTAGTTCAGGATTCCTGTTTGCTTAGTCCTGGTTTGACTTGGTTCAACGGAATATTAGCATTGTTGTTGTTGCATTGTTTAGAGATTCAATGACTCCTAGTTTAGTTCTTGTTTTTAGACCTGGTTTAGTCCTCGTTTTGTCCAAGTTGAGTCTTGCTTTGGTCCTAAATGCAGACTAATTTACTCTTTGTTTACACTTACACCTCTATTTTCTTGTAGAAGTTTTTACCTGGTTTTGAAGATGAGAGAAGGGTGTTTTTTTCGTTTTGTTATTCCCCACTGTCTTCTTCTATGTTTCCATTATTTATGGATTTTGCTAATTAGTTTAGTTTTTACCAGACCAATTCCTGCTGAGATTTCTTGATTGATCGAGTATCATTGGCCCTTGAAGGATGCACTTCTGTCTCACAGGAGAAGTTTCTAAATGTGTAAACGATGTCATTCATTTCAACACAGTAAACAGACAGCACTGTTTACTGTGATGGAGGAGAAAAAAAAAAAAAAATAACGCATACTATAGCGTTTTTCTAAGCATTCAAATTACACTTCACATTGCATTATTCTTTCACTCCACACTTGATGGTGGTAAGCTGCTGTTGTGGCCACATCTGTCCTGGGGCAGACTGACAGAGGTGAGGCTGCCAATCTGTGCCATCACCAGCCCTCAGACCACCACCAACCATTCACGCGACACGACATTCCCCCCTCCGGCGCCTCCCTGTGGCTCCTAGTGTTCCAGCGTCTCCCATCCAAGCACTGGCCAGGCCCCGACCGGCTTAGCGTCTGAGATCTGACGGGATCGGGCGTTGACAAGCAGGTATTGTCACAAAATTCAATGGGACAAGTTTTTCCAGCTTTTAACATGTTGCCTGGTGTACTTTAAGCGCAAATAATTTCACTCGAATCTCAAAGCTTTCCTCTTTATTCTTTATTCTCCTCCATGTCTCTGGATCTGGTACAACATAAGTCCTAAAGTCGGTGTTTTCTCTTGTTGTTGTGGCAAATAGAGCAACTATTCTCCATTAAACTGACTTAAATTAAATGTTTTTTTGTTTTACAGTGGTTTCTTCGGCTGTTGAGAGTACATGTCATGTGCATCCGCCATCAAAACACACTCTGGCTCGCTTGGATTTTCGTTTCAGTGGGTCATATTGGAAAGCAAATCGGTGCTTATGAGCTGTGTATCTTTTAAGAATCGATTCAGTCAGCAACTTGTTAAGTCTATTACTGTCTAAAATATTGTCCTTATTTGGTCCAAAAGGTTATCTCTTTGATTGTGGATTACTTTGAAGTCCCGATCCTCTTCCAGTCGAGTCCTTGTGTGGCCACTTTCATTTCCATCCCCTTGTTTACCCGACCAAACTCCTAGCATCTCTCTTCACAGCTTTATTAAGTGCTCCGTTCTGGCTGTCCACGGATCGCACGCTGGGTTTGTTATTCCAGAAAAACTCTCTCTTCTCCGTCTCCGTGTGGCGTCCGAGGGGAATGTTTTTGTTTACTGCTAATCAGAGAAGCCTGGCCCCCTGTTAAAACAAGCCCAACGTATGAACTCATTATTTCTCACTCACTCTCAAGCCTTTTTAGGTTTTCTGGCGGAGCGGGACGAGGATATCCCAGCTTGCAATGGGGCAGAGGAGCGGTGAAGGTCAGACTGTGCCTCCAGGCTGTTTAGGCTCCACACTTAATTGACATGTATTTTCAGATCGAGATGGGAAGCTGAAATCCAAGAGAAGAAGTGTCCGCGGGGAATCGACGTGTGTGAAGCAGTGATTTTCCTCAAAACTGTTCACTAGCTTTGAGTCCGTAGAGTATATGTTTAAGATAAGGAGCCGTCAGTGTGGATTTACTGTATTGGTGTGCTGTTATGACACTTTTCGAAATAATCAAGTAGCAAGGAAACATGCAATCTGTGCCAGTGACCTCTCTACACCCTCAAGATCTACTTCCAATTTTTGTATATTTTTGTATACATTTATTTTTAGTGCCATGTATAGCATAGGTCGATATTTTGTTTGGGCCAACCAGCTGCCTAAACAATCCACATAAAGTTTCATTTGAACAATTTAGTGCAAAACGGTCACAGCACAAAACGTGACTTCTTTGCGCTCTAATCCAGTTTGCACTAAAGCGTTTATTTTATTCTGTTTGATCATTTTTAGGGGAGGGTGTGCACATTTGCATTGTATACAATTTAACGTTTTATTTCTATGTGTTATATTGTCCTCTCTCTCTTTTTTTTTTTGCACACCAAAAATAATGAACATAATATAAGGCAAAAAAAAACCTACTAATTAACAAATAAACAAACACACAAAAACATGAACGCTAACATGAAGTACCCAACATTTTCTTGACAAATTTGTGGCTGATCTTATCCATTGGTTTTCAGGTTTCACAGAACCATAGTTACATTTGTAACATTTGTTTAGTGGGACTCTCACCACCAAGCTGATTACTTGTTCTATTGAGTGTATATTTTATTTATCCTATTTTGTTTTTAATCATTGTCTGTATTTAAACTCCAGACATGAGTATTGGGTTGAAAGTGTTTTTAGTTTTGTATTCTCACAAACATCATCCACTCGTTGATCTTTTTCTGAGTACTTGTCGTTTCAGCAATGACATGTGACATTCGACTTGTGGGGAAGTTTCTTGTCTGCTTTATGACCCCCAAGGGTAAATCCTGGGACCCCTTCTGTTTAACCTCTACACCAGGGGTCCCCAAACCTTTTCCAGTGAGGGCCACATAACTTTTCCCTTCTCTGATGGAGGGCCAGGGTCAGTTTGTAACAGAAAAACTGTGACGATCACAGGGGTGCCTAAATGTTCGTCGTAGTAGCAACATTTTTTTAGCGTGGCTCATGGTCCAATTTAAATGAGCTTCATTGACGTGAGGAAACATTTCCAAGGATTCAGTCGGGCAGGCCCACTTCACCCCAGTGTTCTATGCATGGATTAGTCTCGATCTCGTGGCCAGACTGAAAAAATGAGTGCGTCTCTGGTATTGTTCAGGCCTTGTTCAACAGACCTAATGTCAGCGTGTAGAGAAGTGGTTCCCAAACTACGGCCCGGGGGCCGGGTCAAATGCCTTGTCCGGCCCCCAGGCGTAGTTTGGGAACCACTGCTCTACACGCAGACATTTGGTCTGTTGATACGCTACAGTAGAGTGTCCTTCCACTATATGAAGAGGACACTCAGATCTATGTTTCACTCACAGCTGTGTTCAAGTCTGCGCTAAAGACACTTCTGTTCAGCTGTGCTCATGACGGAGAGAATGTTATATGTCTTTCATATTTTAAAACAGATTTTAATGTAATTTTTGTGGTTTTGAATTGTGCTTGAATTTTGCTTGCGTGCTTGCCATTAGGACTCTTTCAAATTCTTCTTTCCTAATAAACTATTCCAAAACCTTACACTCACAACATCAAAAGCCCATCTAACCAGCTTTGTTTTCCATACTGTTCCATATTTAATAGAAGCATTAGCATCACTAAATACCATATGTTAGCACAAAGCCTAAATCCACCTTATCTCCTGCATGTTCCCTTCTATCCCTTGTTAACAGTATAATCTGCCCCTGAAAGAGCGCCTGCTAATATAAGACACACTGTATTTTTGAACGCCGATGCTATCAGTGATGTTATTGTGGCCTTATCCCTTTGGCACGAGGACTATTTGGATTCCATGCAGTGACCTGCTGAAAAGTGGGATTAAACTGTGGACTGGGCGTGCTCTGCTTGTCTATACATTTGTGCGCCGCATGTGTTTGGTCCTCGTCTGAGCCCCGATAGAAATCTTATTGTTGTCATCGCCTTGAATCCCCAGAGAGGCAGCGAGGAAAACCCCTGCTCGCAAACAGGGAAGTTACCAAGCGCAACACAACTTTAAAGAATTCGGCCTTTTGTCGACGAACAAAGCTGAAGGTGATGGATGAGTTTGGTGTTGTGTTTTCTGTTAGCCTGTACTTTATTTACAGGGCACATTATGCATTATTTGTATTGTTATTGCCCTTTGAACGTGCTGTTGAGTGTCCTTGCTTTAGCGTCTCATGTTTTAGAACTTAAAATAATGTAGCTACTAAAAGCACCGTCAGGCGTTCCCTCATCAGGATTTGTGTTACAACTCCACCCTTGCCTCGGACAGACCACTGTAGAAACACGGTTAATGAACGCGATTTGACGGCAGAAATGATTTAAATGACTTAAAAATAGCACAAAAGCTATAACAAGAGCTCGAACTTTGAAGTCGTAAACTGTGAAATTGTGTTTTGGTGAGGCTCAGAGAAGGAGCAGAAAAGACGACCTCGTAAACAGGATTAATGAAACAGGCGTGAATGAAGCTAAGTATAACTGTGTGTGTTTTTGATGAGGGAATAAGTCATAGCATGGTTTAAAGCTAAAAGAAAGAAGAAAAAAAAGCAAATAACACGTGTGTCGTCTTCAGCATCGTGTTGCAGCCCAAGACAAATTTCTTTCTGGAACAATAAACTAAATTCTGATTCTTATGATAGAATAAAATTGGCATTGGATCAAAGCTAAATTGATACTCCACAGGGATATTTACCGAGGTGCCACTGTACTGTATATAATAGAAAAATGGCTTCTCTCATCACCAAACTGAAACAACAGAGCACGACGAGGCTTGGATGAGAGTTTTCCAGAGGTTACCTGCTCACCCTGAACGCATGCTGAAGCTGGACACAGAAGAGGGACACTGTCATGCCCGGGGTGCCGTAAAGTGGAGAGTCTTTTGTCCCGAGGGCTGTTACTCTCCTCAAACACGACCTGCTGGAATCTCCCCCTTGCGTCAGGGAAGTGTGCACCAATCCACCCTCCGCCAACAAGCGAAGACTCAAAGTGATGCGGTGTCGTTCTGCGTTTTGTCCCGCTGGAAGAAAATCTAAACAAGGCCGAGCGTGGTCAACTGCGCATGAAAAAAAACACAAAACTCTGAGGGAAACAAGCCGTTGAGAGCTGTGACCTCACATTTGCAGTCACCATAGTCAAACCCCACAAAAAATACACTCCCTGTCCAAAAAAAAGTCGTCACCTGGATTCAAATAAGCAAATAGGTCCTCTCCTCATGTCGGATAATTGATTCATGGGTGATTGTCTTTCAGCTGCAACACAGTACTTAAGGCGAGACCCTGCAGGTGAATAGGAAAAAATCTTAAATTTAAAGACATCAATTTGAAACTTCTCCTGTAGTTTATTCACATATATGTAAGAAAAAAATATATTACACGTTTTTCATCATATAAGGCATTTATGTGTAAAAATTGACCCAAAATACACATGTTTGGGACATATAAATCTTAAAAATGGACAGAAACAGGTTTAAATTTCTTGGTTCATTTTGTACACATATTAGTTACAAAAAAATGTACTGAGGGGATTTTGGATTTCTAGCTCTAGCTCTGACTGAAAATAGTCCTAAAAGTTCAAATATCGCCTCTTTTTTTAAATTTAAAACTTCAATAAATCTTGTTTGTTTTAGAATTAGATATAAGTCCTTCTGTACATTTCGTCAAAATGTATTGGAGTCCAAAATTGTAAAATTGTGTGTGTGTAGGAGATGGATGAAGTGGATTAAATTAAATAATAAAACATTGGACAAGCAGCAGATTGGACAAGTTTGTTGAGAGAGCAAACTGACCAAAAACCAAAACTGAAATAAAAAAAAAAGAGCTTTGCCTGTAGTGTCTCGCCTTAAACCCAACTGATGTAGTGACTGGCGTCTCAGTTCTGAAACAACTGTGTAGAAAGACAAATCTTGAGGTCATGGAAAAGATGTCAGTGTGTTTGAGAAGAGTCTAAT